>JAGIQG010000028.1:17043646-17688646 GCA_024679065.1 Sphyrna mokarran | reverse complement strand
GATTGTTGAGCGATGTTCATTCCCCAATGTACCATGTTTCAGGATATCCTTTTTTGCAACGTATTAGGTACACAACGTCTACCTAATACATTGCAAGAGTCCTCAACGTTCCTCATTCGTATACCTTGGTACATTGGGGGGACCATGCAGATACTACGACAGTGGATGAATGAACATTGCTCGACAATCACCAGGCAAGACTGCTCTCTTCCTGTTGGTGAACACTTCAGTGGTCACGGGCATTCGGCCTCCGACCTTTGGGTAAGCATTCTCCAAGGTGGCCTTCACGACACACGACAGCGCAGAGTCGCTGAGCAGAGACTGATAGTCAAGTTCTGCACTCATGAAGACGGTCTCAACAGGGATCTTGGGTTTATGTCACACTATCTGTAATCTCCATGACTTGCCTGGGTTAGCAAAAAACCTCACTTTCAGTGCTGCCTGGAGACAATACACATCCCTCTAACCTGTGCTCAGTGCTCTGTCCACTCACATTGTTAGCTACTTTAAGACTTGAATAGCAGGTTAGGTGTAAAGATTCGCATTCTAATCAATAATCTGTAAACAGTCTGTGCTGTTATGTGTGCTGTTTGAGACCAGAACATCTCATTCACCTGACAAAGAAGATAGCCTCAAAAGCTTGTGAGTTTACTATCAAATAATTCGTTGGACTTAAACCTGATGTTATCAGACTTCTTACTGTGTTTACCCCAGTCCAATGCTGGCATCTCTACATCATAAAACCATTGCTGTAATGCTCGCATAATCAAACAGGATGGCAGGCGTCACTGTCAACATTCACAAATAAATGTCTGGAAGTTTGTAGAGACCCATGGGAAACAATGCTCCAAGAGAGGAGACAAAGAGATACTAATTTGACTATGATCTACGATTGGTGACTGCACTCTTTGTTTCAAAGTTACAGACCGTCCCCTAATCTTCAACTCTGAACCAAGCTGCTACACAAGAGACTGTTAAATAAGTTAACAGCCCACAGTGTTAAGAATAAGATCTTGGCATGGATGGAGGATTGACTGATTGGCAGAAGGCAGAGAGTGGAGATACAGGGGTTTTTCTCAGGACGGCAGTAGGTGGCTAGTAATGTCCCTGGAATGAACAGCTTGTATGAGGAACGTTGAGGACTTGGGGTCTGTACTCATTGGAATTTAGAAGAATGAGAGAGGATCTTATTGAAACTTATAGGATGCTGGAGGCCTGGATAGAATGGGCGTGAAGAGGATATTTCCACTAGAAGGAAAAACTAGAACCAGAAGGCACAATCTCAGGCAAAAGGTACGATCCTTTAAAACAGAGATGAAGAGGAATTTCTTCAGCCAGAGAGTGGTGGATTTGTGGAACTCTGTCACAGAAGGCTGCAGAGACCAGGTTGTTGACTGTCTTTAAGACAGAGAAAGATAGGTTCTTGATTAATAAGAGGATCAGGGGTTATGGGGAAAAGACAGGAGAATGGGGATGAAAAAAATATCAACCGTGATTGAATGACAGAGCGTACCCGATGGGCCGAGTGACCTAATTCTGCTCCTATGTCATATGGTCTTATGGTCTTATAAGCTCAGCATAGTTGCTGGGAAGTCATTTCCTAAATGGCAGTGTTATATTGTTAAAGCGTTTGTTTTGTGCCACCACATTCTCAGAAGTTTCACACTTCTGCAATGCTTGGATCACAACCTATGAGACTCTTCTCCCTTTTCCCTTCACCTCTCAAGTTATGGTTGTTGAGAAAGAAGGAACAAGTGTACCGTATCTGAGTTAGTAGAAGCCTGAATTAGTATATGTAAACATAATATTGTGGTCAAAGAGCATATATAGACAGGGAAAAGGAAATCATATAGATAGATCAAAGGGAACTTACTAATAAGATACAGATGGGACAATGAAGTATGTGGACTGGATATGGGGAATTTATAGATGTCACATCTGGACTTGCCCTCTGTGCCTTGGCACTACATCCTTAACAATATCTTCATGTATTTTGTCTGTATTTTGTATAATTTATATTCCAGGATCGATCTAACGATTAGCAAGCCAATAGATCACTCAGTTAACAACAAAAAATAGAATCATAGAACCATAGAAAATTACAGCACCAAAACAGGTCTTTTGGCCCTTCTTGTCTGTGCTGAACCATCTTTTGCCTAGTCCCATTGACCTGCACTTGAACCATATCCCTCCTCACCCCTCTCATCCATTTAAGAAGTTTTTCTTAAATGTTAAACTTACCCCACATTTACTACTTTATCTGGCAGCTCATTCCACACGCCCACCGTTCTCTGCGTGAAGAAGCCCCTCTAATATTCCCTCTAAACTTTTCTCCTTTCACCCTTACTCCATGCCCTTTGGTTTTTTCTCCTCTAGCTTCAGTGGAAAAAGCCTGCTTGCATTCACTCTATCTATACCCATCAAAATCTTATACACTCTATCAAATCTCCCCTCATTCTTCTACGCTCCAGGGAATAAAGTCCTAACCTATTCAATCTCTGTCTGTAACTCAGCTTCTCAAGTCTCAGCCACATCCTTGTGAACTTTCTCTGCACTTTTTCAACTTTATTTACATCCTTTCTGTAACTAGGTGACCAAAACTGTACACAATACTCTAAATTCGGCCTCATCAATGCCATATATAACTTTACCACAACTTTTATACTTGAATTTGTCTTGAATTTAATGTGTGGAATAAAACATGTAGCAGTGTTTTGTTTCAGTCTCTTAGAGTTTCTGTTTCAAGCCTTTATCATGATACAGTGAAGCAACCTAACGACAGCAAGAAGACATTTAAACAACATTGATTAATGAATGAAACTGGTTTTAGATTTAATTAACCTTTGGAGTTCTGATTAGGACAATGAAAGGTTCTTCGGGCTTGTTTGCACACGTCCCTTACAGATCTCTGCCTTGGCCACTGCTCCAAGTTTAGTTGGTAGGAGTTACAGTATATGTCACTGCCTCCGTAATTCAGTGCAATTACTTGAGTCACTCCAGGGTTCTTCCACTTGGTGACCCAATCCCTAGTTTGCAGGGTTTTCAGATGATCCATGAACGAAGGACACATTGTTGGTGGACAGTCTGCGATCAATGCTCCCCCTCCCCAACCTTTAGAGCCAACTTATAAGGGACTTAAAGCAGTAGCAGCAGTGACACAACTTTGATCTAAGCCTATGGAGAAGATTTTTCATTGGAGGGTTACTAGGATGAGGAATGTTCAACCAGAAACAATGCGGGAAAACGGCTTTTGAAAGGTAAGTAGATAAATATTTGAAAGAACAAAATGTGATAAGGCTGTTGGGAAAGTCTGAAAAAGTCTTAGAATCATAGAATCCCTGCAGAAGAAGACTATTTGGCCCATCGAGCCTACACTGACCAAAATTCCACCCAGGCCTTATCTCTGTAATTCTAACTAATTCCAAACTTTGCTAATCCCCTGACACTGAGAGGCAATCAACTTAACCCACACATCTTTGGACTGTGGGAGGAAACCAGAGCACCGGGGGAAACCACACAGAGATGGGGAGAAACTCCACACGGATGTGACCCAAGGCCTGAACTAAATCCGAATCCCTGGTGCTGTGAGGAGCAGAGCTAATCACTGCAGCACCAGGCTAGGAAATGGGGCTAAGGGGTTAGCTCCTTCTAAGGGCCAGTACATGCATGATGGACTGAATGGCCTCATTCTGAATTGTCAATACATGAAGTAGTTGGTGGTGAAAGAGCTCTGACAAAGGGTCATCCAGACTCAAAACATTGGCTGTATTCTCTCTCCGCAGATGTTGTTAGACCTGCTGAGATTTCCCAGCAATTACTACTTCTGTTTCAGATTCCAGCATCTGCTCTTTTTTGTTTTTATTTTATAAAGGAGTTAGTCCACTAAGAATGGATTGTTAGCAGGTGCAGTGGTTCCCAATGTGCATGGCACTGAGTGACAGAAACTAGGAAGATCCCTAGATATTCAATATTCTGTGGGAATTTAAATGGCTGTGGTTACTTTGATTTCCCTGTGTTTTAAACAAATGTTTCTTTCACAGTCACATAGGCCAGTTTCCACTACCCAGTCTATCAAGTAAAGTTTTAATTCCAATTGGAACAAAAATGAATGTAAGAATATTTCATGTGGAAATTGATGACCTTCTCACTTTGCATTATTGCTTTTTGTCTATAAAGAGTCATTATACGATCAAATGTTGGAATGATGCCAGACAATGCATGCATCTGAGGGCATGGAAAAATGTCCTTCTGTATCATGGAAATAAAAACTTACTTTTATAGAGTGGCATGCTCAGATTCAATTCCAGCCTTGAGTGATTGCCTCTATAGAGTTTGCACATTCTCCCCAAGTCTGCATGGGCTTCCTCTGGATGCTCCGGTTTCCTCCCATAGTCCAAAGACGTGTGAGTTAGGTTGATTGATGATGCTAAATTACACCTCAGTGTCAGGAGGATTAGCAGGGTAAATACGTGGGGTTACGATGATAGAGCCTTGGTGGGATTGTGGTCTGTGCAAATTTGATGGGCTGAATGGCCTGTTTTTGTGCTGAATGGATTTTGTGATTCTATACAACTTTTCACAATCTCAGAATGCCCAAAAGTGCTTTACAGCCAATAAGGTACTTTTGAAACAGGAACGTCACTGTCGCAAAAATGCAGCTGCTAATTTACGCATAGCAAGCTCCCACAAACAGTGATGTGATAATGATGGGATAACATGTTCCAGTGATACTGGTTAAGGAGTAAATATTGACCAAAGGAACACCCTCTTCAAATAGTGAGATGTTATCTGGTCATCTGACAGGGCCAGCACATTGTCCAAAAATGGATAAAAAGGGATATGAGGTGTTAAACAGCAACACGGCAGGTCGAATCGGGAATTTATTGATAGTTTCTAAGGGTAAAACACAAATTAACCAAATTAGGGACAAATTCTTCACACATTGACTAGTCAGTTGGTTTGGATATTGTGTCTAACTATGGTGGAAGAGAGAATTATTTCTGAAATTCTGAAATAGTTGAGTGCAATGGAGGAAAAGTAAATATTATTTATAAATAGGCCTGGTTAAATTAACCAAATGATCTTCCTCATTGGTGACCATTTTATGGGAGCTCCATTGTTCCTGGCAGAAGAGCAATGTAATGCCAGCAGTATGGCAGGTCCACAGTTACCACTCCCAACTGCACTTGAAGTATAATTGCACTCCTAATGCCCAGGAGGGGTTCTACTCTTTACATAAAAATAAGAAGCAGGAGTAGGCCATTCAGCTCTTTGAGCCTGCTCTGCCATTGATTTTGATCATGACTGATCATCAATTCCAATGTCCTTAACCCACCTTTCCCTCCATATCGCTTGATCCCTTTAGTCCCAAGAACTGTATATAATTTCTCCTTCAAATCACGTTACCTTCAAGGTTGAAATAGATGAACAGGAATATTACATAGAGCAGGAAAGTGGGGTGTGGAAAGGGAGTACGGATCTAGTGACAGGCTATAAATGACTCTTCTTATCTAGAATGTCAGTGGTGCTCTGTTAAGCTAATCTCAATCATACTATCTAGTGTATTACAGAAATGATTTGTTTACCACATGTAAATATGCTTCTCAAACCTAACCGAGTTTCCACAACAAACAAATAGACAAGATTTTTAAGATGCTGGGAGAGATACAAAAAGGTCCAAAGAGGCAATTTTTTCACACAGAGAGTTGTGAGTCTGGAACGAGTTGCTAAAGATAGTCTTTTGTCTTTTAAAAAGTATTTGGACGGTTATATAGATAAGTGTAGAAGGATATGGGCAAAATGCGGGCAATTGGGACAAGCTTAATGGTAAAAAGTGAGCAGCATGGACAAGTTGGGCCGTAGGACTTTTCATGCTGTAAACCTCTATGACTCTAAGTCACCTCAATTGTCCTAACGCCAGATGCCTAATGCAATGTCAAGAGAAAACAGAACACACTCATCTTCAAACTAAAACAACAAGAATTGCCTCAATGGGTAAAATAGAAATTTCCCTGTTGAAATGTGGTTTCTATACAATTCTGAGGTCAATCTCAGCTCTGATATTTATCTTCTGACTGCATTTTGTAAAATATTAGAGCTTTGGGTGGATTGCACCAAGAATGTGTGAACTGAATTATTTGCATTGGGTTTGCTTAATATTTGCTTACCCAATTATTCCACTTCCTGATCCAATAACAACAGTGAAATTTGACAGTCAATAGTAGCTTTTCATTCTTCTCTATTTGCAAGTCAAAGGCAAATCCCTATTCTCCATCCCATTAATAAAGATTAATAAGATTATCTTGAAGTCTGCTAATAATATATTTCACTTTCAATTACTTTGCCAGTCTGTCTCAGGTTACTCTGTAGGGTGGCACAGTGGCAAGCACTGCTGCTTCACAGAGCCAGGAATCCAGGTTCTATTCCTAGTATGGACCACTATCTGTGTGGAATTTGCACGTTCTCCCCATGCCTGCGTGGATTTCCTCTGAGTGCTCTGGCTTTCTCTCACATTCTGAAAGACATTCTGGTTTAGTGCACTGACTCAAACAGTCACTAGAATCTGGCGACTAGGGGAATTTCACAGTAACTTCATTATAGTGTTAACATAAGTCTCACTTGTGACTAATAAATAAACTTTAACTTTTTGTTTCCAATTTTCAATAGCCCCTCTACTCGCAACACATCATCTCACTTTGCAAAGAAATTTAATCCAGGACTATTCCCACAGGTTGGTGAGAATGTAATTCACACATCTGTTCCTTCCTATGTCAGACATCTATGTCAGACTCATATTTATTGACTACATGTCAGCCTTCAACACTACTGTTACCATGAAACTCATCTCCAAACTCTGTGGCTTAAGCCTCAGCACCTCCCTCTGTGACTAGATCCTGGACTTTCTAATTCACAGACCACAATCAGTAAGGATAGGCAACAACACCTCCTCCACAATAATCCTCAACATCTGGTGAACTGGTGTGGCAACAATAATCTCTCCTGTAATGTCAACAAAATGAAGGAGATTGTCATTGAGTGTAAAAGAGAGCATGCCCCTGTCTACATCAGTGGGGACAAAGTAGAAAGATTCAAGAGCTTCAAGTTTTTAGGTATCCAAATCACCGACAACCTATTCTGGTTCCCCCAATGCTGACACTATAGTTAAGAAAGCCCACTAATGCCTCTACTTTCTCAGAAGAATAAGGAAATTTGGCCTGTCAGTTGCGACTCTCATCAACTTTTACAAATGCGCCATAGAAAGCATTCTTTCTGGTTGTATCACAGTTGGTATGGCTCCTCCCTGCCCCAAGATTGCAAAAAACTACAAAAGGTCATGAATGTAGCCCAATCCAGGCAAACTAATCTCCCATCCATTGACTCTGTCTATACTTCCTGCTGTCTTGGTAAAGCAGCCAGCATAATTAATGACCCCAGGCATCTCAGACATTCTCTCTTCCATTTTCTTCTTTTGGGAAAAAGATACAAAAATTTGACATCAGAAATAAATTTCTTCACTACCCACTATGCCATCAATCTTAGTGTTATATGCCTCCCATATTCTCATCCCAATCATTAATATAAATGACAAACAATAGTGGACCCAGCAATGATCCCTGAGGCACACTGCTAGTCACAGGCCTCCAGTTTGAAAAAAAACCCTCTACAACCACCCTCTGACTTCTGTCAAGAAGCCAATTTGTATCCATTTAGATACCTCACCCTGGATCCTGTGAAATTTAACTTCATGCAACAACCTAACATGCAGTATCTTGTTAAAGATCTTGCTAAAGTGCACGTAGACAACATCAACCGCACTGCCCTCATCTACCTTCTTGGTTACCCCTTCAAAAAACTCAATTGAATTTGTGAGACATGATTTTCCACTCACAAAACCATGCTGACTGTGCTTCATCAGTCTTTGCATCTTTCAATATCTGTAGATCCTATCTCTCAAAATACCTTCCAACAATTTACCCACTATAGATGTGAGGCTCACTGGTCTGTAGTTCCCAGGTTTTTCTCTACAGCCCTTTTTAAACAAAGGCACAACATTTGCCACTCTCCAATCTTCAGGCACCTCACCCGTGACTATCGATGATTCAAATATCTCAGCTAGAGGACCCGCAATTTCCTCCCTAGCCTCCCACAATGTCCTGGGATATACTTCATTAAGTTCCGGGGATTTATCTACCTTGATGCACTTCAAGACTACCAACACCTCCTTCTCTGGAATATGTATACTCGTCAAGACATCATTATTTATTTCCCCAAGTTCCCTAACATCCATTCTTTTCTCAACAGTAAATACTGATGCAAAATATTCATTTAGGATCACATTCATCTTTTGTAGATCCACACATAGATGTCCTTGTTGATCCTTAAAAGTCCTACTCTCTCCCTAGTTACTCTTTTGCCTTTTATGTATTTGTAGAAGCTCTTTGTATTTTCTACTGCATTACTGCTTGAACGCAGCTCCATTTAAAATGTTTAGTGAAATTGACAGACCAGAGAAAAGGTAAATGTCTGAGGTAAGTGAATAAGTTTTGAGTAGGGAACAGTTTGGGTCCATGGTTCAGGGTGAGGCTTGGCAGGGGTGGGTGTTCAGACCTACATAAGGGTTAAGTGGAGAGTCTTTGAGGGGTGAGTGTCAGGTAGGATCTGTGGTTCGGATGAGGGTGAGGGTCAGAGATGGTTGGGCCAGGTCTGTGGTGAGAGTTGAGTTGGGTCCACAGATCAGAATGAGGGTTGGGAGGCTATTGGGTCAGGTCTGCAGTTTGAGTTGGATCTGCGGTGAGGCTTTGGGAGGGTCGAGTTGGGTTCAGGATTCAGATCGGGGATGTTGAGTCAGGTCTGTGATTTTGTGGAGGAAGTGGTTGGGTCTGTGGTGAAGATTGGGAGGGGTTCAGGTTGGATCTGTAGTTCCAAGGGAAGAGGGTGGGGGTGTGGGGGGGGGGGGGGGGGGGGGGGGGGTGCGGGGAGTGGGGTGGGGAGTGGTCGGGTGGAGGCTGCAATATCATCAGAAGAATTCTTATGGGGTCGAGGGAGGTGATGGGGGAGTCCCATGTGGGGATCAATCTGATCTTCACAACAGCTACCCAGATGTTAGAAAGGTTTTAATTGTTCTAACTTTTTCTGAGTAGCTATGTAACCCTGTGGCACTATCCAAAGTTAGTGGTTTAAGTCACTTTTTCTGATGGTTCCCAGAGCAGTGCACTTGTCCTGGGGAGGTTGTGTTTCTGACAATTGCCATGCAAATCCTTACCTGTAATGTTCCAAGAAGGACTCCCCAGCACACCTTTGGGGTAAGCCACCAATCGGATGCTGAAGGGCTTGGATGTTATGGCCCCTTGTCTTCCAGGTGAGATTTACTCTGTTATGTCGCTGCAAGTGACAAATTAGGCAGTGTCCAGGCATTGTAATGTTTATCAAACAGTTATTGGAGTTGCAGGGCAGTATATTACAACTTCTGCTTCTTTAAGCGGCCCGGTAGCACAGTGGTTAGCACTGTTGCTTCACAGCTCCAGGGACCTGGGTTCAATTCCCGGCTTGGGTCACTGTCTCCTCGTATCTGCATGGGTTTCCTCCGGGTACTCCGGTTTCCTCCCACAGTCCAAAGATGTGCAGGTTAAATTGATTGGCCATGCTATAAATTGCCCTTAATATCCTGAGATGCGTAGGTTACAGGAATTAGAGGGTAAATATGTAGGGAAATGGGGGTAAGGCCTGAGTGGGCTTGTGGTTGGTGCAGACATGATGGGCCGAATGGCCTTTTTCTTTACTGTAGGGTTTTTATGAATTAAAACTAGCATCACTCACCCCCAGATCTACTGGATACTTTAGGATCTTACCTAGAGATACATAAAATGTTTGATAGCTCATAAGTGGAGCTCTCAAAACATTTCAAATCTAATGGCAGAGAGGGGAGATGTATTTACAGGCAAATGTGAGTGCACAACCTGGGGCAGCACGGTGGCACAGTAATTAGCATTGCTGCCTCACAGCGCCAGGGATCTGGGTTCAATCCACCACTTCAGGTAACTGTCTGTGCAGAGTTTGCACATTCTCTCTGTGTCTGCATGGATTTCTCTCCCACTGTCTGAGACATGCTGATTAGATGCATTGGCCGTGCTAAATCTTCTTTCAGTGTACCTGAAAAGGATCCGGAGTGTGGTGACTAGGGGATTTTCACAGTAACTTCATTGCAGTGTTAATGTTAGCCTACTTGTGACACTAATAAATAAACTTTAAAAAAATATTAAACCCGAAGATCTCTCCATGATCTTAAATAACAGGGCAATAAAAGCAGGTTATGCCATGTCGGAATCAGCTTTACAATTAAGGTCGCAGATTATTAGATACCACATAAAAGCAGGCAATGAAAAGGGAGGAATATGCGAGTAACTTCCGTGTCGATGGCAGCATCTTTAAGTGAATAATTCCTGTTTGCTGCTTCTCTGAAGGTTCCACTGTTAATAATCTCACACAATATCATTGGCTTAACCTGGTTAAATAAATCAAATGCATTCATTCTTCAAGTAACATGCAGTAGAGTGACACCATTGGTTTTCTACACATCTCTGCAGCCGTCTTGTGTTGGCAGGACAGACAACGTAAGCTGAAACTCCAGCTGTCCTGTGGATGTAAAAGATCCCATAGTAGGGAAGTTTTCTCCAGGTCCTGACCAACATTCATTTCTCAATCAGCATCATAAAAGCAAATGATCCAGTCAGTGTCACATTGCGAGTATGCTGTGTGGGATTTGGCTACTTTGTTTCCAACACATTTCAAAAGTAAATTCATTGGCTGTACTGCACTTTGGAATCCACTGCAATTATGAAAGGTGCTATATCAATGCAAATCTTCTTTTTAATTGACTTTTGGAAACCTGCTGTAGCTCATACCCTCTGCGTTTCCTTCATCACTATGGTTGGGGTTTTATCGTCTCACTCAAGCGAGATAGGAATTCCAACCGGAGGTCAATGGACACGTTCGTTGTCCGTCCCTCGCCTGCCGTCCCAATAAGCTGCTTTTACTGCCCTCTTATTTAGGATCATGGAGGAGGTGGTAGAATTCCAGTGTATGTTTCAAAAATATACTTCACTATCTGGAAAGCACTTTGGAGCCACCTGAGAGATGAGAGATAGAACATAGAACATTACAGCACAGAACAGGCCCTTCAGCCTTCGATGTTGCGCCGACCAATATAAAAAGCAATGCCCCTCCAAACTAAACCATTCCCTTCTCTTCCATATACTATGGAAGTTATTAAAAAAGTGGATGTTATTAAAAAAGCAGGCTTTCTTTTTTCTGGAACTTCTCACCTCCCCAGCATTGACTTTCCCCTTCAAACCCAAGCTACTTTCCTGATTGACACATTTTCTCTCACATTCTTTAACAATCTTTCCGTCCTGTGGTGTGATGCTTTGACCTTTCACCTGAGAGTCATGGAAAAGAAAGGTCTCAACCTGCAACATGGGCTGGTTCTGACTGCCAGAATTTATTGAGTTGCCCTAGAAAATTTACTCCCATTCTCAGCCAATATTCACCTCCTGACCTTATTAATATTCCTTTTCTGATTCCTGAAGGATGAATGATTTACTTTGTTGGCAAAACCAACTCTCCCAGTAGCTGATCAGAAAGATTTTGATACATGGACTACACCATACTCCTGGCATTATGAACCCATCTAATGCCCTCCTAATTGCACTGCCATCTGCATCAGGGCCCATACCTTCCATGAGCAGCGATGGCACCAGATAAGCACAAAGAGTCAGACACTGACGTCCATATAAATCCAGACCTGTGCCAAGATGTTTTATCACAGGCTGTCAGCTCTGTAAATTAGCTTTGTTCACCAAAGTAAATTTTTAGATCAGATTTCTTTTAATCGAGCAGGTGATTAATTCACTTCAAAGCAAGACTAATGGTCTCTTTCCACCGCGTAATGCCTTCACTTGTAACTCAATGGATTTTCTCTCCAAACTTCATTTTTCTTCCTTTCTTCTGTGCAGTGCAGGTACAATAGGTAATAACTCACTCTCCAACGCACAAACATGCCTAAAAACCCACTCTTTCCCTTTGGATTCTTCCTGTTCATTTTAGTTTCGTCTATTCTTAATCCATTGAGCTGGAGAACCACAGTTCGGACTGACTAACCTTCCCTTAATCCAGCGAGACTGTAGTCTATCGCACAGTGGACTAGTCAATCTTTCCTTAATCCAGTGAGTTAGTCACGGAGTCACTGAGGTTTACAGCATGGAAACAGGCCCTCCTTCCCAACTTGGCTATGCTGCCCAATTTCTACCATTCAGTAGTCCCAATTGCCCATGTTTGGTCCCTATCCCTCTATACAATCTTACCTGTGTAACTGTCTAACTTTTTTAAAAAATAAAATTGTACCCAGCTCTACTATTACCTCTGGCGGTTCATTCCAGACATTCACCACCCTCTGAGTGAAAAAATTACCCCTTTGGATCTTCTGTAACTCTCTCTTCTCACCTTAAACCTATGTCCTCTAGTTTTATACTCCTCTACCTTTGGGAAAAGATATTGACCATCTACCTCATCTATGACCTTCATTATTTTATAGACCTCTATAAGATCACCCCTCAGCCTCCTATGCTCCAGAGGAAAAGTCCCAGTCTATCCAGTCTCTTGTTATAACTCAAACTATCGAGTCCAGGTAGCATCTTAGTAAATCTTTTCTGCACTCTTTCTAGTTTAATAATATCCTTTCCATAATAGTGACCAGAACTGTACACATTATTCTGAATGTAGCCTCACTAATGTACAACTTCAACAAGATGTTCCAACTCGTGTATTCAATGTTCTGATCAATGAAATCAAGTATGCCGAATGCCACTGTGCTGACTAGTTAGTTGGCTCTCAGTAAGCCGCCCCAACCCCATCCCATATGTTAGCCAGATACCATTTCTGCATGTGCTAGTAGGCTATGTTACATTGCAGCCAATCCCACCCTGTTCTTGCTCACTGTTCAGTAGAGATACGGAAGGCAGACTGTTTATGCTTTCAAGTGGTGGAGAGGGTCTTTTAACCCAATTGTCTACTTCTTCTTTGTACTTATGTCCACAACTGAGTGTCCCTTGAGAAGGAGTAGGCAGCAGGCATCAGTACATATGAAGCCTTCCCTGATTAGTGGGTCCAGAATACTGGGAGTGCTTGATCAACCCCCAAAACATTTTGATTTAATTTTGATAAGTTTCCTTTCAACTTTTGTTTCAATGTATCTTTAAGGAGTTGATCATTTGTCCATTAGTTTTAATTGAAATTCATTCTAAAGTGCAAAGGTGATCAACCAGATGTCATGGTACACATTGTAATGATGTAAGTAGGAAGATTGAGGAAGTCTTAAAAAGAGAGAATTGAGAACTTGGAAGGAAGTTAAAAAGCAGTACCCCGAGGGTAGTAATCTCAGAATTGCTTTCTGTACTATATGCCAGTGAGAGTAAGGGTAGGATGCTTGGGCGGTTGAACATGTGGCTGAGGAACTAGTATAGGAGGCAGGGTTTCCGATTCTTGGATCACTGGGATCTCTTCTGGGTCAGGTGGGACCTAAACAAGAGAGACAGGTTACACCTAAACTACAAAGGGACCAATACACCTGCAGGGAGGTTTGCTAGTGTTATTGGGGAGCATTTAAACTAGATTTGCAGGGGGTTGGGAACCAGAGTTCCCGTGCCAAAAAGACAGGTTAGTTCAAGCAAAATCACAAATGGAAGGGTTGAGTATGGTGGAAATAGTCTTTTGAAGTGTGTCTATTTCAATGCCAGGAGTATTGTGGGGAAGGCAGATGAACTGAAAGCATGGATTGACACATGGAAATATGACATTATAGCCATTAGTGAAATTTGGCTACAGGAGGGGCAGGACTGGCAGCTCAATGTTCCAGGGTTCCAATGTTTCAGGCGTGATAGAGGCAGAGGGATAAAAGGTGGGGGATGACATTGTTGGTCAGGGAAAATGTTACAGCAGGATAGATTAGGGAGCTTGTCTATAAAGGCCCTATGGGTAGAGCTGAGAAAAGGAAAGGTATGACCACATTAATGGGGTTGTGTTATAGACCACCCAATAGTCAGCGAGAATTGGAGAAGCAAATCAGCAGAGAGATAGCTGACAACTGCAAGAAACAGAAAGTTGTGATAGTAGGGGATTTTAATTTTCCACATATAGACTGGGACTCGCATACTGTTAAAGGCTTAGACAGGGTAGAGTTTGTAGAATGTGTTCAGGAGAATTTTCTACATCAGTATATAGAGGTGCCAACTAGAGAGGATGCAATATTGGATCTCCTATTGGGAAATGAGTTAGGGCAAGTGATGGATATGAGTGTGAGGGAATACTTTGGATCCAGTGATCAAAATGCCATTAGTTTCAATCTGATCGTGGATAAGGATAGATCTGATCCTCGATTTGAAATTCTGAACTGGGAAAAAGGCCAAATTTGATGAAATGAGAAGGGATCTGGGAAGTGTGAATTGGTACAGGCTGTTCTCTGGTAAGGATATAAATGGAAAGTGGGAGGCCTTCAAAGAGAAATTTTGAGAGTGCAGAGTTTGTATGTTCCTGTCAGGATTAAAGGCAAAGTGAATAGGAATAAGGAAACTTGATTCTTGAGGGAGATTCTAACACCGATTAAGAGGAAGAGAGAGTTGTATGAAGAGGCAGCAAGGAACAGATCAGATGCTTGAGGAGTATAAAAAGTGTAAGAAGCTACTTAAGAGGGAAATCAGGAGGGCTAAAAGAAGACATGAGGTTATTTTGGCAGACAGTGAAGGAAAATCCAAAGAGTTTCTATAGGTATGTAAGGAGCAAAAGGATAGTGAAGGATAAAATTGGTCCTCTTCAAGACCAGAGTGGTAGACTGCGTACGGAACCAAAAGAGATGGGGGAGATACTAAATGGATTTTTTGCATCCATATTTACTGAGGATACGGGTACGGCATCAATGAAAATAAGGCAAACAGGTAAGGAGGTTATGGAACCTTTATAGATTAAAGAGGTGGTGCTAGCTGACTTGAGGCATATCAGAGTGGATAAATCCCCAGGACCAGACAGGGTACTCCCACAGACCTTGAGGGAGGCTAGTGTTGAACTTGCAGGGGCCCTGGCAGACATATTTAAAATGTCAGTATTCACGGAGAAGGTGCCATGATTGGAGGGTGGCTCATGTTGTTTAAAAAGGTTCCAAAAGAAATCTGGGAAATTATAAGCCGGTAAGGTTGACATTGGTGGTGGGCAAGTTATTGGAAAGTGTCATAAGAGACAGGATCTACAAATATTTGAATAGACAGGAACTTATTAGGGAGAGTCAACATGGCTGTGTGTGTGGTAGGCCATGTTTGACCAATCTATTAGAGTCTTTCAAGGAAGGTACCAGGAAAGTGGATGAAGGGAAGGTGGTGGATGTTGTCTACCTGGATTTCAGCAAGGCCTTTGACATGGTCCCTCATGGGAGGTTAGTTAGGAAGGTTCAGTCACTAGATATACATGGGGAGGTAGTAAATTGGATTAGACACTGGCTCAGTGGAAGAAGCCAGAGAGTGGTTGTGGAGGATTGTTTCTCTGAGTGGAGGCCTGTGACAAGTAGTGTGCTGCAGGGATCGATGTTCAGTCCATTGTTATTTGTTATCTATATCAATGATCTGGATGATAATGCGGTAAATTGAATCAGCAAATTTGCTGATAATACAAAGATTGAGGTATAGTGGACAGTGAAAAAGGTTTTCAAAGCTTGCAAAGGACTTTGGACCAACTAGAAAAATGGGCTGAAAATTGGCAAATGGAATTTAACGCAGACAAGTGTGAGGTATTGCACTTTGAAAGGACAAACCAAAATAGAACATACATGTTAATGGTAGGACTCTGAAGAGTGCAGTTGAACAGAGGGATCTGGGAATACAGGTACAGAATTCACCAAAAGTGACGTCATGGGTGGATAGGGTCGTAAAGAGTTCTTTTGGTACATTGGCCTTTATAAATCAGAGTATCGAGTATAAAAGTTGGAGTGTTATAGTAAGGTTGTATAAGGCATTGGTGAGGCCGAATTTAGAATATTGTATACAGTTTTGTTCACCTAGTTATTGGAAGGATGTAAATAAGTTGAAAGAGTGCAGAAAAGGTTCACAAGGATGTTGCCAGGATTTAAGAAGCTGAGTTAGAGAGAAAGATCGAATAGGTTAGGACATTATTCCCTGAAGCGAAGAAGAATGAGGAGAGATTTGATAGAGCTTTTGATGGGTATCGATAGAATGAATGCAAGCAGGCTTTTTCCACTGAGGCTAGGGGAGAAAAAAAAACAGAGGGCAAGGGTTAAGGATGAAAGGAGAAAAGTTTATTGGGAATATTGCGGGGGAGCTTCTTCATGCAGAGAGTGGTGGGAGTGTGGAATGAGCTGCCAGATAAAGTGATAAATGCGGGGTCACTTTTAACATTTAAGAAAAACTTGGACAAGTTCATGGATGAGAAGGGTGGAGGGATAGGGTCCAAATGCAAGCCAGTGGGACTAGGCAAAAAATGGTTCGGCACAGACAAGAAGGGCCAAGAGGCCTGTTTCTGAGCTGTAATTTTCTATGGTTCTAATGTGAGTGTACCCCAAATCCCAATGCTCCTGCACTCCTTTTAAAATTTCATTGCCTTTCCTCATGAATCCCATCTAAATGAATTACTTCAAAAAATAAAGGACAATAAAGAAAAGTACGGCCCAGGAACAGTCCCCTCAGCCCTCCAAGCCCGTGCTGATCATGATGCCCGAGCTAAACAAAAACTTTCTGCCCTTACTTGGTCTGTAATTCTCTACTTCCTCCCTACTCATGTACCCATCCAGGTGCCTCTTAAATGTTGTTAATGTGCCTGCTGGCATTATCTCCTCTGGCAATGTGTTTTAGGCATCCACCACTCTGTATGAAAAACCTCCCCCGCACACCTCTTAAATTTTCCCCTTCTCACCTTGAACCTGTGTGCTGCCCCCCTCCCCCTTGTAATTGACACTTGCACCCTGGGAAAAAACCTCTAACTATCCACCCTGTTTATGCCTCTCATAAATTTGTAGACCTCCATTAAGTCTCCCCTCAGCCTTCATCTTTCCAGTGAATACAATTCTAGTTTATTCAACCTTTACATTTCACTAGTTTATGTCTTCTTGAAGTCTATGACAATTCTTCACAGTGCAATCAAAATTTGTCGCCATCCGCAACTGTTGAAGTTGCGCCCCATGCACGCCAATGTTAGTCATTTAATATGGATGAAAAAAGCAATAATCCTTGCAGTGACTCCCTTCCCCAGTCCAAAAAAAACTGTATACCATTTCCTGCTTTCTCACACTCTAATAAATAGAATGATAGAATCCCTACACTGTAGAAGGCTGCCATTCAGTCCATCAAGCCTGCACCAACAACAATCCCCATAACCCCCCCATAGCCAATCAACCTAACCTGCATATCTTTGGACTGTGGGACGAAACTGGAGCACCAGGAGGAAATGCACATAGATGCAGGGAGAACGTGCAAACTCTACAAGGCTGGAATCAAATCTGGCTCCCTGGTGCTGTGAGGCAGCAGTGCTAACCATTGTGCTGCCCTTCATGTTGCTACAATCTCTCATATTCAATGTGATTCAATTTTTTACTTCCAAGTCTATGTTGTGGCTCTCTTTGCACATCCACATACCCAACATCAACCACATTTATGAAGGAAACATCCTTACTGACTTCCATTGGCGCATCCTGGAATGTTGGAAGGGAATTAATAGGATTATCATCAAAAGAGAGAAATTGAAAAGGGAGATATTAGTCAGAGTTCATGCTGCTGATCACCACTGATGAAAAGGGCACATTGAACAAGAGCGAGATTGGGCTCAGATACAATGCATCTGAACAGTCAGTCATTACTCACTGTCTGGGTTCATCTGGTCCCGTATGTACATAAAATTTACATTAAAACAAGGCAGAACCTCAGGAAAGGAGGTGGAGAACAGCATGGGGTCCAGACATAACAGTCAGCGCAGGGTAAAGTTGCGCGGGGTCAGGGTACGCACGGGGCCCAGGTGCGCACAGGATCAGGGTGAGCACAGAGTCTCAGGTTCCAAATGACACCATCAAGAAATAAATGGTTCGAGAGCTACAAAGCACAGTGTGCACAGATCTCCACTTGTTGAGTAAGTGCACCATCAAATCCGATCTCTCAGACTTATTGCCCTGCTGTCAGGATCTCCTTGACTCTGTGATACATTCCTGGGCCCCAGATCCAGCTCTTGCTCTTTGCCAGATTTTCCCTGTTTCCACTCTGTCCTGTACACCTCCTCTAGACACTTTCTTTCTTTGTTTCATTATTGTTTACTTTTGTCATCCACCCCCATCATTTATTCACAGCATCCCTTTCACTTGTTTTCCTGTCCCCTTATAATCATAGAACGATACAGCGCAGGTCATTCAGCCATCAGGACTGGACTAGATTTTTGAAAGAGATTTCACATGATTCCTACATTACAACAATGACCTAAATTACTACTACGTCACACTAAAACTACCTCATTGGCTGTGAAGTGCTCAAGATGCTCAATGGTTGTGGAAAGTGCTACATAAATGTAATCTTTTTTTCACTGAAAGCTGATTCCACACCACCCCTAATTTAACATCCTAGATGAAATCTCAATGATCTGAAATGTTAACTCTCGTTTCTCTCTCCACCGACGCAGTCTGACTTACTGAATATTTTCTTCATTTCAGATTTCTAGCGTCGCCAGCAGTTTGCTTTGGGTTGGGAAGGGAGGGCACCGAAACTTTACCAGCTATTGTGGCACTGCTAAAAATAAGGTGAGGCAGCAAACGACAAACAAGGGAGTGGCTGTTGAAGTAACACCAACTTCATTAAATAATTCTGAGCAAATAAAAGTGGACAAACATTCACATAGATAATGCCAGTGGCATCAGCACATCCCCCTTCACCCCAGCACACTGTGCTAAATGTAGTAGTCATGATGTGGAGATGCCAGATGAACTGGGGTAAACACAGTAAGAAGTCTGACAACACCAGGTTTAAGTCCAACCAATTTGTGTTCGCTGTTGGCCTCTTGGGGTTTGTGGAAAAACTCCCGCAGCCTCATTCAACATGGATGGCATCATCACAGTGAGAACACCATCCACCAGGTACACGGCACATACTCTTGCAATTCGGCCAACATTGCCTACCTAATACGCTATAGGAAAGGATATCCCGAAGCATGATACATTTGGAGACCATGCAGACCCTTCCTGTTGGCGAACATTTCAGCGGTCACGGGCATTTGGCCTCTGATCTTCGGGTAAGCATTCTCCAAAGCAGCCTTCACGACACATGACAGCGCAGAGTCGCTGAACAGAGACTGATAGCCAAGTTCCGCACAGACAAGGACTTCCTTAACCGGGATCTTGGGTTCATGTTGCAGTATCTGTAACCCCCATGACTTGCCAGGGTTCGCAAAACCTCACTTACTGTACTGTCTGGAGACAATACATATCTCTTTAACCTGTGCTTAATGCTCTTTCCACTTATACTGTCGGCCTCTTTAAGACTTAAATAACAGGTTAGTTATAAAGACACACATTCTAATCAGTAATCTGTAAACTGTTATAGGCTGTATCTGAGACCCGGTCTCTCCATTCACCTGATGAAGGGGCAAACCCCAAAAGCTTGTGAATTTACTATCAAATAAATCGGTTGGACTTAAACCTAGTGTTGTCAGGCTTCTTACTGTGCTAATATATGCTGCCAATTTCCTCCCAACACAAATACATTTCCAATTCCCCCACCCCATACAGCTGCCTGCCACAGATCATTTCTGCAGAGGATACAAGTACAACCTAGGCACTGCAGGTTTTTTTAACCCACTGCTGGATTTATTAAAAGCCTTTAATGATTGTTCAAGAATTGAACAAAAACGGGCAAACAGGCAAGTAGAACCAGGGTCCAAAGCCAATTCGTCCAGAAGATGCTCATCATCACTCTACTCTCACAACACAAACCGTGATTCAGAAGGAATTCCCAGCCTCTGGGTGTCAGCCTCTTTTTTAGTCATTCCTGGGACATGCGCATTGCTGGCTGGGCCAGCGTTTATTGCCCATTCTTAGTTGAGACAACTACATTACTGTGGCTCTGGAGTCATGTGTAGGCCAGACCAGGTAAAGATGGCAGTTTTATTCCCTAAAGGATATCAGTGAACCAGGCAGGTTTTTAACAGAATCATGGTTTCACGATTATCAGTAGATTCTTAATTCCAGACAGTTTTTACTGAATTCAAATTCTACCATCTGTTGTGGTGGGATTTGAACGCAGATCCCCAGAATATTAGCTGAGTTTCTAGATTAATAGTCTAGCAATGATACTAAATACTAATCCTCCCCTAAAAGGTCTCTAATGGTGGTGATCCAGTACCACAGGGGGAGATTAGAGAAGCGGAATGGACTGTACCAGTGTTGCTGGGGAGAGGGGAAGGAGAAGATTGCTCCAGCACCTCTGAGGGCTTGCAAACTGCTCCAAGAGGAAAGTCTGGACTGCGTGATGTTCACCACACCTACCAAGTGTTTAAAAAAAGAGTGTATGAAATATTGACACACTGCCACGTTTTACAGAAAGTCACTAGCTGCTACTATAGTTTATTGAAACACAGTTCAGTATTCCTGAGCTTTGGAGAAGGTTCCCACTCCTAACCCTCGAAGTGTGAGAGAATGTGAAATGCGGCTAGGATTGCCGTGGCAGTGACACCCTCCACTCCCCAGAGCAGGAAGAGGGTTCAGCAGTGCGGCTGGACAGCAAATGCCAGGCAACCATGAATTTTCAGGCCTGTTGCACTGGACAACACAACAGCTCAAGGTATCCCAGTATGTGCAATTTTATGACCTTGCTTGGGTGAGGCTCGTAAAATTCCACCAAAAGTCAACAAAGAATTCCGTTCTGTGAGCCTGGGGTAAAATTCCAGCCTGTGACTGTGTTCAGCGCAGGAGAGATTAGTGACAGCCCTACCTCGCTGCACAAGCTGAGCGGTTTCAGGCACCCGGGGAAGAAGGACCTCCTCCAGGGACAGGCCAGGCAGGGGATCATTTTGGCTGCTCTCTTCCGCAGTTACTTTGCTGTCAAAATTTTACCTTAGGCTCATAGAAGAGTTCTCTATTGGTCTCGGACAGAATTTTACCAGCCTCACCTGAGCAAGGTCGTAAAATCACACATTGTTTTTAGGGATGACTGAGGTTGCTCTGGCAAGGGGGCACGTAGTTTCTGCTCGCACTGTCAAGGCCATCTGTGCCTGGTGGGCACCGCGGTTATTGGGGTGCGTTATCAACTATCATATTTTGTTCCGATGTTTGAAGTTTCTCTTGAGATTCTGTTTACCTTGATGTAATATCCTTTTAAGGAATTATATTTTAATTTATCCCATAGTTTACTGATTTAATTTATTTGATTCAACAAAAAGGTAAGCACAATTCACGTGGCCACAATTCAGTTACAGTCAGAACTGCCCATTCTTGGAGAGTGGTTGGATTGGGAAGTTGGGATTTTAATAATAAGACATTATTATGGGATGCATTCAAGATGAACGTGGGAGAAAGGAATATAAGAATATTCTTAAATGGGCTGAAATAAATGTGTTGGGATGAAGTTTGTATGGAGCATAAGCATTGGCCTAGGCATGGTAGGCTAAGTCTCCCTCTACTGGTCTGTACATTAGCTGATGCAACGTGGACACAGAGTGATCTGTTGACTGCAGTGGAGGGAGATAAGGTTGGGATGAAGATTCAGGGACAGAGGAAGGAGGGGTGAACAGAAACAATTAAAATACTTCAGGGGCTGAATGTTAAGTTTGGAATCCCAGCGAATAAGTGCTCCCACTGTGATTTAGTGACACCTGTAATGACACTTGGCCAGTGTCTGAGCTATCTAACACAAGGCTGAGGATTGGGAGCTACATAATATTAAAATTTTAATTATGCTCTTCACAATCATCTGTTCGTAAAAAAAGTAATGAAATCCCATGACAATACTGTTTGCCATCTTATAGACATAGTCCCGAAGCAGGCAGAGAGATCTCCAATGCTTGTTTTAGATGGTATTCATTGAGGCATTAGTGAGTGTTATTGTCCCATCTCCAGGGTTTATACCGTAAGTCTAGTATTAAGCACTCGGCTGCTCATCTCCTGCAGTTTCCACAGCCTCTTCTTTGGACTCAGTTTGAGCCATTAACGCCTGCTTCTTGCGAAATCTCTCTGCCCCAGTAACCGTCATGGGGTGCAGAGGGAAAAAGCCAGACAGACCTAGCAATTAAAGAGACATAAAAACATTTATCAAAAAGCACTGACATAAAGTTGAATTTCCAGCTCCTGATTGAATGGGACCTCGTTAAAGCAGCAACCCCAGGGATGCAGTACAGTGGCCCACAAGGCTGAGGGAACCTGCGGCCAGGGTGTGGATGGGGCAAAGGTGTTTGAGCAGCCAGAACCTGTTTTGCTGCTACATTTTGGCCAGTAAGTGACTCTGGCCATTAATCTATCAAGAATCGGGCCCTCTCCTAGTTGCCTGACCAGCCAGGCCTTGCTGGTGCACTTAAGCTAACAGACTTAACCAGTCAACATTACTGCCACAGAACTCAGCAAAAAGAAGCAGGAGTAGCCCACAAGGCCCATCGAGCCAGTTCTGCTATTCAATACAATCATGGCTGATTCTGGGCTTCAACTCTATTTCCCCATTAGCTACTTGTCTCTTTTTAATTCCCCAAAAAGCCAAAAGTTTGCCTATCACAGCCTTAAATATATTCAATGGTGGCAGCATCCACACCCCCTGGGGCAGAGAACTCCAAAGATTCTGAACCTTTTGAGTGAAGTACTTCTCATCTCAGCTGTAAATGATTAGTCCATTATCCTGAAACTGTGCTCCAGTGTTTTCAGGTCCCTGACCAATCTCTCAGCGTCAGTCATATCAAACCCTTCCACCCGCAGGACTTTGAATGTATCAGTGAGATTGCCTCTCATTCATCTAAACTCCAGAGAACAGAAGCCCAAAGTACTAAGTTTATCATCATAGGACAACCCTCTAACAGGCACCATCTGGCAAACCTTTGCTGTCCTGTGTCCAATGCAAGGACATTCTTCCTTAAATATAGAGACTACATATTCCGACATATACCCTGTGCAATTAGAATCCCTACAGTACAGGAGGCAGTCACTTGGCCCTTCGAATCTGTACCAACCACTATCCCATCCAGGCCCTATTCCCATAACCTATAATTAGAGCAAGACTTCTTTATTCCTGTACTTCAGACTGCTTCAATAAATATCCAATGTGCCATTTGCCTTGCTAATTGCTTACTGTATCTGCACACTAACTTTGTGTTCTTTGTACAAGCACACCCAACTCTCCCCGAATATTCACAACTTAAAAAAAACTCTCTGCTTGCGACCAAATAACTTCACACTTGTCCACATTGTATTCCATCTGCTATCTTGTTGCCCACTCACTTAACCTGATCACATCTCTTTCTAATCATAGAAATCCTATAGTGCAGAAGGCGGCTATTTGGCTCATCGAGTTTGCACCGACCATAATTCCATACCAGGTCCTATCCCCACAACCTTACACATTTACCTCCCTATTCTCTCTCTCATCTACACATCCCAGAACACTAAGGGTCAATTTAACATGGCCAATCAACATAACCAGCATATCTTTGGAGTGTGGGAAGAAACCAGAGCACTGGAGGAAACCCTTGCAGACAAGGGGAGAATGTGCAAACTCTGCATAGACAGTGACTAAAGCTGGCAATCGAACCCGGGTTCCTGGAATTGAGAGGTAGCACTGCTAACCACTGTGCCACCATACCTCTCTCTATTCTCCTCCTACCTGCATTTTCAGACAGCACGGGGCCCTGTTGGGAGGGGCTTAGGGTCAGTTCAGAAGGGAGAAGGACAATGATGAAAGATTAAAAATTGGGTGTTCACGCCCTCTAATGGCAGGGCATGGGATGGTACAACTTGATGTCGTTCAGAGCATGACATTTAACATGTCATGGTCTGTGTTGGCTTAGTTGAAATAGACATGCAACACAGGGGCTACTATTATCAATCAGGGGTGAGAGTGTAGAAGAAGATCTGGAAAGAAAAAGAGCTGATTACCTAGAATCTTCTCAACAGGCTTTGTCATGTGCGCTCCACAGGCCAGCCAATACTTGATTCTTTCAAAGTTCAAACTGACCAATTTCTCGTTGAAGATGTTGGGCATGGGGTCATATGAGCCCAGCTGCTCCAGGTACTTGCCATCCCTGGCCCGCTTGTTGTGTGCTGCAACAATCCGGTAGAAGGGTCGATTTGTGCAGCCGCCCAGAGCCATGCGGATACACACAAAGCCCCGATGATAATATTTCAGCAGAATCGGCGCTAAAGAAGAGGCAAAACAAACACATTATCCAAAACAGAACTGGGATCAGACACACAGATTATACAGCATTGCACACTGCATCCCTATACCCAATATACAGATTATACAGCACTGCACACTGCACCCCCATACCCAACACACCGTTTTTACAGCACTGCGCACAGCACTCCCATACCCTACACATGGTTTATACAGCACTCCCATACCCTACACATGGTTTATACAGCACTGCGCACAGCACTCCCATACCCTACACATGGTTTATACAGCACTCCCATACCCTACACATGGATTATACAGCACTGCGCACAGCACTCCCATACCCTACACATGGTTTATACAGCACTCCCATACCCTACACATGGTTTATACAGCACTCCCATACCCTACACATGGTTTATACAGCACTGCAAACAGCACTCCCATACCCTACACATGGATTATACAGCACTGCACACAGCAACCCCTGTACCTGACACACGCTTTATACAGCACTTTCATACCAGTGTGATGAAGTATTTTATATTTAATGGGCTATTTTAAAGTTGTTTCTTTTTGCAGGTAGACAGTGTATCAGGAAACATACAGCTCAGATGCTGGGAAAGCAGGATAATTTAGATTATTTAGCCTTGTAGTGTTTAGTTAGGAGAGCGCTAATATATTTTTGTTTACAAATGAAGATTTACCTAGGGGTTTTGATAAAAGGAATGGAAGCTGAGGTATCTGACTTAAGGATACAGGGTCATGTGATAATGTGGTTAATGGGAGGAGTCAGGTATGCAGCAGAGAGAAAAATGGCTTTCTGTTCAGTTTCTGGCTGGGGTCGTTTAAAAAAAGATGTCTGCAAGCTGCTCTGAAAATCAAAACTTCTCTGGAAGCTTGAAGGGAGTTAACAATTTGTAGCAAGTATTCCTGGATTTGCCAACTATATTTAAAGTGGTGTTTGAGTTTGAGGACTGTTGCTTATTCATGGTGGTACAGTGGTCAGCACTGCGCCTCTCAGCGCCAGGGACCCAAATTTAATTCCCTGCTTGGTCATGCCTGTGTAGAGTTTGCACATTCCCCGCCAATGTCTGAGCAGGTATCATCAGGGTACTCCAGTTTCCACCCATGGTTCAAAGATATGCAGGTTAGATGCATTGATCATGCTAAATTCTCCCTCAGTGTTCCCAAACAGGAGCCAGAATGTGGTGAGTAGAGATTTTCACAGTAATTTCATTATAATGTGAATGTAAGCCAACTTATGACTAATAAATATACTTTAACTTTTAACTTTAACTTATTTGGAACTGAAATAGAGATAAGTTTGAAATTATTTGTTCCCTTTCATTTTTTAACTATTGTTCAGCTGTTAAAAGTAAAAGTGCTTCATTTTGTTTGAATTATATTTGAACTGTTAATAAATAAAGCTTGTTTTGATAAAAGACTCTTAATTTGTCAGTAGAATTACTGATACAGCAAAGATTTTTTCCCCACATTTGTTCCAAAATAGAAAAGATAGTTGGGATTTAGTCTGGCTCCCTAAATATACCTTTAACTACACACATAGATTATACAGCACCTTCACATAATCCCTTCACACACATTATACAGCACTATTGCAAAACACTCCACACAGACTCTTCACAGATTATACAGTACTCCAAACAACCCTCTCACAGATTACAAAGCACTCCACACCGTTCCTTCAGGCAAATTACACAGCACTCCACACCATCCCTCCAGACAGACTATACAGCACTCCACACCATCCCTCCAGACAGATTATACAGCACTCCACACCATCCCTCCAGACAGATTATACAGCACTCCACACCATCCCTCCAGACAGATTATACAGCACTCCACACCATCCCTCCAGACAGATTATACAGCACTCCACACCATCCCTCCAGACAGATTATACAGCACTCCACACCATCCCTCCAGACAGATTATACAGCACTCCACACCACCCCTCCAGACAGATTATACAGCACTCCACACAACCCCTTCAGACAGATTATACAGCACTCCACACCACCCCTTCAGACAGATTATACAGCACTCCACACAACCCCTTCAGACAGATTATACAGCACTCCACACAACCCCTCCAGACAGATTATACAGCACTCCACACCATCCCTCCAGACAGATTATACAGCACTCCACACCATCCCTCCAGACAGATTATACAGCACTCCACACCATCCCTCCAGACAGATTATACAGCACTCCACACCATCCCTCCAGACAGATTATACAGCACTCCACACCACCCCTCCAGACAGATTATACAGCACTCCACACAACCCCTCCAGACAGATTATACAGCACTCCACACAACCCCTCCAGACAGATTATACAGCACTCCACACAACCCCTTCAGACAGATTATACAGCACTCCACACAACCCCTTCAGATTACACAGCACTCCACATAGTCCCTTCACACAGATTATACAGCATTCCTGACAGCTCGTTCACAGATCACACAGCACTCCACACAACCCCTTCACACAGCACTCCACACAACCCCTTCACACAGATTATACAACATTCCATACAGCCCGTTCACACAGATTATACAGCACTTGACACAGTCCCTTCACACAAATTATATACCAATCCATAGAGCCCCTTCAAACAGATTGTACAGCACTCCACACAACCCCTTCACACAGATTATACAGCACATCACACAACCCCCTTATACAGATTATACAGCAGCTCATACAACTCCTTCACACAGATTATCCAGCATTCCACATAGAACATTACAGCGCAGTACAGGCCCTTCGGCCCTCGATGTTGCGCCAGCCAGTGGACCCTCTAACCTAAACTATTCCAATATCATCCATATGCCTATCCACCGACCATTTGAATGCCCCCAAAGTAGGCCCTTCATAAATTATATACCATTCCACAGCCCCTTCAAACAGACTGTACAGCACTCCACACAGCCCCTTCACACAGATATACAACACTTCACGTAATCCTTTCACACAGATTATATAGCACTCCACAGAACCCCTTCACACAGATGATACAGCACTGCACACAGCACCTTCAGAATGGGATGAAGGACACAAAAGGTGAAAATGGTGACTGAATGTAGAGGACTAAAGGCAGCAGTTTCAATGCTGCTTTTAAAAGAAGATGCAGAAGGGAGTAGTTGTAGAAGAATGTTATTGTTGCTGGCATGTTTGTTAATATCACTCCAGTTCAGTAGCTACACTGGAGAGCTATGTGTATATTCCAAGCCAACAAAAATTCTGTTGGAGGAGTGGATTGGCAGAGATACCCTCCTTTAAGATTCAACACTAAACCCAGATTTCAGCTCAGTGCTTCTGGTGGATGAAAAGGATCCCAGTGCACTATTGGAAGACTAGCCTGTTCACTAAATCCCCAGGGCTAAACATTGCCTTGCCCACCCCACCATCTGCAGCCAACACCAAATGTAGATTGACTCAATGATCAATGCAACTTGCTATTTGTTGCCTTTGTATGGGATCTTGCTGTGTGTAAAATAGCTGCTGTGTTTTCTTCCAGAACATCAACGGTGGCATTTCCCCCAGATACATGGTCTTGAACCTCCAACTGTGGTGTGGGGTTAGACTGACTACATCTAGAGACTGCACATCACCTGATCCAACATGGGTGGACAGCAAGAGGCAGAGGGAGACTAAGGGAATCTGAGAGGATCAGATTGGAAAAAATTTGGCTTCACCCAGGACTGGGTGTCAAACAGGCACACATGCATACACATTCTCTCTTCCTCGCTCTTTTGCACTCTTGTGCTCACACAAACATGCTTACACTAATTTCTCTTTCCCTTTCACACTCACCTATTTCTCCTTTGTCTTATTCCTCCTTTCATCCCACGGCTGCAGCCTGGTTTGCTCTGCCATCTGCTTTCTTCTCAATTTCACCCTAGCCTGCACCTTTGAGAATTTACTTTCCCATTATTTCCAGTTTATGCAACTAATCAGAGCTGGCTCCTCACTGCATTCACTGATCAGCTCATGACAGATAGGAATCAGCCTCCGACTGGAAAGCGACTTCACTCCATTTTATAAATTTTATAATATCAGCCTGGCCTACTGTGGAATCCCGGATAGATCCAGCCAAATTCCAGAGCATCGCAGAACCCAGTTTAGAAAGCCTTGCTGCATACTGCTAGTGTGAAGTGGTCTCACAGTGCAAACGATAGACAGAAACAGATATTACTAATGAGCCGTGAAATCCAGCTAGGTACTCTGGCTGACTAAACTGGTGAAAGAGTTTTCTTATTATCCTACTTACACAGATGAACCATGGCTTTATTCTTCCAATTTTATACCTGGGGAGAAAAAAAATAAAATAAGTCCACACTGTATGTTCCAATCTATAGCCCTTCCTACACATTTGGCAATTCAGTTGGTTTTATTATGGTTAATTTTGTCTCCTAAAGGTGCCACATTACGGTTACTCAAATTGTACTCAGATAAAAGTGACTCTTCAGATATGATACTCAAGTGGCTGATCCTCAGGGGGTGAGCCAGGCAGGCACAAGAAATTGGAACATAGAAAGGGTAGATCATTCAGCCTCTCAAGCTGCTCCACATTCAATCAGATCATGACTGGTCCATGACCTCAATGCCATCTCACCACACCACCCCTGAATGCATTGATGTCATTGGTATCTAAAAGACTTTCAGAATCGAATCCATTGTCCTCTTTCAAATCAACACACGTTTTTTCTAACAGGAATCATCCAGGATGACTAAAACCTAGGTTGATGAGAGTGCTAACATAAAGTGTAACCTTGTTACAATGAACCCTGTCACAGATCAGTGAACGAAACCCAGAAGCTCATAGGGTTAAACATCACATGAGATAAAGCCATAGGGTACATTGGGCTCCAGTCCATTTCATACCTCTGACCATTTCCAAAATTAAACAAACAATCTCAGAATAAAGTACTGGGGAAAGTCCTGGGAAATACTTATACAGGAACACAACAGAGAGCTGCAGGATCTTTATCTCCGCAGAGGAATCGTGGAGAATACAGAGCCTTATAAAATTATTTCTTTTCACATTTGCAGCGAAGAGGGGAAGGAGCTGTCAGATAAATAGGGGAGGGAAAGGGGCGGGGTGCTGCTGCTGATTCTCAGGCCCCAGGAACTCAACCACAGAATAGTCACCATGAAGGGTTTTCGCGCTGGGCTCGGGCCTTCCTTCCCCCCAGCTCCTCTCTCAGTCTCTCTGCCGCTCTCAGCTGCGCACACTAGACGCGGCCATGTCACCGCTCTCTGACCCGGAAATAGAACACGGATGGACTCAGTGATTGGATCAGCGCTGAGGGAGCGCTGCACTGTCAGGGGGGTCAGTGCTGAGGGAGCGCTGCACTGTGAGAGGTTCAGTGCTGAGGGAGCGCTGCACTGTCAGGGGGTCAGTGCTGAGGGAGTGCTGCACTGTCAGAGGGTCAGTGCTGAGGGAGCGCTGCACTGTCAGGGGGTCAGTGCTGAGGGAGCGCTGCACTGTCAGGGGGTCAGCGCTGAGGGAGCGCTGCACTGTCAGGGGGTCAGTGCTGAGGGAGCGCTGCACTGTGAGAGGGTTCGTGCTGAGGGAGCGCTGCACTGTCAGGGGGTCAGTGCTGAGGGAGCGCTGCACTGTGAGAGGGTCAGTGCTGAGGGAGCGCTGCACTGTCAGGGGTCAGTGCTGAGGAGTGCCGCACTGTCAGGGGGTCAGTGCTGAGGGAGTGCCGCACTGTCAGAGGGTCAGTGCTGAGGAGCGCTGCACTGTCAGGGGGTCAGTGCTGAGGGAGTGCCGCACTGTCTAGGGTCAGCGCTGAGGGAGCGCTGCACTGTCAGGGGGTCAGTGCTGAGGGAGCGCTGCACTGTCAGAGGGTCAGTGCTGAGGGAGCGCTGCACTGTCAGGGGGTCAGTGCTGAGGGAGCGCTGCACTGTCAGAGGGTCAGTGCTGAGGGAGCGCTGCACTGTCAGGGGTCAGTGCTGAGGGAGCGCTGCACTGTCAGAGGGTCAGCGCTGAGGGAGCGCTGCACTGTCAGGGGTCAGCGCTGAGGGAGCGCTGCACTGTCAGAGGGTCAGTGCTGAGGGAGCGCCGTCAGGGGTCAGCGCTGAGGGAGTGCCGCACGTCAGAGGGTCAGCGCTGAGGGAGCGCTGCACTGTCAGGGGGTCATGCTGAGGGAGCGCCGCACTGTCAGGGGGTCACGCTGAGGGAGCGCGCACTGTCAGGGGTCAGTGCTGAGGGAGCGCTGCACTGTGAGGGGGTCAGTGCTGAGGAGCGCTGCACTGTGAGAGGGTCAGCGCTGAGGGAGCGCTGCACTGTCGGGGGTCAGTGCTGAGGGAGCGCTGCACTGTCAGGGGGTCAGTGCTGAGGGAAGCGCTTCACTGTCAGGGGGTCAGTGCTGAGGGAGCGCTGCACTGTCAGGGGGTCAGCGCTGAGGGAGTGCTGCACTGTCAGGGGGTCAGTGCTGAGGGAGTGCCACACTGTCAGGGGGTCAGCGCTGAGGGAGTGCCGCACTGTGAGAGGGTCAGCGCTGAGGGAGTGCCGCACTGTGAGAGGGTCAGTGCTGAGGGAGCGCCGCACTGTCAGGGGGTCAGTGCTGAGGGAGCGCCGCACTGTCGGGGGGTCGTCGCTGAGGGAGTGCCGCACTGTCAGATGGACATTAATGAGAGAGTGCCGCACTGCCGGAGGATTAGTACTGAGGTGCGCTGCGCAGTCAGAGGTTCTGCATTGAGAGAGTGCTACACTGTGAGAGGATCAGTGCTGAGGGAGTGTTGCACTGTCAGAAGATGAATACTGATGGAGTGCTACACTATCAGAGGGTTGGTAGTGAGGGAGTGCTGCACTCAGAGGATTATCGTAAGAGCTTGCTACATTATCAGGGGGTCAGTGCTGAGGGAATGCTGCACTGTCAGAGGGACAGTACTGTGGGAGCTGTGCACTATTGGAGGGTCAATGCTGAGGAGGTGCTGAATTGTCGGAATATCAGTACTGAGGGAGTGCTGCACTTTCAGAGGGTCCACGCTGATGGTGATTGAATACTGCAGATTTCAATACTGAGCTATTATCTCATCTTTTCAGGCAAAACCAACTACAGATAGTTCACCAAATCCAAAAGCTTTGTTTTAACACCATTTATGAACCACTGAGTTACCACTTCCATATCCTGGAACTTTTAGCTACTTAGAGACATTTTTCACAAGGCACTTGCTATGCAAACTACTTGAATGCAAAATCTGAAGAAAGCACCAGTCCCTGAACACATCCTGACTTTAAATTCAATAATTGTTAGCAAAACAAGGAATTATACTTTTTACTTCTAAACGAGCCCCCAGTTTTTGTTTGGTCCTGGACCCGAATCCCAAGGTATACTCTAAAGCCAGATTAGACCAAATAACATTTCTATTTGGCTAAAATGTAAGGATAGAATGCTCGTTCCATGAAGAATTCCACCAATAAATTAGGGATTTTTTTTATCAGAACAAGTCTTATTCATAACAGTTTCAAAATAACTGATAAAAAAGGAAGCAGCTTAACCATTAACAGGTGAACAATATTTAAAAATTAAAGAAAACTTCAGTTTCTAACTTAGAATCATAAAATCCCTGCAGTGCAGAAGGTGGCCATTTGGCCCATTGAGTCTGCATTGACCACGATCCCACCCAGATCCTATCTCCATAACCCCACACATTTACCCATCTAATCCCACTAACACTAAGGTCTGGTCAATCAACCTAACCCATACATCTTTGAAATATGAGAGAAAACTGGAGCTCCTGGAGGAAACCTACGCAGACTTGGGGACAATGTGCAAACTTCACACACACACTGACCAAAGGCCGGAATTGATCCTGGGTCCCTGGGGCTGTGAGGCAGCAATACTAACCACTGTGTCACCATGCTGTCCCAATTTATCACTGTTTTAGGTCCAAAGAAGCAACATTCTCTTATGGACTTAAAATTCCAATGTAAAGAAAGTTAGCAACCATAAATATACTTGCTACAAGGAGCGTAGACGTTTTGGAAGCTTTCAGAGAGGTTTTGAGTTTGAGAGTAAATTGCAGATTTCTGTCTTAAATAACATCCATCCAGAGTTTAAGACTTTTTTTTTCCCTGCTGCAAACATAGGTCCTCCAATAAACCATGTGATCTCATGATCCTATCAATCAACCTAATCAGAAATCCAAGGGTTCATCTATAAACAAACATCAATTAGCTATCTCCTAAGTAAACACTACATGGCTAAAATGAGTAAGTATCCTGTGCTCTCAGCATCTGAGCTGTATATCTTCCAGACCTACTGACTACCTGTAAAAAAACTGAATTTTAAATATCCCCCTTAAACATAAAATATATCAATAGCAAACCATTATTATAAAGTACAGCATGGCTAAGGTATAGAGTAAAGTTTCCTCAACACTGATCCATCAATCACTCTCAAAATAGCTCCAAGATGGATTAGATTAGCTCCCTCTACAGTGCCCCATCAAACTCTCCTAGGGCAAGTAATGTACTTGCTAGATACAGATAAAACTTCCCTACATTGTTCCTTGAAACATTCCCAGGACAGGTACAGCATGGGGTTAGATACCAAATAATGCTCCCTCTACACTACCCCCATCAAACACTCCCAGGGCAGGTACAGCACAGGGTTAGATACAGCGTAAAGCTTCTTCTATACTGTCTCCATGAAATATTCCCAGGGCAGATACAGTACAAGGTTAGATAGAGTAAAGCTCCTTCTACACTATCTCCATCAAATATTCGGAGGGCAAGTACAGCACAGGTTAGATACAGAGTAAATCTCCTCTACACTGTACCTCATCAAACACTGCAAGGGCAAGTACAGCACAGGGTTAGATACAGAGTAAATCTCCTCTACACTGTACCCCATCAAACACTCCAAGGGCAGGTACAGCACAGGGTTAGATACAGAATAAAGCTCCCTCTACACTGTCCCCATTAAACATTCCCAGGGCAGGTAGAACACAAGGTTAGGTATAGAGAAAAGCTCACTTCTGTTATGATAATAAAGGTAATTGTAATGGATTTATACTTATATTGGTAATCACATGAACTAAGGTATTGTAAAGTTAGTACTAGGGAAACTAATGAGGCCAGAGGCCTCGAAGTACTCTGGACCTGATGGACTGTATCCTGGGATATTAAAGGAAGTAGTTACAGAACTGGTGGATGCACTGTTTGCAGTGTTCCAAGAAACCTTCAATTATGGAAAAGTGCCTAATCCAAAAGGGAAGGAGACAAAAAACAGGCAACTATAGGTCAGTTAGCTTAACATCTGACATTGGGAAAATGTTAGATTCCATTATAGAGGATGTAATAGCAGAGCATTTAGAAATGCATAATATAATCAGGCAGAGTCAGTATGATTTCATGAAAGGAAAAATTTGCTTGACAAATTTATTAAAATTCTTTGAGGTGGTAATGAGTAGGACAGATAAGGAGAACCAGTAAACATAATATACTTGGATTTCCAAAAGAAATTTGATAAGGTACCACACCACTTGATAAGATAAGAGCCTATGGTGTTGGGGGTAGTACAATAGCACAGATAGAAGATTAGCTAACTGTTGGAGGACAGAGAGTTGGGATAAGAGGGGAATTTTCAGGATGGCAACCTGTAACTAGTGGACATAAGAACTTAAGAAATAAGAGCAGGAGTAGGCCATCTACCCCCTAGAGCCTGCCTCACCATTCAATAAGATCATGGCTGATCTGACAGTGGTTCCACTTACCTGCCTGCTCCTCATAACGTTAATCCCCTTATTGATCAGAAATCTATCTACCTGTGACTTAAACATACTTAACGAGGTAGCCTCCACTGCTTCAATGGGCAGAGAATTCCAACGATTCACTACTCTCTGGGAGATACCGTTCCTCCTCAACTCTGTTCTAAATTGACTCCCCTTTATTTTAAGGCTGTGCCCTCTAGTTCTTATTTCCTTTCTAAGTGGAAATAATCTCTCTGCTCTATCCTGTCTATCCCCTTCATTATTTTGTAAGTCTCTATAAATTATAATCTCCCCTCAGCCTTCTAAACTCCAACAAGTACAGGCCCAATCTACTCAATCTCTCCTCATAAGCTAATCGCCTCATCTCCGGTATCAACCTGGTGAACCTTCTCTGTACTCCCTCCAAGGCCATTATTTCCTTTCGCAAATAAGGAACCAAAATTGCACACAGTACTCTAGTTGCAGCTTCACCAGTATCTTGTACAATTGCAGCAAGATTCCCTGCTTTTATACTCCGTCCCCCTCGCGATAAAAGCCAACGTTCTATTTGCCTTCTTGATCACCTGTTGCACCTGCAAACTGAGTTTTTGCGATTCATGCACAAGGACCCCCAGGTCTCTCTGCACAGCAGCATGTTGTAATTTTTCACCATTTAAATAATAGTCCATTTTATTATTATTCCTTCCAAAGTGGATAACCTCACACTTGCCAATGTTATACTCCATCTGCCAGATCTTCACCCACTCACTTAGCCTATCCAAACCTCTCTGCAGACTTTCAGTATCCTCCACACTGTTTGCTTTCCCACTCACCTTTGTGTCATCAGCAAACTTTGTTACCCTACACTCAGTCCCCTTCTCCAGATCGTCTGTGTATATGGTAAACAGCTGAGGCCCCAGCACCGATCCCTGCAGCATGCCACTAGTTACCAACTGCCAACCAGAAAAGTACCCATTTATTCCAATTCTCTGCTTCCTGTTAGATAGCCAATCCTCAATCCATGCTAACACTTTACCTCCAACTCCATCTATCTTAATCTTTTGCAGCAACCTTTTGTGAGGCACCTTATCAAACGTCTTTTAAAAATCTAAAAACATCACGTCCACTGGTTCTCTTCTGTCAACCACAGTCATTATATCTTCATAAAAATCCAGTAAATTCATCAAACATGATTTTCCCTTCATGAATCCATACTGCGTCTGTTTGTTTGAACCATTCTTTTTTAGGTGTCCTGCTATTTCTTCTTTAATGATGGATTCCAACATTTTCCCAACTACAGATGTTAATCTAACCAGCCTGTAGTTACCTGCCTTTTGTCTACCTCCTTTTTTAAACAGTGGCGTCACATTAGCCATTTTCCAATCAGCTGGCACCTCCCCAGAGTCCAGCAAATTTTGATAAATTACAACTAACCCATCTGCTATTACTTTTTGCCATTTCTTTTAGTACCCTGGGACGCATTCCATCCAGGCCTGGGGACTTGTCTACGGTTAGTCCCATTAACCTAACCCACACTACCTCCTTAGTAATAGGACCTCAGCCCCTACAGTCCCACGACAATCAATTTTCAATAAGCTATTTGTGTCCTCTACCATGAAGACCGTGGAGTGCCACAAAGGTTAGTGCTGGAGCCACAATCATTTACAATATTTTTTTCTATTAATGTCACAAGTAGGTGTACATTAACACTTCAATGGAGTTACTGTAAAAATTCCTGAATCAGCACACTCTGGCGCTTATTCGGGTACACTGAAGAAGAATTTAGCATGACCAATGCACTCTAAACAGCACATCTTTTGGAATTTAGGAAGAAACCAGACCAGAACCCAGAGGAAACCCATGCAGACACAGGGAAAACATTGTGGGTAGGAAAAAAACAGCTGAAACAATAATTCAACAATAATAATGGCAATAGAAGCTTTAACATGACTGTTTTGGCTGAGAATTAAGCATGCTGGGATTGTTGGTCAACTTATAATTAAAACCAGATGCAGGTCAAAGTTGCTCTGGGTAAGACTCTGTTCTCGGAGCTGTGATCTGAAGCTTCCTTTGTTTGCCAAATAAAGGAAGTTGTTTATATTAACCCAAGTATTATGACTTAGATTTATATGGTGGTTTTGTGTGAACGTGAAGTTTGAATTAAGCATAATGGCGTTGTTTGAGGCATGTGATCAGTTTCTCGTTACACAGTTGCCTGAATGACAGAGAATCTTTCAGAAGTGAGTGGAGGATTCTGGATAAAAGGCTTGTGATAACTCAGAAGAGACCAACCAGAAGGAAAAAAGAGGACCTGTACCCTGAGGGATGCTTCAGAGAAGAAGAAGATAGATTCTACATGAAGGTTATTTCTTGACCAAGGTTTTCCTAAACTCGGTAGTATCTATTTTCAGTTAAATAGTTAAAGTTGATGTTCAGTTAAAGTTAATATGCAGTTTAAGAGTTAAAGTTCAGTTGAAAGTTGATGTTCAGTTAGAGTTAAAGGTCAATAAAGAATTAATGAGTTGCACCTGTTTATATTTGAATTGGTACCAGAAGTGTTAAGTAAAGAAATTTTGAATTACTATCCTTGTTTGTCTCTTTAAACTTGATGATAGACAAGGGAATTAAGGGTTTTGGGGAGAAAGCGGGAAAGTGGAACTGATCCACTTCAGATCAGCCATGATCTTGTGAATGGTGGGGCAGGCTCGAAGGGCTAGATGGCCTACTCCTGCTCCTATTTCTTATGTTCTTATGAATGCATGGAAGGTGTTTAAATTAATGAATGCAGACTCCATACAGACAGTGATCCAAGCCAGGAATCGATCCAGGGTCCCTGGCACTGTAAAGCAGCTGTGCTAACCATAGTCCCATCGTGCTGGCCTGGCCACATCACTATCCCAATAACCTGGACAAGGGAAGTGAATTGATCATTACCAAATTTGTGAATAGCATAAAAATAGGTGAGAAGGCAACTGGTTCCACTGGATTTTATATTCCACTCAGGTGAGGCTCATAAAATCCTTCCTGAGGCCACTGGAGAATTTCGTTTTGCAAGCCTCACACCGATTCCAGGGTGGACATGCCAGTAAAATTCCAGCCAAAGAATCTACAGGGGATATGGACAGGTTAAATGAGTGGGCAAAAAATAGACAGCGTATAATGTAGGAAATGTGAAGTTACGCACTTTGGTAGGAAGAATAAAGGATTTGAATCTTATATTGTTCCTCTGTTCAAGAAAGGAAAAAAAAAAGGGATAATCCAGGAAATTATAAATTAGTGAGTCTCACATCAGTGATTGGGATGCTGTTGGAGAGGATTCTTAAGGATAGAATTTATGCATATTTGAAAAAGCATGACCTAATTAGGGAAAGTCAGCATGGCTTTGTGAGGGCAGGTCATGTCTTACTAATTTGATTGATTTTTTTGAGAAGAAGATAGAACAAAACACGAGAAACAGGCCCTTCGGCCCAACACGCCACCACCTTGATGTTCTCACCTCTACCCGTGATCCCTGTCTATGTTTATAGATCTATGCATTGAAATCAAATTTGAGACAATTTAGGGAGAATTAGTTCTGCCAATCAGCCTAAGAGCACATCTTTGGGATGTGGGAGGAAACTGGAGAAACCGGAGAAAACCCACACAAGCACAGGGAGAATGCGCAAACTCCCACGGACACAGGCCCAAATCCATGTATCTGCACAGCACAGTGATAGTCACTGAGCTGTCGTGTTGCCCATCAAATGGTCCAGATCAAGCATACACTAACGACGTGAAGCACTAGGATACTCTCGAAAAATCCAAGAGCAGCCCTCTCACGACACATCGCATGTATGCCCCTTGTTAAACAACAAGGCAGACCAAAGTACCTGTAGGATAAAACAAATACAGCAATATCATCGACAATTTACACACTTCCCAGGGAACTCCCAAGGCTCATGATTCCTATTTTAAGTCAGTTTTCTATATCCCTCCATTCCCATTCTGTTCATGTGCCCATCTAAGTATTTCTTAAATAACTCCAGAGTGCCTACCTCCACCACTTGGCAGCGATGTAAGTGATTGATGAGGGTAGAGCAGTGGATATTGTGTACATGGATTTGATTAATGTTTTTGACAAGGTTTCTCATAGTAGGTTCATCCAGAAGATTAAGATGCATGGGATCCGTTGCGACTTGCAGCTTGGATTCAGAATTGGCTTGCCTGTAGAAGTCGAAAGTAATGGTAGAAGGGTGTTTTTCTCGCTGTACGTACATGGCTAGTGGCATTCCACAGAGACCTGTACTGGGATCTCTGCTGTTTGTGATTTATATATAAATGACTTGGATGAATGCTTGAATGGATGAGTTAGTAAATTTGCAGATGACACAAAGATAAGCAGAGTTGTGGAGAATGTAGAAGATTGTCAAAGGATACAGTGGGGTATAGATCAGCTGGGCAGAGAAATGGCAGATGGAGTTTAATCCAGCCAAGTATGAGGTGCTGCAGTTTGGGAGATCAAATGTTAATGTAATACACAGTTAATGGCAGGATTCTGAACAGCATTGATGTACAAAGGGATCTTGGGGTTCAAGTCCATAGTTCCCTGAAAGTGGCCACACAAGTAGATAGAGTGGTAAAAAGGCATATGGCATGCTTGTATTTACTGATTGGGGACACTGAGTCAGGATGCCATGTTGCAACTTTATAAAACTTTGGTTAGAACAACAACTGGGATCATAACACTCTGTACTGCCCCTATCAAACATTCCCAGGACAGGTTACATACAGAGTAAAGCTCCCTTTACACTATGCCCCATCAAATACTCCCAGGACAGGTACAGCTCAGGGTTAGATACAGAGTAAAGTTCACCCTACACTAACCCATCAAACATTCTCAGGACAGGTACAGCGTGATGTTAGATACAGAATAAAGCTCCCTCTACTCTGACCCATCAAGCACTACCAGGATGGGTGCAACATGGGGTTAGATACAGAATAAAGCTCCCTTTATACTGTCCCCAGCAAACACTCCCAGGACAGGTACAGCTCAGGGTTAGATATGGCGTAAAGCTCCCTCTATACTGTTCCCATCAAATATTCCAGGACAGGTATAACATGGGTATAACACGATAATGCTCCCTCGACACTATTGTTTTTCAATTACAGTATATTTTAGTTGTACAGATGGAGAGCAGGAGAATCTAGTCCAAGATGTTCAGAATACCACAACGTATTGGTACAGAAGGACCATTCAATTCTTCATTCTCAAACCATCGCTCTGGAATGACTTTTTCAGATTAGCTCAGCCCAGTTTGTGCGCCTATTCACTTGGGAGTCGGCAGGTTTTCAGTTCAATATCTACTCTGGAGGCTTGAGCGGAAAAGCCTGATTGACACTCCCTGTGCAGGAATGAGGGAGTTCTGCAATGTTGGAGCTCCATTCTTTGACCACAATTTTAAACTGAGGCCTTTACTGTTGAAGATTATATAAATATCCAGAGACACAACTTGATAAAGAATGGAGAAGATATCCTGAATTTTTTATCAACATTCATCCTTATGTTATCAACAAAAATAGATTAATCATTCATTCACCTCATTCTTGGGACCCTCCTATACCCAGAGTCTTTGTTGTGTTTAATGATGCAATAGCATTGATCCAACTCCAAAACATTCATCCCAGCATGCTTGGGATCTCCCCAAAAGCCGGGGACAGGAAGGTGAGGATTCTCCCATTCCAACCCACTCAACCCACATGTGAGATGCATGTGTTATCTATTTTGCGGGTTCCTGCGAGCTTTTACGACCCACTCACATCTCTCCACTGGGAATCCACAGAAAACTGGCAGACCACTGATTTGCACGACTTTACGTATCTTAGCTAGCCATCATCGAGATCCACATGGGAGTCTCTGCCCACATCTGCATCTCCCACCTCTTTGGCGTGATGCAACTTTGGCACAAATCAGAGTAGATATTTAAAAGTCTCAACCTAGCGTGGCAGCCTTGAACTGGTATGAGGAGGTTAAGTGCTGCTAGTGGAATATTGCAGACAGGCCCTGGAGATGCCTGATGGCCTTCCTGCTGTTCCTTTCAGGTATTGGCCCTGAGATGGTGGGTTGGGGGGAGAAGATGCGAAGTTGGTGGGCTTCTGTTTCCTCACAGCTCTCTGGGTGAGGTTCCGTAAGGGAGTGCTGCTCACCTCTCCCCCCTCAACTCGCTGAGGGCCATGAGATGGATGGGCAGCCTCCTGGGAGGGTGCACGGAAGATGGAGAGTGCTGAGGGCAAGGAGATACAAGCCCCACAATATTTTCGAGGCCCTCTTGGAGGAGGCTGTGCCTGTCCAAGACCACAGTGTGGCAGATTTGTGAGGTGCTCTCACATCTGGCACCTCAGGAGAAGGGATGCCACCTTCTGCCCTGAATCGCTATGCCTCTGGATCGTTCCAAGCACCCAGTGGTGGCCTAGCTGGGATTTCCCAGGTCTCTGTGCACAGATGTGTGTGACAGGTCACGGCTGCCCTGTGTGCTTGGGCAGGGCAGTTCATTAATTTTGACGTGGGCCATGTGCAGCAGGAGGCCCGGATGCTCAGCTTCGCTTCCATTGCCGGGATTCCAAATGTGCAGGGAGCAGTGGATGGCACACATATCGCCTTGCCGGCCCCCATGCAGGGCCACAGAGATTTGTGAACAGGAAGAGGTTCCACTGCCTGAGCGTCCATCAAATGAGGGTCATGCAGGTCAATCCATGCCATCCAGGGAGTGTCCATGACAGCTTTGTGCTCAGGCAGTTGGACATCCCTGGGATTGTTAAGACTAGCCCAGGCTCCCAGGTGACAAGGGATACTCGCTAAGGTCATGGCTGAGGATGCCTGTACAGAGGGCCAAGACCAAGATGGAGACCTGCTACTACGAGGCCCAGGCAGCCACAGGTAGAGCACGGGGTTAGATAGAGAATTGGTGAGCAGTGCATTGGCCTACTGAAGATGGAGTTCTGTGCTTGGACCACTCTGGAGAGGGCCCTCCAGTCTGACCCTGTGCATGTTTCATGCATCATTACCATTTGTTACACTCTTCATAACATTCCCCAGCAACGGGGAGACCAGCTGGAGCAGGAGGGTGAGCGTCAGGAGCAATGAGGGGATTGGGGGGGTACAAGTTGGACATCCCACCACGTGAAACTCCAGGGGGGAAGAAGACGGGGGCCAATGGCAGGTGTCTGGCAGAGAGGGCAGTGAGGGACGCCTTGATTATAGCCCGCTTAACCTAGCTGGTGCTGTGCAGTGAGGGGAGTGCAACCAACACACATCCACCAGGAACAAGAGCAGCCACTATTCCCCCTCCAAATCTATTTGGACCCTCAAACCTCCACGTCACCTTTCCCCTGCTTCTGTCATCCCACCACCCTATCCCCCAGAAACATCCAAACCTGTTCATGTGCCTGGGCTGGTAATGATTGCGAGTCTTGGTTGAAGGCTTGGATGATGACGATTCATTGTTGTGCATCCTGCCCCTGGCGCATTAGTCACAGAGTAATGTGCAATTAACAGTTTATTATGTTCTTAATATAAGTGATTATCAAACCCTGATTGTTGCTGACTTTTACCCTCTAGTGAACTACAACTTTCTAACTTTGTGTTGTCTATTACTTCTTTTAGGTGCTACTCCAAATGCACATCTGGGTGCAGGAGGTTGAGGTGTCCAGCTGTGATGCATGCCCCGTTGCCTGTGATGTCCTTGGCAGACGTCCCCTGAGTATCTGGAACCTGGAGGGCTCTGGCTGATTTGCGGACAGCACTGTTTCGGTGCCATCTTGTTCATCCCGCTGGCCCTGAGATGCCCCAGTGCGAGGATGATGGAGAATCAGAAGATCTCAGGACATCCAGAATCTCCTGAACACCCCAGCATCGGCTCAAGCCTTTCCTCCTCCCTCAGTGTGTCCGGAGGCCCTGGGGGCACACCATGGGATGCCAGGTTAGCTGGACTGAGCTTCAGAAGCTCCAGCGTCATCTCTCTCTGCCAATCCTGGAGGCCTGGCTGCCTGTGTCCCATGATGTCTGATCCCTCTGAGGTCTGGAACCTCTTTGCTACAGCAGTCTTGAGCAAGCTATGATCTGGAGCCCCTCAGCAGGAGCTCTCTGAGCCTGGGCTAACTTGTCAAGGTTCAGCCAAGGTCTGCTGTGTCTCCAGAATGCTAACAAGATCCCAGCCATGGCCAGCAGTGTCTCCCACATGCCTTAGACACCCATGGCCAGGAGCCCTGCTGTATCTCCAGGGTGGCCTGGACCCTGTCAGCCATAAGGACAGACTCTTGAGCCAGACTTTCCACAGACTGTGGTCACCATCCTTGCATGTTGGCCTGGGTCTCACTTGTATCAGCACCATCTCCTGCAACAGCACTCTGACTGCTCTAAACAGCCTTGCATTCACAGTATGGTTGGGTTCCTCCATCAGCCTGCTCTTTTCCTTGCTATATTTATCTTTTTTGCACCTTTGAGAATCCAGGAATCAATCCTCAAGCATCATGCACACACAATGCTCTGATAATATTCTGTGGTACAGGTAGCATTTGTAAACAACACCCAAAAGAAAAGGTGGGAAACAGACAGAAATTCCACAACATTATTTCGGCAAGTGGAAATAATGGAAACTTTGTGTTGTTTTGACAATGACCACAAGATGGCTCCATATACAAACTAACAGCACAGTCTCTAAACGATTTAATAGTTGGGCTTTTTTGTTCTCCATGACAACCTTACTGGATCTGATTTAAATACTGAGTAAAGCTCCCTCTACACTGTCCCATCAAACACTCCCAGGACAGGTAGAGCACGGGGTTAGATAGAGAGTAAAACTCTCTGTACACCGTCCCCATCAAACACTGTAAGAAGTCTTAGAATACCAGGTTAAAGTCTAACAGGTTTATTTGGCAGCAAACACTGTAGTAAACATAGTAAGACTTCTTACTGTGTTTATCTCAGTCCAATGCCAGCATCTCCACATCATGCCCATCAAATACTTCCAAGATAGGTATAGCACTGTCTCTGAAAAACGATGTGTGAAAAGTATCTGCTTCCTGTTTTCAATGTGTGCCTGTAATGGAGAATATCCCAGTCCACTCTCTAAACATCCTTCATCTTTATTAGTACAATAGTCATCAAAAATCAAAGCAATCAGACTCAGGAATCAGTGAATATGTTGCCTGGGCTGTTAGAAACTTCAACAAAACTGGAACGTTGTGCAATAAATGTAAGTGAGTAACTCAGATTTCTTCACACACCTGCTAATGTTCTTCACACATGTGTTTGAAGTGGCTGTGAGACTCTGACTGTTAAATGGTTTACAGTAAAATTGTTTCTCAAAGGGCAAAGCTTTAAAAACAGCTGTAAAAACGGCAGTTCTATATCTGTGCTTGGGAATTGATATTAATAAACAAGACTCTTAAGTTTATGCTGAAGCTGCATCATAATTTCCAGACTGAGGTCTCTGAGAGTGATTTGATGTAGTTACTGAGGATTGGCATTGTCCTCCCACCATCTCAGGGGCCCGCTCTGTCACAGTATGACCGGGGCAATAAATTAGTGCTTCAAACAGCATCATACAGCTTCAGCTGAGAGACTGAAGTTAATTTACAGCCAGGATTCATCTTTAAACTGCAGCAATCCCATTGGCAATGGTTCTGTGAATAGCATTTTTACATCATGTTACAGCAATTCTACACACAGGATCAGGCCATTCAGCCCATTAGGTCAATACCAGGAATTACACTCCACTGCCTTTAGAAGTGACCATGGAGTTGTCTCAAAATCTGCTCTGGTGAATGTTGGCAAAGTTTAATCATCTCCAAGACTAGCATGGGGAATCACTGTTTGATCTTGAATATGAGCTCCCAGGTGATTGGTAATTTACCTTACCTGGTGGAAATTGTATACTGAGCCCTCTACAAAGCAGGCCCCTGAGTGGGTTCATTATAGTATTTTCCTGGTTTGGACTTGTTTGTGTTCACCACAGGCTTGTGGTTTTATTTTACTTTATTTTGTGCAGTAAAGCACTGTTCCTTTCTAGCTGGTTCCTGGAATTATTATAGAGGGCTTTCCCACTTTCTCAGGGTAACTAGATTTGGATAAAAATACCCTCCTCACCAGTGATGCGCACATCCCAAAGACAACCAAAAAAGGATACCTTGTTACTTCTGCAAACTGAAAAGGAAAGAAAGAATTTATCCTAAGCGGACATCCTGCTAGCAGATTAAAGGGAATTCAAACTGCCACACTAGGACTTGTGCTCATTAAACTAATGTCCTTTCAGAAAAGCATTCTTACCCAGTTCAACGTCTTATGAGAAATATCAGTCCCATCAACTGAGGGTGGGCAATAAATATCAGCCTTTCCGGCAAGGGCCCTATCCCCAAAAATTAATTTTAGAATTACACTGCGGTGGGATAACATTGGTAATGTGCTCATCCTTCTTGGCAGTTTACCAAGAAGCTGTTTAACAACCTGTTTGCTGCAGCTCTCTTCAATTTTCAATGCTGATTGCCATTCACATGCCAGCGAGGCACCAGTAATCAGTGAATCCAGTGCTATCGATATTCCTCGCCAATGATCCGTCCTTAATCCCACACTACCAGACCATTATCAAATGATTAAATCATTCTCGCCTCAAGAGTTTTTGAATGAGAAACCAGATCAGGATGTCATTATAATCATATTTGCAATTTCAGTCAAATTTTTGATTGAAAAAGAAAATTGTCAGTGGCAGCTCTCATCTGATGAAGGAGTAAGTGGGGAGACAGTGGGGTTTGATGCGGAGTGAGCGAGATTCCCTACTACAGTGTGCCCCGGCTGTTCAGGAGGTCCTTGGATGTATTCATATTGAAGGCTACAGGCACTGTGACTGACACAATGGTTTCACCATCTGAACTCCAGGATTAATCAGACACTCTGATAACTTTTGTGTCTTTGAAATGTGTAAGCGGAAAGAAAGGAATGTTGAAAGAATGTGATAATTATCCAGCAAGCCAGCTTTGCTGTGAGCTGTAACCCACAGCCTTGTTTATTTCCAAACACTGCAGGCAGTGACCTACATTACACGTCCAAAACATTCCAGGTAGTTTGGGAATACTCACTCACCCCCACAGCACTTACTCGTGCTGCCCCCCTTCCCTACCACTCCTCCCCCCATCCATCAATGACAGTGGATGAAACTAGTTTGACATTGACTGGAATCTTTTTGAAACTCTTTCATGGGGTGTGAACATCACTGGTTGTTCCAGTACTTTTTACCCTTGAGAAGGTATTAGTGAATCTTCTTCTTAAGCTGCTGCAGTCCATCCTGTGTAGATACACCCTCAGTGCTGGAGGGGAATGAGCTAACACTGGCTGGTACTGAATGACATAGATTAACACTGACTGACACTCAATGATATGGGTTGAGTCATATCATTGAGTTGGCACTGGTTATCACTGGCTGCCATTAGGTTTCACTGATCAGCATTGCTCTATACTGGCTGGCATAGACTAGCAATGGCTGGCACTGGATTATACTGATTGGGTGGCACTGGTTACAATTGATTGACACTGGCTGACATGGGCCATCACTGATTGGCCTGGGCTAGTGTTGCCCAACACTGTCTATCACTGATTGCCATTGACTATTGATAGCTAACTTTACAAAGCCAAGGATATGTGTGAACTTGTACTCGATAGCTGATGGTAGACAGTGATACCCAATGCCAATTAATGATGGTCTGTGCAACCTGTATTAGGCAGAGTCAGCCCATGCTATTCGGTGAAAGCCTGTGCCAACCAGTGCCAAATCTATATTTAGAACAAAGAGAAAATAGGAATGAGGTTGGAAGAACAAAACAATCCGGATAGAGGAGAACCAATCATTAAAGCACCATCAAAGGCTAGCAAAGCAATTGAAATGTTGACAAAGTATTGGGATTTATTCTAGGGTATAGAATTCAAAAGTAGTGAAGTTATGTTAAACCTCATCCTTGTGAGGCCACACTTAGTGGAATAGTTCTGATCTCCAAATGATAAGAATGATATAGATACATTGGAAAAGAACAAGACTGGTGACAAAACTGAGATGCAAGCTGACAGGAAAGACAGCGCAGGTTTGAACATTTACCTTTAGAAAAGAGAAGGTCTTTAAGGTTGGACAGGATAGACATGGAAAGAATTTTCCAATTGTGGAAGAATCTAAAACTAGGGGCCATAGATATAAGAAAGATATTAATGAATCCAATTGGGAAATAAAAAGAAATGTTTATTTTCAGTCAACAGTTAGAATGTAGAACTCGAAAAAAAGTGCCAAAGGAAATGGTTGAAGCAAATAGCTTAGATGCTTTTAAAAGAATATTTGGCTAGTAAATGAGATAAAAGGGAACAGGAAGACAAGTTTTAAGGCTGAGATGAAAGATAGAAGGAAGCAGATGGAGTAAAATATAGAGCATAGAGTGGTTGGACCCAATGGCAGATTTCCGTGTTGGATATTCCATATAATTAATTCTCCCTGTGTGTATTTTTTAATTCATCACAGGATGTGGGCATCACTGGCTAGGCCAACAGTTATTGTGCATTCCTTAAGAAAGTGGTGTTGAGCTGCCTTCTTAAACCGCTGCAGGCCATGTGGTGTAGACATACTCACAATGCTTTAGGAAGGACATTTTGGGATTTTGATCTAACAACAGGGAAGAAATAGCCAACAGCCAATGTATTTCCAAGTCAGGATGGTGAGTGACTTTGAGGAGAATTTTCATGTACCTGCTGCCCTTGTCCTTCTAGATGGTAGTTGTTGCAGGTTTGGAAAATGCTATCTAAGGAACTTCAATGACTTCCTGCAGTGCATCTTGTAGATGGTACAGACTGCTGCCACTATGTGAGGGACTGGATGTTTGTGGGCAGGATGCCAAGTAAGTGGGCTGCTCCCTCCTGGATGGTGTTGGGCTTCTTGAGTGTTGATGGAGTCGCCTTCCTTCAGAATATTAGAAGTGGGGGATTCAGTGATGGAAATGCCATTGAATGTCAAGGGGCAATAGTTAGATTCTGTCCTGTTGGAGATGGTCATCGAGGCTTGTCAGTCCAAGCCTAGATAATACCCAGGTCTTGCTGCATTTGAGCATAGAAAGATTCAGTGGAGTCACAAACGATGTTGAACATTGTGCAATCATCAGTGAACATTTCCACTTTTGCCCTTATGTTGGAAGGAAGGTCATTGATGAAGCAGCTGAAGATGGTTGGGGCTAGGACACTACCCTGAAATTGAGATGATTGACCTCCAACGACCACACCATTTTCCTTTGTGCCAAGTATGACACCAACCAGTGAAGGGTTTTCCCCTGATTCCCATTGACACCAGTCTTGTTCAGGCTCCTGATGCCATGCTTGTCAAATCCTGTCTTTATGTCAAAGGCTGTCACTCTCACCTCACTTCTGGAGTTCAGCTTTTTTGTTCATGTTTGAACTGTATAGATGTATTTGTTTTATCCTACAGGTACTTTGGTCCGCCTTGTCTAACAAGGTGCATACACGTGATGGGTCGTAAGAGGGCTGCTCTTGGATTTTTCGAGAATAGCCAGGTGCTTCATGTCGTTAGTGTATGCTTGACCTGGACCATTTGATGGGCCACACGACAGCTCAGAGACTATCGCTGTACTGTGCAGATACATGGATTTGGGCCTGTGTCCGTGGGAAGTTGTGCATTCTCCCCGTGCTTGCATGGGTTTTCTCTGGGTGCTCTGGTTTCCTCCCACATCCCAAAGATGTGCTCTTAGGCTGATTGGCGAACAAATTCTCCCTAAATTGTCTCAAATTTGGTTCTAATGCATAGATCTATAAACATAGACAGGGATGACAGGAATCACGGGTAGAAGTGAGAACATCGAGGTAGCGACGCGGGCTTGTTGGACCAAAGGGCCTGTTTCCCGTGCTGTTTTGTTTTTTGTTCTTTATTTTTTGTATGTGTATACATGTTTGAGTCTATGTGGGAGTCTACAATTGTGTATGTGTTTACATTTATACATGTGTACCTGTGTGTGAGTGGATATATGTACATGTGTGTATATATTTGTGCATATAAGTTTACATGTATGTACATTTGTGTGAATATATATGCATATGCGTGTCTGTTTGTGAGTGTGTGTGTGTGCATGTGCATTTATGCATTTGTGTGTGTGTTTGTGTATGTATATGTGTGTTTGTATATGTGTCAATTTGTGTATGTTTATATGTGTGTGAATGTATATATCTATGTCTGTATGTTTATGTATGTATTTTTGTGGAGTGTATACTTATATGTGTTTATGTGTGTATATTTGTGTGTGTGTGTGTGTGCCTGTACAGATATGCGTGTCTGTCTATGTATCTGTGTGTATGTGTGTGAGTGTATGTATCTGTGTGTATATTTGTGTGTGTCTATGTGCATGTGTATGAGTATGTATCTGTGTGTATTTGTATGTATGTGAGTGTATGTATCTTTGTATCTGTGTGTACATTTGTATGTGTACCTTCGTATGAGCTTACATTTATGTACGTGTAGATGTGTGTGTGTGTGTGTTGTGCACGCGTGCATGACTGTGTTTGTCTGTATGTATAGATATATATGTGGGTCTGTGTGCAAGTGTACTGTGTGCGAGTGTGCATGTGTGAAGTGAAAGAAGATAATCCCATGGCTGAGTAGCTTGCCAATACTCATTGCCTAAGCTCATTTATGAGGACAGGCTTTTTTGGGATAGGGAGGCAGTAACTACAAAACTACCCCAAGAAAGTGGATCAGAGGCTCCACAGGAAGGGAAAGAGTCTCCACTGGAAGCAGATAGCAGCCCTGACGAGGCTCATCATGAGATCTGCTGAAAGGGAAAATTAAGATTGAGAGTAAAGCAGTTTGAACTTTAACGGCTGTGGTGTCTCAGTAAATATCTCAAACTCAAGTGAGACAGATTCAGTGGCATTTAAGATGTTTACAGCATTGGCAATGAACTGCCATTTTATCTTTAACTCCATTTGAATGGTGTGACGGGATTGATAGTCCTTTTGTCACACTTTGTCACATGGCATTTCTGCTACTCCATGGCAGGAAGAGATTCTGATTTGTTTACCGTCACAACTACGCAGTGGACACAGTCCCCAGGTGTGAAATTACAAGATGTATTCAATCAAAGGGACATTGAGGAAATAGGAGATCTTTAAAGAAAATGTTCACAAAAAAATAAAGTTAAAGCTCTCTAATTTATTTTAGCACATTGGTGATCTCCTGTGGTCTTGCTTACAAGATATGTTTATTTGTGATTCTTAATCTCTATCTGTGGATAGACAGCCGCTTCATCAATTGGCTTCAGTACTCCTGATTTTAAGATGAGATAAATCCACCAGGATTCCTGCTCCTGATCACTGCCCAGTGATTCACACTGGTTAGAGTGAGGGAATCAGGCAGGGTTCCTGCTCGCAGTCCAGTGATTCAAACTGGGTTAGAGCGAGGGGGAATCAGGCAAAGTTCCTGCTCCTGATCACTGCCCAGTGATACACACTGGATTAGAGCGAGGGAGAATCAGGCAGGGTTCCTGCTCCTGATCAGTGCCCAGTGAATCACACTGGATTAGAGAGAGAGAATCAGGCAAGGTTCCTGCTCCTGATCACTGCCCAGTGATTCACACTGGATTACAGCGAGGGGGAATCAGACAGGGTTCCTGCTCCTGATCACAGTCCAGTGATTCACACTGGGTTAGAGCGAGGGGGAATCAGTCAGAGTTCCTGCTCCTGATCACAGTCCAGTGACTCACACTGGGTTAGAGAGAGGGGGAATCTGGCAGGGTTCCTGCTCCTGATCACTGCCCAGTGATTCACACTGGATTAGAGAGAGGGAATCAGGTAAGGTTCCTGCTCCTGATCACTGCCCAGTGATTCACACTGGATTAGAGAGAGGGAATCAGGCAGGGTTCCTGCTCCTGATCACAGTCCAGTGATTCACACTGGGTTAGAGGGAAGGAATCAGGCAGGGTTCCTGCTCCTGATCAGAATCCAGTGACTCACACTGGGTTAGAGAGAGGGGGCATTGGGCAGTGTTCCTGCTCCTGATCACAGTCTAGTGATTCACACTGGATTAGAGCAAGGGGAAATCAGGCAGGGTTCCTGCTCCTGATCACAGTCCAGTGATTCACACTGGATTAGAGCGAGGGGGAATCAGGCAGGTTTCCTGCTCCTGATCACAGTCCAGTGACTCACACTGGGTTAGAGAGAGTGGGAATCAGGCAGGGTTCCTGCTCCTGATCACTGCCCAGTGATTCACACTGGATTACAGCGAGGGGGAATCAGACAGGGTTCCTGCTCCTGATCACTGCCCAGTGATTCACACTGGATTACAGCGAGGGGGAATCAGACAGAGTTCCTGCTCCTGATCACTGCCCAGTGATTCACACTGGGTTAGAGCGAGGGGGAATCAGTCAGAGTTCCTGCTCCTGATCACAGTCCAGTGACTCATACTGGGTTAGAGAGAGGGGGAATCTGGCAGGGTTCCTGCTCCTGATCACTGCCCAGTGATTCACACTGGATTAGAGAGAGGGAATCAGGCAAGGTTCCTGCTCCTGATCACTGCCCAGTGATTCACACTGGATTAGAGAGAGGGAATCAGGCAGGGTTCCTGCTCCTGATCATAGTCCAGTGATTCACACTGGGTTAGAGAGAAGGAATTAGGCAGGGTTCCTGCTCCTGATCAGAATCCAGTGACTCACACTGGGTTAGAGAGAGGGGGCATCGGGCAGGGTTCCTGCTCTGATCACAGTCCAGTGATTCACACTCCATTAGAGCAAGGGGAAATCAGGCAGGGTTCCTGCTCCTGATCACAGTCCGGTGATTCACACTGGATTAGACCGAGGGGGAATCAGGCAGGGTTCCTGCTCTTGATCACAGTCCAGTGATTCACACTGGATTAGAGACAGGGGGAATCTGGCAGGGTTCCTGCTCCTGATCACTGCCCAGTGATTCACACTGGATTAGAGAGAGGGAATCAGGCAAGGTTCCTGCTCCTGATCACTGCCCAGTGATTCACACTGGATTAGAGCGAGGGGGAATCAGGCAGGGTTCCTGCTCCTGATCACAGTCCAGTGATTCACACTGGATTAGAGTGAGGGGGAATCAAGCAGGGTTCCTGCTCCTGATCACAGTCCAGTGATTCACACTGGATTAGAGCGACGGGGAATCAGGCAGAGTTCCTGCTCCTGATCACAGTCCAGTGATTCACACTGGATTAGAGCGACGGGGAATCAGGCAAGGTTCCTGCTCCTGATCACAGTCCAGTGACTCACAATGAAATGCATTTGACTAAGATGAGGCTTATGATTAGTTTTGGCACTTTCCATATTCAGCAGTGCCCCCCCACTTCCCCCCAACCCCCTTTACTCTCCCACCACCTGCCACTGTCTCGGGTAACAGTTAATTTAGTCCAATAGTTTGTAAGATGAATAATTAGTGGGTAGTTTGGAACTGCTGAAAACAATGCCCGGTGCTTACGAACCTGAAAGGCAGGTTTGGAGAAAGTTAAAGTTAGGTGCTGTTATTGCTAACGGATATAGTGATTGATTATTCGATAAACACACTGAATCAGTAAACTTTCAGTACTATCATGAGAAAATATATGGACTCTAGAGCCCATATTATTCTCTGTGCAATTTCTCCTATTTATCCATTATTCTCTGTATAATCACTGAAGTTGGAATATAGTAGAAACTAAGCTCATTTCTCTCAATTTTCCTCTCCCCATAGTTCAGGATACAATTTTGAACTGAGATACAGTCGCAATCTGGGATAAAGTCACAAGTTAGGATACAGTCACAAGCTGGGATACAGTTGCAAGCAGATACAGTCACAAGCTGGGATACAGTTCAAAGTGGATACCGTTGTCAGGTGGGATACAGTCGCAAGCTGGATGCAGTCACAAGCTGGGATACAGCTGCAAGCTGTGATACAATCGCAAGCTGAATACAGTCATAAGCTGGGATAGAGATGCAAGCTGGGCTACAGTCACAAGCTGGGATACAGTCACAAGCTGGGATACAGTCGCAACCTGGAACACAATAGCAAGCTGGGACACAGTCATAAGCTAGGGTACAGTGGCAAACTAGGACACAGTCACAAAATAAAACACAGTAGCAAGCTGGGACACATTCATGAGCTGGGATACTTTTGCAAACAGGGATACAGATACAAGCTGGATACAGTCGCAAGCTGGGACACAGCATCAAGCTGGGACATAATCACAAGATGGGATACAGTCGCAAGCTGGTATCCAATTACAAACTAGGACACAGAAGCAAACTGGGACACAGTCACAAGCTGGGATCCTGTTGCAAACCAGGACACAGTTGTAAACTAGATGCAGTAGCAAGCTGGGACATTGTCACGGGCTGGGATACGGTTACAAGCTGGATACAGTCGCAAGCTGAGACACAGTAGCAAGCTGGGACACAGTAGCAACCTGGAATACATTTGCAAGATGAGATACAGTCACAAGCTGAGGTACAGTCGCAAGCTGGGACACAATCACATGTTGGGACACAGTCACAAGCTGGGATACAGTCTCAAGCTGGGATACAGTCACAAGCTGGGACACAGTCACAAGCTGGGAGACAGTAGCAAGTTGGGATACAGTCGTAAGCAGGGATACAGTCGTAAGCTGGGACACAGGAGCAAGCTGGGTCACAATCAAAAGCTGAGATACAGTTGCAAGCTGAGATACAGTCATAAGCTGGGATACAGTCGCAAGCTGAGATACAGTCCCAAGCTGGGATACAGTCGTAAACTGGGATACAGTCATAAGTTGGGATACAGTCCTGAGTTGGGATACAGTCACAAGCTGGGACACAGTAGCAAGCTGAAACACAGTCATAAGCTGGGAGACAGTAGCAAATTGAGATACAGTCATAAGCTGGGATACAGTTGTAAGCTGGGACACAGTAGCAAGCTGGAATACAGTCACAAGCTGGGATACAATCCTGAGCTGGAATACAGTCACTAGCTGGGACACAGTCCCAAACTGGGAGACAGTAGCAAGCTGGGATACAGTCGTAAGCTGGGATACAGTCGTAAGCTGGGATACAGTCAAAAACTGGGATGCAATCACACACTGGGACACAGTAGCAAGCTGGGACATAGTTGTAAGCTGGGATATAGTCACAAACTAGGATACAATCTCAGGCAAGGATACAGTCCCTCTGTCCACTGACGTACTATGGCTAACTGTGGGTTCTTGTTGAGCTGAGCGACTGTCAACAGACTATTTCACCAGGGAAGCTAATCCCATTCATCTCCTCAAAAGGAGTCAATGTTTCAAGATCAGGATTGAGAAGAGATTTACCTCTCAATTTGGAGCCACTGTCACCACTGCATTGCTTAGTTGGTGGTACTTGTTGTCAGAACATGACTTCTATCTTGAACTTCACTCACATGTTCACAGTGTCCCTGAGCCTGGGGCAGTGTGGAGATGATGAGTTGTCTGGGGCCAGCACAATGGTGTCAGTGTCCTGCCTCTAGCAAACTCCACAAAGAAATCATTCACACAGGCTTGTGTTTCTTTACACTATGCAATCATGTGCTTCCTTCCTTACTGTGGACGGAGGCAAAGAATATTATCTCTTGTTGGTTTGGAAGTTAGACCCTCAGGTGGGGTATTGAAAGAGTTTCCAGTGTTGATTTGTATACAGCAGAAAGCCGATTGACAAGGCTGGAGTTTACTACTAACATTGCAATTGACAACCAGCCACTTTCCCACCTCCTCTCACCATCAAAACTCATCAACTCAATACTTTGCTCCATTTCTTGGTTAGATCAGCCAGCGAGTGTGTGGTTTAGAATAATGCAGGGAGTGTGGGGTTTGGTCTCCATCCTGGCTCAGATATGCTTGAGCTGCCTCCTCTTCCAGCCCCATTGTAGAATCACAGAACAAGCTGTGGTTCAGTTACCCTTAAATACTCAAGGACGCTATTTGAATCAGAGGAGGATTTGATCATTTGACTAATTTGAGGGATGTTGTTGTGCACAGATTAGCTGCTATGTTTCCTACATTACAACAGCGACTACGCTTAAAAGTGCTCCCATGGTGAATTAGTGAAAAGTGTTTGTATAAATGGAAGTATGTTCTTCTAATCTAACTGTGTGACAGGGTGAGTCCAGCTCAGAATGACACTTGATCAGCTTCTAGTCTGATGATAGGTCAAAAGCCTGAGGCATTGGGTGGAATCTCATTGACAGAGTCTCCGGCGCAATGGCAGAATCCATTTCTGGATTGGGAATTTGAACCTCTGATCAATGAGCTTCCCTATTTCTCTATTTCCAGGAATCAGCCATTAAGGAGTTGCTGCTAGAATTTCTATCCAATTAGGAGGAGTGGATGGGCTGGACGGTCTGAAATATGGATTAGTTTTAAAAAGCTGCAACTCTCACACTGGAAGCATACAAAAGGTAGAGAATGACTGGGAGGTTGAGTAGGACCACTCTCACTTTCACGGATGCTTCCCCTCTGGAGGTGATGTTGGAAGTAATCACGTTTCACAAAGGATGAAAGGAGGGGGTCAGCTAGCCTCATCAAACAGGTTGGGCTGGAAAAAAGGAAAATTTGTAATTATTTAGCACTTGTCATGACTCTGGACTTCTTCGAGCACTTTCCAATGGGAATATTTTTGAAGTATAGTCACTGCTATAATGGAGGAAATACCAATTTGAACACAACAAGCCCCCATTAACTGATAATGAGCTGACAATCTGTTTTTGTGACATTGATTACCAGATAGATGTTAGCCAGAAGGCAACAGGGGCCTCGGCTTTTCAGACTTCTCATGTGAAAGATGGGCAATGTTCTGAAGCTTCAGCCTCAGGTTTTATTCTCAAATCTTGGAATGGAACTTGGACCTAGAACCTTTTGACTCAGTGGCAAGAGTGTTACCAGCAAAGCGACTGACACAGGAGGTCACCAAGGAGGTGGAGAACCTCAAAGCAAATGCAAGGCAACTCTCAGCTGGTAGCCATTCCTCTCACCTCTGAGCATGCAGAAATGGATATGGTTACTCAAAGGGAATCACTTGGGTACCCAGTGCAAAGTTGTTATTTCCGATGTTAGTTTATTGTGGAAGTCCGGAGTTTGCCTTTTACCTTAAACAAGTTTATTGTCAGAGCAACTCAATGTAGCGACAGTCTGCTTCTCTACAACCAACTATCCCAACTGTGTCCATTTCTACTCAGTGTGAGGTTAAGCCAGTGATCATCACCTATCTCTAACAATGCGATTGGTTCAAGAATGCCAGCGCCAAAAGATGCAATTACTGATACATTGACAATCGTCTCACAGATGATGTTTATTTCAATGAAAACATGGGATTTTGTGACTTGATCAATGCCATGGGATTATTATGTTTCATTGTCCATCGATCCTGAGAAGCTGATTGCAGGTGAATAGTAGGAGACACATAGATGACAGTGGGAGTTTCAGGGGTCCTGGGTGGATGTATCTTTGTGGTAAGTAGATTTGCTTGTTGGGATGGGTGTGGTGGTTGGGGTTACAATTGCTGTCACCAGGGTTGAGGATGGCAGGAGTGCAGTGCTGTTACACAGTGCACTCAGTAGAAGCATTGCCTGAGAGTGTCCCAGGATTCATAGGCACATAACTCCATGGCAGCAGCTATCAGCAGCACATCTGGATGTTTCTGTTCCTCCTCTTCATCCTCCTCCTTCAAGAAAGCCGGGCATTCCATATTTTCTTCTGGGACCAGCTTCACTTCCCTTTGCAGTGCCAAATTGTGTGGGGCAAAGCACACCACCGGGAGAACCAGGACAATCCATATTAAAGGGCACCCACAGATCAGTCAATACATAGGAACTTGCACTTTGAGCCAAGCCAATGGCTTGTTCTATGGTGACTCTGATTGTAAGTTGACTGAAACTGTACTTCTCCTGGGAGTATTAGATTGGGTGAACACAGTAAGAAGTCTCACAACACCAGGTTAAAGTCCAACAGGTTTCGGGGTTAGCCCCTTCATCAGGTGAGCCCCTTCATCAAGTCAACTCACCTAATGAAGGGGCTAACCCCAAAAGCTAGTAGCTTTTACTACCAATTGGTTTTTAATCCATAGATCTATAAACATAGACAGGGATCATGGGTAGAGGTGGGAACATCGGGGTGGCGGCGCGGGCTCGTGAGCAGAAGGGCCTGTTTCCCATGCTGTTTTGTTCTTTGTTCTTTGTTCTTTGTTCAAATAAACCGATTGGACTTTAACCTGGTGTTGTGAAACTTCTTATTGTGTTTACCTCAGTCCAATGCCGGCATCTCCACATCAGTGTTAGATTGGCACAGTATAGAGAAAAATTTACTTTACATCTAATTTACTCTGTAGCTGCCCCAGGATTTTAGCTGTCCTTTGACATTGTAGGTACAATTAATGATTTATACCAGAATCTTTCTGAAGTAATGTTGTGCTGATTTGTAATAGTGATGACAAAATCTGCTGGTTAAATTCGAACAGGACAGGGAGTCCCACTGACAGTTAAACAGTACAGGGATCTCCACTGATAGTTAAACAGTTCAAACAGACCATTGTTCATAGCAAAGTACCCAGCCTTCAGGAGAATAGTGACCACAATACCACACAACCCTGCCACAGCAACCTCTGCAAGACATGCCGGATCATCAACATGGATGACATCATCACACGTGAGAATACCATTCACCAGGTACACGGTACATACTCTTGCAACTCGGCCAACGTTGTCTACCTAATACATTGCAAGAAAGGATGTCCTGAAGCATGGTACACTGGGGAGACCATGAAGATACTACGACAGCGGATGAATGAACATCGCTCAACAATCACCAGGCAAAACAGTTCCCTTCCTGTGGGCGAACACTTCAGCGGTCACGGGCATTCGGCCTCCGACCTTTGGGTAAACGTTCTTCAAGGAGGCCTTCACAACACACGACAGTGCAGAGCCGCTGAGCAGAGACTGATAACCAAGTTCCACACACATGAGGATGGTCTTAACAGGGATCTTGGCTTCATGTCACACTATCTGTAACCCCCATGACTTGCCTGGATTAGCAAAAAACCTCACTTACTGTGCTGTCTGGAGACAGTACACATCTCTTTAACCTGTGCTCAGTGCTCCATCCACTCACATTGTCGGCCACTTTAAGACTTGAATAGCAGGTTAGGTGTAAAGATTGGCATTCTAATCAGTAATCTGTAAACAGTCTGTGCTGGTATGTGTGCTGTTTGAGACCAGACCATCTCATTCACCTGACGAAGACCATAGGTCGAAAGCTTGTGAGTTTACTATCAAATAAATTGGTTGGATTTAAACCTGGTGTTGTCAGACTTCTTACTGTGTTTACCCCAGTCCAAGGCTGGCATCTCTACATCATGAGATGGACAATGTCAGCACAGACAAGCAATTGAACTTGGTGTTGAATAATTCATGGTTTAAGGGAATAATTACAAGAGAGAGCGATTTAATCTCTCAAGTGTGTTGCGCCAATCAATTCCATCAGGTTACTTTGTACCTCAATTTCATTTATCCAGCTAAGCTCCATACCTCTTGACGTTCTCACCTAATGAAATCCTATCTAGTTTGAAAACTCTGAATAACTGCCAGCATCAACCTTTTGTGGGAGAGAGTTCCAAACGTCCACTACACCTTGTGTGAAAGTATGTTTCTTGATTTCCCTCCTAAATGAGTTGCTCTAATTTTAAGGCCCCCTCATTCTTGATTCCTGCACCAAGATGATAGTTCATTTGTGTCTACTCTTTCCAATTCGTGTTGACAACTCAAATACCTCAATCAGATGACTCTTATTCCTCACTCAATAGAGAACAAGTCAAGTTCATGCAATTTGTTCTCAGAATTCAGCCCTGTTATTGCTCCAGTGAATCTGCTTTGCAACTCTTGATTTCCACTAGGTAGTGATGAAGATAGTAAGGAACCTTGATAATTGAACTCAAAGCCAAGCTCCACCATAGACCAGGATAGTCATGGCCTTTGTCCTAGTGTTAAATATATTTGCTTTGCTTGATCAAGGCAGTGTGATATGGTGAAAAGGAAATTTATAGACTCCTGGTTAGAACCCTGACCAAATCTTAAAACAGATTATTCTACTTAACAAAGAGGAACTAACATTTAATTTTATGAATAACCATTTTTCAGAAAAACCTATTATTTCTGAAATTGCAATTCATGTATTTATATGGTTTATTGAGCATGGATATACTATATTAATTACATTTAAACAGACAGAGACAGCTTCATTTTCAAAATAAAGTTTCATATATTTAACTTAATGATACACTTATCAATGATGTACATGACAGTAATTGACTGTAGTCAATGAATGATCTGGTTGCCATTTTTAATAATTTTACAGATGAGTAAGTCCAGCCAAAAGGAGGCAATTCCAGTTCCAGACAACCTCAACAAGCTTGAAATAAGCTAAGAAATAAAATCAAAGGATGATTCCCAATCTTTGTTGCATCAGTCAACCTCTGGAACAAGGATTTGGGAAATCATTCAGAGTTATTCCTGCTCTTGCTCACAGACCAGTGACCCTGTGTTAGAGGGAGGAGAATTCAGCCAGGATCCATGTTCTTGATTACTGTCTAGAGACAATTCTGTTAATAAGAAAGGGGAAATCAGCCAGTATTCCTCCTCTTGATTTGTGTACAGTGTCCCCTACCTTAGAGGGAGAAGGAAAATCAGCCAGGGTTCCTGCTCCCAATTCCTGTCACTGAGAACTGTATTAGATGGATTGGGATGGTGTGGGATGGGGGGTGGTGGAATTAGTCAGGGTTCCTGCTCCACACTATTTCCAATATTTAGGGAGTCAGAGAAAGGGGGAAATCAGTAAAGGCTCCTGTTCCTAATCACTATCCCTTGCCTTTATCTGCAAGTAAATGTTGGTGAGCACAGGTTCTGCTCAAAGACATTGATGACTCCACCGTCAAATACCCTACTCAGCCTTACTGCCTGACTTTCTACCTACTTGACAGAGATAGTGGAGGAGTAGCCAGGGTTGGCATTATCAGGGGAGAAACTGGTAATTCAACAGCGAGAGGAGAATTGTTAAAACAAAGAGAAATAAGTTGGGATGAAAGCTAATCAGGACAGAAGTTGAAAAAACATCTTCTGAAGTAAAGAGAACAAATATTAATACAACAAAGTGGGAATCTAAGGATAAATTCAGACTTCAATAAATCCAAATATAAAAGAAAAAATATGAAATGGTAACAACTCACAAAGATATAACTTATGTGTGAAAAAAAGCCTCACAGCTACAGTAGTCACTCCAAGTGGAGAATGGAGGATACTGCGGTTTCACTGTTTTCCGCCTTGCATGTCTTCAAAGCCCATACCCTGCAGCACCTTGTCAGACCCTCACAAGCAACAAAGCCTTCTAACCACTTGTTTATCACTAAAAACTAAATACGTCCATTGATAAAATAACTGCACGCATGACTGCAGGGCTGTACGTAATGCCAGTCATTTGATCGGCATTGCTTATTAAATATCAAACAAAAGTCAGACTGTTTAAAATGGGACACAAGAGTGTTAAACAGAGAAGAGACAAGAATGTCCTTCACTGCAACAGGCAGCTGGGTTAGTTGGTTTCAGTTAAAGATCCTAGGGGGATAGGGGAAGGGGTGGCGGGTGGAATATAATTGTCCATCACATGGTTTTAGTTATCCCGAATCTCCAGACTCTGCACATGACGTTCTGTGAACTCCCCGAGTTATCGGGTTTAAAAGTCAAACCAAAATCAGTCCAGATAGATCAAAAATTCCATAAAGTTCCTTTTCGTATGATATATCTTTAATATGAATGTTTATACTCTTCTCATAAATTGCAGGTTAATTGTGGGATCTAATCTCCACCAATCCACCTTAGTTACATTGCAACTGATCCCCTTCCAAAACAATTCCACTCGTTTTCACTGCAGCCTAATTAGATGGTGCTGGCATAGGGATAAGAGGCTGAATGGCCTCTTTCTGTGCTGAAAGATTCTGGAAGACTCAAAAAGAGTATGGGGTAAATTTCCACTTTTGGGAGGCATTGTTAATCAATAAGAGATATTGTTGGCAAGGCTGGTATTTATTGTTTATGCCTCATAATCCATGAAAAGATGATGGTAAATCTCCCTGAACTGCTGCAATCTGCGTGCTGATGGTTATTTTTAAATGAATGCTTTCACAAGGTGCAGGTGGCACAGCATTTATGGCCAATCCCTAATTAGGTTTGAGAAATTGGCTATCTTCCTGAACAGCAAATGGCCATTTGTATTGTAACATCCACAATGCAATTAGAGAGGAAAATCCAGGATTTTGACCCAGCAACAGTGAAGGAACACAATTATAATTCCAAATCAGGATAGTGAGTGGCTTGGGGGAGAACTTGTAGTTGGTAGTTTTTCCATGCAACTACTTTCCAGATGATAGGGATCACAGGTTTGTCCAAGGAGGCTTAGTGAGCTGCTGCAACACATCTTGTGGATAGGACACACTGCTGCCATTGCATGTCAGTAGTGGATGGAGTCAACATTTAAAGTGGTAGTTGGGTGTCAATCAAGTGGGCTGCTTTGTCCTGGATGGTGTCAAGCTTCTTGAGTGTTTTTGGAGCTGCACCCATCCAGACAATGGGGAAGTATTCTATCACACTGCTGACGTGAGCCTTGGAGACGGTGGACTGCTTTTGGAGAGTCAGGATCAGGGTATAAAGATGGGGAGGTAAATAAACTCACAACGAGAAGACTTGTGAGCAATTATCTCCTGTATCCTTTAAACTAATGTTGTTTACACATGCATAACCCAGAGTCAATTGCATGTATGAGAAAACAATAAGCTAAATCTGTTGGGAAAATATCTGGGAAAATGAATTTTCATCTGAGAAGTTATAAACATTCTTTTATTTTGAGAAGTGTTGATTACAAGCTTTGTTTCTTAAAGAAAATTAGCATTTTCTAATCCATGTGTTGCAATTGATTGTAGGTGATGTCTGAAGGTGGTCCACAACCACAGTCAAATATTTTCTCTCCAAAGAATTGCCGGCTTCTTATCTGCTCCTGTAGCCACAGTATTTTTATAATTGGTCCAGTTCAGGATGTTCATTGTAGGGGATTCATCAATTGTGATGCCATTGAATGTCAAGGGGAGATGACTATATTCTCTCCTGTTGGAGATAATCATTGTCTGGTATTTTTGCGACACAAATGTTACTTTGTACTTATCAGTCCAAGCCTGAATGTTGTCTAGATCTTGTTGACAGATGGACATGGACTGCTTCAGTATCTGAGAGGTTGTGAATGGTGCTGAGTACTGTGCAATCATCAGTGAACATTCCCGCTTCTGACTTTCTGATGGAAGACCATTGAAGTAACTGAAAATGATTGGGCCTGGGACATTTCCCTGAAGAACTCCTGCACTAATATACTGGCACTGATCTCCAAAAAGCACTTCTTCCTTTATGCCAGGTATGACTCTAACCAGTGGAGAGTTTCCCCTGATTCCCATTGACACCAGTTTTGTTAGGCCTCCTTGATGCTTTAATCAAATGTTGTCTTGATGTTAAGGGCAGTCACTCTCCCATCACCTCTGGAGCTCAACTGTTTTGTCCATGTTTGGACTAAGGCTGTAACGTGGCCTTAACTGAACCCAAACTAAGCATCAGTGAGCAGGTCATTGCCGGACAGGTGCTGTTGGCGACTTCTTCCATCACTTTGGTGATGATTGAAAGTAGGCTGATGGAACAATAATTGGCTGGGTTGGATTTGTCCTTTTTGTGTACAGGATAGATCTGGGCAATCTTCCACTTTGTGGGTAAATGATGGATAAATTGTAGCTATACCGGAACAGGTTGACTAAGGGTGTAGTTTATTCTAGAGCACAAGTTTTCAGTATTATTGTTGGAATTTTGCCAGAATCCACAGTCTTTGCAGAATCCAATGCCATCAGATGTTTCTTGATATCACATGGAATGAGTGGAGTTAGCTCAAGGTTGACATCTGTGATGCTGGGAATCTTGGGAAGAGCTCAAGATGAATCATCCACTAGGCATTTTTGGCTGAGGATGGTTACAAGTACTTTGTCCTTGCCTTTTACACGGATGTGCTGGGCTCCCCATCATTGAGGACAGCGATATTTGTGGAACATCCTCCTCCAGTGACTGAATGTGGCAGAACTGCAGAGCTTAAATTTGAGTTCCAAAGTAGTCATGGTTGACTCAAAATGTTAACTCTGTTTCTCTCTCCAGAGATGTTGCCAGACCTGCTGAACTTTTCCAGTATTTCTTGTTTATCTTCCAGATTTCCAGCATCTGCAGATTTTTGCTGTTATCTTAGATCTGATGCGTTGATTATGCAATTGCTTAGCTCTGATTATTACTTCCTGCCTCCTCTATTTAGCAGACAAATAATCCTGTTTTGTAACTCCACCAGGCTGACACCTCATTTTCAGGTTTGCCAGGTTTTGCCGCTAGCATGCCCTCTTGAAATCTTCGCTGAACAGGGTTGATCCCTTGTTTTAGTTGTAATGAACCCTGGTAGAGTGGGGATTTGCTGGGCTGTGAGGTTACAATTTGTGATTGTACACAATTCTGATGCTGCTAATGGCCCAGAGTGCCCCATGAATGCTTAGTTCTGACTTCCTAGATCTGTTTGAAATAAATCCCATTCAGCACAGCGGCATGATGAAAAATATCCACAATGTGAAGATGGGACAAAAATTTGCATAAGGATTGTGCGATGGTCACCCCTATCAATACTGCCATGGACAGATGCATTTGTGACAGGTGTCTTGGTGAGGACAAGGTCAAGTATGTTTTTCCTCTTGTTTGAAGCAGTTGGGTGGCACAGTGGTTAGCACAGCTGCCTCACAGCGGCAGGGATCTGATTTTACTCTAGTCTTGGCTGACTATGCGGAGGTTGCACGTTTTCTCTGTGTCTGCTTGGATTTCATACGGTTGGTCAGGTTTTCTGCCACAGTCCAAAGGTGTGTAGGTTAGGCGGATTGGCCATGCTAAATTGTCCCTTAATGTCCCAAGATGTGTGTGTTAGGTGGATTAGTGATGGTAAATGCGTGGGATAATGGGGATGAGTCTGGATAAAATGCTCTTTTAGAGAGTCAGTGCAGACTGAATAAACTGAATGGCCTTCTTCTGCAGTGTAATGAATCAAGGGTCCCTTACTCTCTGCCACAGTCCCACCTATGTCCTTTAGGATTCAGTAAGAATTTAGCAACACCAATTTATAATCCAACCGATTTATTTGATAGTAAAAAAGCGAGCTTTCGACTCTGTGTCTTCGTCAGGCAAATGTAGTGTTCTGGTCTGCAATAGCACACATCAGCACAGACAGTCAGAGATTGCTGATTAGATTGCGAATCCTTACATCTAACCTGCTATTCAAGTGTTAAAGTGGCGAACAATGTGTGTGAAGGGAATCCTGAGCATTGTTGGAGAATTGTGTATTTTCTCCAGACAGCACAGTAAGTGAGGGTTTTTGCTAACCCAGGCAAGTTACGGGGGTTACAGATAGTGTGTCATGAAGCCAAGAGCCCTGTTAAGACCGTCCTCATGTGTGCGGAACTTGGCTATCAGTCTCTGCTCAGCGACTCTGCGCTGTCGTGTGTCACGAAGGCCCCCTTGAAGAACATTTACCCGCAGGTTGGAGGCCGAATGCCCATAACTGCTGAAGTGTTCGCCCACAGGAAGGGAACTGTTTTGCCTGGTGATTGCTGAGCGATGCTCATTCATCCGCTGTCGTAGTGTCTGCATGGTCTCCCCAATATACCATGCTTCGGGACCTGCGGGTAAATGTTCTTCAAGGGGGCTTTCGTGATACACGTCAGCACAGAGTTGCTGAGCAGAGACTGATAGCCAAGCTCCGCACACATGAGGACGGTCTTAACAGGGATCTTGGCTTCATGACACACTATCTGTAACCCCCGTAACTTGCCTGGGTTAGCAAAAAACCTCACTTACTGTGCTGTCTGGAGAAAACACATAATTCTCCAACAATGCTCAGGATTCCCTTCACACACATTGTTCGCCACTTTAACACTTCAATAGCAGGTTGGATGTAAGGATTCGCATTCTAATCAGCAATCTCTGACTGTCTGTGCTGATGTGTGCTATTGCAGACCAGAACACTGCATTTGCCTGACGAAGACACAGAGTCGAAAGCTCACTTTTTTACTATCAAATAAATCGGTTGGATTATAAATTGGTGTTGCTAAATTCTTACTGAGTTCTTACCACCCCAATCCAACGCCGGCATCTGTACATCATGACTACTTTAGGATTCAGCCAGCTCAAGGTATGGTGGTGTTACTGAGCCAGTCTTGCTGATGGCTTTTGAAGTTCCCATATGCCCCGAGCCAGGGTACACTCTGTGCCCTTGCCATCTTCAGTGCCTCCTCCAAATGCTTTCAACATGGAGGGGTACTGATTCATCAGCGGACAAAGGTGAGGGAAAAGTGGGAAGTGGTAATCAGCATTTACTTTCCCATGTTTGACCTAAAGACATGAGACCTCATGGAGTTCACAGTCAATGTTGAGGACTCACAGGGCAACTTCCTTCTGACTGCATACCATTGTGCCACCACTCCTGCTGGGCCTGTCCTGCTGGGATGGTTTTGGTGTCTAGGACATCATTTATGAAGTATGATTGCATGAATGTGACTATATCAGTAAGGAAGACTTTGCAGGGTTGAAAAGACTGGGCATCCCCTTGCCATTTCTGATGCCTATGTCAATGCTGGGTGGTCCGTCCAATTTTATTCCATCCTGATTTTTCTATACTGGTATAATACAACTGACCAGCTTGTTAAGTCATTTTGGAGTCAACCATATTTCAATCTAGAATCACATGTCGACCGCAGGAGGTAAAGACAGGAGATTTCTTTAATGAACCAGCGTCGTTTTTATGACAATCATCGACGGTCAACACAACTGAGACTCACTTTTTTTAAATTTACGAATTGAGTTGAAATTCCATCAGCTGCCTAGGTGGGATTTGAACCTATTAATGGCTCTCTGGATTACTCATCCTGTGATTTTAGCACTATACCACTGCTTCCAATAATGCTGTTAGGTTATGGCTTCCAGGATATTGGTCCAATATCAATGGAGAAACAACAAGCAATGTACATTTTATTAAGTTTATAGAACAAAACCATCAAGATTGGAGTAGCGGTAGGCCATTCAGCCCTTTCTGCATACTGTACCATTCAATAAGATCATCACTGAACTCACTCTTCCTGTATTATCATCACATTTTAAAATTCCTTTTGTACCCAAATATCTATCAGACCGTTGTGAATATAGTCAATGACTGAGCATCCATAACCCCCTAAGGAAGAAAATTCCAAACATTTACAATTCAAGTGCAGAAATTTCTCTTCATCTCAGCCCTACCTGATGAAAGGTCACTGACCTGAAACATTAACTTTGTTTCTCTCTCCACAGACGCTACCCGATCTGTTGAGTATTTCCAGCATTTTCTGTTTTTGCTATATATTGTTTTTGTGCTAACTTTAATTTCTCGTGTTAGCCACCACAGAACAGACATTTCTCCATATATGTATTTTTTAATTACTTCAGGGAATTTTTTTTAAATTGGGAATTGAATGTTTAAATATTTGCAATTTCTTTTCTACCAAGCAATTTTTCAATAGTTTTCCAATCTAATTTTGCCAAATCAGATGTAGTTTTCTTTGGTCAGAAGATCCTAGTCTTACAACTTAACTAATTCAGTTTCAAACTCAATGTAAAATTGTACTACATTGTGATTACTCTTCACTAAAGACTCCTTTTCTACAAAGTCATTAAATAACTTTTGCCCATTCCCTAATACCAAATTTAAAATAAACTGTTCCTAGTTTGTTACTTGACATACTGGTCTAGTAAACTATTTAATATTAACTCCATGAACCCATTCTCCACACTATTACTGCAAATTTGATTTGCCCAGTTTTCTATGCCTACTACATAATCCTTATAATAAATGCTTTTAATTTCTTCATTTATATTCTGCCTGACACTCCAATTACTGTTTGGGGTTCATAAACTACACCAACCTAGTGTTTTCTGTCTCTTGTTTTTTAGCTCCATTTCGCAGCCACTCACAAATGAAAAAGTCAGGAAGAACCCATCAATGCTCTTTATAGCTGCCCCACAGCCTTTAAACAGCCGGTTGGCCATTAATGGAGTTAAGACAGGAATTCCAGGAAACGGGAAACCCCGTCTCAGAGAGATGCCAGCCAATCAGACGCCAGCAGTGTCCATTACCAGTGGTGATCACTGCCAGTACTGCAGTAAAGTTGAGAGGAAGCATGTGGCACATTCGATCCAGCCTGGTAGATGAATCTGGGGTCCCACCTGGGCCAAGATGGCAGGCCCTGGCAAGAGTGGGTGGGGACATTGGGGTAAAAAGGCAGAGGGCAATAAGGAACCAGGTATGGGTGGTGGCACCTTGGTGCACATTAAGAAGAGATTTTCCTTCCCACCAACAGCTCATGCTGGGAAAGTTGCAGGCTGGCTGCTTGGTGTAGGCCTTTCCTGCCACTGGTTAAATCCTGGCAGCAGTGGGATGAGGCCTTTAAGAAGCATTAATTAAGCTGTTAAATTGGCCTACTGGCAAGTTGGTTAACCAACTGCAAGTGAAATTGCAGCATGGGCAGGAACAGGCTAGTTAATGGAAAGCTCAGAATCCATTGCATTGAGTTAAATCCAACCTTACACCTTGATTTTCAAAATTAAGGTCCTTTCTCTCCACTGTCTGTATCTCAATCTTAATTATCATAGCTATTCACTGTCTTGCTGTTGTTATGGCTCAGGTCAGAAATTCCAAAGTGTTTTATGGAACTCGTCTGGATAAAGTTTTGCACCTTGAATTTGGCTAGGATCAGCATGATATGTTTCACTTCAGGTATGATTCAAATGACCCACTAGGGAGCTGTTATCAAACAAAGTTTATTTAAGAATATAATAATGGAGAAACATAGAAATTAGAAGCAGGAGTAGGCCATTCAGCCTTTCAAGCCTGCCCCATCATTCATCTTGATCATAGTTGATCATCTAATTCAATATCCATTCCCTCCTTCCTCCCATATCCCTTGATTCCTTTAGCCCCAAAAGCTATATTTAATTTCTTCTTGAAATCAGACAATATTTTGGGCTCATCTACATTCTGTGTTGAATTGCACACATTCACCATCCTCTGGGTGAAGAAATTTATCCTTCCTTCAGTTCTAAAAGGCTTATCCCTTATCCTCAAACTATGACTCCTAGTTTTGGACTTCTCACCGTTGGGAACATTCTTTATGAATCCACCATGTCTAACCCTGTTAAAATTTTATAAAATTCTATGAGATCCCCTCTCACTCTTCTAAACTCCAGCGAATAAAATCCTAACTGACTTAATATCCCCTCATGTAGAACATAGAACATAGAACATTACAGCGTAGTACAGGCCCTTTGGTCCTCGATGTTGCGCCGGCCAGTGGACCCTCTAACCTAAACTATTCCAATATCATCCATATGCCTATCCACTGACCATGTGAATGCCCCCAAAGTAGGTGAGTCCACAACTGCTGCAGGCAGGGCATTCCACGCCCTAACCACCCTCTGTGTAAAGAACCTGCCTCTGACATCCGTCCTATAACTACCACCTCTTAATTTAAAGTTATGTCCCCTCGTGTTGGTCATCACCATCGAGGAAAAAGGCTCTCACTATCCACCCTATCCAATCCCTTGATCATCTTATACGCCTCAATTAGGTCACCGCGTAACCTTCTTCTCTCTAATGAAAATAACCTCAGGTCCCTCAGCCTTTCCTCATAAGGTCTTCCCACCATACCAGGCAACATCCTGGTAAACCTCCTCTGCACCCTTTCCAATGCTTCCACATCTTTCTTATAATGCGGCGACCAGAACTGTACGCAATACTCCAAGTGCGGCCGCACCAGAGTTTGGTACAGTTGTAACATAACCTCACGGCTCGTAAATTCAATCCCTCTACCAATAAAAGCTAACACACCGTACGCCTTCTTAACAACTTTATCAACCTGGGTGCCAACTTTCAAAGAGCTATGTACTTGTACCTCAAGATCCCTCTGCTCGACAACACTATTAAGGGTCCTTCCATTAGCCCTATATTTCATTTGCCTGTTATTCCTACCAAAGTGAATCACCTCACACTTATCCGTATTGAATTCCATTTGCCACCTCACGGCCCAGCTCTGCAACATATCTATGTCCCTCTGCAAACTGTAACATCCATCCTCGCTGTCTACAACTCCCCCCACTTTGGTATCGTCAGCAAATTTACTAATCCAACCATCTACACCCTCATCTAGGTCATTTATAAAAATGACAAACAGCAGTGGCCCTAAAACAGATCCTTGAGGTACAACACTTGTAACTGCACTCCAGGTTGAATATTTCCCATCAACCACCACCCTCTGTCTTCTATCAGCTAGCCAATTCCTAATCCAAACTGCTAAATCACCTTCAATCCCATGCATCTGCCCTTTCTGCAGTAGCCTACCATGGGGAACCTTATCAAATGTTTTGCTAAAATCCATATACACTACATCAACTGCCTTACCCTTATCTACCTCTTTGGTCACCTCCTCAAAAAACTCAATAAGATTTGTGAGGTACGACCTACCCTTCACAAAACTGTGCTAACTAACCCTAATCAATTTATTTCTCTCTAGATGCTTATAAATCCTATCCCTTATAATTCTTTCTAAGACTTTGTCCACAGCAGAAGTCAGGCTCACCAGTCTATATTTTCCAGGATAGTCCCTACTCCCCTTTTTGAACAAAGGGACAACATTTGCCATGTAACAGACCTGCCATCCCAGGAATGAGCCTGGTAAACCTTTGCTGTACTCCTTCTATAGCAAGGACATCCTTCCTCAGATAAGGTCAACAAAACTATACATAATACTCCAGATGTGGCCTCATCAAGACCCGATACAATTGTAACAAAACATTCCTATCCCTACACTCAAATTCTCTCGATATGAAGGGCAACATACCATTTGCCTTCGTTACTGCCTGCTGTATCTGTGCACTTACTTTCAGCAATTGATACATGAGGACTCCAAGGCTGAGTGTCCATCTCTCTCAATTTACACCCATTGAAGTAATCATCCGTCTTCCTATTATTGCTGCCGAAGTGGATAACCTCACATTTATCCACATTATACTGCATCCGCAACGCAGATGCCCACACACTCAGCCTGTCTAAATCACACTGAAACATCACTGCATCCTCCTCACATCTCACCGTCCCACCCAACTTTGCATCATCTGCATATTTGGAAATAATAGATTCAGTTTCCTCTTCCAAATCAGTCATATATAATGTGAACAGTTGAGCTCTTAGCACAGATCCCTGCAGAACCTATGGGTCACTGACCGACAATCAGAAGAAGACCCATTAATGCCAACTCTATCCATGATACTCTCTGCCTTGTGGATTCTCCACCATGTCCCCTGCCACCATTCCAGCTCCAAAACACAGCTTCCAGGAGTTGCAGCACACATGCTGGCCCTGGGCACAGGAAATGTTCCTGGTCTCCCACGTAGAGCATGAAGAGTAGACCATGCTTGGAGCTCTACTGTCATGTCTTACCCCTTTAAGTTAAAGTTTTAAGCACTCCTTGACAGCAGATCATCTGCTTCCCATTTCTCAGCAGATGTTACTGTGCTGACTTCTCTCAGAATGCTCCCTGCCAGGTCTATCAGACATAGTTAATATGTATAGTAAGAAAATCAGCAAGAACTTTTATCAATTACAAACAAGAAACAAAACAACTATTATAATGTGTAACCGTTAACAAATATATCCAATGTGTTTCTATCAAACCAATCCCATAGACAAAAAACCCTTTTCACAGGTTTAACACAGCAAAGACTAATGCTCACTTAATGCTGGACTTGAGTCCTTTGGATGAATGCTGTAGGTCTCCTAACACTCAGAACAGTTTAAAGTCAGTGATAGAGAGAGACTCTGGTCAAACCACCAACAACAGATTCTCCCCTTCAGAAAGACAAGACCTACTTTCAGATAATCAGCAGAATTTCCAAATAAAACACAGAGAGAGAAAGACTTCTTGTCAGCTTGCTGGCCCTTCTAAAATTTCAACTCTAACTACAACCTTAAACTCACTGGGAAAATGAAACCTTAAACTCACTGGGAAAAAAGTTATCTAAAAACACATAACCATCCTCTTAACAGTGTAGGATCATAAAACAACCAAAAGTTAAAATAAACAGACCCTATTTAACCTTCTGAAGTAACAATAAAATGACCCCTTGTAGATAATTCAGCAACAATGAAACCAAACTGAGAAAGGTCTGCTTACAACAGCAGAGAATAGAATTTAAAAATACCCTTTCTTAAAGGTACACTAATGTTACAACATTGCCCATCTCTTCATAAAGTTAAGTTTCCTGGAATGTTTCATTCGTAACCTCTGCAAGCACATCTCCCTAATTTCCATTAGATCAAATCCATTAATTTTCCATTTGTGCTGTTGATTCAGCTATTTTGTGGAGAATGTTTCACACATTCCGATAAAATACCTTTAGCTTAAACAATTTTTTATTTCTCTCTGATGTCACCATAGACACTGAAGCCCTATTATCTTTGTCATTCTCCCTACCACTGGGATATTGAGGCTAATTCTGTAACTCCAACCAGTACCCCTTCTGAAAACAACTAACCCAACGAAAACCAGGGTTGGAACCTGGGCCATGTTGGTGCGTGCAGCTCACAACTACACGGGCAGTGCATTGATTCACTGAGCCACAAGCAGCACGAATGTTACCCACTTATCGGAAAAAGCCTTTGACCAGTGGTAGCATTTCCACTTCTGAGACAGGGTTCAAACCAAATTCCAAACAGTCAGCTCCAGGTAGTCATGGAGATTTAAGAGCTCCAAACTGTCCTGAGGAAACAGGGGCCCTAGACAGAATCATAAATGCTTGCAACATGAAAGGAGACCATTCGACTATTGCGCCCATTCTGGCTCTCTCTGAAAGCAACTCAGCCAGTCACTCTCCCCTGCCTTTCCCCCATAGCCCTGTAATATATTTCTCTTCAGATAATTATTCAATTCCCTTTTGAAAGCTGTGATTCAATCTGCTTTCATCGCACCCTCAGGCAGTGCATTTGCAATCTTAAACACACACCATATAAACTGTTTTTCCTCATTCACTTCTGCTTCTTTTGTCAATCGCTTTAAATCGGTGACCCATCCACCAATAGAAACAGTTTCATTCTCAACTGTGTCCCTATCCCATGATATTGTAAACTTCTATTAAATCTCCTCTCAGCCTCCTCTTTTCCAAGGAGAACACTCAGTTTTCCTCATCTCTAAAAGCACTCTCAGAAATCTTTGCTGCACCTTCTCCAATGCTTCTAAACCCTTGCTGGAGGATGCTCAGAATTGGACACAATATTCCATTTGAGGTTGAAACAATGTTCTATCCAAGGTCATCATAATTTCTTTGCCTTTGTACCCTATACCTCTATCTATAAAAGCCCAGGTTTCCACATACTTATTTCAACCTGTTCTGCCACATCAACAATTTGTGCACACATACCAGCTCTCTCTGTCCTTACATCCCTTTTAGACTTGTATCTTTTACTTTATGTTGCCTCTTCTACTTCTTCCTACCAAAATGTAGCACTTCTTCTTTGCATTCATTTCATCTGCTAGTTGTCCACCCATTCCACCAACATATCAAAATTCTCTTGGAAATCCAACAAGGAGATACCATAGAATCCATAGAATTCCTACAGTGTACGAGGAGGCCATTTGGCCCATTGAGTCTGCACTGACTCTCCAAAAAAGCAACACCACACATTTACTCTGGTCAATCCTCCTAACTTACACATCTTTGGACTTCACAGTTCATAACACGTCCAAATTTGGTGTCACCTACATATATCAAAGTTGTGCCCGGCACACCTGAGTCTCTGTAACTGACATAGGTCAGGAGAAGAAGTGCTCCAAATACTGATCCCTGGGGAATGCCACTGCATACCATCCACCTGCCCAAAGAACAATCGTTCACCATTACTTTTGTTTCCTGTCACTCAGTCAATTTCATATCCGTGCCACAACTGGCCCTTTTATTCCAGGGGTTTGAACTTTGCTGGCAAGCCTGTTATGTGACTTTTTATCAAATACCTATTGGATACTGTGTACACCACATCGGCAACATTACCCCCATTAACAGTCACTGTTACTTCACCAAAAAATCTCATTCAAATTAAGTGTGATATGCCCATTAACAGAACTCTGCTGGTTTTCCTTAATTAATCCAGGTTTGTCCAATTGACTAAATTTGTCTCAGATTATCATTTCAAAAACTTTTCTCCACCACTTAAAGTTGAGTGCCTGTAGCTGCTGGGCTTCTCCTTGCATCTTATTTTGAGCAAGGTACAGCATTTAAAATTCTCCAGTCTTCTAGCACAGCCCTATATCTGAGGAGGATTGGAAGATTGTGGCCAGCACCTCCACAATTTCCATTTTTTGTTCCCTTAGCATCCTCAGATACATTTGATTCAGTCTTAGTAACTCATCAAAAGACTGGAAAATCCCAGCAGGTCTGACAGCATCTGGGGAGAGAAACTAGAGATAATATTTTAAGTCTGGATGACTTTTTGTTTCAACTACCTCCTCTTTCAACAACTTTGGCAGCATTTTCTTCCTTGGTAAAGATAGATGCAAAGTATTCATTTAGTATCTCAGTCACGCTGTCCATGAAAATCCTCTCTTTTCTCCCTAATCAGCCTTACCCTGCTTTTTACCATCCTTTTTATATTTATACCCTTTTATGTTAGCTGCCAGTCTCCTCTCATACTCTCTCTTTCCTGCTCTTACTTGTTTTATTCTTCCAGAAGGGACACAAGTTCCAGACAGTCTCTGAGAGAAGAACTCCAAATATTACCGTGGAGAAATGATCCCAGACAACATAGAGAGGGGAGATCAGAAACCCAGACAACTACAGGGAAGGAAGACAGGAATTCAGGGAGTACCAATAAGACAGGAATTGCAGAGACAACCCAGGACAGACCAGAGAGTCAAAGGCTTTCAGAGACAGGAGTTCAGACAGTGCTAGTGAGACAAGAGTCCCAGAGACGCTCCAGTCCAGGGGAGATTGGAGTCTGACACAGCCCCAGGGAAGAGTGACAGGAATTCCAGACACTCTTGGAGAGATCACAGCTTAAATTTTGAATTCTAAGTCAATATCCATCGAGATACTTATGTTTGGGGGTGTGGGTGAACTCAACATGTGGGTAGTAAGAGGCCATCAAACCTTCCCACTGTTGACTGAGAAAAAAGATGGGCATGACGTATTCAGGGTCAACCAGCCCCCAGGGATCCATAATATATTAATATTTAATTTTTCCCATAAAAGAACGGGAGTGCAGATTTTCCGCTGGTTTACAATAACAAACTGAAACAGGTGAGGCCTATTTTGTCCTGTCGTAATAGTTCTTGGCTGCAGCGCCTGACAGTTCCTTGGCCCTGGCTAAGAGAAACTGTTGATTCCTCTGAATCAGAGAGGTCAGGCATAGAGCGAGCCTCAGCTGTTGCTGTTGTCAATGGGGCCTGTTGACAGGCCTGCCCCGTCACCAGCTCCTCTGGCAGCTCACACCATTTCTCACAGGCCATGCTTCCTCCTGACAGCTCCTTCTCTTTACATAAACCCGCAATGCATCTGCCAAGAAACTGCTGCAGTCGGATAAGGATTTTATTTAACGCCGCAGAGGGAAGACTGACAACTTTACAGCGAGTGTTAAATCATTCTTTGGCTCTAAAACACAGAACAGGTGTATTGAGATGCAATGTTCAACACGGGCCCTTCCCACCCCAGACTTTTATCCTGACCCACTTCTCTTTCACAGCACTGACATCTTGCTGAAGTACAATTGCATGGGTGCCAATGTCTGCATGTTTGCCTTAACAGTGAATAGAGGGTAAGCTATTCCACTACACACAGCATCACAGCATGCAAAGAAACAAAAATGTCAGACTGAGCCAGCTGGTCCTCCCAGACATCCCACTAAGGTTCAGACTGCTAGCACACTAGGGACCAGGTGGTTTCTTGGGATTAGCCCAAATTCTGAAAGATTCCTCTTCCATCTTCCTCTGTTTCCATTCCAGTGATCAAACCGTGTCCATGAGATAAGAGTGACCATGACTTGCATTATCTCTTGTCTAACATTATGTCTGCACTAGTCACAAAGTGGCCCTGACTGTACAGCTCTCCCTCAGTGATACAGTTGAATTTCAGCTTAGGTGTGATGCTCAAGTTTCTGGACTGGGATTTGAACCCACAGCCACAGAGTAGAGTATCCCCTACTCTGAGCCACAGCTGAGATTTTCAATGAGAAAAGTGAATTGAAAAGAGAGTGTCCCTGCTCGCTCTAGCTGGTATGCTAGCACACTGTACCAACCTGCTCAAGGGTGTGAACCCAATTCAAAGCTTCTGCTGACCAACACCTGCTGATCCTCAGAAAATAGCAACTTGCAAAGGCAGTTAGGTAGATATGCAAAGAACAAAAAAATAAAAAATTCAGAGAGAGCTCGCTCTACATTACCCAAGAATGTGCATCACACCAAGCCCACCTATTCAGCTCCTGACAGTCCTCCGGTTCCTAGAAAGTCCATGCTGTGGACTGTCCAAGGGAGATTGCCAGTTTTGAGTGGGTTTGTTGTGCCCACTGAACAATGTATAGTAATTATGAAGAGCTCATTCCATACAAAGTTCCCTGCTGCCAGCAAACAGCCTGGGCTGGATCGCTCGCTAGACTCAAGTGATGCATAGGCTAGAGTGTCTCCCAATTTACTACCCTCCCTGTGTGACTTGCAGAGTTAGAACTAAAACCTCAACGACGTGTCTCTCTAAGGGATACTGATACATCTGCTTTCCTAACCCAAGGATTATGTAGCAATTTGGATGAACATTATTTTCTCTTTTCAAGACAAATCCTCCAATTTAGATCAAGCAGTTTGATTATGCCTAACTTTACATGAGAACTCCCAGCGCCATGCCTTGAAACAATGGGCAGACAAGGCCGGTGGCTGTTGCCGTGGGAGACCCTTGGCATTGCTGAGCCCCCCTGCGGGCCTCTCCAGGCACTAGCAACCAACATTCAAAAGGAGATTGGACGGGGCAATTGCATGACAGGGAAATGTGCAACAACCATGGAGCACGATAAGCTACAATGCATCCAGCAACCTGTGGCAACAGCCGTCTGGAACTATCTGTCTAGGGACAAATTAACGAGTGAAATTCTTTACAGAAATAATGATCCCAGTACTGTAGTAAACGTTTGGAGGGTGAATGGAAAAATCTGTCATGGACAGCAACAACAACATGCGTTTATATAACGCCTTGAACATAGTAAAACACACAAAAGAGCATAATCAAAGAAAACTGAACACTGAGCCACATAAAGAGATATTGATCAAAAGCTTGAACAATGAGGGACAAAATTCCAGAGCTTAGGGGCCTAAACACAAAATCACAGTCACTGAAGAAAATCAGGATTCCATAAGAACAAAGCAGAGATCTTGGAGGTTTGAGCTGAAGCAAGTTAGAGATCGGAAGGAGTGAGGCCATAGATAGATTTGAGCAACAAGATGGAACTTTAAATTCAAGGTGTTCCCAGGCTGCTATTGGTGCTTTTGCACATCTTGAGCAAAGTCATTTATCTACTCATTTTAAAACGGATTATCAGTTGTGTTAAATTAGTCCACCTCGGAAGCTGGTGCATCTGCACTAATTTGTCAGAGAGCTGCTGATTGTAACCTTAGCAACCACCGATGGACCTTTACCCATTCGCCAGGTGTGGGTGACATCATTCACCTAACCATGAAGTTTTTGGATTGTCATAAAGACATAAATTGGTTCGCTAATACCTGTATGGAAGGAAACCTGCCTTCTTTAGTCGGAGCCTATATATGACTTCAGTCCCTCAATTTGATTGATAACTTTCTTCTGAAGTGGCCCAGCAAGCCAATTAGTTTAGCTACATCACTACTTTCTATGGACAATTCTAGACTTGTGATAAATGCGAGCATTACTGATGATGCCACCATTCCAAGATGAGGTAAAAAGACATGGATAGAATGACATTGAGTACACAGCACAGAAATAAATAAGCCATTTGGCCCAACTAATCCATGCTGTTCTTGAGGTTGCACAGAAGCCTCCTCCCAGTTCTATTTTTTCACTCTGTGAATACATCCTTCCATTACTTTCTCTCGCATCTGTTTCCCTAGCTTTGTTCAAATATATCTAATTTAAGTAAAGTAACACAACACTGCCTGCATGGTGGATAAGACAATGTTATTTCTTAGACTCCCCAGAAACAAAGATTGGGCACACAAAAAATACAATGGCCCCATTTTAATTCTCACTATTGCTGTTGAGGTATCCATTAATTGCCTGACAGTATATTGCCAGCTGACAGGAATACAGCTTTCTGGGAGAGAGAAGAAGAACAAGAGAGATCTGTTTTTAATTATTTAGCTATTTGTAATAATTATGGAGCAGACATTGCTGTCAGACTTGTTTGTCTATCATACAAAGCCTTTCACCTCAAGCTAGTGTGATGGATCGGACCAAGAGCCATTTACCACCATCTTTGATTTTACACCACTAATCACATTCAGCTGAACACTGAAGCTGCCAAGTTTAGGTGGGAGATGAAAACCATCTTCAAATGAATCCAAATTTTACATTTGGCTTTCGTTTGTCTGTTTGAATGGACATGAAAACTAGGCATTATTTTTCTCACAGTCTAAACTCGGGTTTAACTAATAGTTTTAAAATACCCATAAACGTGTGACCTCAGATCATCATGAACCTATTGCTTTGTGTGATGAATTCTCCTCCCCTAGTGTCAGTAAGGGAGTGTCATAAAATTATACCAATTATTCCAAGTGATTTGCAACAGGTTGCCTCACTTATTCTGTAAAGGTTTATTGTTGTTGGCAGGGGGGCGCGGTTGAAGGCATATGATGCACAATTAGGATACTCACCCCTGGCTAGGAAAGCAGTAAAGAGCTTTGGCATCTCTGTGTGTATTTTTTTTATTGAGATGTGGGTTAAACTGGTCAGACGGGGATTTATTGCCTATCCTATATTGCCTTGCGAAGATTGCAACGTGCTTTCTTCTAGAATCACTGCAACCCATTTTGGTTTTTTCAGGATCCACTTAAAGGTCAACATTGTTGTTGTGGGGTTGAAGTTACACATAGTCCCAGGCCCAGTAGGATGCCCGGCCTTCTTCTGTAAAGAAGATTAATGAGCTATTTGAGTTTCTATAGCAGTGAAGCTGGGTAACTCAGTTGACTGGGTGGCTGGTTCATAATACTTAAGACACCAACAGCGTGGGTTCAATCCCCATGCCAGCTGAGGTTTCTCATGAAAGCGTTGCCTTCTCAATCTTGCTCCTCACCTGAAGTATGGTGACCTTGAGGTTAAATCTCTCTCTCTCCCAAAACCTGACAGCAGCATATGGTCTGCTATGACTTTGGTAACTTTCGTACAACAGTACAGCAGCACTTTTATTGACACCAGATTTTTATTAACAGATATTTTAAACTGAACCTGCTCTCATAATGGGCTTTGAAGCCATTTTACCTAGTTAATTAGTCCAGGCTTCTGGATTACATGTTCTGTAATATAGCCACTATACTATTGTTGATCAGTCTCCAGTAACCTCATTTCTCCTGATGCTTAGGATCTGCTTAGCTTGAATGCTCAGTGTGAATGTGAGGACACAATTTGGGCTCGATTGTAATGCAGTCTGTGGTTGAGTAGTTGGCCTGACTTTTTAAGGATTGTTCACAAAGAATTAGACATGGGAGAGAATTTGGATGGTGATCATTACCCTGGTAAGGATTCAGCACCTTCAGGACAGGAAGGAGAGCAATGGAAGAAAGCTGATCTTAGCATAAATGTATCAACCCCACCATGATCCTCTTCTCTCATCCCACTGCCAACCTCCTTTGTAATTGGTCAATAGCAGCATATACTGTCAACAGGGTGGTAATAACTCTCAAATAGTAATTCAGAGCCCAGTGCTTTGAGGATCTGAGATCAAATCCCACCACAGTAGCTGGTGGAATATAAATTCAATTAATAAATAAAATTTGAAATATACAGCTTATGATGAGCCTGAAACTATCATTGACGTAAAAAAAAACTATCTGGTTCCCTTGTGTCCGAAAGGGAAGGAAATCTACCATTCTTACCCTGTTTGGCCTACTTGTAACTTGAGAGTCCCTGTGACTGCCCCCTGAAATGGCTGAGCAAGCCACTCAGTCCAAAGGAAATTGAGCTTAGGCAACAAATGCTGCCTTGACAGTGACACCCATCCAGCCCAGGAAAGGAGAAAGGGAAAGTTATCATTGGTCCTAACTCTCCTAAGAAACCGCTTGCTCTTTCTTCCTCTTGCTCCAGACTGAGTGAATCTTGCACAATTTGGACAGGTGTTCCTTCCAATTCAACCTCTCATCGCCAAATTTCCCCAGTTCCACCACAATAATGAATTATTTATTGGACTCTTTCCTGTTAGTTATAGCCCACAGCAGGGTTAAAATCGTTGTTATACAGCCTGAGCAAGATCGCAAGATAAGTGGAGATGAAGAAGATCATTCATCCTGTGTTAGTTCACACATCCGGAACCAACCTACACTCCACACATTACACAATCCAAATATTCCTGAAATAATTCCAGAATCCTCGCCTCCGCCGTTCATTCCAAATGTTGATCACGCCCTCAGTGTGAAGAGGAACATCTGATATCAGTCCTGAAGTGACCTTTTCCCAATTAAACAAACCTGTGTCTCCTTGTTACACACCAGCAAATTTAACTGAAGATCTTTCTCACCAGGGTGAGTGTATCCAGAGCTCTGATCCTTGATAGATATGAAGTTCATTTATTAGTGTCTCAAGTAGGCTTACATTAACATTGCAATGAAATTGCTGTAAAAATCTCCTATTTGCCGCATTCTGGCACCTTTTTGGATACACTGAGGGAGAATTTAGCATGTCTTTCAAACTCTGGGAGGAAACCGGCGTATCCGGAGGAAACCCACGCAGACACAGGGAGAACGTGCAAACTCCACACAGACAGTGACCCAAGCTGGGAATCTAATTTGCAACTCTGGTGCTGTGAGGCAGCAGTGCTAAGCACTGTGCCACCCTAACTGGGGACTGGTCTCGCAGCTCATCAAAGTTATTTGCGACAGATTGAAGAATAAAACCATTCCAATAAATTCCAAGCAATGCAGGAACATTATTGATCGGAAAGCTTTGTGAGCAATGGGAATTCTTTCCATTCCAACACTACACCAACATGGCTGATGCTTTAATTGCTCTCTGAAGAAAGCCATTCCATTTAAGCAATGACCAGAATTGCACAGGAAGATCCATCACCACCTTGGCCATATACCAAGAAATTATTTTTAAATGATGAGGGATACAGATAATGCCCTTTGAATTACAGAATCATATAGTGCAGAAGAGGCCCTTTGGCCCATCGAGTCCAGACCGACACATTAGAAACACCTGTCCCACCTAATCCCATCTGCCAGCACTTGGTTCACAGCCTGAAATGTTATGATGTGTCAAATGCTCATCCAGATACATTTTAAAGGATGTAAGGCAACCTGCCTCTACCACCCTCCCAGGCAGCACATTCCAGACCATCACCACCCTCTGGGTAAAAACGATTTTCCTCACAGAACCTCCCCATCACCACCCTTGCTCTGGGTTCTCTCCTGAAATTATATTTTGAGTGAATTGGTCAGGCAGTCGTGGTCAGCAGTGCAAAGCTAATGTGAGGTTCATCAACAGTCACAGCTACTGTGGCAGTAACAGCACTGTTTAGGTTTATGGTGAGCATTAGGGCAGTGAAAGATCTTTGTTACTTTTAATATTTCAATTAGTTTTTTGAAGATTGCAACTCTTGTACATTCCCAGTTTGGACTGAGTATTCTTCATTTCTTCATTTACCTGCTTAATGTTCAATAAATTATTTCTGTTTGGTTTATACTCTGACCCACAGCCTGAAGGAGAGACTATGATCTATCCACCAAACCAAAGATCGCAGAGCAGTATTGATTCCTGTAGCCAGGATACAGCAGAAAGAGGTCTTGATTTGACTCTTAGGACTTATCACTTAGCTAGGCTATGGGAAATGCATACTGTAGTCTCTGTCAAAGTGGAAGCAAAGTCCACTGATGGAATATTCAGTTATCCTGGACACAAGTAATATCCAGTATAAAAATCACTAAAACATCCACTCTCATGGCATTTCAATGTTGCGTGGTAAATTTCTGGAGGGAATTATATCAAATTTTGTTGAAATTCTGTGAAAGGGCAGATACAGTATAGAATAGATAGTGTAAATATCACACTTTACAGAGTCTAACCCCATGCTGTACCTGTCCTGGGAGTGTTTGATGGGGACAGTGTAGACGGAGCTTTACTCTATAGCTAACCCCATTCTGTATCTCTCCTGGGAGTGTTTGATGGGTATGATGTGGAGATGCCGATGTTGGACTGGGGTAAGCACAGTAAGAAGTCTCATAACACCAGGTTAATCAGAGAATCATAGAATCATAGAATCCTATAGTGCAGAAAGAGGCCCTTCGGCCCATCTAGTCTGCAAATACTAGATGTGAACACAATCCCACTCAGGCCCTGCCCCCATATCCCTACATATTAGACCCACTAATCCCTCTAACCTACACATCCCTAGATACCAAGGAGCAATTTCTTAACATGGCCAATCAACCTAACCCGCACATCTTTGGACTGTGGGAGGAAACTGGAGCACCCGGAGGAAACCCACACAGACATGAGGAGAACATGCAAACTCCACACAAACAGTGACCCAAGCCAGGAATTGAACCCAGGTCCTTGGAGCTGTGAAGCAGCAATACTAACCACTGTGCTATCGTGCCGCCCTACAACAGATTTATTTGGTAGCACAAGCCACAAGCTTTCAGAGTGCTGCCCCTTCATCAGGTGAATGGAAGTTCTGTTCACAAACAGGGCATACAAAGACACAAACTCAATTTATAAAATAATAGTTGGAATGCGAGTCTTTACAAGTAATCAATTCTTAAAGATACAGACAATACAAGTGGAGAGAGGGTTAAGCACAGGTTAAAGAGATGTGTATTGTCTTCAGCCTTGGAGAATGCTTACCTGATGATCAGAGGCCGAATGCCCATGACCACTGAAAGTGTTCTCCAACAAGAAAACACTTTTGCCTATTGATTGGTGAGCAGTGTTCATTCATCTGTTGTCGTAGCACCTGCACTCCCCAATGTACCATGTCTCGGGACATCTTTTCCTGCAGTGTATCAGGTAGACAACATTAGCCGAGTTGCAAATGTATGTACTGTATACAGGTGGATGGTATTCTCACGTGAGATGATGGCATCTATATCGATGATCCGGCAAGTCTTGCAGAGGTTGCAGTGATATGGTTGTGTGGTGTCGTGATCACTGTTCTCCTGAAGACTGGGTAGTTTGAGGTTGTGCGGTTGTTTGAAGGCAAGATATGGGAGTGTGGGAATGGCTATGGTGAGACGTTCATCTTCATTGATAACATGTTAAAGGCTCCAGAGAAGATGTTGTAGCTTCTCCGCTCCGGGGAAGTACTTGGTGAGAAAGGGTGCTCTGTCCGCCGTGTTCCGTGTTTATCTTCTGAGGAGATCGATGTAGTTTTTCGCTGCGGTGCATCGGAACTGTCGATCGATAAGTCGAGCGCCATATCCTGATATCCACTGATCTTCAGGTAAGCATTCTTCAAAGAGACCTTCAGGACACATGACAATGCAGAGTTGCTGAGCAGAGACTGATGGCCAAGGTCTGCACACATCAGGATAGCATCAACTTGGATTCATGTCATACTGTCTTTAAACCCACAACTTGGCTGTGTTTGCAAAATCTCACTACTTCCTGGCTGGAGGCAATAAACATCTCTTTAATCTGTGCTTAACCCTCTCTCTACTCTCATTATGTGTACAGCTTGATTACCTGTAAAGATTCGCATTCCAACCATTATTTTGTAAATTGAGTTTGTGTCTTTATACGCCCGGTTTGTGAAAAGAATTCCTACTCACTTGATGAAGAGGCAACACTCCGAAAACTTGTGGTCTGTGCTGCCAAATAAACCTGTTGGACTTTAATCTGGTGTTGTAAGACTTCTTACAGTGTTTGATGGGGACAGTGTAGAGGGGGTTTTATTCTATATCTAACTCTGTGTGTACTTAGAACATAGAACATTACAGTGCAGTGCAGGATTTTTGGCCCTCGATGTTGCGCCGACCAGTGGAACGAATCTAATAACCCTCTAACCTAAACTATTCCAATGTCTTGTCCTGGGAGTGTTTGATGGGGATAGAGTAGAGGGTGCTTTGTCCTGTATTTAATCCCACGCTGTACCATGTCCTGGCAATATTTGATGGGGACATGTAGAGGGAGACTACCTCTGTATCTAACCCCATGCTGTACCTGTCTTGGGAGTGTTTGCTGGGTCAGTGTAAAGAGAGCTTTACTCTGTATCTAATCCTATTCTTTACCTTTCCTGGGAGTGTTTGTTGGGGACAATGTAGAGGGAGTTTTACTCAGTTTCTAAATCCATGCTATACATTGGAAGTGGGTGCTTATTTGGTGGAATTTTATTGAGTGTTGGGAGTCTGGCCTGCTGCTGGGGAGCCAGTGAAAGATCTGCACTGCCTCTTTTCAAGAATGCCCACAAATCACAAACAATGGCAGGTCTTCTCCCAGAATCAGGATCCTGGAGGCAGAAATCTCGTCCACAGCCCATCAGACACTGGCAGCTCTTGAACTGGGCAGGCTGTAATTGCTACCAGATGCCAGACATCGAGGGTCCAGGGTCATGGAGTGAGTCAGACCCCCTAGTCTCGTTCAAGTACTCTGTCCGAAGAGGGCATCAGCGACCATCAACTTCGATTGGATTGGTGGGCAATGTATGGTAGCGGTTTGCCATTGTCTTCAGCCACTTGGGTGACCAGGAAACTCTGCTGCCCTTACCCCTGCCTCAGGCGTAATGGAAGGATTCACAGGCTGATAATAATCTATTTGGCCACATTATAAATGACCCAGGCAATGTGAGCAATGTGGAAGGTAGGGCAGGGGTGAAGGGTGGCATTCATAGGGAGAGCGGCCAGCACCAAGGGCAAGAATGTGAATCCCAAAGGATTAATCTCAGAGGTGAGAAGTTGGTTGCACAATTTTCACAGTGATGCATGTCGATAGGTCTGCCTACAGCTGGGTTATGACCAGTGGCAGTGGGATGAAGCCCTCAAACCAAGATTTTAGGGTTTCAGTAGGTGGTAGATGGGAGAACTTAATTTCTAGCAGAGACAGGAAGGTGACAGGGTTTCAGTACACCATCATCTTACCTAATTACCCTGGACCTACTCCACCTCCAACCTTGCCTCCAGAGATCACACAATTCTGACCTTGGATATTCCTTAACCTAATGATCACAACTTCACCAAAGAGCATTTCTTTGTGGGCTTCATTCACTTAGTTGTTTTGCCTTCTCCTGTTCTGACTGACAGAGGGGCACAGTTCCTTGACAATGACTACACCTCACCCATTATGAGACCTTAGGCAGCTAATGTCAGAATTACTGCATGGGGAGAGGGGCTTCCCAACTGAGAAATATCCATTCTTTATCTGTCCAATGGGCAACAATCTATGGATTGGGAACCCTAATTAATCCGTCTCACTGACCCATCTCTCTGACCCGTCTTTCTGATCGCTCCAGGCGTTTGAAGGAATTAACAGAAGCAGGGTTGGTGCTCCAGTTATGATCAGCAACACAGCGAGGAGGCAGGAGTAACCCTGAGCCTTACTGGCCAGACTGGTTTCACCTCTGACCTTTCTCCTCTGGTCATTAGTAGGCAGGAGCAGTAGGAGCTGGTTGTGGAAGATTTTTGCTTGAACTCTTACCAGATAGCACAGTGTTAGTTTGACGAGCAAGCTGCAGATTGCTGCCTTGATCTTTTTGCAAGGTCTTAAAAGAAAAGATTTGCTTCATTCTTTAAGAGAGGCTTTTAAAAAGATGGTACATTAATCCGGAGGCTCAACTTCAAAGTGCTCTAAATATAAGCGCTGGTACAGACCTCATTAAAATCCTGAAAAGAATTAAGGTTTTGTATGTGTGATCCCAGAAATATAATTTAACAAAGAATTAATCAGACAGCTCTCCATGTTTGCAATATGATTTGCAAGTTGGCAGACCCAGGTGATGATGTCATCTCCCAGCCGATATTCCTTGTGGGATTTTTGGAATTTGCACGGCCCACAACTCATTGCAGGACAGGTTTTGGACTTTCTCACACTTCAGATCTCTCCCCAGAGACCAGATAAGCTTGTATGTCAAGTTTTATTTTCTGAAGCAGAAGGTCAGAGACTCTGAAATTCCCCTTTTATATTATGCCACTCCATTTGGCAACTGACTGTCGAGAATCAGAGTGTCTGCTCAAAGAGTTCTTGCCACTATTTTGATGGGCTGGCAGAACACAAAACCCAGTCCAAAGCTGAAAAGATATAGGAGATGATAGAGATATAAGCGATATCGGGGCAGATATACATTCACTAGAGATATAGGAGCAGATATAGATAAAAGAGATATAGGAACAGCTGTAGAGTCATAGAGGTATACAGCATAGAAAAAGGCCCTTCAGCCCATCATGTCTACATGGCCAAAGACAGGATGGGAGCAGATATAAATGTACAAGGGATATAGGAATAGATATAGTTTGGAGCAGATGTGACATACGAGAGATAGAGCAGCAGATATTTTATTTCAGATTATTATTTCTAAAAGATTTTTCATTACCAAGATTCAACTTTCTAATCAGTCATTTCTTACACCTTTTTATTATTGAGAGTTTAACATTTACAATCTCAGACTATCACTCACAATAGCTGGGTGAAAATATTGACTCTAACTGGGGTCCAGCCCCTCTCCTGAAGGTGCTGACTCTCACTGGGGTTCAGCCCCTCTCCTGAAGGTGCTGACTCTCACTGGGGTTCAGCCCCACTCCTGAAGGTGCTGACTCTCACTGGGGTTCAGCCCCACTCCTGAAGATACTGACTCTCACTGGGGTTCAGCCCCCTCCTGAAGGTGCTGACTCTCACTGGGGTTCAGCCCCTCTCCTGAAGGTGCTGACTGTCACTGGGGTTCAGCCCCCTCCTGAAGGTGCTGACTCTCACTGGGGTTCAGCCCCTCTCCTGAAGGTGCTGACTCTCACTGGGGTTCAGCCCCTCTCCTGAAGGTGCTGACTCTCACTGGGGTTCAGCCCCTCTCCTGAAGGTGCTGACTCTCACTGGGGTTCAGCCCCTCTCCTGAAGATACTGACTCTCACTGGGGTTCAGCCCCTCCTGAAGGTGCTGACTCTCACTGGGGTTCAGCCCCTCTCCTGAAGGTGCTGGCTCTCACTGGGGTCCAGCCCCTCTCCTGAAGGTGCTGACTGTCACTGGGGTTCAGTCCCTCTCCTGAAGGTGCTGGCTCTCACTGGGGTTCAGATCCATGAAAACTATAGGCCCCACTTTTGTTGCTATTGTTCATACTGTACATATGCAATGAGTGCTGATGGGCTATTTGGCTGGGGAGGCATGATATCAAAGTCCAGTTCTGCCCACAGAATCATAGAATTCATTCAGTGCAGAAAGAGGTCATTCACCTGCCGTGTCTGCACCGATCACAATCCCACCCAGGCTCTATTCCTGTAACCCCAGTTAATTATCCTGCTAATCCCCCTGACACTAGGGTCAATTTAGCATAGCCAGTCAACCTAACCCACACACCTTTGGACTGTGGAAGGAAACCAGAGCACCTGGAGGAAACCCAAGTGGACACAAGGAGAATGTGCAAACTCCATGCCACACTTTTGAACAAAGACAATTCAATAGTGACCAGGAAAAGCCAAATAAGCTCAGATTGGATTTCAGTTGTGTCTCAGGATCACATGATAGTGGGTGTGTGGACTGCCATCGTGTGGATGGTTTTAGATCAGAGTTTCTCTACTTCAGTAAACACGCCTGTTACAGTAAAATGTCTGATATGATACAATCTTTGCATGCAGATTTTTCTAAGAATAGAATTCAGAAACATTTTGCACCAGGATTATCCTGAAAGTTTGGAGGTTTCCCCAATCTTTTGTCCAGGAAGATTGCCTTTAGACATCAATATTACAAGGCTTTGTGATTGCATGTTCGTATCACAGAGTTCTCCCTTACCAATGTTATTTCTTTCCCAATCTTCTGCCCTAAAGAGCACACCACTGATTAAGGGTGTTTCAATACCCGGCAATTTCAAACTGAAAGGCACACATCGCTGAGATTCAATCCTAGGCTCTTTTGGAATCAAACACCCTCAAACCAGGAGCACCAATTGGAAGGGAAATGATACAGTTTTATTTGTATCTGAAAATGCCAGGAACAGTTGCTTGTTTACCAACCAGAGCCCATTTGCTGATATTTAATTGACTTCATGCATTTGCAAAAAGATCTGCAACAATGATCGCTCCAGCTCATTGTCTATTGACCTCTCCAAATCGGCACCAACGATCCTCTAACCACTGTCTGTACTCTCTTCCGGATTGGTCACCAATGATCCCTCTAGATCATTGGCTATTGACTCTTCTAGATTAGTCACAAATGATCCTGCCAGATCACTGTCTCTTGAACCTACCAGATTGATTAACTTTAGGTCACTGCCTATTGATCCCTCCAGACAGCTAACCAATGAACCTGCTGCAAAATCCATTTATTGAAGCCAAACAGTGGCAGCAGCCATGATTAACTGGATTGTTGCTTGAGTAGCCCAGGGCTAGAAGATATCAGCGGTGGTTGTTTTGTGGACTTCTCGCTGGGCATTATGGCCTGCACACATCTCCAGAACCAGGTTTTTCTGAATAATCAGCTCCACGCCAAAACTGATTTCAAGATTGAAATTTTTATTTGCATCTGATTAGTAGGTCTTGGACTGAATTCTCCGGGACCGCTAACATTTTCCCGCCTGCCCGGTATGGTTCATTCCAGCAGGGTATACTCCTGCCCCCCACAATCGGGAAACAGGTCTTTCCCACTGGAGGGAAGAGAGGCCATTGAAGCCCCCTGGGAGGTTGGCAGTAAGAGATAGGGTGCCCCTTGGGCAGTGCCAGCCTGGCACTCTGGCACTGCTCAAGCGCAAACTGGCACTGCCCATAGAGCACCTTGGCACTGCCTACCATGCATTGGACAGAGGGACAGGACCTACTGGGAGAGTAATTGGTGGGATAAGAGGGATCTGCTGGTGGTACAGGAGGGACACATTGCTACTCTGCATTAAGAATATTGGCAGATGGAAGGACAAGGGTGATCAGAGCCGGCCATCCGGGTAGGATAAGGAGGGGAGCAGGGTTGGAACTGTCATGAGGGACAGCCAGGACTGGCCATCAGGGTTGCAGGGGGTGGGTTGGGACTATTCGGCAAGGGAAGCCGGTTGATAAAACCAGGCTGGCTGGGATGGGGTCTGGATGAGAGGAGTGGGGGTGAAACAACATCGGGACTGGCCCAGGGATTTCCAGGAGGCCAGCGATCGGGGGTGAGAGTTGATAGGCCTGATATGGGTGGATTGTGGGACTGGTTCGTGAACTAGAGGGGGGCAATGCAGAGCAACTTTGCAAGCACTGACCTCCGTGCTGACAGATCAGCACATGCGCAATGGCCCTCTCAGCACTATGCTGCCAATCTCTTGGGTGGCACTAGGCCTTACCCTCAGATATCTAGAGGGAATCACACTAGTAGTCTGTGATGTACAGAATGTCAGTGATTCATTCTGGAAATCAAGCTAAAAAAATCAGTAGGATTTACTCCCATTTTCCCATACATTGGGAACTTCAAATTTTTTTAGGAGAATTCCAGCCTAAATATTTTATGATGGATCACATGAGGAATCATTCCTTCTTCATCCCACCAAGTTTTGTTGAGATTGGTCCAAGGATCCCTCTGCAGAAATTTGCCAACAAACAGGCATTTCACCTTTGTAAAAAAAACAGTTGCTTGGTAGTTCACAACTTGAATCTTACTGGAAAGAGAGACACGTGGTTGAAGCTTCTTATTTTGCACTCATCAGAACAAATGAAAGAATGCCAAATTTCAAACAATTACAGTCATTTATACTACCACAGTTCCTGCTTTTCCATGTTCTAACACCTTCTTATGCAGCTCTGTGTAACATTTTGTGTGATAACATTCTTGTGAAGTGTCCTGGCTCATTTTATTGCATGACGGACAACATATAAATGAAGTTGTGCTGTATGGCTCTTGTATGCCAAGCTCATAAATTAATTTATGGCACTGAAGTAGGCCATTCACCCCATTGAGTTCATGCCAGCTCTCTGTAGAGCAAATCAATTAGTTCCAGTCCGCCACTCTACTCCTGAAGTCCAGTGACTGACTCACAGGACCGGCCCCGCGATCCAGTGTCCTGCATGTTTCTCACCATGAGCTGTGCCTGTCTCCAACAGTGTCACATGTTGTATACAAGGCCACACTATCTTACGGATTTACAGCAGTGAAATCTTGGCCAGTCTCGGAGGTGTCATTGTCTGACAGCTTGGCCCTGGATGAGAGCCCAGAGGGGATGAAGCAGTATCTGTAAAATTTTTAAATGTGCTTAATCACTTCCAAATCTCCCATCGTTGTGACACTGGCTCCCTTCCAGAATCATCAATACATGGCAGGATTTCCAGGTTTCCTTTGCCAAGCTCCCCTCAGCCTCAAAAAGTAATCGGACTTGAAGCTGATCAGATAAATAGACATCCCTGTTGCACTTTAAGCTCATGTACCTTGTGGAAACCCTTCTAAAGTGAGTGCTCTGGAGTCTGTGATGATTACATGCAACATTTCATTTATACATGAAATGATTCTTACCATTGTTTCTTCATTCACTGCCTGATTTCAGTACAAGGGAGCCTCGTGGAGATAATTCATTAATTCCCCAACCTTTTTGAATTATGCTCAGCACTCCAATTTTTATTTACAATTTCTCATTAACATGAAGACTTCCTGTAAGTTTTGATTGAAAAATACTTTGTGCATATCTATTATTTTAATCAGTGGACCTAAGATAACACTTGGTCTCTTCTTGATAGCTTTCGTTACACAGAAACATTATTCTGTGCAGCTCTCTCACTGTAAGTTGCTATTAATGTGATGTTAGTGCACCTTTAAGAAATTTCTTTTTTAAATCATGCTGTCTGCAGTTTGTAAGCAAGGTTTGGTTTCATTGTGGCACTGGCTGTCTATTCTTTTATTGCTGTTTCAATGGTTTGAATGGGGTTTTGTTTATTTTTAATCTGGGCTTAATGCGCTGACTTGAAATTTATGAATAGGTGGCAGGGCATGTGTTTTGAACCATTTTTTAATAGTGAAATTAAAGTTTCACTTTCAGTTTGGCTGCTGACTCCTGTTTTAGTTAAAAGGTGTTTTGGACATCAGACTGAAAAGCAGTATTTCTCTCTCTCTCTGGTGTTATAAATTCTGCTGGCTAACTAGAAGCAAGGCTTTCCTAGAGTGAAAATTTTGCTGCTGGTGGTTTGCTAGCTAGTACCTAGAGTTTCTCTCTCTCCCTGGTGTTTCGGGTTCTGACTTCAAGCTTGTTTGTATGTACATCAACACAACTGCAGTATCCAACCAAAAGACTAAGTTTCAATATCACATGAGCATTCATATTTTCTGTGCTAAACGTTCTATGTGGGAAGGGTTGTTAATGGGATTGTTTGGTTGGAATGGTATTTAGCTGTAATATATATCATGACTTTTTTTTGTTTGTAACTGGCAAAAGTTATTGTTAATTTTTTTCCATACGTGTTAACTATATTCTTAAATAAATTCTGTTTGATGAAAGCTCCTTAATAGGTCAATTAAATCATACCTGAAGTGAATCATGCTGAATTCAAATTGCAAAACTTATGATCTATGTGGACTTCCTAAAACACTTTCGAGTTTGTGACCTGAATTATAATAAATCCAATAATAAGTACAGGAGAAACTTCATTACCAAGCGAGTGCCTAGAATCTGGAATTTGTGCAAGAAACAGTTGAGTTCAATTACATAGATGTACTGAAGCACAGAGTTGAATAAGCACAATGAGGGATGAAGGGATAGAAGGAGACATGGAAGGAGGCTCAAAAGGAGCATAAACACCAGGATGGATCTATTGAGTTAAATGGCCTATTTCTGTGTTAAAACAACTTTGTAATACTTTGAATCATTAGCTGGAGCAGGAATTCATTGCCCAAAATTGTCTACAGGCAAGAAACATCCTTAGCTGTCTGTGACAATATTTTTCCATGTTCTCATATCTTCCTGTGGAATTGTGTCACATTTTATGTGATAACATTCTTGTGAAGTGTCTTGGGTCATGTTATTAAATGAAAGACGTCATATAAATGAAGTTGAGGTATATAGTTCTTATGCCAAGCTTATAGACCATGATCTTACAATATTATCCTGCCTGACGTTTGGCCAGGTGAGGTGGTAAGATCAGGTGGTGGTGAAAAATTGGGCTTACACTCGGTTTTTTCTCCTCCCCCAATCTTACTGGCACTTCTTTGCATGTCATTAATGAGTCCCAGATGCTTTCGTCCGGGCTCACTTGCTTGTATATCTCAGCAGCCTAACCCTAGAGCTCAGAACCCAGTTTGACCTGCAAACTTAGGTTCCATGCAACCTCATTCCCCCATTTCTGCAACCATTTTGGTAAATCTCTTTTTTGTTATTACAAATTTATGGGATGTAGGCATCTCTGGCTGGGCCAAATTTACTGTCCATCCTTAATTGCCCTAGTGGTGAATTACCTTCTTGAACTGTTGCAGTCTCTGAGATGTAGGTACACCCACGGTGCTGTTAGGGTGGAAGTTTTAGGATTTTAACCCAGCAACAGTGAAGGAAAGATAATTCCAAGTCAGGATGGCGAGTAGCTGCCTCTGCATCCTCTCGTGGATCTTCACATCTTTCTTAAAGTGTAACAACCAGAATTGGATGTAATATCTTAGCTGTGGCCTAACCAGATATTTATAATGACTACATATGAACTAGGAGTAGGCCATTTGGCTCTCAAGCCTGCTCTACCATTCAACAAGGTCACGGCTGATCTGACTCTAACCTCACCTCTACATTCCCTAGCCTGAGTAACCTTTCATCCCCTTACTTAGCAAGAATCTATCTACTTTTGTTTTTCAAATATTCAAAGACTGCGTCTTTTGAGGAAGAGGGTTCCAAAGACTCATAATCAGCAGAGAATTTTTTTTCCCTCACCTCTATCCTAGATAACCATACCTTATTTTTAGACAGTGGTTCTTTGTACTAAATTCTCATACAAAGGAAACACCTTCTCTGCATCGACCTTTTCACATTGTTCAATCAAGTCAAATCTTACTTTTCAAAGCTCCAGTGGATACAAGTCTAGCCTGTCCAACTTTTCCTCATGAAGTCTAGCCGTCCGTTCCAGGTATTAACCTGGTAAACTTCATTGCTTATGTGTCTCTCTTTTTGAAGCCCAGGATTCAATTTGCTTTTTAACCACATTCTCAATATGTCCATCCATCTTTAAAGATTTAGGTGTATGCAAAACATTAGGTCCTTCTCACTCTCTTGGGCTATGTCATGAAGTTTATGTTACCTCTCACTAGCTTTTCTATCAAAAAACTTATCTGTATTAAATTCGATCTGCCACTTGTCTTGTGCATTCTTCTAGCCTGTCTGTGTCCTGTTGGAGCTGATTTATATCATCCTCACTGATTGCCATTCCTTCAAGTTTGGTATCATTGCTAAATTTTGAAATTTTACTCTTTATTCCAAAATCTAGATAATTTACATATATCAAAATGAACTATTTCTCTTTTTATCTTTAATGTAGAAACCCAGCTTTTTCAGCCATGGTTCTATGAGTAGCTCATATTCCCTCTGGATTTCTTCTTGTGATTCAAAAGCAATCTGAGCTGACACCAACTCTGAACTAGTGCTACATTGTTAGCGGTGCTATCTTTGGGATAAGCCATTAAATTAATACCCTACTACCCTTCTCCCTGCTAACTTGACAAATATCTGTCCCTCAATCAACATCACCAAAGCAGATTGTCTGATCAATGTTTCATTACTATTTGTGAGAACTTACTATGACCAAATTGGCTGTTGTGGTTCCCTATATTAGTGACTGTAGTTCCAGAAAACCTTTGTGGTAGTGAAGCACTTTGGAAAAACCTGGGGTTGTGAAAGGTGTTACATCAATGCAACTTTGCATTCTTTCTTTCATTCCAAGATGTGATCACCTAAATCTGGCCTGACACATCATTACAATCCTGAGGAAATACTGCCTTGTCAGCGATTTCATCCTTCAAGTGAGTTATTAAACTGAATTATATATAAAGACGTCAACTGAAAGAATGATGTGCAATGGAAACAGATGAAAATGAATAACAGGAAGCGTTGTTTGTGTCTTGACCAACACTCTTCCTTCAATAACTATCACCAAACCTGGTTAAGTAGCACATTGCTTTTTGTGGTGCCTTACTGTGTGCCTTCACCACAGCAAACACTAAGTTCAGATTTTGGGACTGAGCTTAGTGTTGGGTAAAGTATATCTCCGATTCATTAAAAATTAACACTAAAGATTTTCTTCTTAGCTTAGTTAAAACAAATCACATTGAACAGTAATCTTGTCAGGGGTTTTGCACTTTCTGTGTTCTACTGTAAAATATCTCTAAAGTTTGACTGTTGCTCATCCAGTCAAAGACTTCATTTTTAAATTAACTGAGGGGTAATCCAAAGCACCTGAAGCTGGTGAAGAAACAAGAGCAGCAGGTTGTGGCCCCTCAGTGGTGGCTTGTTTACACGAGAAACAATTATATAGTACCATTCACAACTTAAAGATTCCCAAAGTGCTGCCCAATCCTTGAATTACTTACGAATTGTAGAGTCTTGCAAACTTAGGAAATGCCACAGCCAATTTGAACAAAGGAAATTCCCACAAACTGTGATATGAACAATCAGTTAACTATTGTGGTGATGTTGGTTCCGGGATAAATATTGAATGCGACACCAGAGAGAACTTGCTGTTCTGTAAATAGTGCCGTAGGAACTTTAATTTCACTCTAAGAGGACTTTTGGGGTCTTGATTTAATCTCTCATTTGAAAAAGCAGTACATCCAACAGTACAACATTCCCTCAGTTACTGGAATGACAGCATAAGTAACTCCCACAGCTCAATGTGTAGCAGATATCATTGCACTTAAAAGTTAGGAAGTTGATTTTGCCCATTCTTTCATGAGATCGTTGAGAAAGAAAGGGTCGTCTTGTCTGTATTACAAGCATCTGATAACAAAGACTAGCTTCAGTGAAAGCCTTCTGATATAAATATGGCACAATTAAAAGTAAATATATTACATTAACAATGGATAAAATCTCCTCTAATTTTTTTCCCAAGTTGCTCAATCCGTTATTGATTTCCAGTTCAATACATAGTTTGTACTAAATTAGCAGATTTCACCTGTGATGGTGTTGTGGGCAATCCCTCAAAATCCAATTAGATTATTTTTCAGCACAATTTCTTTTTAAGTTTTAAAGATGGCTGGATCTGTGGTAAGCATTTAGATTGGTTTTGTAAACTAATCACAGAATCACCCCATTGAACTACTACAGTGCAGAAGGAGGCCACTTCGGTCCATTGAGTCGCACCAACTCTCCAACAGAGCATCTTACCCAGGCCCAGCCCCTGACCTATCCCCGTAACCCCATACATTAAACCCATTAATCCCCCTAACCTACACATCTGCGGTCACTAAGGGGTAATTTAGCATGGCCAATCCCCCTAACCTGCACATCTTTAGACTGTGGAAAGAAACTGGAGCACATGAAGGAAACTCACACTAACATGGGGAGAACGTGCAAATTCCACACAGCCAGTCACCCAAGACCATAATTGAACATGGCACACTTGCTCTATGAGGCAGTAGTGCTAACCACTGTACTACTCTGCCATCCTTAACCTAGAAAGATTTATTTAATTAAAAACATGACGCGAGAGACAATTTGAGTAACGGCATAATTCTGGCCTTCTTTCCTCTGTCCATTTTCTCTTCTTCATTTGAATAACACTGGCTTATTGACACTGGTCAACTCCCTGCATACAGATCACCAGAGTCTGCTGTCTCTGATGGTTTCCTATCATGGGATGTTGAGACTGATTTACAATTGGCCTCTGCAGTGGAAAGGTGAAAAATTAGTAAGAGTTCTGACTTGTGTACATGAATGGCTGTATGTGAATATGTGTGAACGATTGTTTGAATATTGCATAAAGAAGACATTTTTTTGAAGCTTCATCTTGCATTCATCAGGAAAATCACAAGAAAATGTCAAACGAAATGACAATGTTATATATGAGGAAAGAGTGCTGATTGGTTGGCAAGTGTAGTCTGATTGGTAGAGGTGTTGCCATGGATTTTGCACCTTTTAATGATGACTAATAGTTAACTACCAAGCACTAACACATAATTTCAGATTATCAGTTGGATTCGCAGAGTTGTGCATTTGCGAATACTGAAACCTACATATATTAATACACCAGGCTTTGTTCTTTGCTGACAGAAGTAACAGACATATACATTTTGTGCCTTTTTCAGCTAAACAAAATAAATGGTAGCCATTCGCTGGTTCATTCCTCAGGCCAATGCCTTGACCAATCATAGTCAAGCTTTCATTTTTAAATTTTTAAGCAATGTTTAGAGATTAACTGGACAAGTGCTTGTGAATATGAACATATGAGTGTACGCACATATTTTTTTCCATGTGAGTGTATGAGTGTACGTTTTCACGCGTGTTTTTTCACATTTGTATGTTATTCATGTGAGTACGTTCAAGTTTTTTCCATGTGAGTATGAGTGTGTGTGCAATTGAGCTACTGCTTTAAATGAGACAGTTACACACTTCTATGACTTTTTGTGTACAGAAGTGTTTCCTACCTTCCCTGCAGAAAGTCTTGGCTGATTTTGAAACCCTAGTACTATGGTTTACCAATAGAAGGGGCAGGTGTAAGGCAGGATTATACATGCGACAGAGGAGGATGTGGGTCAGGGTAAGGGCAAGGGCAGGGGCAAAGCTGGAGGCACAAATAGGGTATGAACTGGGGAAGAATTCAGTCAACTAAAACCAATACTCTAAAACTGGGCAGATCATTGGGATAGACAGTGATTTTGTACCTCTGGATTCAAAGCACATCCAGTGATGTAATGAATGTCTCTATCTGCTGGCTGTATACGCAGGTGGAAAGATGGGATAATATACAACACAAGGTTGTGACTCTTTTTTTAAATGAAATCTGAGTCAGCATTTATTGCCTATCCCTAATTGCCTTTGATAAGTGCTGTAGTTCATGTGATGTAGGTGTATTCTCAGTGCTCTAAGGGATTGAGTGCTAGGATTTTGCTCCAGTCAGAGGGAAGCCTTGGTAATGTAATTCCACATTAGGATGGTGTGTGGCTTGAGGAAGGAAGTTGCAGATCGGTGCTGTGGGAATCCTTCTCGGTGCTGTGGGAATCAGGTTTGGGCAGACTCTGTTTGTAATTCACAGGAGCAATGGATATATAGTAAGAAACTCAAACAAATGGCTCACCAAGAGGAACCTCCAAATATGCTGCTGTGAGTTCCAAGGCTAGAGCTAAGGTGCATTGTTGGAACGCAGTTCAGCGAGCTACACCGTGTACTGTACTTACATTGTAACTAGGTCTTGCCCTGGGAATGCTTGACTAGGTGCAGAGAGAATAGGAGGGCTCCATCCCCAATTCAAATACTCCTCATCTCACCTAGAATAGCACATTGGTTTAAAAAGTAGCAACACAAGTAACAAAGGAATTTTTCTAACTTGAGCCTACTTTAACCTCTGCCTGAACCTGCCCTTATAAACATTTCTCAAGCACCTACACACACTGTTTACCTGTCAATGTCCAATTCCCTGAGGGACTAAAGTGTGAAAATTCAAAGCATTTCGCTGTTCCACTGATACAGCCTTCAAAGAGTAGCATTTTGAGGTTTGTTGCCATAGCAACACACAGCTACTCTATTTATACAAAAATTCATTTCAATATATTGCAATTCCACATGTATAAAGCTGCTAAAGTCACAGGTTACAATTTGCCCCTTATGCATGGTTAATAAGGGTTGATTTATTCACCTGAAAGTTAAAAGTTGATAGAATTCTTTGGTTAAATGCAGTATCTGGCGAGTGGGTCCTTTAGTTCCAGTCTCTAATGATGGCTTCCCTGTAAAGCAACTTCCCCTTTCTAACCAACACCAGGGTGTTGAGATAGAGGATATGATCAGAGCAGCTTGCAGGGCCAAATGGCTTACTCCTACCCCCATTTTTAATGATGTAATTATACATCAGATCTGTGCAGATCTAACAATAAAGGATTTATTAAACTATTATAAATACATACAAGATAACAGTCTGACAGAAACACTCGCACTGGTCTATTCTTCTCCTCCCTAGCTCCAAGTCCTGCCCAGGATGCGCTTTCCGCTTGGCCGTGCCATAGGATCTGGCCCGATTACATGACCCGTAAAGTATTTCTTCTTAAAGGAGCCATGTTATCAAAAATGATATCCAAACAAATACAGACAGACACATAGGAGTACATAGTATTTGCAGCATTGAGACATGACGTTCTGGCTTAACAGATCCATACTAATGTTTATACTCCATACCAGTCTCTCAACTTCAACTCACCTTCTGAGAATATCTTTCTGATCTTTCCTCCCTCATGTGTTTAATTAGCTGTTTTTTAAAATGTACCTATGCTATTATCTCAACCATTCCATATAATAAAGTTTCATGTTCACACCATTCTCAGGGTAAAACAGCTTTTCCTGAAATTCCTTATCAATGCCTCTCATACTTATAGTCCATAGTTACAATCTTACCTGCAAATGGAAACATCACTATTTCTACCCTATTAAACTCCTTCACAATTTTAATGAACTCTGTGAGAAGTTTCTTTGAGAGAAAGGATCTTGTTACATCTTTCTTGATGGAGTAGGAATCACAAACTCATACAGCACAGAAAAGGCCCTTCTGCCCATCGCACCATCAACAAATTAGAAACACCTGAAATCCCACCTAATCCCATCTGCCAGCGCTTGGCTCATAGCCCTGAATGTTATGATGTGCCAACTGCTCAAGCAGATACTTTTTAAAGGATGTGATGCAACCCCCCCACCCCCTAACAAGACAGCACATTCCAGACCAACCCCATCTTCTGAGTAGAAAGGTTTTTCCTCATATCCTCCCTAAACCTTCTGCTCCTCACCTTGAACCTCTGACTCCTCGTGAATAGCTGCTTCTTATCCGCTTTGTCCATCTTTCTCATACTTTTGTACACCTCAATCAGGTTGCCTCTGTCATCACCCTCTGTCTCCCTCAACCAAACCAATTTTGAATCCATTTTATCAAATAACCCAGTATTCTAAGTGAATTTACTTTCTTTACAATCTCCCATGTGGGATGTTGTCAAAGACTTTGCAGAAATTCATAAAACTACATTGATTGTATTACCCTCGTCTACGCACCTGGTCACCTCCTCAAAAATTCAATCAAATTTGTTAGGTATGACCTCCTTTTGATGAAGCTATACTGACTATTTCTGATCAAGCTTTGCCTCTCCAAGTGGGGATAAATGTTCCCCTTCAGAAGTTTCTCTAATAGTTTCCTCCAACTGACATGAGACTCACAGGTCTGTAGTTCCCTGGTTTATCTCTACAACCCTCCTTAAATAGCGGAATCACATTAGCTGTTCTCCAGTCGTCTATTATCTTCCCTGTGGCTGGAGAGGAATTGAAAATTTGGGTCAGAACCCTGCAATGTCCTCTTCTCTCCCACAACAGCTTAGGGCTGCCAACACCTCCAATACCTTGTCCTTCTTTATGTCAATTTAGTCAAGAACGTTACAGTCTCTCTGCCTGAATTCCATACCATCGGCCTCAGTTTCTTGGGTGAAGATGTGAAGCAGTCATTCAACACTCTACAATGTCCTCTGGCTCCACCCACAGATTGTCTTCCACTGATTCAGAGGAGACAATCAGAAATAGGATAGATGGATTTCTCCTCCCCAATTTAGTGCACTGAGGACAGTGACACTGAGGGCACTATTTCCCCTTAACAACACCATGATTAACATCAACTCAGAGCAAGAAATGTGCTGCCAGCCATATTATAGTCAGAATGACTGCACATCAACAGTCTGTGGGCCTGTATGCTCAGTCTGCAAGGTAGGTCCATGGGATTGCGTGGCTAGAACATCATCTGTATCTAATCTAACCTGTACCAGTCCTGGAAGTATTTGTTGGGATAGTGTCGGGGGAATGCTCCAATCTGGAATTATTGTTCCAAACAATGTCTCCTCTTAAAACTCAGATACATTCTAGTAATAATGACTCTGAGCAAAGGCAATTTTGCGCATGTTGGTGCCATTCCACACTACTGCACATGAGATTTCTTTCACTCTTCACAGAAATGGCCCAGGAGCAGTGTAATACTACAGGAGGAGAGAAGCAACTCATCTCAAGTTCTGCATGGCAGGTGTTGTGGTATGATGTACATGTACTTTTAAGGAAAATATATTTTAAACTGCTGTCAATCATTATCCATCTCAACAAAATGTGACTTATCAGTTCCAGGACTTGTATCTGTCAATGGCAGCAGACGATGGGAGTCAGACATTATACTTAACTTCCTCATAAACATCATTAGTATATAGTCTTATCTTCAAGTAAAGAACCCAAAATATTTCTTTGCCAATCCTTGTATGATTGGGATGGTCGAATAACAGCAGATTGCAGTGGTTCATTTTAACTCTGAGGGGTACATTAGGCAAGCTTGTTTTAGTGTCATGGCCTGAAACCCTGGTCAGTCAGTCAGATGGTGCAATTCTTTCCCAACTCTCCTGTTAAATACCAATTATATCAAGTGTAGATCCATATTGACCTTGGTACAGGCACATTTCTGTAAACTCTAGCTTTAAAAAGGACACAGACAACCTACAATTTTTTTTTAAATCTTTTTAAAATAAATGATTCAGCAATCTAAACATAGAGATAGCAAAGCTTTCACAAAGCAACTGAATTCCTTCGCAGAAGATATTTCTCTCAGAAATTTGTTAACAAAGAGACTGTTTTAACTGAATAAAAATAGACCTGGTAAAATCAGGACTATATAACAACCTGGTCAAGTCTTAAGTGCTTTATTTCAATTCTAATCATTAAGAGTGAATGGGAAGGCAATTGACATTCATAGTCAAATTCTAATGAACATTCAGTGTAATGTTGGGGCAATATAAGGGAACCTGAATAATCACTTTTGACCTGGATTGAACAGGAGCCTTGACATTGCAGTTTTAAAACACAATGTGAATCTGTTCAATGGTTTTATCTAGGTTATATCAGATTAAATGTGTTTTCTGTAATTATTATCATGCCTAGATCTGAGACTACCCAAGGTTCTGACTAAACATCCTAACCTCATGACACGTGCATAGAACACAAGAAATGTTTTTTTCTTTATGCAATTTTCATCTTGTTTTCTTCATTGTTCAATATAACTGCGACATGGCAGAATGTACCGGCATTTTCTTGAGATTTAGTCTTCAGAGGCTAATCACAAACCTCTCCTCAAAACCTCCATCAACTCCAAGTAAGAACCCATACCTTAAACAACTTCTGATTCCTGATTTCCCCTTGGTTACCTCATTGGGATAGGATCCATGGTAGACAGCATGGGCTGAAAGTCTCAAAGGGTTCCACGAGTCTCCTTCCAGAATATGACATAGACTCAACCTTGACAACATCTCTGTCATCCCCAACAGTTTCTGTTTGGTGTGCAAGCTCTGATAGACTCAAATGGCACTGGGCATGGCAACTTACCAGAGTAGGAGTTCCACCACTCCTGGCTCAGTCAAATTTGGGATGTCATTGGCAACCTGTAGCGCGTACATGCACACACACAGTCGGGTGAGGTCCACAAGCCTCCTGTTGCGTGGGTCTTGTCCTCACTGGTTAACTCCAGAGAACTAATGCAGCTTAGAGCTCTCAAGAGAAGTATATCTACATTTCTAATTTTTGTCCTTAAATATCAGGATGGAGAAGAGCCTGGCTACCCAATGACAAAAACATGCCACCATCTCTGTCGCAGATGGACAGGTATGGGTCCCCCCCAATATAGCCCCCAGTCCTATGCTCATCACTTCCCCTCTCAATGATCCCCTTATTTCCAATGGAAAACATAAATACATGCAAAACAATTTCGGCTCCATTTTCCATCGAATGGTCTTTGGTGGAACTTCCACTAATTATTTTTAAAGAAGAAATTGCAAGCAATCCAGATAAGGAGGAAATAATCCAATTCACTGTTATCTCTTCATTCATTCACAGAATGTGGGAGTCACTGGCAACACAACCATTTATTGCCCATTTCTAATTAGCCTTCAGTAGGTAGTAGCAAGCTGCTTTCTTGGACTGAGGCAGAGAATGTTGAAGCACTGTTAAGGAGGAATCTCCAGGAATTTGATCCGGTGGCCCTGGAGATTATATTTTGAGATCAGAATGGTGTGAGGCTTGAGAGGAACTTATAGTTGATGCTCCCAGGCACTTGTTGTTCCTGTCCTTACAGGTAGCAGAGGCTATTGCTTTGGAAGTACATTTGATTCAAGTAGGAATGAGCTATCTCCAAGGGAGCTCAACAGTGAGAAGCTGGAGTTACCTCAATTGTTCCTACACTCAATAATAACAACTATGAACATTTCCCCCACCCTAGCAGATAATGCAGCAGCAAGAAATCCCTCAGAAGAATGGTTGAACTATAATCACATTACACAGGCAAACAAAAAGAGGAAAGTGTCCAGTCTTATCAGAGAATTTATAGCTTAACTGACTTTGACAGACTTCACCAGTTGAGTATCCACCTAAACCCTGGCTGAATCCACAGGAGTTTCCTGAAGACTTCGGGGCTCTGAGGTCAGCGTGAAATGGAGATCCTAAGGCGGAGGCAGCCTCTGGATTGGTTTCCTTGTGCTGGCCAGGTGGACGGCGGGATCCCCACCCAGCCCCAGGGCGGGGCAGTCCTGGCCGGGGAGGAAGGTGATGTTGAGGTGGCACAGAGAAATGTGAGGGCACCTCAACACCATTCAGTATTTTAGTGGAGAAGGTGATGTGGATTAGAGAATTTAACTCTCTCCACTGGTGGGGTGGGGGCACAGCCACCAGGAAAATGCTGCCAAATCAGCCCTTGTCCAATTAAGTCACCTTTCAAGCTAGCCCAGGAAAACCTCTCCAGGGGCGGAAATCCATTCCCACACCCACAGGGCCTGAAAAATTCAGTGCCTTATACTCTGCTTCCAAACACACATGAATTCATCTCACCATGACACGGTCAAAGTGATAAATACCGATGAACCGCTGGGCAACCTGCCAGTCCAACCACTCCCAGGCAGCTGTAGGTGATGTATTTGTAGGGGACCTCCACCCTCAGCAGCTTCCGAGCCTCCTGGTCTCTGGGGGAGACTCCTGCCACCCTACAGACCAGAGTCAAGGCTACAGACTTGATCAGCTGCCGAGCAATGAACACAATGATAATTCCGATGGCAAACCTGGCGCACATCCTGCAGATCAATCCAATGGATAGTGAGGGGATTGAATAGGGAGGAGCAGACACAGGCTCTGGGATCAGCTCCCACTGATGGTTGATCCAAGTGGCCAAAGCTGCCCCGCCACCAGCGCTGACAATGTTGGTGGTATCGCCTCGTGCTGTGCTCCAGTGGTCAAGTTCAGGGTAATAGATGGACAGCAGCAAGGGCAGGGACAACGCTAATAGAGGAGCAAAGTGGTTCTTCATCTGGAAGGTCTCCACGGCATCCCAGAAAGGGTAAGAGGCAGTCACTAGCACAGCAGTGATTGCAACTCCACACAACACATCCTGAGGAAGGGAAAGAGCCATTAGTTCCAGCAGAGATTGGAAAATCATACACCAATTCCTAACTAAAGCATCAAAGTAATTTCATTGTCTAGAAAGCAAATGTAATTTCAGATGGAACAATTGGTTTAATAAGGCGAACTCCGATTCACACTGAATGTTGGAAACTTTTTTTTTCCAAAATCTTGAGATCAGTCCTGAATACAGAACTTTCTTCTCTAGAACTTGCTATTCGCATCTGCTCTTGTTGGAATATAGGTTCCAGGACACAGGGCAGTATCTTACCAAAGGGCTGTCCTATACAGGACCAGAAATAGATCACTTGTTCCACCGCGTCTGCTCCACCATTCAATCATGACTGATATTTTTCTCATCCCCATTCTCCTGCCTTATCCCAATAACCTCTGATCTTCTTATTAATCAAGAACTTATCTATCCCTGTCTTAAAGACACTCAATGACCTGGCGTCCACAGCCTTCTGCGGCAAAGAGTTCCACAGATTCATCACTCTCGAGCTGAAGAAATTCCTCCTCCTCTCTGTTCTAAAGAATTGTCCTTTAGCCTGAGGTTGTGCTCTCCGATTCTAGTTTTTCCTTCTAGTGGAAATATCTTCTCCATGTCCACTTTACCCAGGCTTCGCAATATCCTATAAGTTTCAATAAGATCCACCTCATCTTTCTAAAGTCCAACAAATACCAGAGTCCTCAACTGTTCCTCATCTGTGGGACACCTTTGGTACTAGTCAGAAATATGACTATGGAGGGAATCACGGCCTGATTTTTGCCCTCACTACATGTTCACACAAGCAGAAACTCTGGTCACCACCGGTTAGTGTGAAGCAAGAAACCTGCCAAACATCTTTCCTCTAACGTTATTTTGAAGTGCAAGAATAGAGATACTTTGCCTGAGACCAACTCACTCTGCATAGATCAGGCATCAAATCAGTGACCTTCCTGGTCATGTGGCTCAGTTACAGAGATAGTTTTGCAACTACTGGCCCACTGGTTCCAGTGAAATCTCTACAATTCCTAACCATTCATTAACAATCCTGTCTCTGTATTGAGAAGCAGTTTTCAATTTCCTAGCCTGTCCTGCAACTAAAGAAGTGTGTGTTCTTGGACCAAGATAATAGCAAAAGTATTTAATGAATAGGCAACATTTATAACATTACTGCTTTAAGCTGTTTATATACTTGGCAGTAATGAACACTGGGGATATAGACTGTGTGCTGGTATTGACTGGAGTAAGTCAACAAACCCGAGGGTGACTGAATTGATGGAGAGGACGAACTGTTTGAGGCTCTTAGTAGCTCCTACAACCCCCAGGGTGGTGCTGAGATTCCCTGGTTGCAGCCCACAAACCACAGACATTTTATCAGAATTAAGATTAACTTTAAAAAGCGAGCCACCAGCTTGTTGCCACTTCAATACATTGCCACTTGTTGCTTTTTATCATTTGCTCTTGAGGTGTGGACAATGCTGACAAGCCAATTTTTATTATCCATCATTCACTGCCCTGACGATATGAATAACCAACAATAAAGTGTGTGGGATCAGAGTCATGCATAGGGCAGATTACTTAATGATGGCAGATTTCCTTCCTCAACGTGCATAAGTTATCAGGTTTATTAAATTCAGTCTCATAATTTGCTGTGGTGTAAATTGAATTCAGGATTTGTGGGTTCCTACTGCCATAACCATTACTCAAGTCTGGAGAGAAGGTGAATCGGAGTTGAGGAATGGAGTAGAATGGTGGGTTGAGCAATATGATGAAAAATTTTTTTTGAATTACAATTCTTAAAACTATCCTTAGCCACTGAAGCCATATAGGGTCCGTCCCTAGTGTACACCACATCCATGGCCATTCACCGTTTTGTGCTTCACATGTGTGGAATAGATCACCGAGTCTTTGATGATGTTTTCCAGGAACCGCCAGCCTTCTCAGATTAGATCAGAGATGTGCTTGACATCCCTGCCAGATGTCGAATGGCCAGCTTGGTGATTCCCTGGATACAATCACAGAATACTTTGTGGTGCCTCTTGGCTCCCTCTTTTCTCAGCCCCCTATGTCTTTTCCTCTACCTGACATGATCTGCACTATAAGTAGGTTAGAGCCATTAATCTATCAAAACAAGAGCTGGAGCTTTCTGACTTTTTCCCAAATTTTCATTGTGATCAGACTGTTAATTGCATTTCATTATGTGCAGTGGAGATATTAATTGGTGTTTCACTTGAGCACAAAGATATATTCATTGAAACTGGATTGGCTCTAGTAATTTCCACCACCAACTGGTTTCTTGGGAGGGAACACAGATCTATGCTGAAAGCTCTGTGCTGTAATGTTAATCTGCTGGCCTTCTTCACAGATGCCAAGACAACGGTTGTGCATGTCCTATATTTCATGGTCATTCAGATTTCTGGGATTTACTTTTGTCTCATTTTTATCTGTTGAATAACTCACATCATATCCCTATAAGCCAAGATCCATTTACAGAAAACCTTTTCCATTACCCCCACCCACCTTACTCCCCCCTCCCCCATCACGTGGGCACATTTGCCATTTCTGACTTACCAAAACTGTATGCATCCCTGTGTAAATACGGCTCAGGGACACCAAGGTACAAATAGCCAAAGCTAGCAGCAGTCCCAGCTCACAGGGATACTGAAATAAAAAAAAAAGAGGCAGAGTAAATAAAATCAGTGATTATCTGGATACAAGGTAAAGCTCTCTCTACATTGTCCCATCAAACACTCCTAGAACAAATACTGAACACAGTGGATACAGAATAAAGCTTCCTCAAACACTCCCAGGACACCAACAAATAAGGGTTATGTACAAATTACATTTAATGCCTTCTGGATTCCAGTCTCCTCAGAGGTCAGTGCTAATGAAGATAGCAGTGGTTTCAGAATACACTTTGGACCTAAGTAACTGTAAATGAGCTGAGTTGTATGGGTTAAGCATGAATGTAATCTTCAATGCTTAAACAATGAACCGATGTTTAACTACAAATCGATAATTAATCTTCAGAAATTCAGCAATCTGTGTTCTAACTGTAGCTGTTCAGTATGACTCCAGTAGTCCACAGTCAATGTCACAGTCTAATCCCATTCCTTCCATCTTTTTGTGTGAAATAAAAATGTCACTACAAACAAACTCTCTGCTCTGCAGTGCCCTAAGGCTATCAAATACTTTCTATATCCCAAGCACATAGGTTTTCATGAAGAACTGTGCCTGTGACATTTGAATGAGAGGATGTACCACATTGAGATTGACTACAAGAGCAAAAACATTTACGATAAAACCTGAGGCAATCTCACAAAGCAGGTGAGTGTTGGGCCTGGATTTGATGAACTGTAATCCCAACAAACAGCTGCCAAATGAAGCTCGAAATAAAATCCAAACTGTGTTAATGAGTTTTGGTTTGAACTTCTGATTTAGTGTTTTCTGTTTTCATTGAATCTGAGGGTCACCCAATCATCCTGTTAGTCTTGAGTTCAAAGGTCAGCAGGGCTTGCCTCCATTCATAGTTCAGTATAAGCACTCATGGATCATCCATCAAGCACATCCACATACTTGTTACCAGTCTGTTTCACACATCAGCTATTGCTCAATGGTTATTCGTCTCACCTTGAATCCGGAAGTTCCGGCTTCTAATTCCAGTCTCGAAATTTGAGTACAAAATCTAGGCTGACACTTCTATTACATTACTACGGGAGTGCAGCACTATTGTGGGTGGGGGTTGGGGGAGGTAGGTACTGCTTTTCAGATGAATTACTCAACTGATTGCGCCAAATCTGCCCTCTCAGTTAGATGTAAAAGACCCAAGGTGTAATCCTGAAGAGGAGCAAGGACATTCTCCCTGATGACCAAGCCGATATTTAACTCTCAATGAACATTATTAATATGGGTTTCCTGATCATTATGATATTGTTGTCCATGGGTCCTGGATGTGCTCAAATTAGGTGCTGCACTTCCTAAATTAGAACAATGTGTGTGATTCCATGTAGGGAGAGACTGTCAAATAAAACTATTAGTTCAGAGACAGAAACTGAGCAGAAATGACCTTGGTTGTCTGTCTAAACTATAGTCAGAAGTGGAGCAGACTCACATAGCAGAATTTGTGTGTTCCTGAGTTCGGTGATCAGGGATGTTGAATTCCTTTTACGATACTCAGTAGCAACTGATTAACCAGATAGAGAGTCACTTTCACAGTAATTAGATTTTATCAAGCTTGGAGATGACCTTGCCAATTTTTTTAAAAAGCTTTTTGGCAGCTCTGATCAGAAAACACCTGGTTCCAGTTACCATCTTTTTAAAATATGTTCTTCCTCCTTTCAGTGTCTCCATTCTGCTTTCTAAAAAAAATAGGATAAAGAGGCAGTGTGAGCCCGTCCCAGTTAGCATACTCTGTACATTCATATAGTGTGCAGGTATGGTCAGCTGTCTAGCTCTGAATTATGGAGTGTACGCAAGAGCACGTGTGCATGTGGCTAGGTGACTATGTATAAAGAAATGTCTGCAGATGTGGGCAGCTGTCTCTGTATCCCTACATGTGTAGGGACATTCTTTTTGTCACTATTGCTTTCATTCTTATTCTGTGACTCTATCTTCAACTCCCTCTTGCTCAGTATTTCCCTAGTTCTCCCTCTCACTTTCTTGTATTATTTCTTTCCTCCATTCTCTTCTACAGTTTCAACACATTGGTCAGAAGTTTGTAGGTCCGAGTGGGATCAGTGCAAAAGTATTTGGCACCTTTGATGAACATTCAGCCTTACACTCTCCACCTACTCCCCCCCACCATAATTACATTTTGAAAATTGAATATTGTGCATTTATAACTGCAGTTTTTTTTTTACATGAAAAGGGAAAACAGTTTAATTTAACTTATTATTTTACTGCATCTTAAAGCATGTGATAAAGTATTGTTTCTCGAATGCTGAATAGTTAAAATACACCGTTCATAAAGAAAGAGAGTGAAGAATGTAGTGTTACAGATTGTTCTACACTTTTCACAAAATATGTACTTTGAGAAATAACATTTGAATGTTAATATGGCTCACATAATGTGTTCCTGAAACAGTTACTGGATGCTGTTAAACAACCAATAATCATGACAATATAGTGGGATAGATTAAATCACCTTCATTGATACTATCCACTGACTTGTACTTTGGATTACTCAGTAAAGTCTGGCAACACCAATTTTAAATCCAACTGATTTATTTGATAGTAAATCTGTGAGCTTTGAGCCTTTGTGGCCTTCGTCAGGCAAATGAGGTGTTCTGGTCTCCAAAAGCACACATATCAGCACCACTTGTACTTTGGATTAGTCAGAGAGATGAACAAATTTGTAAAACTGTCACATAAACAGAATGAGGATGTTTTGGAAAAGACTGCAATGTAAATACATGAAAACCTTTATGTATGTCAATACATGTGGATGTACATGATGGATCTAGATCTTTCATTCCCATTAAGCAGCCAGCTTGTTTACTTTTGTATATTTTACTTTTATGCATATTTCACTCTTTTTTTTTTCCCCCCATACTATGCAGCCACTTAGTTTGCCAGGAGCTTGCATGGGCTGAGGGTGCAAACTCCACTTCAGAGATTTGAACACAAAACTCCAGGGCGTCAGAACAATGCAGTACTGGGCAAGTTCTCAAAATGTGAATCTGAGGCCCAAGTGCTCCCCAAAGTATATGCAATCAACCCCTTGGCACTATTTGAAGGAAAAGCAGGAGAGCCTGGCCAACGTCTATCAAGTCAATATCACAGAAACAGATGATCTGGTCATTGCCATTAATGAGGGTTTGCACAAGTTGGCTGCCTTATTTCCTACATTATAAATGACTAAAGTACACTCTACCATCTCCACTCTAGAAATCTAATGTCAGCAAAAACCAGCTGTCTGGAAATCTTTTGAACAGTGTTCTAAAGTGGAGGTTGATCCCCCCTCTGAGAACTAACACAAAAACAGCCAAAAAGGGGTACCTCACCTTATTATCTGTGAAAAGTGTGTGTGAAGTGGTGTAACCTGCACTTCAGCAATTTCTAGTGATTGGAAACAAAATAAATCCCTGACACTCACTCTAAAATCAACACAACAATTTATTTATCTAACTTACAGTGAACAAATTAACCAAATTCTTAAACTGAAGAAATCTCTAGCTATTAAACATTTCATAAAATTCTAGAATTTTTACAAACACCAATCTACAATTACTCTATCCAACTTCACAACACCTCCCTCCTTAAGAAAAAAAAAATCATGAAAAGATGGCTTTTTTTTTTAAAACCTTAACTTCATTATATTACTAGATCCGTAGCTCATTAATCTAGAGTTTCACATTTGTACTAATTTGATTTATAACATTTCTATCTTATATAAACATTTTTCTTTTAAATTTGTGATAAAGCATTCACAATAATATTTTCATGACCTGCAACAATCTGTAAATTAAATGCTTGTAACATGAGATTTCAATGAAATAATCTGGTGTTCTTGTCCTTAAATCTTTCCAGAAATGTCAAAGGATTGTGACTGGTATACACAGTTGTCTCTGATGCACTGTTAGCAACATTAATATTAAAATGTTGTAAGGCCATTACCAAACTCAATAACTCTTTAAGTATTGAATATTTTTTCTGGTAAATAGAGGCTTTTTGAAAAATAACCGATTTGCCTTTCAATTCCATAATCATCCTCCTGTAACAACTGTTGAGAAGTTGAACAGAGTAATTGTAGATTGGTATTTGTAAAATTGTAAAATGCTAGGGAGAAAGCATTGGGTGGTCCCTTTAAAACAAAAGTTTTTATTGCAGGTTCACAGAGAAATATTGTACAAAAAGGCCAAGCAACAGGGTGCCATGGTAGCAGGCTTCAGAGAAACTTCAAAGTGAGAGAAGACAAAATATTCTGGAAGATGACAAAACTGGTTTAATTTAAAGAGTGACTAAAAATTCTACTTTTTTTGTAAATAAGTGGGAATTATATTTATCTAAACAGCATTCCATTAGAATTCAGTTTGTTAATAGTTTGGTTAACTTGATCACAGTTAGTTAGTAAATTGCTGATTTTAGAGTGTGTGTCAGAGAGCTATTTTGATTTAACAAAGAACAAAGAAAATTACAGCACACAACCAGGCTTTTCGACCCTCCAAGCCTACACCAACCATACTGCCCAACTTAACTAAAATCCCCTACGCTTATACGGACCATATCCCTCTATTCCCATCTTATTCACGTATTTGTTCAGATACCCCTTAAAACATATTATTGTATCTGCTTCCACTATTTCCCTCTGCAGTGCGTTCCAGGCACTCACCACCATCTGTATAAAAAAAATTGCCTCATATTTCCTTTAAACGTTGCCTCTCGCACCTTAAACTTATGGCCCCTTATAATTGACCTTGGGAAAAAGCTTCTGACTATCCACTCTGTCCACGCCCCTCAAACTTGTAGACTTTTATCAGGTCATCATTCAACCTCCCATGTTCCAGTGAGAATAAACCAGGTTTTTCCAACCTCTCCTCAGAGCTAATGCTATCCATATTAGGTAACATCCTGGTGAATCTTTTTTGCACCCTCTCCAAAGTCTCCACATCCTTTTGTTTGTGTGGCGATCAGAATTGAACTTAACATTCTAAGTGTGGTCTAACTAAGGTTTTATAATGCTGCAAGTGACTTGCCAATTTTTAAACTCAATGCCCAGGCTGGTGAAGGCAAGCATGCCATATGCCTTCTTGACCACCTTCTCCACCTGCGTTGCCACTTTGTGACCTGAATTTTTTTTTTAACCTTCTGCCTATTAATACTCTTAAGGGTTCTGCCATTTACTATATATTCCCTATCAATATCAGACCTTCCAAAATGCATTACCTCACATTTATCCGGATTAAACTCCCTCTACCATCTCTCCATCCAAGCCTCCAACTGATCTGTATCCTGCTGTATCCTCTTATGTCCTCATTGTTATCTGCAAATCCACCAATATTTGTGTCTTTCACAAACTTACTAATCAATCCAGTTACATTTTCCTCCAAATCATTTATATATATTACATACAGCAAAGGTCCCAGTACTGATACCTGAGGAACGCCACTTGTCACAGCCCCCCATCCACTGCTACCCTCTGTCTTCTGTAGCAAGCCGATTTTGTATCCATCTTGCCAGCTCACCTCTGATCCCATGCAACTTCATCTTCTGAAACAGTCTGCCACGAGGAACCTTGTCAAAGGCCTTACTGAAGTCCACATAGACAACATCCACTGCCCTATCCTCAATCATCTTCGTCACTTCCTCAATCAAGTTAGTGAAACATGACCTCCCCTTCCCAAAACTATATTGTCTCTCTCTAATCCATCCATTTATTTCCAAGTGGGAGCAAGTCCTGTCTCGAAGAATCCTCTCCAATAATTTCCTTCCCACTGACATATGGCTCACTAGTCTGTAATCACCTGGATTATTTTTGCTATCCTTCTTAAACAAAGAAACAACATTGGCTTTTCTCCAATCTTCTGGGACCTCCCTGGCATCGACTCATCGACCGACAGTTCTGACGCGCCGCAGCAAAACTGCACCGACCTCCTCAGAAGACAAACAAGGGACACGGTGGACAGAGTACCCTCCATCGTCCAGTACTTCTCCGGATGGAAAAGCTATGACATCTTCTTTGGAGTCTTCAACATGTCATTGAAGAAGACGAACACCTCGCCAAGGCCATCCCCACACCCCCACTTCTTGCCTTTAAACAACTGCACAACCTCAAACAGACCATTGTCCGCAGCAAACTACCCAGCTTTCAGGAGAACAGTGACTACGACACCACACAACCCTGCCACAGGAACCTCCACAAGATGTGCCAAATCATCGAGATGGATGCCATCATCTCACATGAGAACACCTTCCATCAGGTGCACAGTACATACTCTTGCAACTCGGCCAATGTTGTCTATCTGATACGTGCAAGAAAAGATGTCCCAAAGATTGGTACGTTGGAGAGGCCATGCAGATACTACGACAGTGGATGAATGAACACCGCTCGACAATCACCAGGCAAGAATATTCTCTTCTTGTTGGCAAGCACTTCACTTGTCATGGGCATTCGGCCTCTGATCTTCAGGTAAACATTCTCCAAGGCGGAGAGTCACTGAACAGAAACTGATAACCAAGTTCCACATATGAGGATGGTCCCAACTGGGATCTTGGGCTCATGTCACACTATCTGTAACCCCCATGACTTCCCTGGGTTTGCAACATCTCATGTCCTGTCTGGAGACCAGACACATCTCTTTAACCTCTGCTTAATACTATTTCCACTCACATTGTCTGCATCTTTAAGAACTGATTAGAATGCGAGTCTTTACACCAAATCAGTATTCTGTAAACTGTTTATATGCTCTGTTTGAGACCAGAACTTTCCACTCATCTGATGAAGGGACAAACCGTGAAAGATTGTGGGTTTACTATCAAATAAACCTGTTGGACTTTAACTGGGGTATTGAGAGACTTTTTACTGCGACCTTCCCTGTAGCCAGTGAGGATACAAAGATTTCTCTCAAAGCTGCAGCAATTTCCTCCCTTGCGCCTCTCTTAGTATTTTGGGGTATATCCCATCAGGCCCTGGGGATTTGTCTATTTTAATGCTTCCCAAGAACCCCAATATCTCCTCCTTTTTGATCTCAACATGATTCAAATTATCTGCACACCCTTTCTCAGATTCATCATCCATCAAGCTCTTCTCTTTGGTGAATATTGATGGGAAATACTCATTTAAAACCTCACCCATTTCCTCTGGCTCCATGCATAGATTCCCTCCCCTGTCTTTGAGTGGGCCAACTCTCTCCCTGGTTACCCTCTTTCTTTATATATATGTATAAAAAGCTTTGGGATTTTCCTTAATCATGCATGCCAATGATTTTTCATGACCCCTTTTAGCTCTCCTTACTCCTTGCTTAAGTTTTTTTCTACTTTATGCCACAGTTCTTTGTATGTCCCTTTTTCTCTTTGACTAGCTCATAATATCTCTCATTATTCAAGGTTCCCAAAACTTGCTATACTTATTCTTCATCCTTACAGGAATGTGCCAGTCCTGTACCCCTATCGACTATATGGAAAGCTTCCCACATGCCAGATGTTGATTTGCCCTCAAACATCTGCCCCCCCTCCCCATCTATATTCTTCACCACTTAACCACTAAAGTTTGCTGAAGAACAGATATTACCACTTTCTGCTCACTTTAACAGATTATGAGATGAGGTACTCCTCTTTGAATGGTTCAGTGTTAGTTCTCAGAGTGGGGAATCAACCTCTGCTTTATAACGCAACACAGCTCCAACCTACATCAGTTGTGCTGACTTTGAAAGATTTCAAAAACATTGGTGTGGCTTAAACGTGTGCAGTGGTTAACACTGCTTTTAAATTCTCAAATGCCTCTGGCATTGTTCTGATCATTGAAATTTTGTGTTTTTCATTCTGCAAATGATGCCACTATGCTACTAAAGTTTGGTACAAATTTCTTCTAGAATCTGCTCAATCCCAAAAATCACAGCGCTTCCTTCTTCCAGGATGGCTTGATGGCTTTCATCTTCACCTTTCGCAATGTCATCCATCCGTATCCGTTGTTGTGTCTGAAGAATGTTACTTTCACCTTCGCAAATTCTGCTTTTGCAAAGTGTATGACCAACTTTACCTTCCGTAATCTCTCGAGGAGTCCTGCCAAATGCTCTATATGGTCTTTCCACAAATTTTACAACCACCAGTTTACAAAATACTCTACCCAACTTCGCAATAGCAGACCCTAGCAACTCAGAGTATTACAGCACTTTGAGAATGGAAAGATGGGAAAATTTCAGGGTTTAATGCCCATGCGCAATCTGTACCAGCCTGCAGCTATTGGCATAAATAGCAGCCAGGAATCCGATGCACCCATTTCAAACAGGCATTTGACCACTTGCTTATATAAGTATGGGCCTTATGTCTGTTTCAGGCCTTCTTCAGGGTATTGGACAGCAAGAAACCTAGACCTAATCTTTCACTGGAAAACAGATTAAACACTCAGTTTAGCCAACCTCCAGTGGAGCAAGGAGGGCCAGGAGTTTTCCCCTCCCTGGCTACAGATTACTTGGGAACACTGCTATCCTACCATTGCCCTCACCTCTAACCTCACTGGACTTAATGTGTGGGCACTGTTAACCGAGTCGGTGAATCCAGGTGATGACAGCTTTCCCTTATTACCACAATGATGCCAGAGACCCAATATTTGAAGATCATTGGGTCTGCTCTGTCCAGGTTCACTGTGGAAATGTGCCAGGTATTCTGTGCTTGAAATTGAGTCTTCATGAATTTCTAACCTCTCCTTCTCCCCCTCTTTTCCCTCTCTGACCCAAGAGTACTGCAGTCAATTCTGGAGCTCCAACTGCTGTCCAAGCTGACATTAACTTGCTCCGTACAAGCCAGAGATAAACCTTGGGAACTTCATGACCTCTTGTGGCCTGGTGGACATTGCACTCACACAGGGGGATCCATCACAAAGCAAAGTGAGTGAAAATTGTCTTGGGTGCTGAAGATATCAACGTGTTATCAGGCGTTAGTGAATCAGCCAGTTAAGCAGAAAATGGAACAGGTACAACTTAAATGGCCCATTTCATGTTACCATCACCCTTTCTCTAACTCACCCCACCCCAGTAGAATATTTGATGTATCATTCAAAAGAACATGTTTAAAAAACTCAAAGCTGCCACAAGGTGCAGGTCAAAGTCCCACGAGAGTCTACCCAATACTCAGAAGACCAAAGAAGAGCTGAACTCTGACTCACCTTATACCTGTTCATTGAGGCCAGAAGGAAGGAGAAGGGGATTGCAGTGGCAGCCATGGCGTGAGTGGAGGGCATCCCATACTCTGCATCTACCCGTACTTCGAGCTTGACCACCGGGGGGGATGGAGGCCTGGGCCACTTTAAGATATCTTTGGAAGCTTGACCAATGTACATCACAATCTGGAGCAACACAAAACACAAGGAGAAAAGGTTCAATCCTGTGCAAATTCCACCTGCCCTTACAGCAATATCAATCAACTCTAACCTGCAACTGTGTCCAGATGTCAGGCCCAATACAACAGAAAGCTATGTGTCTGTGAGCTGCTTATTATTTATCCCTATAATCCTAATTTCTTCTCCTAACCAGGTACTTACCCAACTCTTTAAAGAGGAATTGCTTAACTCAGCGTTAACTCGGGGCAATAAGAAACTTAACGAAAATCATTGCCAAGCCTTTATTCTCACTCTATCCTGGTTAATTTTAAATTTACTTGTTCCAGTTTTGAAAGTCCAATTTAACCTGTGATGTCAGTGTTCTCCTTACCCCTCAGTGTTACAGCATTCAACCCATTCCTTCCACCTTCACTTCCAGAAGGTCCATTCTGCTTTATTTCCATAAAAATGATCCTTTTATTAGATCATTAGATTCAATTCCCAGTTCCCCAGCCGTGATTGCTCACCTCCTAGAACCAGATGGGTGTCTCCAGGGATTGATGATTAATCTCTAGTTTTTGCACAAGGAAAATATTCATTTAAGATGTTATACAGTGTCTGTTTGCATTTTCTTGGGTATAAAATATTGGAGATGGGAGCAAAGACTATTTATCAAGAATCAATGCAAAATGAAGTATCTATCCACTTTCCAATTGGTGATGAGAAGACAGAAGCAGTAAGGAGGGGGTATAGAATAGTTAGAGGACGTAAGAATAGGTGCCGGCATTAATCATTCAGTCCCTCAAACGTGTTTGCTATTCATCATTTTGTCTCAGTGCCACTTGTCCACCTGTTTCCCCTTTCCCTAAGGCACCAAAAACACGACAGTCACATAAATATAATCAACAATGAAACATTCACAACCCTCTGCCGTAAAGAATTCCACAGATTCACAACCCACTAAGTGAAGAAGGCTTTCCTCATCTCATTCCAAAATGATCATCCCTTCATCCTCGAGCAATAAATTAGAAGCAATCCATGTCCAAATGCAATATGACCTGAACAAAACCCAGGTTTAGGTTGACAAATGGCACGTAACATTTGCACTACCCAAGTGCCAGGCAATGACCATCTCCAACAAGAGAATCTAACTATTGCCTCTTGACATTCAACAGCATTACTGTGACTGAATCTCCCACTATCAACATCCTGGGTATTACAATTGACCTGGAACTGAACTGGACCAGTCATATAAATACTGCGGTTACAAGAGCACGTCAGAGGCTAGGAATCCTGCAGCCAGTAATTCACCTCCTGACTCCCCAAGCCTGTCCACCATCTATAAGGCACAAGTCAGGTGTGTGATGGATACTTTCCCCTTGTCTGGATGAGTGCTGTTCCAACAACATTCAAGACACTCAGCACATTCAGGACAAAGCAATCCATTTAGTTGGAACCCCTTCCACAAACATTCACTCTCTCCATCACCGTTGCACAGTGGCAGCAAGGTGCATCTAGGCTCCTTTGGCAGCACCTTCCAAACCCAAGATCACTGCCATCTAGAAGGAGAGGGACAGCAGACAGATGGGAGACCAGAATATAAAAATTTCCCTCCAAGTCACTCACTATCCTTACTTGAAACGACATCTTGCACTGTCACTGGGTCAAAATCCTGAATCTCTCTCCCTAACAGCACTGGGGAAAGCTGATTACGAAAGTATTAGACAGGAGACATGGATAGGCCATGAGGCATATGAAGGACATGGGGAGATGTGTTTGCTGCTGATTGGGAGGGGTGAGGGCTAGAGATGCTAACAGCACCTGGTTGGAGGTGGGATGGAGTACCATAGAACGTAGGCACTCCTTCTAACCAGCCCACCTCTGTGGCCAGCTATAATCTGCCTCTGGGGTCTGTAAGCCTGAATCTATCCCATCTCCATAATCCTGGAGTGAAAATTAGGTCTAATGTGATCCTTTAAAGCAAGGTAATTCCGCCAAGTTGGGAAATCTCCCCAACACCGCCCCTCCCCCAACCCCAGGAGACATCCCCTGAGAGGCAGCACCTCACCACCCTCCCTCGCAATCAGACCCACCCCAGAAGGCAGGCCACCCCCTCAGCAGAGTACAACCCCAACCCACCTGGACTGCTGCTGTCCCTCCACCGTTCCTCTGACCTACATGTTGAGGTGGGGACCCAGCATTGGACTGGGGTAACACAGTAAGAGGTCTCACAACACCAGGGTAAAGTCCTGCTGGAAAGACTTCTTACTGCACTCGTTAGAGAGCCGGCAGCATCATCCTGGCCTTCCATTGCATCTGCAGGAGGAAGGGGTGGGTTCAGATGGATCTCCGGTTGAGGAAGGGGGGGGGCTCAGATGGGTCTCCGGTTGAGGAAGGGGGGGGGGCTCAGATGGGTCTCTGGGTGAGGAAGGGGGGGGCTCAGATGGGTCTCCGGTTGGAGGAAGGGGGGGGGGGCTCAGATGGGTCTCTGGTTGGGGAGGGGGGGGGGGGGGCTCAGATGGGTTCCTGTTGGGGGGGGGGGGCTCAGATGGGTCTCTGGTTGGGGAGGGGGGGCTCAGATGGGTCTCTGGTTGGGAGGGGGGCGCTCAGATGGGTCTCTGGTGGGGAGGGGGGGCTCAGATGGGTCTCTGGTGGGGAGGGGGGCTCAGATGGGTCTCTGGTTGGGGGGGGGGGCTCAGATGGGTCTCTGGTTGGGGAGGGGGGGAGATTCTTCCAAGTCCATCCCCCCCCCATCCTCCACCACCCCCCAACCAGAGATCCATCTGAACCTGCCCTCTCTTCTGGCAGACACCAGCAGAAGTCCAGGAAGGTGCTACAGACTCTCCAATGAGTGCAGTAAGCAGTCTCACAGCACCAGTCCAACAGGACTTTAAGCTGATGTTCTGAGAATTCTTACTGTGTTCACCCCAGTCCAATGCAGGCATTTCCACATCAACAAGTGGAGGTCAGAAGGATGGTGGAGGGACAGCAGCAATCCAGGTATGTTGGGGGCGTACTCTGCCAAGGTGGGCCCTGCTTCCCCGGGGGGGACGGGGGTGTGGGGGGGCTCTGATCAGGGGGTCTGCCTCCCAGGAGGGTCCGATCAGTGTTGGAGGTGGGGGGGGGGGGGGGGGGGGTGTTGGAATCTGATCCCAGCTCATCCTCCCTCCAATTCCCCCCCACCCCGGCTCTCGGACATGCTATTTCAGTTTCTTTTTCGAACTGCGTATGCACAGTTCAGAACTCCGATCATTCCGGCAGTGTTAAGCCCCTCCCACCACACAGACTGGACCGGAGCCAGTAAAAAGTACATGGGCAAGCTGGGATGAGGATTCCGCACTTGGATCCGTTTTACGTTTGGATCTGGCATTTAGCCTCCTAATGATAAAATCTGGCCCTATGTCTCTTAAACAGATCTTATCCATCCCTCAAAGCTATTACATTGTAAGGATTTTAATCAGGTAATTGAAGTCCTGCTTCAATATGAACTCCCTGATTAAGGGCCAAATTGATGGTCCAATCAGGGAGCCCCGTGCTCTGTACTTAAACAAGAGTGTCAGTTCCTCTGGCACTCAGGATGGAGACCATACGCTGAGAACACTCTTGTTGGATCTTGTAAATAAAGGACTTGTGGTGTAGGGACTTCTGCCGTATATTAACGCCATCAATTTGTGATTGTGGATTAAAAGGCCTTGGAATAGGCATAATTAAGTCTGTTGGACCTCAGCACCAAATTCAAATAGTCCTGCTGAGTTTGGTTTCCATCCAGTATGAATTATGCCTTGCCTTCATCCAACAAACTTTGGATGTTGAAAATGGGGCAGGACTTCTACATCAGGATCCTACCTGCCATTTCTGGAGGTCACCAGTCCTCTGACTAGGGGTTCTAAATTCTTTAGGCAGCAGAAGCAACCTCACAGTGCCCAGCCTGTTAAACCCCTTGGAAAGTGTCCATCTCAATTAGATCACCTCTAATTCTTCCAAATTTGTGAGTATAGAAGTAAGTTACTCAGTTTCTCATCCCAGGAACCAATCTAGTGAACCTCTACTCTACTGCCTTCAAAACAAATATATCCTTCCTTAGATATAGGAGCCAAAATTGTGCCCAGTACTCCAAGTGCCATATCTGTTGTTAACTTTGTATTCCATTTATGAATAAACATCATTTAAAAGTTTCATACCTTTTTTTAAAAAAATTCTACTTTTCTATAGTTACTATCAAAGTGAATTACCTCACATTCCCTCACATTGTATTCCATCTACAATCTTGTTTTCCACTCTAAAATTTGTGTCTATTTGTTTTCTTTGTAACCTCCTCGTAGCTTACATTCCCACCTAGCTTTGGGTCATGAGCAAACTTCAAGACTTTAATCTCAGTCTATTTATCCAAGTTATTAATATAGATCGTATGGCAGGAGACCACGCGACAAAGCTTCCAGGAGCATATTCAACCACAATTAGGATCCCTAATAGGATAAGATCCCACAAGATATGGAGGCCCCTGATGTGAGTGTCCTGCCAGATATGAAACCACTATTCAGAGACCCCACTACCTCCCAGAACATTAGAAGCTGAATTATATCCCCTATGGCTGCCTCTTCTCCACTATCTCACTGTGGTACCTTTGAAACTTAACTTGGCATTGGAAGAGGGAATCAAAGGAGCAGAAGGATCCATACAAGTTGTACCCCATATTCAATGCTTAAACTCAAGTTATACTTCCCCAGTCTCCGAGGAGGATCAGAAAAAAGCTACATCCTGCCTCACACCCAACAGGACAGATAGATTCCTTTCTCACATCATGGCCCAAATCCCACACAGGTATACAAATGGAAAGGACCTTAATTTAGTCCCATCACAGCAACAGGAGATGCAGCCAATATGACCAATTGGAATTCTTTTTCCTTCAAGCAGAAATTAGTAATTTTAAAAATGCACCATCCCCCACTCACCCAGACTTCAACGTGGGCATTTTATTGGCAACAAGCAAAACAGTGTAAAAAGGTTCCAACAATGAGGAATTTTTACTACAAGATTAGGTTGGAGAAGCAGGACTGGTTTGCTAGGAGCAAATGACATTGAGGGGAGATTTGATAAAGGTTTACATGTTTAGAACTGACAGACCAGGAAAAACTGTTCCCATTTGTTAATGTTGCAAAGACTAGGGGACACAGTTTTAAGATTTTAGGTAAGAAATGCAGGTGGAAAGTAAGGGAGAACTTTACTTAATCAAGCGAGTGGTAATAGCCTGCAACTCGCTGTCTACTGGTATGATAGAAGTGGAGACAGTGATGATTTCAAAAGAAAATTAGATGGGCATTGAAAGGAAATAAACTTGCAAGGCTAAAGCGAGAGTGTTGACTGGATGGTTCCACAGAGGGCAAACATAGATTCAATGGGCTGAATGGCCTCCTGTGCCATAAATTACTCTGACTCTCTCCGATGTCTTCAGCATTAAATATTAAAAACAAAAAAAGATGCTGGAAATGCTCAGCAGGTTAGGCATCCTCTGTGGAAACAGAGTTAACAAGCTGAATTATACTTGGGGTCAGATTCCTCAACACCCCCCCCCCACCACCCCTCCAGATAAAAGGTCAGAGAAGAATCCATTGAAGGACACACTGGCTGTCTTGAAGCCATTTAACGGTTAGTTGGCCATTAATAGACTGGGGGTGGGGGGGGTGTACTTCATTGCTCTGGATCAGGATCTGTGCATCTGAGAGCTGCCAGCCAATTAGATTCCAGCACTTCTCCAATGAGATGGAAACACAGAGTGTTGGGATCAATTTCCTGAGTAGGTGCCGAGCTGGTGAGTCCCAACAAGGGAGGCAATAGGGTCAGGAGGGGTAAGGAGCTGATGCTTAACTGCCCATAGAGGGAGGGAGCACCTTTGGCAGAGAGTGGGGGGCTCTGATGGGCCTCTTAAGGGTTTCAACTGGCACCATGGCAGGCACTTGACTCTACTCCAGGCACTGGTAAAATTGCAGTAGGGGCAAGACAGGCCACTGGACAGGCCTCTGATAGATTTAATAAAAACACCTATCTTCAAACCCATTGGCAAAGTGTAAAATCCAGCCTAATATTTCAGGTCATACTGACCTTCCATTTCCAAACGGAGACTATGGAAGTTGCCTGACCTGCTCAGTATTTTGAATATCCAGCATCTGCAGTATTTTGCTTTCATTTAATGGATTTTTGTTAGGGCAGTTAAAAGTATTAATGAATACCAGACCAAGGTGGCTGGTTTGGAGTTGGAATGCCAGTCAGCTTTGATCTAATTAAGTAGCAGAACAGTTTTGAAAAGATGGTCTCCTGTTCCTAACTCAGGATGACTAAAACATGACCACAAAATGATCATTCACTCCCATGACTGGCTATAGGTACTTCAACATTATCCTTATATTGGCCTTGCTGATTGCTGCTCAGCACTGATTGGCTACGTTCAGCTTTACACAATATCTATGTTTACTTTAAACTGGTTGATTGATTTAATTCTGTGAGTCTGGAAATAAATTAGTATTTTTCTATAACCTAAAGAGAAAATACTGGAAAATCTCAGTAAGTCTGGCAGCTTCTGTAAGGAAAGAAGAGTAATTTCAAGTCCAGGTGACCCTTTATCAAAGCTAAAAGGCACAGTAGGAGATATTTATACTACAAGGTGAGAAAATGAAAGATGAGTCATAACCATAGAAACCATGGAAAAGACTGCTAATAACTGTCCACAGAAAGGGTGTGGATGGCTGAATGACAGAGAAGCTGTAGGCTGTGACGGATGAACCTGTTGGGGGAGGGAGAGGTGGTGAGGGGAAGAGATGGGACCGAGGTAGAATGTAGAAAAGGGGAAGTGGGGGAGAAAAGGTAAGGGGAGGGGGATGAAGTAGGAGAAAAGAGTGGCAGGGAGGGAAGAAAGAAGGTAGAGAACAGTAAAAAATTAAATAAAATAGAATGAAAACAAAGGGGGACGAGCAAACTGGGGTAGGGAAAATCACCTGAAGTTGTTGAATTCAATGTTGAGACCTGGAGGCTGTAACTTGCCCAGCCAGAAGATGAGATGTTGTTTCTCCAGTTTGCATTGAACTTCACTGCAACATTGCAGCAAGTCAATGACAGACATGTGGAAATGGGAGCAGGATCGTATGTTAAAACGGCAAGCAGTTGGAAAGTCAGAGTCTTGATTACATACAGACCAAAGGTGCTCAACAAAGTGATCATCCAACCTATATTTGGTCTTTCCAATATCCAGACCATATTGGGAGCAGCGAATGCAATACGCCAAATTGAAAGAGATGCAAGTGTAATGCTGTTTAACCAGGAATGAAAGTTTTGGGCCTTGGATAGTACGCATAGAAGAGATAAAGGGACAGATGTTACGTCTTTTGCAATTGCACAGGAAGGGAAGATGGTGGCACAATAGCACGTGGTTAGTACTGCTGTTTCACAGCGTCAGGAACCTGGGTTCAATTCCTTGCTTGGGTCACTGTCTGTGTGCATTTGCACATTCTTCACATGTCTGTGTGGGTTTCTTCCGGGTGTTCTGGTTTTCTCCCACATTCAGAAAGATGTGCTGGTTAGGGTGTTTTTTACTCAAACAGGCACTGGACTGTGGCGACTAGGTGAATTTCACAGTAATTTCATTTCAGTGTGAATGTAAACATTACTTATTACTAATAAATAAAATTCACTTTAAACTTTAAGAGGTTCCATGAGTGACAGGAGAGGTGGTGAGTATAGTGGAGGAGTGGATGAGGTTATCCCGGAGGGAACAGTCTCTGTGGAATGCTGACAGAGTGAAGGGAAGATGTGTTTGGTAGTGGCATTATACTGGAGCTGGTGAAAATGGTAGAGGATTATACTTTGCATGCGGAGGCTAATGGGGTGAAATGAAAGAACAAGGAGGACTCTATCCTTGTTTTTGGAGGAAGCGGAGGGGGTGAGAGTCGTGGTGTGGGAAGTGGACTGCATGCTGTTGAGGGCCCTGTTGACAACTGTAGATGGGAATCCACGATTGAGGAAAAGGAGCATGCATTAGAAGCATCATTTTGGAAAGTGGCATCATTGGAACAAATCTGACGGAGGCGAAGGAGCGAGAGAAAGAGATGGCATCCTTATAGGATGTGGGGTGTGAAGAGCTGTATTCCAATTGGCTGTGGGAGTCAGTGCACTTGTAATAGATATTGGTAGATAGTCTATTGCTGGAAATGAAGACAGAAAGGTCAAGGAAGAGAAGGGAAGTGTCTGAGATGGACCAGGTGAAGGCGATGCAAGGATGGAAACTGGAAGTGAAGTTGATGAATTTTGAGATCTGGACAAGAGCATGAAGCAGCACCAAAATAGTCAATGTACCGGTAAAGGAGCTGTGCGAGGTGACCTGGGTAGGCCTAGAACAAGGGATGTTCCACATAACTCAAAAAAGACCAGCAGAGCTAGGACCCCATGTGGGTACCCATTACTATTCCTTTGATTTGGAGAAAGTGGGATGAGTTAAAGGAGAAGTTGTTGAGAAATAGAACAAGTTCAGCCGGGTGTAGGAGAGTGGTGCTGGATGAGAATTGTTCAAGGTACTTTTCAAGAAAGAACTGAACAACTCTCAGGTTTGGGATGGAGGTGTAGAGAGATTGCACATCCACGGGGAGTAGAATCAATTAGGGTCTGCAAACTGGAAGCTGTCAAACATGACGCAGGGCATCAGAGGAATCCCGGATGTAGGTGGGGTGGGAATGGACCAAGAAAGTAAGGATGGCGTCAAGGGAAGAAGAAATATGTTCAGTGAGGCAGGACTGTGCTGACACAAAGGGCCAGCCAAGATAATCCTTTGTGTGGATTTTGGGAAATAAGTAGAACCCAGAGGGGTCCAGCACCTCACTGCCAGCTATCGAGCACCAATGCAGTGTGCACACCACAGCTAAATAGCTTCCTGGTACATTTGAAAGATGTTCATTTGAATGAGCGAATATGGATGGCTGCCAGTACTTATACAAACTTCAAATAGCATCTTTACGAGAGTAAAATGTCCTGAGAGGTTTCAGAACAGAATTAACATTTGAGAGCGAGGTCTGTTAGAGTGAACTGAACAAAACAGGGGAGAAGAAAAATAAATGTTCGAAACATTTTAGCACTGTATCCCTGTTACACCAATCCCCATGAAGGATCTTTTTATTTTCATTGGAGGTTGGAAGCTGTTGGGGGAAGGCATCGGGAGGAAGTGTGGTTGGAGATAATGGCTTGATGTTTAGTAGTGTTGTCATGGTCCAGGGGAAGGTAGGAGGAAGTATCTGTGAATTGGCACTCAGCCTCTGTGAGGTCGAGGTCAGTACGCCAGATGACAACAGCACCCACTTTGTCGGCAGATTTATTGATAATTCAGGATTGGACTTGAGGGAGCGAAGGGCTGAAAGTTTGGAAAGAGAGAGGTTGGAATGAGTGAGGGGGCAGAAAAATTGAGATGACCAATGTTCTTCTCTCCTGGTATTTCTCTAAGCTGATAGTGATCATGACCCATTCATGAAACATCCTGGTAAACAAGTTCTGCACAAGCAGGGATTAATGTGTGCTTAAGGTGCAATTTGATATAATTAAGATGAGGTGAATATGAACACATACAATCAGGAAGTACCATTCCATTAGGAATAAAGAATTAGGTGGAGATCCAGACCAAAAAAACCACAGGATTATGGTCTCCTGCAACACCACCCCCTCCCTTTCCAATCAGGTAACTGCCATTTGCTCCACCTCTGCAGGGGAATGTGAGCAAACAGACCAACATTCCTGTTACCTAATCATTGTGACTGATCAGCTTCTGTGCAATGTCTGAAAATGAATTACAGGCACAAGAGATTATACTCTCTTCTAATCAATGTCCCCATTGGCTATATGTGTTCGGGTCAGATAATTGTTTTATCTGGGACACAATTAGTACACTAACCACTGGTTCTTCAAACCAGACATTTCCATCATGTTCTGGCATCACATGCCCACATATAATTTTCAGAAGTCCAACTCAACCCAATTTAAGGGATTAATAATGAGGAATCCTTTTGCCTTTGGGACCCAGTTTAATAAATCCTGATGTAATATGGAGTCACACAACTGAGGGAGGTTCTGAAGCTCAATCCCTACTCTGTGCTGTGCAGATGATCTCACCTTCAGCAACACATGGAGCTCTAGGGTCCTGGGGTGGGTTGGGGTGGGGAGAAGAAAATCCAGAGGGGTCCAGCACCTCACTGCCAGCTATCGAGCACCAATGCAGTGTGCACACCACAGCTAAATAGCTTCCTGGTACATTTGAAAGATGTTCATTTGAATGAGCGAATATGGATGGCTGCCAGTACTTATGCAAACTTCAAATAGCATCTTTACTAGAGTGAAATGTCCTGAGAGGTTTCAGAACAGAATTAACATTTGAGAGCAAGGCCTGTTAGAGTGAACTGAACAAAACAGGGGAGAAGAAAAATAAATGTTCGAAACATTTTAGCACTGTATCCCTGTTACACCAATCCCCATGAAGGATCTTTTTATTTTCATTATCACTAAAAGGTATAAATGAAGCAACTCACTGCCCAGATATTGATCACTCTTCGAGCCACATATGGGTCAATATTCCAGTAGCAAAAAGGAAGAAAGGTGATGTAAAAAACTTCCTGGCCCAAGGTGGCAGCAAACAGGAAAAGGTAATACAGGAAATAATTCTCAATCTTGTACTTCTTCCGAGGAACCTAGAGGAATCATACACACAATATTGCAATCAGGGTTTGGGGTAAGATGTATCAGATTCTGAAATATAGAGGAGCGGAGACTGAAAGAAATCAACATTAAGAGCACACTCTACAGACCTGAGTACATAATCCAGTCTGATGTGTCCAGTGCAATACTGGAGGAATGCTAGATTGTCAGAGGTGCTATCTTTTGGATGATATGTTAAACTGAGGTCCTACCTACCCTCTCAAGGAATAAAAAAGATTCCATGACACTATTTTGGAGAAGAGGAGGAGAGTTATCCCCAGTGTCCTGCCCAATGTTTATCCCTCAGTCAATTCATAAAACAGAAAACTTAAACCCAGATATTAAGTTTATTTATTAGTGTCACAAGTAGGCTTACATTAACACTGTAATGAAATTGCTGTGAAAATCTCCTAATCACCATACTCCTCCACCTGTTCAGGTAAGCTGAGGGAGAATTTAGCATGGCCAATGGGCTGAACCAACATGTTTTTTGGATTGTCAAGGAAATTGAAGCATCTGGAAGAAAATCATGCAGGCACAAGGAGGATGTGCAGACTCCACACAGACAGTGAACCAAGCTGGGAATTGAACCTGGGTCCCTGGCACTATGAGGCAGCAGTGCTAATCAGTGCTACTGTGCCATTTTCATTATCACATTACTGTTTTTGAGAACATACTATGCTAATTTTAATGTAATTTTTTACATTACAACAGTGACAATTCAAAAGTATTTCATAACCATAAAGTGCTTTAGAAGGTCCTGCATTGGTGAAAGGTGCGAGATAGAAAACAGAAAGAGCTTGTATTCTATCATCCCATAAGGTGCCATTTTCAAGCAGGAAATGGGAATCTTGTCTCGATTTCAACACTGGTCTGACTTAAAATTAACCATGAAATATCTCTAAGAATCTGTTATATACCTGAGGAAACTGAAGTGTTTGTGCTGAATGCTTAGCACAGTTCACCCCTGGTGTGCAGGAGGGCATCCAATCACACAGCAAGAAAACTGGTGCCAATGCCGCCCAGGCTCCAACACCAGTCCATGCTAAAGGTAACTGCAATGCACCTCCTGAAAAAAGTCTTGACAGTGATGCTTTTCTCTGTCTGATAGCTTCCTGTAATTCGTGAACCAAATCTGCAAATGAAGGATTATCTCTCAGATGAGCTGCTAGTCACTTCACCAGAGGATTGAAAGGCTTTACAAGTTGTAAAGAGGGGAGGCTTCTGGAGATTGGATCAGAGTAAAGTAGGCATCAGCCATGTTAATAGTGGAGCAGGCTGAGAAAGAGGGGACTGAATGGTCTTTTTCCAGTGCTGATATTGCTTAATAATTTATACATTTCAGCGAATCATGAATGAAAAAGTCATTTTCTCCTGGATAAGTAGTTAGGGCACAGGAACTGAGAGTTCGAGAGCAGAGTCCAGTGCTCCGTGAGAATCACACAAATTTAGGACTGATCAATGTGGAGTGCGAGCATCTGAAGCAAGGCTAAGTTCAGCACAGATAGAAGTAGCAAGAAAATATAGAAAGAATAATCATCCTATCCAGCAGGTACAGGCCTGTCAACCCTGCTATTCAACCGCTGAAGGCATCACGGCTTCAGTTGAAAGCAGACAGGAGTTACTGAACAGCGGTCAGGAGCGAGGACTCTCATCCCAGATCTCCCCTTTCTATTCCCGGGGCACTGAGGCCAACGGAAGGCAAATCTCTCTGAGTTCCTGGGGAAGTTTGGCTATGGGAATCTGAACGTCCCCAATGGAGGAAATGAGCAAAGTTGGCGGGTTTCAAGGTCCCCTTGGTTCTGACTGTCAGAATCTAGAGCAAAGTCAAGAAGCCAATACCTGGAGACAGGTCACTCACCGGAACCCCCCACACGGTGCCGTTGTGTTCAGGGTTTGTATGGTTTCCTCTGCATGCCCGAGTGTGCAGTCGGGGTGTGGGAACAGGCTGTGCCTGTCTGCCCACTTCTGGAGAGTGCTGGGAAGCTGGCTTGTCTTCACAAATCAGACTAAGTCCACAGAGCCGCTGAAACTGAGCCACCAGCTCCGGTCCCCGCAATTTATCCAGCAACTGGTCCATGTCAAGGCCAGCGGGGTCAATGGGGCCGGAGGAGTTAGCGCCTACTGCTCACCTGGGGAAGAAAACCCAGCTCACCTGGGCTTACCTGCACAGATATCACGTGTGCAGCTTTCTGACCTGTGCTATTGGTGTAGCAGGGCTGGGAGGGCGGTGTCAGGAGGATTGACATTTAACAAGGAAACGGCTCCGAGCTCATAGTCAGAGAAACCAGTGTCTCAAAGGTCACTTTGACAATCAAAGCCGCGGGGCTTTCACACCCCCTGGTAAAGAAACATTTTATAACTGATAATATTTTAGCCTATATTGCTGTACCCAATATGAATAGATTCCATATTGTTAGGTCCTACATATTCTCACGTTATTTGCCACAATGTCGTACCCCACTCTGCTTTACATTGCAATGTATATTTTTTGTTTCTTCGGAGATTTGGACGTCGCTCATTAGGTCAACGTTTGTCACCCATCCCTAACTGCCCTTGAGAAGATGTACTTCCAAGTCAGGATGGTGAGTTACTTGGAGGGGAACTTACAGGTGATAGTATCCATGTAATGTGCTATCTTTGTGTTTCCTGATGGTAAAAGTCCTGGGTTTAGAAGGTGCTGCCGAAGGAGCCTTGGTGAGTTGCTGCAGTGCATCTAGTACAATGGTGCACATTGCTGCTGCATCAATGGTGGAGGGAGTGAATGTTGAAAATGGTGGAACGGTTTTCACCATTCACATTCAACACAATCAAGTGGGTTGTTTTTTTCTGGATAGCGCTGAGCTTCTTGACTGTTGTTAGAGCAGCACTCATCCAGACAAGGAAAAGTATTCCTCACACTCCTGACCTGTGCCTTGTGAATGGTGCAGTGAGTAACTCACTTCCTGACTCCCCAAAGGCCTCTGCTCTGGCTGGTTCTTGTAACCACAGTATTTATACGGCCAAACCAGTTCAATTTCTGATCAATGATAACAGCCAGAATGTTGATAGTAGAGGATTCAGCAATAGTAATGTTATTGAACATCAAGGGGTGATAGTTGGCTTCTCTGTTGTTGGAGCTAATCATTGCCTGGTGTCTGCGTGGCACAAATGTTATTTATTACTTATCAGCCTAAGCCTGAATGTTGTCCCGGTCTTGCTGAATGTGGGCATGAATTGTTTTATTATCTGAAGAGTCATGAACACTGTGAAATCATCAGCAGACAATCCCATTTCGATTCCTAGTTTTGGAGAAGAGCAATATTGGACTTGAAACATTAATTCTATTTTTCTCTCTCTGCAGATGCTGCTGGATCTGCAGAGTTTTTCCAACATTTCCAGTTTTTAACATGAGTTATGTGCAATTTTGGGCTCCCCATTATAGAAAGAATATTTAAACCACAGAGAAAGCAGAGTATAGATTCACCAAGAAGATGTCAGGGATGAGAAACTGGAATTTAGCAGAAAAGGTTATGAGGAGATTTAATTGAGATGTTTAAAGATAAGAAAGGTTTTGGTAGAGTGAATAAGGAATGATTATTGTATTTGGTTAAGAGTCAACATTAGAATGAGGGGAGAATTCAGGGAAATTCTTTGACATAACAGGTTGTGGGAAAATGGAATATTTTGCCACAGGGAGTGACAGAACCAAAAACTACTGCATTCTTTAAGAGAAAATTGGTCAAAAATTTAAAACAGAAAGGTTCACAGTGACAGAGAGGGATTGGGACAGTGGATTAGTTTTGGATTGCTTTAATGAAATATTGGCGTAGATACATTGGACTGAATGGCCTCCTTGTGTATTGTAAACTTCCATAATTATATACGCACACAGACTAACATATGTGTACATTCGCAGAATTAAAGCCCTTTCCTTCCTACAAGTACAGGCAGAGTGCTGTTATATTGAAATGCTATTATTAAGACAATGTGGTGAACCTACTCTTTTGAAACATTTGCTTAGCTACACCATTGCCCCATCCATGTGAATTTCCAGCTCCTTCAAAATTTACTTTTCAGAAGAAAAGGGAGAAAACATTTTCTTGGACACAAGAGAGACCAAAGAGGGATTACAAAACTAAGGAAAACAATTTTTAAAAGAAATGCAAAGCAATGGGGAGTAAAAATAAGACCTCCTGAAACACATGTAGAATTTCTAATTATAGGGAGCTCAGAGGAGCCCAATCAATACCTTCAGGGAACATCCAAGAACCATTTTCCCTCTTGGATTACTGTGTCACAACTGGGCTCAATAGCACCATCTGCCAATTGCACCTATAACCTGCAGCCAATGCTAACCCACTCCCAACAAATTTCATTCATACCCCTTGCACATTGCTCTGTTACTTATTATGATCAATAATAACTTTAAGAACTATTTTAAGCATTTATTTATCATATCCATAGCCACAATTTATTAACTTCAAAAATCATACAGAAGTTCCACTAAATTCTCCCATTTCAGAGAAAATTCAATGAAAGTAAGTCTTGCATTTATATAGAGCCTTTCATAACATCAGGATGTCTCCAAGTGCCTTGTAGTCAATGAAGTATTTTTGAAGCGTAGTCATTGTTAAAAGATAGTCAGATTAAACCTTGGTTTATTTTAGCTTATTGGAACATTCAGTCCTTCAGATCTGCTCTTCTATTCAGTTACATCATGACTAATCTATATTTTGAAAAAATGTACCCATTTTAGCTTCTCATCTCTTGATATCCTTATCCAATCAAAATCTACAATTCATAGAAACTAAGCGTCCACAGCACAAAATTTGGACAGAGTTTATTTATAATTCCACTTCTGAACAGCTTAACGTCTATGTTATAGATTGTATATCTCCTTGTTCTGGATTGCTGCATCAGAGGAAATTGTTTCCTCATATCTATCCATCAAATGATTTTATCATTGTAATTACCTTGATTAGGTCAGTCTTCATCTCTGTTATCGGGAGGCAGGATCAAGTTTATGTAATCTGTCTTCATTATTTAGCCCTGTATGTTCTGGTATAATTCTGGTGAATATGTGTGGTCTCTCACTGAGGCCAATGCAGCATTCCTATAGTGTAATGTCTAAAAGAGAACAAGTGCTCCAGTTGTAGCTCTAATAAAGGCTTTCTACAACCAAAACCAAGTTTCCTCATCTTTGAACTCCAACCTCCTTGAGGTAAATGCCAAGCTCCTATTAGTCTCTGATTACTTGATGTACCTATGGATTAGTCTTTAGTGATTCAGGTACCTGAGCAAACAAATCCCTTTGCTCTTCCACAGTTTTGTGTGTCTCATCACTAAGAAAATATTCCCATTTGTGTTTATCAGATCCAAGTGCCTCCTCATTGACTATTATCTTTAACTTGATTACTTACCTTTTGAAGGAGCTGGAAATTCACATGGATGGGGCAATGATGTAGCTAAGCAAATGTTTCAAAAGAGTAGGTTCACCACATTGTCTTAATAATAGCATTTCAATATAACAGCACTCTGCCTGTACTTGTAGGAAGTAGGAAAATACTTGATTCTTTCATCAAAGTTAATGTCACAGTGAAAGGTGTGGTATAAGAAGTGAGAACAGTACTCCAGGTTTCTCCAACCTGTTTTTCAATGTTCTCCACTCCTGCTCTGATGCTTTGTTAGGTCCCAATTCCTTTCAACAACATGATGGTGCAGTGGTAACATTACTGAACTAGTTCAAATCCCAACTGGTGGAATTCAATTGATTTTTAAAAAAATCTTGAACATAAAAGTAGCCTCAGCAATAGTGTCCATGAAATCATCATCAATTATTGTAGAAACCCATTACAGAAGGAAATCTGCTGCCTTTACCTGGTCTAGCCTACATTTGGTTAACTCAGTTCAAGACTTGTTAAGGATGGGCAACAAGGCTAGTCATAGCCCGTGACATCTTGAAAGTGGCATGTCTCATGAAAATAAAATCATCAAATCCCCCATCATCAATCCGTCTCATTGATCAGAAACTTAACTGGATCTGTTACATAGATACCATGGCTACAATAGCAGATCAAATATTGGGTCCCCTCGAATGAGCATCTCACATTCTGACTGCCTGAAACCTTTTCACCATTTACATGTCAAGAGTGTAATGGAACATTCTCCACTTGTCTGGATGAGTGGAGCTCCAACAATAGTCAACAAGGTCAATACTATGCAGGGCTAAGCATTCCCCTTCATCAGCACCCCATTCACATAGTTGGAGGATATAAAATCTACAGAATATGCTGCAGTAACTCACCAATGTTTTTTTTAGCAGCAGCTTCCAGACCTGCAATCTCTACCTAGAAAGACAAGGACAGCTGCATGGAAACACCATCATTTCCAAGTTCCCCTTCAAATCCCACATGACCCTAACTGTTCACTCATGTCAAAATCCTGAACTCTATCATTAACAACACGATTGATATACCTATACTACATGGAGAGATTCAAGAAGAATAGAAATATGATTCTATTTATCATAGAATTCCTACACCGCAGAAGGAGGCAATTCAACACATCTGCACCAATTCTTTAACAAGCATCTCACCCAAGTCCTATCCCTGTAACCCCAAATATTTACCCCACTAAACCCCCTAACCTACACATCTTAGCACACTAAAGGGCAAGTTAGCATGGCCAACTTGTATATACCAAACTGGAGGAATAAGTGTGAAAATGAGTCCCAAAGTAGGGGTTTCAGATTTGCAGATAGCCTGAAAATTCTGCCATGATTTAGTCTTAAATGCAGATATCAGCTGGTATAAAAAAGAGTAAGTCCAGAACAGTAATTCATAATGAGAAATACAGACAATAGGTTCAAATTGGTGAAATATCCAGTCAAAATGGATATTGATCAATATTTGGAATTGAATCCAGGTTAACCTGCAGGTGAAATCTTTGATTTGCTTAACAACCTGGAAAGCAGTGTGATGGGGACTCTCATTTTTCCTTTCAAATAAAATTCTGTACCTAGCTTGTGGACTACAGGGTCAGTATGCAGGCTAACAGGTCTCTGTGCAATCATAGAATTACACAGAATTTAGGAACATTCATACAAGCATACTTACAGCATAAAAATAGGCTATTCAGCCCAGACTGGTCCAAGCCAGTATTTGTACTCCACATAAGCCTTCTCCCACCCTGCTTCATCTCATCCTATAGCCTAATGTTCTATTCTTTCTTCCTTCATTTGTAATATCTAGCTTCTCCTTAAATACATCTTTATTATTCGCCTTAACTACTTTTTGTAGCAAGATCCACTGTCTTCCCACTTTCTGAATAAAGAAGTTCTTCCTGAATGCCTTAATGGTCAATTAATGACTACCTTATACATATAAACCTTAGTTTTAATCTCCCCCACATTAAAAACATATTTTCGATATGTACCCTTTCAAATCCTTTTCCTAATCTGAAAGATTGTCATCAGGTCAGCACTTAGCTTTCTCTTCTCTAGAGAGAAGAATTGCAGCTTATTCAATTCCTCCTGATCAGTATAAACTCTCAATTCTGGTATCATCGTTGCTGCATAAATGATTGAACTGGGGTAATCCAAGCCAGTTATTAAAAATCTATGTAAATTATAAAACAGGCTGAGCCACAATACAAGGAAGAATATAAGATTAATTCCTCTTTAATTACCTCATTGTCCAAACCTATTTTTCAAACTCTATTTTTCACCATTTCTCAGTAATATTCCCATTACTCTCAATGCCCTTCGTGCACCGCACACATGACCCAGGATAGCTTGCATCTTTAATTGGTGAAGGAATGGTTTGTATTTGATAAACAGAGTTCAATGGATAACTCATTGATCTTTACTGGAGAGGTATAGAGAGCTACACTATGCCTTAGGGTCTCTGGCCATTGAAATATTGACCATCATTATGCAGAAGAATGTCCACATGCAGATGTGGCAAGAAGACAAAAGCAGCCCTGTTTGTCATGCCCTTCAAAGTCAAATAGCCTGGCACCATTCTGTCCGAGCTCATTTGTGGTCACTCGATATGGCAGCAGAGAGCACTTTGCTCATCTGGCCATTCTCCACGTGAGAGGCTAAATCTTGGTGATATCAGAGCCCATCTCGTTGTGTCATCACTGTTTCGTGCTGAGCCAGTGAATAGAATTGATTCTAAAATCTTCTCCTGATCGGGGAAAGACCAAGAGAGCATATAAAAACAACATATGTTAAAGGACTGGCAGGGCTGGTTTATCAGTCTTGTCCCAGATCATGATGACTGGAATATCATAACTAAACATTTTCCCCAGCCCCCAACTCCCACTCCACTCCTTCCCCTTTTACAGCTATGCAATCTCCTGGGAGAGATGCTAGAAAAAGATTCAGAACCAATAAAGGAAGGAAATACCCTACAAAGTTGCCTCATTCAGATGATCACAACCAATCTGGGGAATCCATGCCTACCACAGCACAGTTTGCCATCTACCATGGCAGGACATTGTCTGAGCTTTATGGATTACCAGTTCATTGACTTATACTATTAAGCCACAGGGGAAACCCAGATCACTTGGAATGAGTGCTAAGTTGGTTAATTAACTGTGGGGGGCATGCAATGGTTAGCACTGCTACTTCACAGCTCCAGAGAGCTAGATTCAATTCCTGGCTCGGGTCTCTGCCTGTGTGGAGTTTGCACGTTCTCCTCGTGTCTGTGTGGGTTTCTTCCCACAGACCAAAGATGTGTGGGTTAGGTTGATTGGCCATGCTAAAATTGCCCCTTAGTATCCTGAGATGCATAGGTTAGAAGAATTAGCGGGTAAATGTGTAAAGATATGGGAGGAGGGCCTGGGTGGGATTGTGGTCAGTGCAGATTTAATGGGCCGAAGGACCTCTTTCTGCACTGTAGGGTTCTATGATTCTATAATTAACAGCAGGGTGACCTCTCCTGTTCACTGTCCACAAGTCCAAAAACTGGAACCACAGGTGGGGTTGACAGTACCAGCAGGATGGAAGCTAGCCCTTCTAGTCATAAGGTCTGAAGAGGAGACAGTGGCATGTTGTTAATGTCACCAGTCTAGTTACCCACAGGTCCAAGCTAATTAATGGGTTCAAATCCCACCATAGGAGCTGATGAAATTTAAGTTCAATTAATAAAAACTGGAATTGAAAGCTTCTGTCAGTAACAATGACCATGATACTATTGTTGAAGTGTCATAAAACCCCTTCTGGTTCACTTATGCCTTTTAAGGAAGGAAAGCTGGCCTCTGGCTTACATGTGACTCCAGACCCTGAGCAATGTGATTGACCCTTAACTGACCTCTAAAAAGGCCAAGCAAACCATCCTGTTCAAGGGCAAATTGGAGATGACCCTTGCCAGTCGCACCCAGTTCTCTTGAAAAGAATAAAGAACAGCAAACACAGTACCTTACTTCAAGCCTGAGGAGTGTGCATTAAGAGGTCTGGTTGAACCAGTTTAGGTGCAAAACCAGTATTGTATTCCCAACTCTTTCTTGAGCTGGGAGGTTTACCAGAGACTATGCCAAAAAGAGAAAATGCTGGAAAACCTTAGCAGGTCTGATAGCAGCTGTGGAGAGAGAACAGCGCTAACATTTCAAGTCTGGATGACCTTTCATCAGGGTTTTTAATTAAACTGCTGGCCTGATTTTAATAATCAGTGAAGTTGCCAGTTCTCACCCCAGTTTCCATAGGGATCTGGGAGGAGGCAGCAATACTCAACTCAGCCTCATAACGTAAGGGGAGCAGGAATAGACCCACCCAGCACAACAGGAATGTAAGTTAATGCAGTGGCCATAGCAATGTCATGAAGCCAGAGGAAGAGTAAAGCAGGCCTATGTCACCAATAATTCATTTGAAAACCATTTGGTCCTTCTATATTGAAGCACTATGGCATTGGATATATTTCAGGACAGAGTCCTATCGAATCCATTCAAAAAATAGACACAATGGGAACAAATTTCAACCCCTGTATACACTGGCTCAATGAAACACTCTTAGCCCTGAGTTAGAAAGTTAATGATTCAAGTTCCATTCCAAGGACTTGAGTGCATATCTAGGCTGACACAGCACAAAAGCAACATTGAGGGAGCTTTTGAAAGTGCTATATTTTGGATAAAACATTAAATTAAGGTCCCATACCCCATACTGAAATGGATATGAGAGATCCCAGGACCCATCCTGAAGAAGACAAAAGGAGTTTCCCTACCATCTCAGGTTAATATTTACTGCTCAACCAATTTTACTGAAATAGATTATAGAACATAGAACACTACAGCACAAACAGGCCCTTCAGCCCGCAAGTTGTGCCGATCATATCCATACCTACCAGGCCATAGAACTACCTGTAACTCTCAATCCCATTAAATCCATGTACTCATCTAGAAGTCTTTTAAAAGACCCCAGCGAGTTCGCCTCTACCACCACTTACAGCAGCTGATTCCACTCATTCACCACCCTTTGAATGAAAAACTTACCTCTGACATCTCCTCTGTGCCTGCTCCCTAGCACTTTAAACCTGCATGCTCTCATAGCAACTATTTCAGCCCTGGGAAATACCCTCTGAGAGTCTATCCTATCTATGCCTCTCAACATTTTATAAACTTCTATCAGGTCGCCTCTCAACTTTCATCTCTCCAGGGAGAAGTGACCTAGCTCCCTCAATCTATCTTCATAGGTCATGCCTCCCAGTCCAGGCAACATCCTTGTAAATCTCCTCTGCACCCTCTCAATAGCTTCCACATTCTCCCTGTAGTGAGGCGACCAGAACTGCGCACAGTATTCCATGTGAGGTCTGACAAGGGTCTTATAAAGTTACAGTATTACATCCCAACTTCTAAACTCAATCCCTTGATTAATGAAGGCCAGCACACCATATGTCTTCTTGACCGCATCCTCCACCTGCGAGGCCAATTTAAGAGTTCTATGTACCCGGACCCCAAGGTCCTTCTGCTCCTCAACACTGCTAAGAGTCCTACCTTTGATATTGTACTCCTTCATCCCATTGGACCTGCCAAAATGGACCACTACACATTTATCCATCTATCACTTCTCCACCCAGTCTTGCATCCTGTGTCATGCTGCAATTTCTGACAACCCTCCAGATTATCCACAACACCACAACTTTCATGTTGTCGGCGAACTTACCAACTCATCCCTCCACTTCCTCATCCAGGTCATTTATGAAAATGACAAATAGCAAGAGTCCTAGAACAGATCCCTGGGGCACTCCATTGGTGACCGACCTCCATGCAGAAAAAGACCCATCCATCACCACTCTCTGTCTTCTACAGGCAAGCCAGTTCTGGATCCACAAGGCCAAAGCCCCTTGAATCCCATGCCCTCTCACTTTCTCAAGAAGTCTTACATGGGGGACCTTATCAAACGCCTTGCTGAAGTCTATGTAAACCACATCCACTGCTCTTCCTTCGTCAATGTTTTCAAAGAACTCAATTAGGCTTGTAAGGCATGACCTGCCCTTGACAAAGCCATGGTGATTATTTCTGATGACACTAAACTTCTCTAAATGCTCATAAATTCTGTCCCTCAGAATCCTCTCCATCAACTTACCAATCACTGAGGTCAGACTCACCAGTCAGTAATTTCCCAGCTATCCCTGTTCCCTTTCTTGAAAATAGGAACCACATCCTCCAATCCTCCAGAACCTCTCTCATCTCCATCAGTGGCACAAAGATCATCGCCAGGGGCTCTGCAATCTCTTCCCTCACTGCCCACTGTAACCTGGGGTACATCCCATACGGTCCCAGCGACTTCTCTATCTTGATAGAATTTAAAAGTTCCAACACATCCTCTTTCTTAACGTCCACATACTCAATCTTTTCAGTCTGCCACAAGCCTGCAGTACAACCTCCCAGGCCATCTCCTTACTGTGTGTGGAATCTTGCTGTGCAGAAATTGGCCTCAGTGCTCATGAGTACTGGATTATCATGAAACATGTTATTCTGATGGGTATGGACTCCAGTTCAAAGTTTACCCTGGGTAGGGAACTGAGTCATATATAATGCTTTGACATCAACAGGTGGAAGAATTAATCTCTTTACCCCCCCCCCCCCTCACCACTTACTCCCTCACCCTAATCACATTGGTATCCCTCACGTGTACTCAGCTCTTGCCTCTCACTGAGTGATGATGCATTTACCTAAGGTCCTGCATGAGGGCCAAGTATTGAAAGCTAAGTGCTGGTTCACTTATTTTGATGCCTATTATTCTAAATAAATTATGTGGAGGATAGTCGTTTCTCTAGTGAATCGTTTGCAGTGTATAATAAGACCCTCACTATTGCTAATCTCAAAATGGTCCACCAAATGGACTGAAGCCATGCATATGGCAAAGAATATAAGATTCAATGCCCCTTAAAGGAACATGCATTAATCCTTAAAACATTTGGCAAACTTTGTTTTTTTTTCACTTCCCCTTATAAAAATTTGAAGTCTTGGACCAATTTCATTCACCACAATTCATGCGGCAATTCATTGCACTCTGTATTTGGAAATTAATAAAATTATGCCAGGGATTTTGTTCTTTAAGATAAAGTCATGACCCATCAGCCCTGTAACACATCTTTTTACAGGCTCTTTAAGAGAATCACTATCCTTTCAGACAAGCTCTTCTTTAAGAGAGGTTCACTTCTGGCTCATACTGCAATCTCTGCTACTAGAGGGAGCTTCCATTGCTTCACATATATTTGGTTTTATCTGGAACATGGATTTTGACGGTTAAAGAATTCTATTTGACTTTACTGAATAATTTTTTCTGCACCACAAGCCTTTTCCATCAGGGATACAAAAATTTCAACAAAATTTCTATTTTTATTCTAAATTTTGTGTTCATCAACATATTAGGACTATAAAATTAAACCCTGCAATGTCAGCATGAAACAATTCCAAAACAGCACAGGATTAGATAGAGAGTAAAACTCCCTCTGCACTGTATCATCAAATATTTCCAGGACAGGTACTGCATGGGTTTACATACAGAGTAAATCTCCCTCTACACTGTCCCCATCAAACAGTACCAGGGCAGGTCCAGTACGGGGTTAGATACAGAGTAAAGCCCCCTCTACATTTTTTCATCAAAAACTCCCAGGACAGGTACAGCATGGGGTTAGGTACAGTTTAAAGCTCCCTCTACATTCTCCCATCAAACACTCCCAGACCAGGTACAGCATGAGGTTAGATACATAGTAAGGCTCCTTCTACATATCCCCATCAAACACTACTAGGACAGGTACAGCACAAGTTAGATACACAGTAAAGCCCCTTCTATACTATCCCCATCAAACACTCCCTAGGGCAAGTACAGCATGGGTTAGATACAGAGTAAAGGTCCTTCTACACTGTCCCCATCAAACACTGATGCGAAGATGCCGGCGTTGGGCCGGGATAAACACAGTAAGAAGTCTCACAACATCAGGTTAAAGTTCAACAGGTTTATTTGTTGGCAAAAGCCACTAGCTTTTGGAATACTTCTCCTTCAATATATAATTACATTATACATTACATATGAAGGGGCAGCACTCCAAAAGCTAGTGGCTTTTACTACCAAGTAAAGCTGTTGGGCTTTAACCTGGTATTGTGAGACTTCTTACTGTGCCCATCAAACACTCCCAATATAGATACAGCATAGAATTAGAAACAGAGTAAAGCTCCCTCTACACTGTCCCCATCAAACACTCCCAGGGTAAGTACAGTATGGGTTAGGTACAAAGTAAATCTCCCTCTACACTGACCCTATCAAAACTCCCACAGCAGGTACAGTATTGGGTTAGATACAGAGTAAATCTCCCTCTACGCTGAAGCCATCAAACACTCCCAGGGACAGATACTGTATGGGGTTAAAACTCCCTCTACACTCGCCCTATCAAGCACAACTTTTCTCATTTTATCCTTCCCTTTCCCATTTTTTCTCTCTTTCTGTATATTTTGCTCCCTCTTTGTTCCACCTTTTTTCTCACCCCTTTTCATGCCAAATCATAATTTGATGGGCGAGTGTAGAGGGAGTTTTAACCCCATACAGTATCTGTCCCTGGGAGTGTTTGATGGCTTCAGTGTAGAGGGAGATTTACTCTGTATCTAACCCAATACTGTACCTGCTGTGGGAGTTTTGATAGGGTCGGTGTAGAGGGAGATTTACTTTGTACCTAACCCATACTGTACTTACCCTGGGAGTGTTTGATGGGGACAGTGTAGAGGGAGCTTTACTCTGTATCTAATTCCATGCTGTATCTATATTGGGAGTGTTTGATGGGAATTTGGGAAATTTGCCCACTCACCTGATGTTGCCCAGTGCCATGGCAACCACTGCCCACCACTAGGTCTCCCAATGATGACCTGCAATCTTTGCTTAATGAACCCAATGCAGAGCATACGCCTCCAAGATATTTCTCTGCTCTTAAGCTGCACCTGTGCAGCCTGATTGAAGTTCTAATGTGTTTAAATACATTTACATTTGTTTGGTCACGGTGACAAGATTCTCTTTGATCTTTGGTTTATTAACTGCGATGAAACCAGATTCTAGATTTTGCTGTTTTGTGGAAGAGTGACAGCTTTAGATTTGTAGCTAACCCACACTCTGATTCTCACCTGTGGTTGATGTGCAACCAAGATTACAGACAACAAGAGATTGTGTGGGGCCCACACAGATCACTTGAGGAACAACCAGGGATTTTCTCTCAATTTTCCTGCAACCTCACATACACAATATCAGGAAACTTTGCCAGTAATATTAATTCTGGGGGTGGGGGAGCATCAAAAACACATCTCATCAAATTATATTAGATGGAACATTTGTATTCAGGGAGTTTCAGCACTCTTCAGCAGCCTTCAGATATTTGAATGTTGCTTTAACTAGACACTGGTGACCAATGTAATTATATCTTGAAGACTAGATTTTGGGTTTTAATTTACCTGAATATTGGGGTTGTTATAACTGAATAATGGAGCTTAGTAAAACTGGATAGAAGGGATAATAATGCAGGATAGAGAGGACTGACATGAATGAATATTGGGGCTGATATAGCAGGATATTAGAGTTTAATAGAACCGGATTTAGGGATAATAAAGGCTGTGAGTGAGGACTGATATAACTGGATATTCGAGCTGGATGGACTGGAATCTGATGCTAATATATCCGGATTTTGCACAATTGGTACAGGTGCATATTAAAGAGCAATTTAACACAATATTGGAGACTGATAATGACTAGTTATTTGGGATAATATGACACGAAACTAAGGGCTGATGTAACTGGATATTTAGAGGCAGTTATAATGAATAATGGTATAAATATAACTGTACAAGAGTGTATAACTGGATATGTAAGGCCATGATAATGAATACTGGAAATGAATACTGAAGATTAGTACAACTGGATAATGGAGACTGATGTAACTAGACAGGTTATTGGAGATTAATAAATTCGAACATTGGCAACTGGTATAACTGGATTTTGGATGCTGATATAAATGAATATTAGGAATATTAAGTGGTTATTGAAGATGAATGAGTGACTGCTGGAACTGACAAAATTAATATTGAGTATTGACAAAACTATATTTTCAGAACAAATATAACCCCATATTGGAATGTTGTAAGTAGGTATTGGAGTTGATAACTAGACATTAGAATGAATATACCATTATTGGGCATTGATACAGCAGCTTTTAGTGAATAGAGTGAATATTGAAGACTGCTAGAATTTGAAACTGGGGCTGATATCCTGGAAAAGGGGGGAGGGGTGCTAATAAGATTGGATTTAGGGAAGGTAAAAGTGGATATTTAAAGCGATGCAATGATATTGAAGGTTGATATAACTGAAATGAGTGAACTGGTGTGGCTGGGTGTTAGCAACCAATCTAACTGGACACCAGAAACTGCAAAGACTGGATATTGGCAAGTGCCATAACTGACTATTGGGGTCAAAAATGACCGTGATCTCTGAATGTCGATGTCAATATATCTGAAAACTGCAGGCTAATATAAGTGGACATTGGAAACTGATTTAATCAGATCTTGGAGAAAACTATCACTGAATATTTGGGCTGATGCAATTGGATATCTGGGGACTGACAACTGGACGTGACACTAATACGACTGGTCATTTGAGCCGGACGTGATTGATATGAGGGATTATGAGAACCAATATTAGAGAGTAGAGTCTGCCATTCTGTTTGTGAATATTGTGACAACGTCAGAGAACTGTGCTCCTGTTCGGGAGTTGACACCCGGGAGACAGTTTCGGGGAGACTCCAAGGATCTCCTCCTTGTTGGTACAAGCCCTGTCTGCTTTCCCTCTTTGCTCTCTCGGTAATGGTTCCTGCTTGCTCATTCTATCCATTTCTTTTTCAACTGTGATCCGAGACTGAGGCGAGGAAATGGGATTTGAACTGAGTTAACAGACACGGAAACAGTGCTCGGAATACGCCTGGGGTTAGAATAGAGTTGGGGGTTAGTTTAATTGGAATGAAAGTGGGTCCGAATCAGGTTGAGGTGTGGGGGTATGTGGAGTTGCATGATAGAGGGAGGAGAGTGGAGTTAAAGTTAGGGTAGGAATTAGTTTTGGAGTTAAGGGCCAGCAATCGCTGAAGCGAGATTTCAAAGCCTTGAACGGATTCTAAGTACCACTTTGTGCTTGTTCTAAGCAGAACCCATTAATAGATTACTAGGTGCTGGAGAGATTTTCCTTTTTAAATGCAATTCGAATTCAATTGGATGGACCCAAATAATTGTAACTTTTTTTTAATTTGAAAAAAGGAAGATGATTGCAATTGAATTTCAGGGGCTGTCCGGATCTCACCTCCGCTCTGGATATCTGTCTGACACACAGCAAGATACTCCTTTGTTCCCAGTTTTCATTTAGAAAGTTATTTATGGGATACACGCGCTGTTAATACTTGGCGGGGGAATTATTCTGCCGAGCTGAATACGAATTAAATGAAGATTAAGGGAGGGTGTGTGAAGCAAAGCGCAACTTTTTAAGATTCCTATTATTATAATTAACATCAGTGACATTTTGTAAAACAGCCATAACAGAACACATTTAATAAAAGGATCATCGATTGGTTCCTGGCAGCAGTGATCAGTGTTGTATTACATTAGGACAATTAACATGCTCGGGGAGATCAGCGGCTGAGGGGAAATTAAATCAGAAACTTTTGTGAGTTATTTTCCGTATGTGTGAATAGGGAGGAGTATATTTGTGTATACATGTGTGTCTGTGGATGAGAAGGGGGTATATTTGTGTGTACGTGTGTGAGAATAGGAAGTATATTTGTGCGTACTTGTGTGTGTGGGTAGGGAGAAGGTATATTTGTGTGTATGTGTGTATCTGGGTGTGTATATTCCATGTACATATTTATGAATGTATGTATGTGTGAGTGATTCTCTGTGGGGAGATATATGGTTGCATACATGGCTGTGTACATGTGTGTGTATCTGAAGGCGTGCTGGGTGATGGTGTATCTATGTGCGTGTCTGTGTGAAAGAAGACCTGTACGTGTGCGAGTTTCTGTAGGGATTGTCTGTATGTTTGTATGGGGAGGGGATGTCCCTGAGGTGTGAGTGGTGGCATTTGCATGTCTTTGTGAATGGAAGTGTTTATGAATGGAAGTATTTGTATGAGTGTGTCGGTGGTATGTGTAAGTTGGTGTGTGTGTGAGTGGGGATGTTGTATGAGTGTGTACGAGACAGTGAAAGTGCTTGCATGAGTGTGTGCGACGGTAACAGTGTATGTGTGAGTGGGAGGGAGTGTTTGTATGAGCATGCATGGGGATGTTTGAGTGGGGGTGTTTGTATGAGTGCATGTGTCTGTAAATGTGTGAGTGGGATGTTTGTATGAGTGTGCGTGTGTATGAGAATGGGTGTGTTTGTATGAGTGTGTGTGGGAGATAGAATGGAGGTTGTTGTATGAGTGTGCGTGTGTGCGGAAGTTTGTATGTATGTGCATTTGTATGAGTGTGTGTGTGAGTGGGGTACGTGTGTGTGTGTGTGTGTGTGTGTGTGTGTGTGCGGGTGAGGGGTTGACTATATATGTATGTGTGTGTGAATGGGAGATCTCTGTTATGCGTGTGTTTGGGTGTGTATCTCTGTAGTGTGTGAATCTCTGTTCTGTGTGTGGAGATGGGTGGGTGTGAGTGTGTGTGGATGTATGTCTCTGTTGTATGTAGGTGGGTGTGCGTGTGTGTCTCTGTGAGTGTGTGGGTGTATGCATGGATGTCTTTGTGTGTAGATTTATGTCTATGTTGTGGGTGTGCGTGGGTGTGTCTCTGTTGTGTGCGTGTGTCTCTGTGTGGATACGTGTGGTTGTGTTTTTCTGTTTTGTGTGTGTGGGTACCTATCTTTGTTGTGTGTAGGTGTGTGTGTCGTGTTTGTGGGTGTGTGTCTCTGTTGTGGATGAGTTGGACAGGGGCAGCGGCCACTCTGCACTTTCGCTGCGTTTGGGAAGGAAATTCCGCTGCAGGTTTCTCTAAGAGTTATTTATTAAATCCAACAAAAAGATTTGAGGCTCGAAACCAGCCACCTTCCCCACAAATATCAGTGATCGATGCGATGGGGAGTCCCTGCTCCCGCCCTCAGCATAAACGGCCTTTTCCTTTCTCATCCTTTGCCCGATGTGAGTTAAGGAACATTAACTAGCTAATAACGCCTGGAGTGAAAAGCGCGGAAGTGCTTAGGGGCAAATGTACGGGGTATCTGGTCGAATTCACTTTGAAATCGATCCGAAAGAAAGTTACGGGAAGAATGGGATGGTAAAGGGCAAGAGATCTTCGGTGGGAACATGTAAAAAGGAGATGGAAGGAAAGGCGAACCTAGAAGATCCCCAAATAAAACAATTCTCTTGTTACATCTTTCAATGTCGTTCCATCGTGTAATAGTCTGTATAAACCCACTACCTGCCCCGGAATCTGAGGGACACTGATTCTTGTTCAATTTCACTCCTCCAAACTACTGCATTACGGAATGAATGTGAAATGACACTGCTTAAATAGGGATCACAAAGTGCCATCAGAACCAGTATTTGTACACGAAATCAGACAGCGGTGCTCAATAACAGCAGTCAGACTGTGGCTGTCGAGATGAGGCGTTTTATTTTTTTGGTTGGGTATTTGTCCAGTTGGATACCCGAGTTTCTTCAGTAAAGTGTGTTGGAGTGAGTCTGAAACAGCGAATCTTTCAGATTGAAGTTTATAATGCATGTGCTTCTCATTGGGATGATTGCCTCTCTTCACGAAAATAACTCCCAGCTCTCTGATAATATATGTTTATGTATATAATATATTTGAGCTGGTAACTTTTTTTACTCTTTTAAAATTGTTTTAATAAAACATCTGTTTGGTTGAAAACGAGGCAGCGAAAGAGTGAATGTAGAGAGTGTTGATCGGGCCCAATGTCTCCCACTGTCATTGGCGCATTCACTTGTCAATGCCTTCGCTCCCTCCTCATGAATAAAAGAATCAGCCCGAGCCTATCACAGTTTCAACTCCTCTCCTCCAGCACACTGCGCCGAACTTGAGCGCCTCGACATCTCCCAGCTTCCTATAGAGTTTGGTCAGTTCAAAAAACTTTCCAGAAAATAGCATTAAAGCAGCGGGGGAGAAGGGTGGCCGGGGAGTGAGGGAGGGTAAGCAGCAAGAAAAGTTAATTGTGGATGGGATTGCTACATTAAAGCAGTAAAGGATTCCTTTTACTACAGCTCACACCCACCCCCCGACCCCTTTCCACCACCTTCTCCTCCCCCCCCCCCTCCCCCTCACCAAGTTTCCCTTCAGTCTTCTGATTCCTCATTGCCACTTTCTAAGAAACTTTTCTTTTGCAGGGGAATCACAGAGCGAGTCCTGTCCGGCCGGCGAGGGGCAGCGGCGGCGGATACAGACTGACAAGCTTCAGATCAACAGGGGCCACTGCTACTTCATTCATTCTGTCCGCTCATTTTCGCCCATTTTGTGCGTGTGTACGTGTATTCTCTCCTTTTCACTCCCACCGCTCCCCCTCCCCTGCCAGCGATACCGTTCCCCTTAACACCGAAGCTAGAATGACTTCTCTAACCGGAACAGCACCGCGCATGATGCGCCCCAATCCAGGCCAGAACTATAACAGAGCCGGATTCCCACTGGAAGGTATGTCTCATTTCAACAACGTATGTCTCAATTTAATTGTTAAAAGTGCATTAAAATATTGAAGTGCAATCAAATCTAGATGAAAGAAAAATACATTCATATTTTGAGTACGAGTTAAATTACTTTACATAAAATAACATTACCATAACTACATTGGTGCGTGTGGGGTGGTGGTGTGAGTTGGGTTAGTTTCCCTGGAGTATGCCTTGTTCTGATGCACCTGCTTTAACTTGAGGGATTGGTGTATCTTGAATTAATTGGCACTGGGCATTTAGTGCTAATGTTATTTTTTGTTATAATGTTTCCGAGCACGTGCAGCCAATGCACCGACTGATGGTGCTTGTTGGGTTCGGAAGGGGATTGATTCACTTTGCTGCTCTCCACATCGCGAATTTCGTGATTAAGGAGAAATTGGTGGAAGCCCACAAGCCGCGGATTGCGTAAAACACACAAACTCTGAGGATTTAGTGAAGTGCATCATTCAGCACATTGAAGTGAAGGAATAGTCAGGAGAGGGATAAGGGGGATTACTCCAATATTTGCACAACATGACTGGGAATAATGAGTGGGGAAAGTGCTACAATTTCTAGTGTCTATCGAGTGTAGAAATGGGCCACTTAGGGATGTTTGGGATGAATGCGTCGTGTCCAAGCTAATCGCATGTGGTGGTCATCATTGCTTTAAATTAGCAATGCCTGATTCACATGAGGGAATGAAGAGGTTCAATCTGCTCGCTGGAGCGGTGCTGCTAGTGTCTGGTCGCCTTCTGTGTATTTTTATTCCGTCTCGCCTTTTATCCATTAAGTACAACTAACACACTCCATTTAGTAAGCAAACCTTCATTGGAAAGGCGAATTTATTAAAGCCAATTTCGTTAACTGGGGTCCACCTTTAACTGGAAAATGACAGGATGTTTTATTATTATGGAGAGATCGCTTTGTATTGAATGAGTCTATTAAATTAGTATGATTTTTCAATTCTTCACCAAGTTTTGCAAAGCTGTCAGAGCCGGATGTCCTCAGTCAGCCCTCTTTAGAAAGTTCGAGATTTAATTACATTTCAGTCCGATTACATTTCGAGACTTCTACGACCCAGAACTTGGTATTCTTCTCCACTGGAGTTAGTGACCATGTCGACTGAAGTTGGATGTGGCATTATCTCTCCCCCTCCCCGAATTAATAGGAAAAGGTTTAGACAGCAAGTTATAATTAAATGGATATGACACTTCAATATATTTAAATTATTACATTTCTAAAACAGTCTCAGAGATGTGCAGTTCCTACACTCAGTGTAGTTGAGTCTGGAGCCGGGCCAGTTACTCACACCTGTTTGGAAAACCACATTCATCCAATTCTACAATGATTACAATGTCGGAAGCATATAGAGATTCTATGAGACTTTAGGAGAAATAAAATCTGCTAATTAGAATAGCAGTGTGAAAATAAATGCAATTGTTCTGTACAGTTCTGGGCAGTTTTAAACCTGAGATGGTTTGAGATCCGTTACAGATACCGCTTATTTGGTTCTGTACACCCTTATGTCCCGGTGACATACTTTACATTTTTTCTCTTTCTCCCTCTCTTTCTAACCAGTGTCCACTCCTCTGGGTCAGGGGAGAGTTAACCAGCTAGGCGGAGTGTTTATAAACGGCAGACCCCTACCGAACCATATCCGACACAAAATCGTGGAGATGGCTCACCACGGTATCCGGCCCTGTGTGATCTCCAGACAGCTACGGGTCTCCCACGGCTGCGTGTCCAAAATCCTGTGTCGCTACCAAGAGACTGGCTCAATCCGGCCCGGGGCTATTGGAGGCAGCAAGCCCAGGGTGAGTGGGGGAAATGGCAGGGCCATAGAGATCCTCTTTAGTATGATGATACGGAAAAAACGAAACAAAAATAAACCAATCCTCATAAATACATCATAGATGTGGAGAGGCCACTGTGCAACTAAAGTGAGAGACAATCACAAAAACCAGCCACACTTTTACAGCAACCTTCATAATTGATACAAATACCAATCGAAGTTTCGTTGCATTGTCACACATACATTCTCATCAACCCCAACAGCAGTGTCCGAAGCTTCAACTTTTTAAAAGTAATCGTAGCTCAAATCCCAGAGGAGTCTCAACCCCAAGGCGGGCAAGGCACGCAAACTCTCCATTCACTGTCTGAACCACATCGCTCGCTGCTAAATTGGATTTCTTTCCAACCGAATCCGCACCAATCTGAGCAAAACTCCTGGAGGAAAATAAAACTTTCCTCAATTGTTTGAGATATAGGCCAGTTAAATCAAACACACGAGTTTCCCATTCCTCCCAGTGACACCAACAATTACAGAAAACCCGATTCCAAAATAAAATCGGACAGTAACAACAGTAAAAGCAAAGCTCACTGAATTGGATTCAAGTATCTGAGTTTTAGTTACAACGCCACTTCAGAGTTGCTTAAATCAATATCATTGCCGGCTAAAGCACATTACAATCTAAAACCACTAATGTCTCAAAATAACTGATATTTAACAGCAAGAAAATTAATATTTGTCAACGGTCCTCACATACTGTCCTTACAGTTGGATATGATAATTCATAAATCTTGCAAGGGTGGATGTTTAAAGTAATTTCGGTGGTTTACAGACATGAATTGAAACATTCTGATTTTAGTTATTCCGTGATTCTCTCATCAATTAAATTAAAAGTGTATTTTTGTCCCCCCTCTGTCTGTGTGTCTGTCTTTGGGTGTCTGTTTCCGCTCTAAAGCAGGTAGCAACGCCTGATGTGGAGAAAAAGATCGAGGAATACAAGCGGGAGAACCCGGGGATGTTTAGCTGGGAGATCAGGGACAAACTACTCAAGGACGGTATCTGTGACAGGAGCACTGTACCTTCAGGTGAGCGGGGACTTCCAACAACCCATACCTTGAGCATGCACAGTGAGCAACATTCACAGAGGAACACAAAACTTCCAACACTCACCCATTTGAACAGAGAGAGAGAGAGGGGAAGGGATAGCAGAATGTGGCCGGGACACGAACAGCTAATTGTTAAAACCTGAATCACGCTGGAGTTGGTACAAATTTCACTTACATTTCGTCAAAATTACACCCGAAAATTTGATTAATCTTTAAAATTATCCCGGACTATTCAGCCACCGTCTCAGACAGTGCCACACCGACAGACACAAACAGTAACTTTCAGCTAAACTGTTCAAAGTTGCAGGTTGGTTTTATTGAGCCCCCTCCTTCACAGGCCTTGATAGAAGTGAGTTCCGTGGTAGCGGGGGGGGAGATATTCTGGGTGTATTGATAACAAAATAAATGTTCATCATTTTAGTGTTTTGCAGCATTTCTTCGTGATCATTTTCTTTCTTCCGCTCAGTTTCCGCATCACCTCATGTGGCACGGGGGGGGCGGGGAGTGGTCTAAGCACCGGCAATCGGTTGCTATTCCAGTCGATGAAATTGATTCGAAATTGACAAGATTAATGGAGGGCCTGGGAAGATGGAATGGCGGCGGGGGGGGGGGGGTTGTGTGGGGGGGTGGTGGGGGGGGTGGGGGGGTGCAGAGCGAGAGAGCGACAGTTACGGAGACAATCGCAATACTGCTCCGTCCCCTCACTGAATAGCACCATGAACTGGGAGGGGAAAAAACTTTACAATTATATATCTTTCTGATTTGAAAAAAAATCATGGTAAATATTAGCAAAGAACATCGAGAATCTGTCAAATTAAATTTGTTTTATAATAGGGGGAACGGCCACAACTCGTTTTAAATTATCAAATTTCACGAGAAGTTTTAAAGAGAACTTTTTAAAAAATCCGAAATTATTAAATTGTTGCCACAAGTGACCGGGAGATATATAAAGAAGTGGAAGGGAGTTCTTTTGAAGTTTCTAATTTGGAGAATCGACATTTAAAATTTAAAAAATAATCCAAATTGTCGATTTTCCTAGTTTCCTTTTTCAAAATATATTTTTTTTTCTTTTGCAAGTGAGTTCCATCAGTCGGGTGTTAAGAGCCAAATTTGGAAGGAGGGATGATGACGAAGAAATGGAGAAGAAAGATGAAGAAGGGGTCAGAAAGACTAAACATAGTATTGATGGCATCCTCGGAGAGAAAGGTAACATTGACACTTGCTTCTGTTTGCTTCTCTCCCGCCCCATGTTGGAGTTTAGTTGAGTTCCTCTTGCCATTCTGTCCATATGGCGGGGTGGGCGGGGGAAGCCGGGGGGGATCATTCCCTGCTCCGTTCTGTTTTCCCATCTGATTTATACTTCCACTAGATTGGGAACTTGGCGCCAGGAACCTTTATTTTCTCAACGGTCCCCACAAGGACGGTGGGGGGTGGGGGGTGGGGGAGGCGTACTCAGTCAAGAGGACTTCGTAAAAAAAATGCACCTGATCCTCCCGCCTTGCATTCCTGTGCTCAGTATTGGGGGAAGTTGGATCTACTCTCTCTCTTCACGATATGGAATCAGAAATATTTTTTTGAATTGAGAAAGAAATGAACAAAACAGCTCCGCATGTTTGCTGTCTTATCTATTCCATGTTATCGGTGTATTTTTAATTGTGTGCGGCACAGTTACTATCCTCTCGCCGAAAGCCAAGTTACTTCGTTCTATTTACAAGTCTGCGGCCGAGCTCCCAAAGTGTCTCTGTAGATTTGGCTGAATTTTGTGCCCAGCGAAACACGGAATTCCCCCCCCCCCCCCCCCCCCCCCACACACACACACAATAAGTCGGTCCCGAGTGTGAAAGGCTTTCAGTGCGGGAGAGGCGGGAGTGGAGTTAGTGCTGGCCGGGCACTTTGGCAGACTGCAGTCATCAATTATGGAAAGTATTGTTGGAACTTAAATTAATTTGTGTTGTGGATAGATCATCCTCCAGGTTTCTTAAACGGTCCCTGGAAACCGTAGCTGACAGTTGCCCGCTCTGCTACTCAATAACAATTGGTGGGGAGGAGGAGGGGGGGGGGACTGCAGCCGGCTGATGAAAGGCGAGGAGATAGGCCATTTAGTTTGTTCGGATGATCAAGGGGACAGGCAAAGGTGGTGGGATGGAGGGGATATGGAGGGGGTGGGGTGCGTGGGGGTGGATAAAGCACTAAAACCATCATTTGGTTAGGAAATAAATTGCAATGTTCAGGGGATCGATCTGAAAGGAAATGCCCAGAAAAGTTATTAACTTGTGTTTATTTGGTAATGCGGATTTGTGGGGGGTATCAGAAATAAATTATGTGATTACTTTTTAATGTATATTAAGTTCGAATTATTTGCCTTAGTTTCATGCATGCGGCCAGTCTGGGTTATATGAAAGAGGGAGCGGCGTCCCTCACACATGCTGTATACTCCTGGTTCATTCCACCGAAATTATCTGACCGGTTACAGGCAACAGAAAAAAAAAACATAAATCGATTCAATCGGTTTATTATCAAGTTGACAGGGTAAAGTTCGGACGCTGACTTTTGTACCAATTCCAGATTGTTCGTCGTCAAACTTTTTGAAGAGAGTGAGAGACAAAAAAATGGCTCGCTTGTTCTTTTAATTCCTCGGGGCCCACTCGGGGATGTTCACATGAACATCCCCCCCCCCCAACTCCCTGCCAAAAAAATAAATAAATAAAAGATAGGACAAAAAACTGTCAAACGAGATGTTCAAACATTTTTACTTGCTTCGACAAAAGGGCTTCTGGAACTGATTCATTTCCAGTCTTGGTGATGAACTTGCGTTACAAAGAACGTCGAGTCCATTGAAAATGTTTTAAAAGCTAGAATACAAAAGAGGGACAGAGGCGAAGAGAGAGGGAGAGACAGGCAGGGGTTGGAGAGAGAGAGAGAAAAAGAGGGAGTGAGAGAGAGAGAAAGACAGCAGCCAGTTCCGAGGCGGGCAAAGCACAACAATTCTCATTCAAAAAAAAACTGCGAGAAGGGGGGAAAAAAATCCCAGAACAAAAGAGCGAGGGAGGAAATAATGGAGTTTGGGAATGACATGAATAATGCATCCCCTCCCCGCTGTTCGGAGTTTTGTAATATTATTGGGAAAGAATAACTGGTTGAAGGTACAAAACGATTGGAAAAAAAACATTTTAAAACTGTCAATATTAATTTAGGGAGCAGATTTTGTGCATTCCACCACCACCCCCCCTCCACCCCACCCCACCCGCCCCGGTTGCCTCCGATGTCCAACCATTCAACACCACATTTGAATCAAATCTCAAAACCAAATCTTTAGCAAATCGTAGAGAGAGAATGAAACCGAGGAAATATTACTCTTCGGTATTATAAATGGTCCAGATATCATGAAATCTTTATTTATTTTGCCAAATTTTATTTAAGCCGTTTTAGGATTTAAAAATAATGTAACCAACCGCGTGTTGTTCTGAGTGCTGTTAAAATGTTTATTACGCGCCCATCCCAATACCCTTGGGCCTTCGATGTTTGCTTTTTAGAAAAAATCTCAGTATCTAAATTACATCTCAAAAAAACAAAGTTTTTAAACAAAAAATATTGAATGGTATAATTTTGTAAGCGATTATACTGAGGTTTAAATCAATTATAGACACTCATTGCGTGAAAGTGGTTGCGTTTGAGAAATCTACTTTCAGCCAAGAGAATCTACACAAATACTCGCTGACTGTTTGTTTGTCTTCTGCTTATCGGTCCCGCTCATTATAGTTTAATTTGCAAAACTTTCATCCATTAAAAAATAATCAGTCGTGAATTTCAGTAAATTTCAACTTTCAAAAACTTTTAATTCCCCTTAAACTTACCTTACGTTTCAGGTGGTGAGTTTTTGAGGGGGTGAAATTTCCAGCTGCTTTAGTTTATTATAATTACAGAACTATCTCGTCGCATCGCCGATACATCCGAAGCCCAATGTTTAAATCTACATTGTTTAAAATGTTTTTGACAAAAAGAGAATTCCGCGTGCTGCGGTTTTAGCAAGCAACTTTTTAAAGTGGACACGGAACCCACGCTGGGTGACAGCGAAAAGACTGAATATTCCTTTAAGACGCCTGGTGTTTACATTTATAAATCAACCTTTAGTGGAAGTGTTAAAAAAAAGTATACAAAACTTTTCTTTCACTTTCCAAATTAAGCCTAATAAGGGCGACCGGATGTTTAAACCGCTGGCGACCTTTGTCATTTTTTGGGGGGTGGGGGGGCGAAGAGTATAGATGTCTAATTTAAACCATTCGTGGAGGGGGAATAGTTTCGCTCAAATTCATCTTCAACTACACACCGAATCTTGTTTCTTTTTATATAGAAGTCGTCAAAATCTCAAACTGCACAGGCGGCCAAAAGAACCCTCGCGGTTCAACAGCGGCGCGTGTTCAACAGGAACTGAACGATCTCACTTACTCATACCCACTTACCACAAACATGCATCCATAGTAATATCTGGCTGGGACTATTGGTACAGATCACTTTTAAAAGCAGCGACTTTATGGGCATTTTTTAAAAAAATGTGGACTCTTCAGTGTTTGCCTATAACACAAGCTCTGTAGAAAGTGCCAACACATGGCCCTGTTTCTTTAAGCGATTTGTTTTGAATAATTATTTATATTTCGCTGAACCACAGGAAACCCAAACATAACTTAATTTGTGTCTTTACTGCGGTAACTCGGGGCTGAGTTCTAATGCCTTCTCTCTTCTTTTAAGCAAAGATTTTGCTGGACTTTCCTTTCTCTCTCATCTCTCTGACATTTAATAATGTTAAGGCTTATTATGGAAAGTAATGAAAAAAGCGCTGTGTGAATGAGGGGCTGTGTTTCCGAGGAGTGTAATAGCTCCTAGCCATGGTTAGAAGTGTATTTAGCCCCAATCAGCCACTGTGGGGACTTTTAAGCACAAACGTTATGTTGAAGGGTTTTAATGCAGATTAAATTGAGCCCTTTTATTTCTTGCACTTTCATCTTTAAACGCTTCGCTCTGTGTAGCTCCAGGCACACGTTCGCCAGATTTCAGTTGCCTTTTATAGTACGTGATTTTTTTATACATGTATATATTATTTTAGGACATATTTAACATTTTGTCACATGCTCTCTCCTCCGACCTGGGTGCAGGCAACAATCACTGAGCTGGGAATAAATGGGAAAAGAAAATGTAATTGTATGGTTGCAGGAAGCTGCTGAAACAAAACTCTACATGTAACAATAGAATAGATGGCCACAAACGAAAATAATTCCGTGACAATGAATAGAGGCTTCAGATAAAGTCCAACCAACTGACATTGACTTTCTGGCCGGTTAACACTGAGTATCTGTGTCTGGGTAGTAGGTTGTGTGAGTGTATGTATGTGGGGGGAAGGTGTTTCCTGCTTAATTACCCCTTCTAATTTCAGTTGAGTTTTTAAAATGAATTGTTGACTCTAAAATTAGGGCAAACGAGCATAAGGATGCGAAAGAAATGCCGTGGACGATGTTTATTTCATACAGTGCAATCTCCCTGATATTGCAATCTGCCCGACACGGGGCATCGGTTTGCAATGAAAGTGGAAATGTAGATGAAAACTGAGAGCATCTGCAACATGTTGGGATAATAAGTTATGTGGCCATTATTATAAAATGGGAGACAGATCGACAGGCACAAGAGAAATTAATTGACAAGTGAAAGCTTGGGAGAAATGTAACGAACAATGGCCAAAATTGGAGATCAATGCGATATTAAACGGAAGAAATGTGCATCATGCAAACCAACAAATGGAGAGATCTGATAATGTAATGGATGTATAATAGTTGCGGAGGTTGAGGACCAGGGATCCTGAATGAGAATCAAGTTTGGAAACACAGGTTGGTCACTTGTTTCTGGCGAGCAGGTTTGCTCTCCGATCGACTGCTGGGAGTCATGGGGAGTGCTGTTGACTTCTGCTGTCATGTAGAAGTCAGTTATATCAGGCAAAGCTGCGAGGTACCCGCATGTGCATGGCTTGAGTATACTCCACACAGGAAGCTGGCACACATGATTTGAGCGAGGGCGATCTGAATAAAATGGAGGAAAGACCCACTAAAGTTTATTTATATGTGTAGTTGGTGTGGGATAGCCAGGGGAAGGGAGGATGTGAGGTTTCACACCTGCTTGCCTTTCTTTTGGCTTGCTAAGATAGAAGTTTATTCGGTAAACTAACCACAGTGAATTCACTAGCAACCAGCATGTGTACGAATGAGAGAGAGAGAGAGAGACTTCAATAGACACTTGAAGACCGCAGGGTCACCTGGAAGTTGTGAATCTAATCAAATAGAAAGCAGAGAGGATTTCTGTGTTTGTGAGGGGGGATCAGCTGAAATAATAGAGGCCAGGGAACAGATAGAGGAATGTCAAACTATCCGGGGCTACAACTCATTGTAATGTGCATATTCAATTAAAGAAAGGGATATAGCGGCCACACGAATGACACTTGTCAGAGAAAGCGAAGACAAATAAGGCACAGCACCGAGATAGCAATTACTAAAGTAAATAATGGCGTGGAATACTTTACTAGTCGGGGTTTAGATAAATAAACAGAGTGAGCGAGCGAGAAAACACGTTAAAACAGTAAACCAGAGCGATTCAAGTTCAGCCAATTGGAAGAAGAGAATGTGGAAGCGATTTGGGGCAATGTGCAATATTTGAGCAGGAGCGAATGATGGAAAGAGAAAAGCTGAGGGAACCATGGCTCAGGGAAAGGAAAGAGAAAATTGTCCTCAGATTGGATAGCGGGAAGCAGACGGAGAGAGACTTCAGAGCAAAGAAACTCAAAACCAATAATATGATTTAAATCAGAATAATTGCATGTGAGAATGTAAAGAAAAAGTGGAGAGATAGGAATAAAGGCTGAGGGAGAGAAAGAAAGGGACAGAGAATAATTTGCCAGACTGAGTTCGGAAATTGAGTATTTTTAAAATATTTTGCATGAGTTAAACTATCTACAATTCATGTGTCAGAAGTGAGAAGGCATAACGAAGAGAGAGGATGAGAGAACGCGATAGGACTGCACTTCAAACGAATTCATCCAACGCTAGCAAAGAGTGAGAGAGAGAGATTTAGCTCAAATATGGCAACGTTATTTAGATATTAATAACATATTTTCCCGAGGCATCAGCAGTCCATACATCTTCACTTTCTCCCAGCTATTTGGCTGCAGGAATTGAGCAAGATACAAATGTTAGGCAGAGATAACACAATCAGCCCAGCTCCGTCCTATAGCTGCATCACTGTATTAAACCAGGATTAACCTCCCCTTTCCCATCAAGGCTTTCCCTCTTACCCCTTCTACATTTCATTGCAATTTACATGGAAGGGATTTTAAAGAACATATAGGACCCAGAACTTAAAGCTGAAAGGTCTTTCGGACGGAGCAAAACCCTAAATCCTCTCTCAAATGTATGAAATAATAACAGTAATAGTAATAGTGACCCAGTATTTCAATGTATTGGTGAAATTCCATCCATTGCAGATTGGGAGAGCCACACTTCAGAATTTCAGTTGGACAATTAAAAAAGAATCATTGTGCCTTACCCAGAATCCCCTGGTGTTAAAGGTGATGTTTGTTTATTTAAAGGTTCCCCGGAACAAAAGTTGGAAATGTAGCTTCTGTGAGGCATTATGTCTCACCCTGCAATCTGGCAATTTCTATTTTTAAAATTGATTTTTGTATTATTTATTTCGTAAATCTTTAGTCACCGTATTGAACTTTAGTCGGAAATCTTCTGAATGATTCTGGTAAATCGATTCAACTCCATGTTTCAGCCAACCTTGAATTGTAGGATGATAGGATGGCGGAGGCGGGGGGGGCGGAGGTAGAATTCCAGATTCGGGGGGCCCGAGTATGTGGGGTGATTCTGTATCCATTTGCTCGGGGATCACAGTGATGTGAGTTGAAGATCAGATCCATCCTGCTGACTTTGTGGGAACAGATATTAAACACCCGCAAGACGATTCCAAAGGTCTGAGTCTAGTTAGGTCTTTTAGTTGACACTAATTGCTGACTGTGCTGGAATCCCCAGTTACTTTAACATGGGAAATTGGTATAGTAATTTTAGCAGAACAAAGAACGCCAACAGGTTGCCTTAAAATGGGCTGCCGGGCGGATAGAATGGAATCAGCGTTTCGTATTTAAGATTGGAAACCAAGTTAGCTTTAGTTTTGAAGAGTAGCATTGAACTTCATGTCGTGCTGTTAAGAAACTGCTCATCTTAAGGATACAACTGTGCAGCCAACTGGTCTCGCAGCCGTGTGAGAGCAGAGGTCCAAAACACATGGGCACTAATATAAAGCCGACCCAAAACACTGGCTCAGTACAGTCATAACAAACAAGGAAAGGAAAGCAAACATCGAGACCTACCTTCCAAAGCAAAGCAGACGCCACTGGTATTGAATAGGATTGGAAGAGAACAGATACTGATGGTGTGTTTTGAAGAAATATTTAACAAGATCTTCCAATTGTGAGCGCTTTGTAAAGGTAACACTTTCAGTCAGAACTCCGGAGTAGATAATGCTCCGTTGTCGGATCGCGACCAAAATAATAATAAAGATGAATGTCATCTCAAATGCGAATTTATAAAGACATTAGTCATCTGGGGGAAGACCGAAATAAACCTTTTCAGGGGAGGATATTAATAAGCAATTATTTGCAAATGCTTGGTTGACCGCTGAACTCCAGTTTGTAAGGGACAGGACGGATTGTCGGGTCTGTTAAGTAAAAGAAAAAAAACTAAGTGAGGAAAAGTACAGGACCCAGTCAGGAAATTGAGAAGCTTATTTCCTTTGATCCTTCTCGCTTTTTTCTTATCAGGAACATTTATGGTGACACTTTAACAAAGGGAGTTCATCATATTACAGTCTCGCCATGCTTTGGTGCGGGGTTCCTGTTTTCAACTAATTAAGGCCGGTCTGCATTGGGGCAGACTAGATCACAGCCCATGTATTTATTTGTAAGGAATAAACAGGGATCTCGGTCTTTTTTGCGTGGGGAGGGGAACTTACAATCCGGGAATTAGGGGGATGTGTCAACAGAGTTAAAATGTCGTAATAGATTCCCGCCCCGTTTTAAATATTTTGTTTTATTAAAATAATTTCATATCGAGGTTGCCCACACGAATGTGAAACTCGCCTGACTGGCAAAATGGCCAGTGACCCCAAAATGCAAGCGAATTGACTGCCCAGTTGCCAGGTCCTTTACTGGGATGTCTGTGGGCCCTGGTGAATTCTCTGTGCTTTCCTGCTACCTTGACACAGCAGGCGTGAGTTGGGCACCAGTTCTCCAGTGAAGGTGGTGCCACGGGTTGCCGATCAACCCTTGTAGCATCCAATATCCCAGCCAGGCATAGGATTCAGCTGCAGCCTGACAATGCCCTGGGCGTTTCATCCTATCCACCTTGTACGCTCTTTAACCTAAGATGCGGGTGTTGGATATAAACACGAAAACCAAGTTTAGAAGCAATTGTCTTCACACCGACTGGTTGGACCGCTCGTGTGACCCAAAAAATGTTTATCTCAGAGAGCAGGATAACTGGTACTACCGAAATGTAGGACACTCCCCTTCACACCTACCCATATAGATACACACACACACACAGAGATACATCTACTACCCATCTACATACACACTCACACATTCCCCCATACGCACACCTACACACATACACATCTACACATCAACACCTACAGACGTACCCATATACCTACAAACATGTACATAAACATACACACCTACATACCATTTTCACACACACTCACCCATATAAACATCTACATACGCCAATACACACAAACCCTTATTCACACATACACACATCCAAATCCTCATATACATACACCGCAGACACAGCTACAAGCGCACACATACATACAAACCCTCACATACAGGCAATACACACAGATAACGCTCACATACATGCACATACACATATTCTCTCTCTCACACACACATATACATATCCTCAACCAGACATCCACACCCAAATACACACATACACACACACCCACTTTGCTCAAAAAACTCACAGCCCTTCACACATACATTCACAATCCCCACAAACACACAACAGCACCCACACCCGCAAACACACACTTTCATCCACATCCACACATCCACATACAAACGCAAACATACACATACCCACACATACCCAAATATCTCCATACACCCAGACGTACCCACAAGGCCCCCCCCCCCAACACACACACACACACAAACGCACACCACTGCAGGAGATCAGAACCATGCTGGTACAAAAGCAAAATGTTGCAGATGATGAAAATACGTAAAAATAGAAAATGCTGGAAATATACAGCATGTCTGGCAGCATCTGTCGTTAGAGGAGCAGTTATTATTTCAGGTCAATGACCTTTCACCAGAACTAATGATACATTAATTCTGTTTCTTGTTTCAGAGATAATGTCAGATTGCTTTTTTATAATATTTCAACACGATTTTTAAAAATATGTTGGTCCTGACTGTACCAATGTTTAACCCCTTCTGCTTTACTCATATTTAATAAGATGCTAGTATCTGGATTCAAAGTCATACTATTTCAAGTACTCAGTGAGGTAAGTTACAAACACTCCCAAGACAGGAACAACACGGGGTTAAATACAGAATAAAGCTCCCTTCACACTGTCGCCATCAAACACTCCCAGGACAGGTACAACACGGGGTTTGATACAGGGTAAAGCTCCCTCTGCACTGTTCCATTAAACACTGCCAGGGAAGGTGCAGCACGAGGTTAGATAGGGAGCAAAGCTCCCTCTACACTGTTTCCATCACACACTCCCAGATTAGGTACAGCACAGAGTTAGATACAGAGTAAAGCTCCCTCTACACTGTCCCCATCAAACACTGCCAGATCAGGTATAGCATGGGGTTAGATACAGAGTACAAAGCTTCCTCCACACTGTCCCCATCAAACATTCCCAGGACAGGTACAACACGGGGTTAGATACAGAGTAAAGCTCCCTCTGCACTGTTCCATTAAACACTCCCAGGAATGGTGCAGCACGGGGTTAGATAGGGATCAAATCTCTCTCTACACTGTTTCCATCAAACACTCCCAGATTAGGTACAGAACAGAGTTAGATGCAGAGTAAAACTCCCTCCACACTGCCCCCATTAAACACTGTCAGGGCAAGAGCAGCATGGGCTTAGATATAGAGGAAAGCTCCCTCCACACTGTCCCCATCAAATACTCTCAGGACAGGTAGAGCATGGGGTTAGATAAGGGAAAGACTCCCTCTACATAGGCCCATCAAACACTTCCAGGTCAGGTTCAGCATAGGGTTAGATGCAGAGTAAGGCTCCCTCTCTCTGTTCCATCAAACACTCCCAGAACAGATACAGCATGGGGTTAGATATAAAGTACAACTCCACTTGCACTGTTCCATCACATACTCCCAGGACAGGTACAGCACGGGGTTAGAAATGGATTAAGACTCCATCTACACTGCAAACAATCACAGAGTAGGTACAGAAGGGGGTAAGATACAGATTAAAGCTACTTCTACACTGTAAACACTCCCAGGATAGGTATAACATAGATTAGACACAGAGTAAAGTTCCCTCTGCACTGTCCAGATCAAATATTCCCAGAGCAAGTACAGCATGGGGTTAGATACAGAATAAAATACTCTTTACATTGCTAGGGAAGGGACAGAATGGGTCATATACAATGTAGACCTCCCTCTAAATTATCAAATCAAACACTCCAAGGAATGCACAACATGGAGTTAGGTACAGATGAAGGCTCCCTTTTCTACATGTGCAAAAGCAGAGTTCTTGTTTGTATGTACATCTATCTTTGTAGATAGCAGAAGACATTAAGAAGGCTGTGTCATTGAAACAATCTTTCCGGTTTCAAACTTTATAAATAGTACCTGAAGTACAAAAGCGGGAACTTTAATCTAAACTTTATTAAGATCAATAACTAGATCTCACTTGTAGTATGTGTTCAATTCTAGGCATACACTTTAAAAAGCATGTCAAGCCATAGCTCAAAGAAATTTATTGAAATTGTTCTAGGGTCGAGAGATGTGGAGAGAGTATAGAGAGAGAGAGACACTGGAATTTTTTTCCTTAAAGCAGACAGTGTTCTGGGGAATGTGAATGGAGGTGGTCAAAATCAGGAACAGTTTTGATAGAAAAACAAAAAGTGTTGGATAAACTCAACAAGGATGGCAACATCTTTGGAGAGAGAAGTAAAGTGAATGCTTCGAGTCTATTATGACTCTTCTGCAAAACAGATTTTGTTTCAGATTTCTAGCATCTGCAGTATTTTTATTTTGATGGCTTTGAAGGGTTGGATAGGATGAAACTGTTTCCCGTGACATGAAGACAGAGACCTCAGGTTCTTGCTTGAGAATCAGACCAAGATTGGGTGAATATTTACAATACACTGTCTGAAAGATTGAAGGAAATCGATTCAATATAAACATCCAAAAGGGAATTGAATAAACACATGAATGGAGGAAATAATTGCCGGATTATTTTGACAAGGACAGAGGGGGCGGGAACTCATTGATAACGCTTTCAAAGAGGCTGCCACATGCATAGGCTGAATGGTCACCTTCTCTGCTAGCATCATTCTATTATTACACTGTCCATAGCCTCAGTGCAGGTACAGCACAGGATAGATATATAGTAAAGGCCCATTTACACCTGGAGGAGGAATTCATCTTCCCATCCTTACCACATCAACAGAACGGTAGAAATTCCATAGAAATTCCTGGTGGATTTGGCTGTTGGGTAGGGGAGGTCAAATTCCACACACCCCCCAGCCCCCATCCGCCACTTCCCTCCAGCATCACTTGTAGTCTCTCTTAAAGTGGTTGAGTAAAGTGATAGCAAACAGACATTCATTTTAAATATGGGGGAAATTCATGCCAGTGTAAAGTTTGAAGGATTGGCTTCAAGCTGCTACTGAATGCGGGCAAACCAAATGATCGTTTATAGTGAGGATCCACAGCAGAAAGATATCCACAAGAAAAATCCCACCAGCCAGGACTCTGGGATAGGCCAGTGCAAGGACACTGGAAATTGGTTGAGAAAATCAAGCTAAAGTGTATTTCATCATCTCTTTTTGAATCTACCTCCTCTCTGACTAATCTTTTGGACGGAATTTAGGAATTATGTTGACCTGTCCCCAGTAACATGAGCTAAGTGTGACTTTCTTTTAAGAAACAATATCAGTCATTCTGACCTTTCAACTCTCACCAACAGTTCTCTGAAAATATTTAAGGGCATTCACTTGTAAAGAAGGTGAGGTTTCTTGTTTTAGACAGTGTAATTCAGGCAGTACATTTACATGTGTTTGTGTGAATGTGTGTCTATGTGTGTGCTGTGTGTGCGTGAATGAATGAGAATGAGTTGGTAAATGGATGTGTGTGTATGTGTCTGAGTAGGTGAGAAAGAGTTTGTCTATGTGAGTGTTGCCTGTGTGTGAAAGTCAGTGTTTTCCATATGAAAGTGAGTATTATCTGTGTGAGAGTGTGTTGTCTCTGTGTGTAACTGTGTGAGTAGCTGAAAGACAGAAACAGTTTGAGTGACTACTGTGTGAGCATGTGAGTTTTGTCTATGTGTATGAGAATGTGTTGTCTGTGTGAGTGCTGTTTGTGTGTGAGATTGTTGTCTATATAAGAGTCGATGTTTTCCATGTGAAAGAGTGTGTTGTCTGTGTGAGAGAGTGTATTGTCTGTGTATTTGTGTGTGTGGGTAAGAGAGAGAGTTTGTATATGAGTACTGTTTGTGTGTGTGAGTTTTGCCTGTGTAGGAGAGCATGTTGTCTGTGCGCTGTGTGTGTGTGTGTGTGTGTGTGTGTGTGTGTGTGTGTGTGTGTGTGTGTGTGTGTGTGTGTGTGTGAGAGAGAGAGAGAGAGGGAGAGAGAGATCGTCTGTGTATATGTGAGTAACATTTGTGTGTGTGTGTTTTGTCTGTGTGTTAGGGTGTATTGTCTATGTGTGAATGAACATTGTGTGTATGAGGGTATGCTATCTGTGCCTATGAGGGTTTGTTGTCTGTGTGTAAGTGTTGTCTATGTGAGAGGGTGTGTTGTCGGTGTGTAATTGTGTGAATGGATGAGAGAGTTTGTCTATGTGTGAGTAATGTTTTGCATGTGTGTGTATTGTCTATGTGTATGAGAGTGTGTTGACTGTGTATGAAAGTTGATGTTTTCTAGGTGAAAATGCAGTCAACTGTATGAGAGTGTATGCAATCTCTGTGTGTAATTGTGTGAGTGGATGAGAGAGAGAGAATTTGGCTGTGTGTGAGTACTGTTTGTGTGTGAGTTTTGTCTGTGTGTGTGAGGGTAGATTGTCTGTGAGTGAATGAGTGTTATTTGTGTGTGCATATTGTCTGTGTGAGAGAGTGTATTGTTTGTATGTGGGATTATGTAAGTGAGTGTAAGAGAGAATTTGTCTGTTTGTGAGTGAATACTGTTTGTGTGTGAGAATGTAGTTGTGTGTATGAGGATGCATTATTTGTATGTATGAGGGTGTGTTATCTGAGTGTGAAAATTGATATTTCCCATGTGAAAGTGAATGTTGTCTGTGTGAGAGTGTGTGTTATCTCTGTGTGTAATTGTATGTGGGTAAGAAAGAGAGAGAGTTAGTGTGCATGTGTGTGTGTGTGTGTGTGTGTGGGTTTTATCTATGTGAATGAGATTGTATAGTCTGTGTGTGAAAGTCAGTGTTTTCGGAGTGAAAGTGACATTGTCTGTGCATTGTGTGTGTTGTCTCTGTGTGTAATTGTGTGAGTGGGTGAGAGAGAGTTTGGCTGTGTGAGTACTACTTATGTATGTGAATTTTGTCTGTGGATATGAAGGTAGATTGTCTGTGTGCGAATGAGTGTTCTTTATGTGTGCATGTTGTTTTTGGTGAGAGTCTATTGTCTGTATATGAGATTATGTGAGTGAGTGTGAAAGAGAGTTTGTGTATGAGTGAGTACTGCTTGTGTGTGTGAGTGTTGGTATGTATGAAGATGCATTATCTGTATGTATGAGGGTGTGTTGTCTGTGTGTGTGTGTGTGTGTGTGTGTGTTCTCTGTGTATGACAGTTGGTGTTTTCCACGTGAAAGTGAATGTTGTCTGTATGAGAGTGTGTGTTTGTCTCTGTGTGTAATTGTGTGTGGGTGAGAAAGAGAGAGTCTGTGTGTAAGTACTGTGTGTGTCTGTGTGTGTGTGGCTTTAGTTTATGTGAATGGGAGTGTTGTCTGTGTGTGTGAAAGAAAATGTTTTCCGGGTGAAAGTGATGTTGTCTGTGCATTGTGTGTATTGTCTCTGTGTGTAATTGTGTGAGTGAGTGAGAAAGAGTTTGGCTGTATGTGAGTACTGTTTGTGTGTATGAGGGTAGATTGTCTGTGTGTGAATGAGGGTTGTTTGTGTGTACATGTTGTCTTTGTGAGGGAGTGTGTTGTCTGTATGTGGGATTATGTGAATGAGTGTGAGAGTTTGTCTGTGTGTGAGAGTACTGTTTGTGTGTGTGTGACTGTTGTTGGTTGTATGAGGATACATTATCTGTATGTATGAAGGTATGTTGTCTGCTTGTAAGTGTTGTCTGTGTGAAAGTTGGTGTTTTCCATGTGAAAGTGTATGTTGTCTGTGTGAGAGTGTGTGTTGTCTCTGTGAGTAATTGTTTGTGGGTGAGAAAGAGAGAGTCTGTGTGTGAGTACTGTATGTGTGTATGTATATAAGTTTTGTCTATGTGAATAAGCGTATGTTGTCTGTGTGTGAAAATCAGTGTTTTACAGGTGGAAGTGATGTTGTCTATGCGAGAGTGTGTGTTGTCTCTGTGTGTACTTGTGTGAGTGGAAGAAAGAGTTTGGCTGTGTGTGAGTACTGTTTCTGTGTATGAATGTTGTCTGTGTGTATGAGAGTAGATTGTTTGTGTATGCGTGTTGTCTGTGTGAGAGAGTGTTGGATTATGTGATGATGTGAGTTTGTCTGTGTGTGAGCACTGTTTGTGTGTGTGAGTGTTGTCTGAGTGTATGAGGGTGCATTGTCTGTGTGTATAGGGTGTGTTGTCTTGTGAGAGTGTTGTTTATGTGAGAGAAAGTGTTGTGTGCATGTGTGATTGTGAGTGATGAGCATTTGTTTGTGTGTGAGTAATGTTTGTGTGTGTTGTCTATGTGTTAATGAGTGTTGTGTTTGTGAGTATTGTCTGCATGAGAGCTGTCTGTGTGTGTGATTGTTGTCTGTGTGTGAAAGTCACTGTTTTCCATGTGAAAATGAGTGTTGTCTATGTGAATGTGTTACTTGTGTGATTGTGAGTGGGTGAAACAGAGACAGTTTGTCTGTGTGTGAGTAATATTTATGTATGTTTTGTATGTGTGTATGAGGGTATGTTGTCTGTACGAGTGTTGTTTCAGTATGTGAGTGTTGTCTATGTGTGAGAATATGTTGTCATGTGTGTGATTGGATGAGAGAGTTTGTGCGAATGATGCTTGTGTGTGAGTCTTATCTGTGTGTATGAGGGTATGTTGTCTGTGTGTGAGTGATGTTTGTGTGTGAGTGTTGTCTGTATGTGGGATTATGTGAGTGAGTGTGAGGGAGAGAGTTTCCCTGCGTGAGTGAGTACTGTTTGTATGTGTTTTGTCTGTATGTTTGAGATTGTGTTGTCTGTATGAGTATTGTTTGAAAAGTCTATGGTGAGAGTTGGTGTTTTCTGTGTGCAAGTGGGCATTGTGTATGTTATCTCTATGTCAAGTGACTATTATCTTTGTGTGAGTATTGTTCATGTTTGTTATCTGCGTGAGTGATTGTTGTCTGCATGTGAGTATTGTATTTGTGTGACTGAATGTTTTCTGTGTGTGTAAGTATTAACTGTGGGTGTTTTCTTTGTGTTGTCTATGAGTGTCATCTGTATGTGATTGTTTCTGTGTGAGTGAATGCTATGTGCGTGTTGTCTGTGTGTGTGTGTCTGTGTGTGATTGTTGTTTGTGTGTGTTGTCTGTATGTGAGAGTGTTGACTGCGTGTACTTGTGTGTGTGTGTCTGTGTGTGTGAGGGTAAGTGTTCTGTGTGTGTGTTGCCTTTGAGTTTTGTTTATGTGAGTGTTGTCTGCGTGTGTGTTCTCTGTGTGTGTTGTCTTTGTGTGTGTTGTCCATATGTGAATGAATACAGTCTGTATGCGAATGTTCTCTGTATGTGCGTTATCTGTGTCTGTGTTGCGTTGTCTGTATTCGAGTGTTGTCTGGTGTGAGTTAAAATTATCTGTGAGGATGTGTTTATATGAGTGACTGAGAGACACTGAATCTCTGCCTTTGACAGTGGGTAGAAAATTGAGCTGTTCAGTCATATGAAGATCCATGGCAGGAACTCGCGACCTTGACTAGACTTCATTCTCAATGTAGGGACAGCCGAGAAAGACGATGGCCTGTATGAATGTGGGAGAAGGGGAGGGGCAGTGGGCTAGTTCCTCAGCATTCAGCGTGTAAACGGAGCTCAGTGTGTGTGCAGCACTTGGGAGATTTGAGGTTTTAAGGAATGCATTTTCAGTTGTTCATTCGGTACTGCCCGTGTGTCCCTCCTTAAATCGCATTTTTGCCGCTGGAGAAATGTGGTCCGTAGTCCTCTGTCACAAGCAATGACCATAGGAATCCAGCCGAAACTTTGAGGTCAATGCATGAAGTGAGCCGTCCCCTGCTCCAATTCCAGTCCAGAAGAATTCCGGCCTCCTGAACGCCCTCAGCCTTGCTACGAGTGAATCGGCGTAACCTTGCTGGCACAACCTGTAAATGATATCACATGAAGTAAACTCTCACTAATCCCAGCCCTGTAGCTGTAGACATCAGTTCCACTGCACCCAGCTCTCAGAGTGATCAATAAATGTAAAAAAATACTTGATGAGGATTTAGCGAACCTTGCTGGGGATTTTTATTTTTCGCTAGGGGTGGTGTTAAGAGGATAGTAGAGGTTGAGGCACTTTTAAACTCACCGAATATATACTCAGCTTTCAAATGGCGAATGCATGAATATTTCCAGAGCTACGGCGAGAGTAGGTGAGTGCGACTAATCGGAGAGCTCACTCAAAGTATTGGTATGATCATGGTGAGCTGAACGGCCTCGTCCGTGATGTGCCATTCGATAATTCTCTGACCATTCAATATTGACAGCTGAAGAAAAGTTATGATGTATAAATACAAGTGTTCCTGTGTTGAGTGTACATTAATCCAGATATGTGTTACTGACATGGTTTCACTGGAAAACTTGCATTAATTACAGATACGTTTAAAAAGCAGCAAAACCATTTTAATGGATAAGGTACAAGTGTCTGGAGCCAATTATTTGGAGACCGCTCTGAGGTGAAAGGATTTACCTCAGGAAAGTTTATTTATTTTATTATTGACACACGTAGGCTTACATTAACACTGCAATGAAGTTACTTTGAAAAATCTCCTAGTCGCCACACTCCGTGCCTGTTTAAGTACATTGAGGGATAATTTGGCATGTCCAGTGCACCTAACCAGCACATCTTTTGGACTTTGGAGGAAACCAGAGCACTCAGAGGAAACCCACGCAGACAAGGGGAGAATGTGCAGACTCCACACAGACAGTGACCCAAGCTGGGAATCGAACCAGAGTCCCTGACACTGTGAGGCAGCAGTACTAACCACCGTGATGCTCTAAGTCAAAGGCTAATGACCAAAAAATATCCTGGAGGGGAACCCAAAGATAGAATGATTTCTAAATATCTTTCCAGTAACTCATGTACACAGACCACGGTTAACCAGCTTGCCATGAAGTTCATTGAATTCAATCAGGAAGATTGAGATGGGGACCAGAATGTTCAAGTCTCTTCACCGCTTTTGCCAGAATTGCACCCTGGAGTTGCACCTCACACAAAGAACAGTCACCGTTGCCTTGACTTCTAAGGGAGAGGTGTTGCAAGAGTTCAGAACAGAAAGCTCAGCTGGGACCAGAAGGCAGCCCAAAGGAAAACAGGCCGGGCGGTCCTGCTCCCTTCAGCCTACAATGAATGCACCAAAGACTGCCCTGCCAGGGTTGGGTTCCTAGGTCAACAGAGGCGGCGGAAGGTTGCCAAATGTTAAACTCAGCATTCACAGAACACTGCGAAACTCACTACACTGAAATATTTACACCATTTGTGACTGGAATGTATAACAGGATTTTCCTGACCCCGATGGGCTGTCGGTGAAATTCTGTTTAGCAGCCTCGAGCCTCATTCAGCACAATCTGCTTGGTCTTAGCACCAAATTGCACACATGAAAGTGTCCCCGTCAGGGTAATGCTGGGGGCGACTAGTGTTTAACCATTTCAACCTCTTGCTCCATCCAAGCTATCGAGGGAAAGGATTTTTAAAATCATGTTTGGATTGAAAATCTTAAAAGGAAATTGAAGCATATCTGCCCCCGGGTTCCCGAGAGGAGGGGGACATCTGTGCACCAAGGGCCTGGCTCCCCGGGCTGACGGGGAAGGACATTTTCTTTTTGAATGGGAAAGTCAATGACGCTATATATAACAAAAATGTTCCCGATTTTGGATGATGGCGGGCGTTGGTGGTGGAGGCTGAAGCACACGAATGGTTTCCATCATCGCCACTGGAGAATCAAATCGACAAAGGGGAATATTTCATTTAAATGTGGAGACGAAGGAAAAGCGAAGGAAAAATGATATATTTTTCCATCTCTGTCGTGGACTAGGCGACGGATTTGTTAATTAGCTACTTCATAGATCCAGCACTTTAATTAATGATCAATATGTGACAGGTGTAACAGAAACTTGTTACAATCAATTAATGACAGATAAATATTCTGCGGAAATAAGCTAGGCTGTCTGTCAGTCTCCTTATAACATTCACAATGAAGGAGGGTCTCATAATACCACGGATAAATAAAGGCCTTACAACTTTTCATTTATGTAAAATATCAGAATCTGAACGGTAAATGTAAGCTGAAGGCGAAATGTTTTGTCAGATAAGATGGGTAGAATGGGCTTTTGGGCCAAATCGCAAATCAGAGCTGCCGCTTTGTGCCCAGTTTGTTGTTTCCACGTGGGTTGGGATGATCCTCCATTCCCTGGACAGGACTTATTTCTGCTGGTAATGAGCACGCGTTCTGAATTGTGTTAATGGAATAATATTTCCGGATTGCTCCGACTTCCCGGGCTCTCCTTTCCTTGGGTCAACATTTGCTGCAATGTGGAAAAGTGACGAAGGATCAGTTCCTTTAGCTCCTCTCACCATTCTGGTCCAAGCTTCGGGTGCTTTCTATGAGGAACACTGGTTGCCGTGACGTGGAGATGTGGCCGTTGGACTGGCACAGCAAGAAGTCTCACAACACCAAGTCAAAATCCAACAGATTTATTTGGAATCACGAGCTTTCTGAACACTGTTCCTTCATCAGGTGAACAAGGAGCAGTGCTGAAAGCACTTGAGGTAAGCAATTGAGGTGGACTGGGATATAATTGCTTGATGTTTTTGCTTTAATTAGGGTTCTGATTCACGGGCTCACTCGCTGGGACATGCATAGTGTGTTTGAGTGCAGTTAGTGGTGGGGAACACTCAATGCACTGTACCTCAACGGACAATGCTCCCATCTAACTCAGTGTCCAGTAAGAATTCTCACAACACCAGGTTAAAGTCTAACAGGTTTGTTTAGAATGACGAGCTTTCAGCACTGCTCCTTGCTCACCTGATGAAGGAGCAGCGTTCAGATGATTCCTCACCACCAACTGCACTCAAGCACAGCATGCATGTCTCAGCGAGTGAGCCGGTGAATCAGAACCCAAATTAAAGCAATTAAATCAGCAATTATGTCTCAGTCCTCCTCAAATGCCCAATTTCTGATTGCCTCTCAGATGCAACACATTGTAGAGGCTATTCTAGTTCTACAAACTATCCACCTACCAGTGCGAGGATGAATCTAGTTCTATAAATTGTTCGAGCGATTCTACTTTTATGCATCACTGGTACAATTTTAGTCTTATACCCTGAATAGGCTATCCCAATTTTGCAAACTATAATGACCACCACAGCCCTGTATCCTGTAGGGACTATCACAGAACTGTGTTCTGTGAGGACTATCACAGCACTGTCTTATGGGGACTATCGCAGCTCTGTGTCCTGTAGGGACTATCGCAGCCCTGTGTCTTGTAGGGACTATCGCAGCCCTGTTCCTGTAGGGACTATCGCAGCGCTGTGTCTTGTAGGGACTATCGCAGCGCTGTGTCTTGTCGGGACTATCGCAGTGCTGTGTCTTGTAGGGACTATCGCAGCACTGTGTGTTGTAGGGGCTATCGCAGCGCTGTGTCTTGTAGGGACTATCACAGCCCTGTGTCCTGTAGGGACTATCGCAGTGCTGTGTCATGTAGGGACTATCGCAGCCCTGTGTCTTGTCGGGACTATCGCAGCACTGTGTCTTGTCGGGACTATCGCAGCACTGTGTCTTGTCGGGACTATCGCAGTGCTGTGTCCCGTAGGGACTATCACAGCCCTGTGTCTTGTAGGGACTATCACAGCGCTGTGTCCTGTAGGGACTATCGCAGCGCTGTGTCTTGTAGGGACTATCGCAGCCCTGTGTCCTGTAGGGACTATCGCAGTGCTGTGTCCTGTAGGGACTATCGCAGTGCTGTGTCATGTAGGGACTATCGCAGTGCTGTGTCATGTAGGGACTATCGCAGCCCTGTGTCCTGTAGGGACTATCGCAGCCCTGTGTCCTGTAGGGACTATCGCAGCGCTGTGTCTTGTAGGGACTATCGCAGTGCTGTGTCTTGTAGGGACTATCGCTGTGCTGTGTCTTGCAGGGACTATCATAGCGCTGTGTCCTATAGGGACTATCGCAGCGCTGTGTCTTGTAGGGACTATCGCAGCCCTGTGTCCTGTAGGGACTATCGCAGCACTGTGTCCTGTAGGGACTATCGCAGCACTGTGTCCTGTAGGGACTATCGCAGCACTGTGTCTTGTCGGGACTATCGCAGCGCTGTGTCCTGTAGGGACTATCGCAGCACTGTGTCCTGTAGGGACTATCGCAGCGCTGTGTCTTGTAGGGACTATCGCAGCACTGTGTCTTGAAGGGACTATCACAGCCCTGTGTCCTGTAAGGACTATCACAGCGCTGTGTCATGTAGGGACTATCGCAGCGCTGTGTCTTGTCGGGACTATTGCAGCGCTGTGTCCTGTAGGGACTATCGCAGCACTGTGTGTTGTAGGGACTATCACAGCCCTGTGTCCTGTAAGGACTATCACAGCGCTGTGTCACGTAGGGACTATCGCAGCCCTGTGTCTTATAGGGATTATCGCAGCGCTGTGTCTCGTAGAGACTATCGCAGCACTGTGTCTTGTCGGGACTATCGCAGTGCTGTGTCTTGTAGGGACTATCGCAGCCCTGTGTCATGTAGGGACTATCGCAGCCCTGTGTCCTGTAGGGACTTTCGCAGCTCTGTGTCTTGTATGGATAATCACAGCAGTGCATTCTGTAGGGACTATCATAGCCCTGTATCATATGGGGACTATCACAGCCCTATAACCTGTAGGGAATATTTGTGCCCTGTATATGCATGCCAGATGCAGTATAATGTGAATAAACATGAAGTTATCCACTTCAGTAGCAGAAATAGGAAGGCAGACTCTTATTTATGTGGATGTAAATTGAGAGAGGTGGATGCTCAGAAAGATGTTGATGTCCTCATGCGTCAGTTGCTGAAAGTAAGCATGCAGTTGCAGTGAAGAAGGCAAATGCATTAGAATATAGAACATAGAACACTACAACACAGTACAGGCCCTTTGGCCCTAAATGTTGTGCTGAGCTATGTCCAAACCCAAGATCAAGCTATCCCACTTCCTATAATTCTGCCTCAGCTCCCTCAACCTTTCCTCATAAGATCTACATAGCTATCAACTATCATAGCAAGAGGATTTGAGTATAGAAATAGGGATGTTTTACTGTAACTATATCAGTTGTTGGTGAGGTCACACCTTGTGTACAGTGTGCAGTTTTGGTGTCTTTATGTGAAAAAAAATGTCCTTGGTATAGACAAAGTGCAGCAAAGATTTACCAGGCTGATTTCTGGAATGGCAGATTTGTCATATATGGAGAGACTAAGTCAGCTAAGACTATATTCACTGAAGTTTAGAAGAGTGAGAGAAACTTAAAAAATTCTAACAGGATTAGTCAGGGTAGATTCAGAAAGAATGTTCCCAGTAATAGGGCAATCCAGAACTGGGAGTCACATTTTGAGGATAAGGAGTAAAATTTTAAAGATTGAGGTGAGGAGAAATTATTTCACCCAGTGAGTGGTGAATATGTGGAATTCACCACCACAGAAAGTAGTTGAAGCCAAAACATTGTGATTTCAAGAAGGAATTAGATATAACTCCTGGAGCTAAAGGTATCAAAGAATATGGGGGAAAGCAGCATTAGGGTATTGAATTTGATGATCAGCCATGATTATAATGGATGACAGAGCAGATTTGAAGGACCCAATGGTCTACTCCTGGTTCTATTTTCTATGTATGTTTTACCGAGGTTCTGCATCATGCCACGATTATCCCAATTTTAAATAACATAGGAATTATCCTAACCCTACAGTAATCTTCGAAGGTAATTTTCCACAGGAAATGCAGTGTGGTTAAATGTTGTAACATTGTAACAAATCCATCCTTTGAGTTTATATATTCACCAATTGAAACACACACTGTGTTACTGTGGTAGTTTACTAATGGAGCGATGAAGCAGTGGACTGGTTCTTTAAAATTTTCAGTCATTGCAGACGTTAAAAGGCACTTTCTTTCACATCCAGCATGAGGTTACTTACTTTTTTTGTCAAACGAATTTAGGAATACAAACATCTCGGGGACATGTAACTAAACATGGAGAGTTGTATATAATGAATGGTGTCCTGAATAGGGGGAATAGCAGCCCCGTGTGCCATGGAGTGTGCAGCGGCCAGTACCTAATCCTCCTTTCATTTTAGCCGCCAGATGCCAAGAATCTTTATCTATTCCTCATCCCATCAGGCGGCTGATTAATCTAACAAAAGCTAGTGATTGTACAAAGGAGAAAGCGGCGAGGACTTGCCAGAGTTAAACCTGAGACACATGCACCATTCACTCGGATCTCCATTCCCCACACAAGGCCCAAACACTTACAGACTCTGTTTAATATTTCGCTAGAACTGGCTGCTAGTTACGAGTGTGTCTCTCCACCCACTTTCCCAATATATATCTTGCCCCTCTCAAATACATTGAGCTTCAATACAGTTATATGTGTCCAAAATCCAAAGGAGAGATGAAACCTGCATGAATGGGATCAGGAGTCCCAGAGGGTTCATTAAAAGTTAATAAACCAGGAAACAACCAAGAAGACAGGAGACCTGAAACAACAGGGTAAAAAGTATTGAAAATTCTGTTAAATTTTATAAAGAGGCAATCTCTTAATAGAAAAGGGGCAGTTGTTGTGTCTGTCTGTGATTCTAAATCTATGGCCATATATTCTCCTAGACAAGCTAAAGAGAGAGAAAGGAGAACAATCTGTGGTCATTCCTGGTCTCAGCTTAGGTCCAGTAATCAGGAAATCCGGATCACTGTCAAAAATATATTAAAACAAACACAGCGTTCAAGAATAACTTCCATGTTAGTTTAGAGTCTGAAGTGGATTCAAAGTAACTTATTTCTGGTCTGTTTTCCAGTTGAATATAACCAATCCAGGAGAACCAGTTGTGATTCTTACGTAACCAGTTCAGTATGTTCACTAACTCGAATGTTGTCAGTTGAAGCTAATCCTGAGTAGGTTAAATGATGAGGAAAGTTTGAACAGACTAACGCTCTTTTCCTGCAGGGCAGGTGACGCTATCTATTGCTTAAAATGAAGTGAGCTGGAAATGTTTCCACCTATGAAGGAGACCAAAGGTGAAATCAAAAAAGTAAAAAATCCAGTAGCGCACACCAGGAGAAACATCTTTATCCAGAGGAGGGCTGAGAATATGGAACTCAGCGTTCGCTACAGAGAGTAGCTGAGATGAATAGCAGAAATACATTGAAGTTGAAGTTAAGTAGATTGAGGGTGAAGGTTTTAGGAGGAATGATTGAGAGATGGAAGGAAAGTAGTGATTGGGCTGAAATAGCACAAGAATTTGGAAAAACTGAGAAGTGAATTTATTCCAGGCTTTCTCCCTTACATCCACACTCAGAATTCCGCTGACACATCCCTTTAACTTCGCATTATCCCCAGTCTACATTAATGAGCTATCAAACTCACATTAATAAAGACCAATTTCTTGGAATTTGAAATATAAGAACTGAGTATTGGAAAATCCTCTCACTCATCCTTCCTCAGAATGCCAGTCCACCTAACAGACCTCCTTTTCACATTCCAAATTCCACATAAGCACCCTCAAAGCCCTCCCTCCCTCATTGCTCCATCCCTCATCTTCCTCGTCCTCTTCATCTCCCCCATCACCTCCTCCTCATACTTCATCATCTTCCCTTCTTCCCACAGTCTTTCCTCTCTCCTTCCCCATCTCTCCATTGTAGAACTTCTTTCCTTGCTTCCTGTGCTCCTCACACCATTGGTATAACATTTTCTCACGCCCCCCTCCCCTCCCCTCCCCTCCCCTCAAAAACTTCCTCTTACCCAAAGCCCCATCACTCCCGAAAAAATCAGGTCTCCACACACTTTAGGATTATGGTTTCAGTCACACAAACCAGTGAAAACCCTGAATCCTATTCCTTTCTGGCCGCGATACTGATTAGAATTGAATGAACTGCTAATCACACAGAGTGGGGGTGGGTATTAGAGGGAGTTAGTGAGGGAGGTATTAATTAGAGGGAGCGGTTGCCGGATGGTGTTGAATCTGCAATCCAATCGGACCCAGTTTCACAGTCAGGATTGCTTGAGTACAATCTCAGTTTTGCATACTCTTTTGTAATAGGGCTGAATGTGTATAGGGCTGAATGATAGAGGAATGTTAATAGGTCTGTAAAATGCTCTGTTATCTCCTAGTTAACTTGCCCATTTTTTGCATGGCTTATCATGACCCGCTTCATTACCGACTGGCTGTGCTGGGATTTGGCGGCGGCACCATGGATTTTTGAACCCGGCTGGATGTAAACTCTCACCTATTTTTGCTTTGCTCTGTAATTTATCTGCCGATGGGGATTTGCACCTGGATCAGGAGCTCCAGGTTCCAGTCTATAATCAACCTTTAATTAAATAGCGACTATGGGGAAAGTAGACAGGGAGAGGCTGCAGAAGGGTCATAAAGTGAAGCGTGGCTGACCACTAGTCTCAAAACAGCCCCCATCCTCCCTTTGCATAATAGACAGATAAAAGGGACAATTGCGAGCTCTTTGTTTAGTCTTTCATTATTGAATTTAAAGGGAAATGCATGACTGCATCTTTAAAGGGATAGCACAGTTTTCTGCAGACAATAATGAATGAAATAAAATTACATCTCCTTTAAACCCAGCTGAGGCTGGAGACGAGGTGTTTATATTGAACCAGAAAGAGATTATTCGTTCCATCGTGCTTCCGGTAACTCTTTGAAAGAGGTCTCCATCTCAAGCCAATTGGGTGCAGGTGGGGAGAGAGACACAGAGAGAAAGAAAGATTTAGAACATAGAACATTACAGCGCAGAACAGGCCTTTCGGCCCTCGATGTTGTGCCGACCAATTAAGAAAAAACAATGACGCTCTAACCTAAACCATTCCCTTTTCATCCATGAACCTATCCACGGACCTCTTAAACGCCCCCAAACTTGGCGCATCTACAACTGCAGCAGGCAGGGCATTCCATACCCTTACCACCCTCTGGGTAAAGAACTTACCCCTGACATCCGTCCTATAACTACCACCCCTTAATTTAAAGCTATGGACCAATTGCATTCAGACTACTAATGTGGGTTGACTAGTTATCCGGTTCGTTGGGAAATACGTTTAGTTCTCACTATCTAACCATTCTGACACACCGGGACTGCTCCTGCTCACTTCAGAGTTCAGGTCAAATAACATGGGCCTTTATATTACAACTTCTACATTTACAACTCAACCGGCGGAAGAAGGGTTGAGAAATGTTTGAGATTAATATTATTCTTACAACTCATTTTATTTATCAATTTGTTATATTGTGTAAAGCCACGCGTGAAAAGAGATGACTGGCTAAGAGGAGAGGACTGAGTGTGAATGTGCAGCATAGGGAGGTGTGGGATGTGGGGTGTTGGGGGGGTGAGGGGTAGTGAGTGTGTGGGTGGGGGTGATGGATGTGGGGGTGGTTGGGGGGGGTGGATGGGGGTGATTGGGCGGTGTGAGTGGGGGGAGTTGGGGGATGGGGATGTGCGTGGGGGATGGGGGGTGTGGGTGAGGAAGTTGGGATGGGGGGTGTGGGTGGGGGAGTTGGGGGATGGAGGTGTGGGTGGGGGGAATTGGGAGGATGGGGATGGGAGTGTGGGTGGGGAGATGGGGGTGGGGGATGGGGATGGGAGTGTGGGTAGGGGGAGTTGGGGAGATGGGGGGGTGGGTGGGGAGAGTTGGGGGGATTGGGGTGGGGTGGGAGGTGTGGGTGGGGGAGTTGGGGGCATGGGGGTGTGGGGGGGGTGTGGGTGGGGGAGTTGGGGGATGGGGGTGTGGTGGGAGTTTGCATGGGGAGTTTGGGGGGATGGGTGTGTGTGGGAGGTGTGGGAGTGGGGGTGGGGGGTTTGTGAGTGTGGGGTTAGGGGTTGTGGTGGGGGAGTGGAGCGTTGGTTAGGGGATGGGTGGTGGGTTGTGGGGTGGGGGAGTATGGGGTGGGGGAGTGGGAGTTGGAGGGTGTGAGTGGGGAGTTGGGGGAGTGAGTGTGGGGGTGGGTTGGGGGAGGTGGGGTTTGGGGGCATGGTGGGGTGTGGGGGGGATGAGGATGTGTGGGGATTGGGGTGAGGCTATGGGTGGGTGTCAGGGCGTTGGGGGGGGGAGAGTCACAGAAAGCTGTGGTAAGAGTGACAGGGGGAGGGGTGAATAGTGACCTGTGAGGGGGGAGAGTGACAGGGAGCTGGGGGAGAGTGAACTGGGGGATGGGAAAAGTGACTTGGGGATGATTGACCTTGGGCGGGGGGTTGTTGGAGAGTGACCTGAAGTGGTGGAGGGTGACCTGGAGGGGAATAGAATGACCTAGGGAGGGAGAGTGACCTGGGGATGAGAGAGAGTGACGTGAGGGGGTGGGTGGTTAGCAGAGTGACCGGGGAGGGGGAGAGTGACTGGAGGGTGAGAGTGATCAGGGAGGATGTTTGGGAGTGGGGTGGGGAGGGTGACTGGTGGGGGAGAGTGACTGGGAGGATGGAGAATGATTGGGGGATGCAGCAAGTGGCCCGGGGGAGAAGAGTGACGGGGGGGGGAAGGGGCAGAGTGACAGGAGGAGGGGAAGAGTGACAGGAGGATGAGAGTGACGGGAGGATGAGAGTAACGGGGGAGGGAGGAGAGTGACAGGGGAGGAGAGTGACGGGAGGGAGTAGGGGAGAGTGACAGAGGGCAGAGTGTGAGGAAGAGTGACTGGAGATGGGGAAGAATAACTGTGTGTTTGACTGGAGGAGAGAGTGACGGTGGGGGAAGAGAGACTCGGGGTGGGGATTAGTCTCTGGGGTGGGGGATGAGTAACTGAGGACAGGGGGAGAGGTGATTGGGGTGGAGGAAGAGTGTGATAGGAGGTAGGAGAAGAGTGTGATGGGATGGGGGAGAAGTAACTGGAGGTGGAAATGACTATGATGGGGTTTGATTGACAACTATGACTGAGCAGTGGGTTGGCGGGTAGGCGGTGACTGAGGCTGGGGAGACTTAATACTGAATATACAGTAAGGAGGATCAAGCGGATATGGGGTGGTGAATGGGGATAGGATGCATGTGTTGATTAGTTGATGTGTCAGGATAGGGACTAGTGTCTGGTAAAAACTGGATTTAGGTAATGATTTATATGTGGGACAGGTATTTGGGTGTGGGGGATAGTGCGACATTGGTATAGAGGGATATGGGCTATACACAGGCAATTGGGACTAGCTTAATGGTTAAAGTAGGCAGCATGGACAAAATGGCCAAAGGGCATGTTTCCATGCTATAAATATCTTTGACTCTATGCAGTGTTATATGTACATATGTGTTCTGTATACAGTGTTATATATTTGTATAGTATATACGTGCTCTATATAGTATTATATGGTATATACATGCTTTATACAGTGTTATATGGGATATGTGCTCTGCATACAATTATACAATATACATATGCTCTATACGTGTTAATATATAGTAAATATGTGCTTTGTATATCATGTTGTTATATGGTATATAGGTATTCTGTATACTTTGCTATTATATGGTATATATGTTTTTATACAGTTATTATATGGTAAATGTGTTCTGTAGATAGTGCTATTATACAGCATGTGCTCTGTATACAGTGATCCTTCCAACTATCAACATCCAGTGATGTGTTATAGATTATATATTCACTACTATTATAATGATTAAATGTGTGGATTGTATGTACTATGGTATTCTATCTAGATCACAATGCTATAGTATGTAATTTGTGTGTTGGTTGGAGTCCTGATCCTATTATTAGGAAATATGTGTTTATGTTTTATTTAGGACCGTATTATACCATTTTATGATCCCAGTTTAGACTAATTTTATGTTCATAATTAAGGACAGTTTGGGCCACCTCTTTCCCTTTCACCAATTTGCCATAATCTATGTGCCTGCATTCATTCTTGAACTGTGTTTTTCCTCAGTCAAGCATTCTCTAATTCACATTCTTTCCATCTCCCTCGCATTTCCAGAAACATATTTCGACACATTTAAAATCTGTTATAGGAACATTACAACATGGAAGGACACTGTACATACACACATATATGCATTATTTTTTGCTGACAAATATCCCTCTTTATTTCTCAATATTCATCCCCAGTGCACACCTTGCCTTCACTCACTGCACCCTCCACCAATATATCAACCCTCCACACAGACAAAACCCATTCCATTTGGCACTGTGCAACATCCAAATTTCAACCCAGTAACAGATTTTAGATATTTTCAGTACACAACCATCACATTGCTCAACAGCCATATACAGCCCTTATCCTACACCCAACACTTATCCCACACATAAACCATCACCCATACCTGTCTCACACATAAAACAACCCTGACACCTGTCCCTCACATAAACCACCCCACACCTAACACCTGTCCCACACATAAACCACCTCCAACACCTGTCCCACACATAAACTACCCCCAACACTTGTCCCACACGTAAATCATCCCCAACAGCTACCCCACACATAAATCATCCCCAACAGCTATCCCACACATAAACCAGCCCCAACACTTGTCCCACACATAAACCATCCCTGTCCCGCACATAAACCATCCCCAACACCTGTCCCGCACATAAACCATCCCCAACACCTGTCCCGCACATAAACCATCCCCAGCACCTTTCCTGCACATAACTCACCCCCAACACCTTTCCCACACATATCTCACTCCCTACACCTGTCCCACACATAACTCACTCCCAACACCTGTCCCACACATAACTCACCCCCAACACCTGTCCCACACATAACTCACCCCCAACACCTGTCCCACACATAACTCACCCCCAACACCTTTCCCGCACGTAACTCACTCCCAACACCTTTCCCGCACATAACTCGCCCCCAACACCTTTTCTGCACATAACTCATCCCCAACACCTGTCCCACACATAACTCATCCCCAACACCTGTCCCACACATAACTCACCCCCAACACTTGTCCCACACATAAACCATTCTCTACATCCAATACCTATCCCACACATCAACCATCCGCTATACCCAACACCTATCCCATACCTAAACCATCCCCAACACCTGTCCCAACATAAAGCATCCCCAACACCTCTTCCACTCATAAAGCATCCCCAACACCTATCCCACTCATAAATTATTCTCAACACCTACTTCAAACCTCTATGAAGTTTACAGCATGGAAATAGGCCCTTCAGCCCAACTTGTCCATGCTGCCTTTTTTTAAACCACTAAGTTGGTCCCAATTGCCTGCATTTGGCCATATCCTTCTATACCCATCTTACTCATGTAACTGTCTAAATGCTTTTTAAGAAGTCTCACACCACCAGGTTGAATGCTTTTTAAAGACAAAATTGTACCCGCATGTTCTAATACTTCTGGCAGCTTGTTCCAGACATTAACCATCCTCTATGTGAAAAACTGCCCCTCTGGACTCTTTTTGTATCTCTCGTCTTTCACTTTAAAATTATGCCCTCTAGTTTCAGACTCTCCTACATTTGGAAGAAGATATTGATTATATATGCCCCTCATTATTTTACAGACCTCAATAAGATCAACCCTAAGCCTTCTATGCTTCAGGGAAAAAAGTCTCAGTTTATCCAGCTTCTCCTTATAATCAAACCATCAAGCCCAGTAGCATCCTAGTAAATCCTTTCTGCATTCTTTCTGATTTAATAATAGCCTTTCTATAATAGGGTTACCAGGACTATTCCAAGTGCGGCCTTGCTAATATCTTGCTATCTTGATCAAGATGTCCCTACTCCTGTATTCAATGTTCTGACCAATGAAACCAAGCATGCCGAATGCTTTCTTCACCACTCTGTCCAACTGTTACTCCACTTTCAAGGAGATATGAAGCTGTACCCCTAGATCTCTTTGTTCCATAACTTTCCCCAAGCCCAAATATTAACTGAGTAAGTTGTGCCCTCCTCTGATCTACCAAAGTGCATCACCTCACATGTATCTAAATTAAATCCATCTCCCATTCATCCCAATTGATCAAGATTCCATTGCAATCCTAGATAACCTTCTTCACTGTCCACTATGCCACTAATCTTGGTGTTATCTGCAAGCTTACTAACCATGCCTCCTAAATTCTTGTCTAAATCATTAATATAAATGACAAGTAACTGTGGACCCAGCACTAATCCCTGAGACATACCACTGATCACAGGCCTCCACTTTGAAATACAACCCTTTACAATCATCTTGTCTTGTGTCATCAAGCCAATTTTGTATCCTTTGACTACCTCACCCTGGGTCCCTGAAATTTAACCTGATGCAACAGCCTACCATGTGGTACCTTGTCAAAAGCCTTCCTAAAGTCCATGTAAACAACATCATCTACCTTCTTGGTTACCCCTTCAAAAAACTCAAATCCATGAGACATGATTTTCCACTCATAAAGCCACGTTGACTGTTCCCAATCAGGCCTTGTCTCTCTAAATGTCTGTAGATCCTGTCTTTCAGACTACTTCTAATTACTTACTACAGATGCGAGGCTTACTGGCCATTAGTTCCTAGGCTTTTACCTGCAGCCCTTCTTAAACAAAGGCACAACATTTGCCACTCTGCAATCTTCAGATACCTTACCTATGGCTGTGATTGAAATATCTTTGCCAGGGGACCACAGTTTCCTCCCTAACCTCCCACAACATACTAGGATACACTTTATCAGGTTCATCTACCTTGATGCACTTTAAGTCTTCCAGCACCTCCTTCTCTGTAATATGTACACTTCTCAGGACTTCACTATTTATTTCTCCAAGTTCCCTAACATCCATGTCTCTTTCTACAGTGAATACTGATGAGAAATATTAATTTAGAATCTCACCCATCTTTTGTGGTTGTGCAAATAAATGACATTGCCAATCCTTAAGAGGCCCTATTCTTTCCCTGGTTACTCTTCTGCCCCTTATGTATTTGTAGAAGCTCTTTGAATTTTCCTTTGTGTTATTTGCCAAAATAACCTCATGTCCCCTTCTTGCCTCTTGATTTCTCTCTTAACTTTATTCCGGTACCCTCTATACTCTTTAAGGAATCCACTTGATCCCAGTTGCCTGTGCATGTCATACGCCTCCCTTTTCTTCTTGACCAGAGCCTCAATATCTCAAGTCATCCAGAGTTCCCTACTTCTACCAGCTTTGCCCTTAACTCTAAAAGGAATATTCTTTATCTAAAATCTTTTGAAAGTCTCCTATTTACCAGCCATCCCTTTGCCTGTCAATATGTATATACCATATAACACTGTATACACTAGCATGTATATACCAGATAAGAACACAATAAAGAGAGCACATATATACCATATATGTATACATGTACTTCTGCACATCCTGCAGCAACATTCCTCACACAGAATCAGGAGAATATCGTTACTACAAATGGATTAGATCTCCCCGTGTCCTTGCAGAAGGAGGCTAACTCTGCATTTAAATGTGTTGGAGTCACGTGTAGGATTTCGTGGGCATTCCACAAACCCAGCCTGTGATCTGCTTTAGCCTCACTATGAAGGGCTAATATGAAACACGATGGGACATATATATCTCTGGATAATTGCAAAAACCCCAAGGGATTAAGAACAGCAGATGTCTGAAGTTTAGAAAGAAAGCAAAGAAGTATGAGAGAGAAGATCACTTCAGTCATTCGCCAATTACACACAGCATTATCCTGTCACTGATACTATTTCAAAACACCAGATCATTGCAAATTAATATATTGAACTTCAAAATATAAAATATTATATATAGTAGAGTGAACAATACACAGGCATTGGCTGCACTCTGGAGGTGTCTTGTAGAAATGAGTCAAATGAATATTTAACACCAATCTGTGCATCTGTCTGTCTATCTAGTCTCACCATCAGTCCCACAATCTCCAATTCTACAATTTTTGGTAATGCCTGGCAATATCAAAAATCATTTTATTAGGATTTTGCTTTCGTCACATATTTCTCATCTGCACGGTGAAAGTCCAGATTGCCAAACTTTAATTTGAAACATTTTTCCCCACTCAGTTAAGAAGTGAGATGAGCGCAAACACAGTTTGAATAGAATTAGGAATGGGGGGATGCGTAGAGGACAGAAACGGGGTGAAAAATCAGATGAGGGTGAGAGGTGATCATAGACATATTGGAAAACAAGTTGGCCCCTAAATTTATTTGAGAGAAAGGACTGGAGAGTTAAGATGGAAGAATGTCTCAGTGGCTGAGTTTGCAACTCTTCTTCATGGACTCATCCACAGTCAGATCCACAAAATAAAAGCAAGAGTAAGCAATTTGGCTCTTTAAGCTTGCTCTGCCACTCATTATGATCACAGCTGATCATAAAGTTCAATATCCTGACCCCCTCCCCTATATCCCCTAAGCCCTTTAACCCAAGAGCTATCTCTAATTTCTTCCTGAAATCAGACAACATTTTGATCTCAACTACTTTCCATACATTCACCACCCTCTGGATGAAGAAATTTTTCTTCATCTCAGTTCTAAAATGTTTACCCTTTATCCTCAAATTAGTTCTGCACTCCCCCACTAATGGAAACATTCTTGCTGAATCTACCCTGTCTAACTCTGTTGGAATTTTATAAATTTCTATGAGATTACCTCTCACTCCTCTAAACTGCAGTGAATATAATCCTAACTGATCTAGTCTCTCCTTATAAGGAAGATCTGCTATCCCAGGAATCAGCATGGTAAGCCTTTGTTGTACTCCCTCTATAGCAGGGACATCCTTCCTTAGACAAGGTGTGATCTCACCAATGCCCTATGCAATTGCAGTAAACCGTTCCTGTTCCTATACTCAAATCCTCTCACAATGAAGGCTAGCATACAATTTGCCTTCTTTACTGCCTGCTGTACTTGCGCAATTACTTTCAGCAACTGATGTATGAGGACACCAAGATCTTGCTGAATATCCATCTCTCTCAACTTACAGCCATTCAAGGAATAATCTGCCTTCCTATTATTGTTACCAAAGTGGATAACCTCACATCTATCCACATTGTACTGCATCAGACATGCATGTGCCAGCACACTGACCTAATCATGCTGAAGCATCTCTGCATTCTTCCCACCCTCCCACCCAACTTTGTATCATCGACACAAGTAGAACAACCAGAAATTATCCCGGTACCCGGTCCACTCTCTCCAATTATTAATTTCAAGCATAGACCCTATTTAATGAGCCTATATGCCAGGCTCTCTCTAACTGGCTCCTCTATTCACATAGAATTTTTCAACTGCTTTTAATTCTAAAAAGCTGGGAAGGGGAATGGGGACAAGAGGGGAAACAGGAACAGTGAGGGGGAATGGGGATGGGGAGCTCTCCACCAACATGTTAAGGCAGATAAATCAGTTAATGCTAAAAAGAAAATTATTTCTAATTTAAGCAATTTAAAAATAAATGGATGAATCAGAAGGTTTAAATTTATGTTTCTTAACGTAAGTCCACAAAATAAATAACAATTTAAATTCTGGAAAACGGCAGATCCCTGATATATTCGTCAGCTGTGGCAGGTTGAACTGATGATCTGTTAACACAGGGCATTGGGAGAGTGAAAGGAGAACTAGCTTCAAACTCCAACTCTCTATTCTTTGAGTTGGAGCCTGTTTTTTTGTTTCCATCCTGGCTTTGATTATGTGACAAGTTGATGTCTGTCACACACTCTCCTCTCTCACCCCCTTCAGAAAGGGAACCTTCTGTTATTTCAACTTCTGAGAATCACTCCATCAACCAATTCAAGCGGATTAATTAACTCTTCCAAAAAGTTTATTAAGAGGATAGAAAACAATGTGGACTAAAGGGGAGAAGCAAGTAGGCAAGCGAGTTCATCAACTCCCAATCAGGCCTCCCTCACAAAAGCTGCTGCCTGAATACTTCCCAATAGGACCTCTCACAAAAGTGACACCATCAAACCAGACAACAGTATGTTAAAAGGGAAGGAGACTTATTTCAGTCTCCTTTTAAAAAAAAAACTGTGGATTTGGGCCCCTGTGCGCATTAATGTACATCTGCACTCGACACAGTGAGAGGGTCTCTCCCCCTCCCCTGTCAGCCTAGCCTCCCCGCCTCCCTCCATTCCCAGTATTAGCCTGACCTCCCCCCTCCTCTCCAGTATCAGCCTGGCCTCCCCCAATACCCCCAGTATCAGCCTGGCCTTTCTCCATGCCCCAGTTTCAGACTGGCCTCCCCACCTCCCCCAAGTGTCAGCCTGCCCCCCACACTTCCTCAGTGTCAGCACCAACACCCCACCCCCCAAGCTCCCAGTGTGAGCCCTGCTTCCTCAGCATCAACTCCCCTTTCTTTCCCGCGGCTCTGTGTCAGTTTCCCCTCCCCTACCTCAGTTCTTCCTTCTCCCCCCCCCAAAGCTCTCAGTGTGAGCACCCCATTCAGTGTCAGCATCACACTCTCAGCTCGCAATAACAGCGCCACCCCCCCTCCCTTCTCGGTGTCAGCCTATCCCCCTCTTTGCCCCACACCCCCTCCTCTTCTCAGTGTTAGTCTGGCCTTTTCGCTGCTGATTGTCTCCAGTGGGACAAACAAAGCAGCAGCATTGGGTTCTAGGCAGAGTTTGTGAAAATGAAGCTCTGGCTCTCCGCACATGCAGCCTGACCCCTTTTGTGGCTCCAGAATTTTCTACTTTTTGGACAAATGCAGATTTTCTCCTGGGTCACCTTGTATTCCTAAAAATGTTAAAAATTCTGCTGATTTCTTGAGTTCCCCTCTGTCCCATTTCATTCATTCTCAATGACTGATTCTGGTCATTTTGTTGGTGAGTGCAGTAAGCAGAATCTGCTTCACCAATGCAGATTCTAACTCTCTAACTTCATCTTTGGAGGGAGAGAAGCATCTTTGTATAAACAGAATCTATTTATCAAACAGGATGACAGGTTTAATAAAGTTAATTGGAAAAAGCTTTCAAAACTAAACAATAATATAAAATGTGGGGTGGAACAGTGAGGACAGGTCGTGCAGGACACAGGACAGGTGCTTTGGGACAGTGCGGACAGGTGCTGCAGGACAGGACAGACAGGCGGTGTGGGACAGGAAGGACAGGCAGTGTGGGACAGTGAGGACAGGCAGTGCGGGGCAGTGAGGACCAGCAGTGCAAGACAGTGAGACAGGCACTGCAGGACAGTGGAAGCAGGCAGTGTGGGACAGGGAGGAATGCAGTGCACGTCAATGAGGACAGGTGGTGCAGGACAGTGAGGACAAGCGATGCAGGACAGTGAGGACAGGTGATGCGGGAGAGTGAGGACAGGCAGTGCGAGGCAGTGAGGACAGGCGGTGCAAGACAGTGAGGACAGCCAGTGTGGGACAGTGAAGATAGGTATTATGGGCAATGAGGACAGGCGGTGTGGGATAGTGGCTATATTAGCTTAATTAATTGAGGAAATTATCAAATTCTCAAGACCCTCAGCATCTGTTTGGTAACACCCTATCTCCCAGGATATAAATCCTCCAGTGTTCAGGAGATCTGAACTACTTTTCCTACTGGGATAATCACCAGTCACAGTGATCCTGTAAACTGCACATAACCATGTTCTGAGTATCTCATAATACAACCAACCTGATTGAGTGAAGCGGGGTTTGGCAGGGAATGGGACGGGTGGTGGTTTGTGATTACAGTTTCTTATTATCAAGCAGTTGTGACATTCTCCACAAATCAAATACGAAAAACAGGAAATCTTGAACCAAAAGGTCGTGAGTGTAGCCCAATCCATCACGCAAACCAGCCTCACATCCATTGACTCTGTCTACACTTTCCACTGGGCAAAGCAGCAGCATAACTAAGGAAGAATTCTCTCTTTCAACTTCTTCCTTTAGGAAAAAGATGAAAAAGTCTGAGGTCACATTCCAACCGACCCAAGAACAGGTTCTTCCCTGCTGCTGTCAGACTTCTAAATGGACTTACCTTGCATTAGTTGATCTTTCTCTACACCCCAGCTATGACTGTAATATAACAGTCTGCACTCTCTCATTTCCTTTTCTATGAATGGTAAGGTTTGACTGTATAATGCGCAAGAAACAATACTTTTCACTGTGTTAATATACGTGACAATAATAAAACAAATCAAATTAAATCAAAAAATCTGAAATATGAGAACATGAATAGTGAAACACAAGACACACCAATAAGTCACAGAGAGAGAGACTGAGGCAAAAAGACAGACGTGAACAGAATGAACAAGAGAGTAAAACATGGCCTCTTTCTGTTTATGGTTGCCAATGAGATTTGTCCTGCTAACTACTGGACCAAATGATTACAAATCAATCACAGAGTTCTGCTTAAATAATGGAAAAGAATCATGAAGGTCAGGTGGTTGGCAGTGGGTATGTGGACGTTCAAAAGGCTTTAGTGAAATAGGACATACAGATTTGTTAACAAAAGTGAAGCCCATGAGATTAAATGGGAGGTGGAATATGAATATATAACTGGCTAAGAGATAGAAAGCAGAGAGTAATTGTGAACAGTTGTTTTGCAGACTAGAGACACGCTTACAATGGTATTCTCAGTAGTCAGTGCTGGGCCAACTGATCTAACTGCACAGTGTCCAAATGCTAAACTTTTATGAAACACTAGTTCCATCTAACTGGTGACAAAATCTGATTGCCAGACTTTAGAAGGGATATTAAAGTCTTGGAGAGGGCTAAGAAGAAAGTTGCTAGATTAAAGTCTTCAATTATGTGAAGAAACTCGAGAAGTTTAGAGCAGAGATGTTTTAAGAGGAGATTTGATAGAAGTGTTCAGAATTATATAGGATTTTGGCAGAGTACTTAAGGAAAAACTGTTCAGTGGCTGAAGAATCAGTAACTAGAAGGGTATAGATTTAAGGTAATTGGCTAAAAAAACCAAAGCAATTAGGAAAATAAGATATTGAAAGGCTGATTCAAGAGTAGCATGCATAGCTGGTGGGGAAATGTTTTCTATGAAAGAGCAGCAGAGAAACTAATTCATTTAAAGAGCTGGCACAAATCAGATGGGCTGAAAGGTTTTCTTTACTGTATAATTCTACGATTCATTCAGGAGCTTGCTCTGCTGATCAGTCAGATTGATCTGTACCACAACTCCATATTCCTTAACATCCTTTTTCGACAGAATATCTCTGGATCTCAGTGTTGAGAGCTCCAACTGACACCGAGTATCTACAATCTTTATGGGAGAGGGTTCCAGATTCACTCTACCCTTTGCAAGCTGCATCATGCAACTATCATACAGATATACAACTTTAAACTACATTTTCAGAAAATCTGAAGGACAAAGTTTTGCTACACTCCTGGTCTCTGACCATGGCACTAGTGATAGGTTAAAGCTTTGGAAATGAGAATTCCTTTGTCAGTTTCTCTCTCTCTCTGAAAGAAATGGACGCCTGTTCATAGCTGATTGAGCACAGACTGCCCCATGACTTCTGACCTCACTAACCTATACTTAGCACATTGAAAGGGGAACAAGTGTCAGTGGGATTTGACCTGGACTATGCCCGGATCATAGGGCCAGCAGGAGGCATAGACATAACCCTTCTCAGGCCGAACACAGGGCCAAGTGGCAGGAGGACAGAGGTTGCAACTGAATTAACCCTTCATCTGCGGTCTCAGGACAGAGCAGAACCACAGTTAGACTTTGTTTCTCTGTTTTGCGTTTATACTTGCAACGCGTGGTGTGATCATCCGTATAGGCCGGCATGTCAAGATCTCGGCATAACTGGGTATAGGTGTCGGAGCTTGTCCATTGGTCTCAGTACAATAGGTTAGGGAATGAAAAGAACCAGATTAAATTCCTGCTCCTGGTCACTATTTATTTATGTATGCATGTGGCAGAAGGGAAGAAAATCAGTCTGGACAGTGATAAATACTCCCATTGTATAGTCAGTTTACTTAATATCAAGATTTAGGTAAGAGTAATGGGCAAATTGTGGAGGGAATTGTTACCGATAACCTGAATCCCAGTGAGAGTCAGTACCTGCAGGACAGGAAAAAAAACTATTGAACATTAAGAGAAACTGTTAGCTGAAATATGTTGGGATGAATACAGTGAGTTTCACTAAGCTGTTTAATTCTATTTAACCACTTGTATCCGCCTTGTTCGTTTTAAGTTGAAAAACTCCACCTAAATGAAATTAATCCTGGCCAGTGATCGGTTTCAGCATCTGGATTTATCATAAAGTTCAGCCATAAACTGTAAACTATCGGTCGGCTTGGAGCCCTTTGATTTACTCCGCCATTTCGCAGACCCCCTCCTCGAGTTTCTGGTTGTAAAATCCAGGCTCTTCTGAGTATTTCAAAGTTGGCTGCAAATTGCTGCTCCTTCAGACGCCGCTACTGTTCAGATATTTTTAAAAACAGCTCAGACTCCAGCTGGGTCAGTTAGACAGCGTACAATAGTTAAGTACATATTAACACAATTAATTAACTAGCAAGACAATGGACCTGGGCATTAACTTCCCCAGGAGATCAGCTCTGCAATACACAGAGCTGTTTGCTGCATTGATCATTGTCATACAGATCAAGCCATCCTCACCCAATCTTATCTGAAATTTTTGGGCTGCTGCTGTTTTAGTTGATTTTGGACGTATCAAATCCGAGAACTGTTTGCGTCAGGCATCCAAGAGAGAGGAAGAAGAAAGCCAAAAAGTGAAGGAACGAGAGTTGAGACAGGAAGAAAGAAAACGAAGACAAATAGGAAGATCACAGAGATGGGAGAGCGTGAGATGGAATATGTTCGCACCTACACACACACAGATTGATGTCGAATATTTGTCCATCTGTATATTGTTTAAACTTTGTTATGCAATTGGGCTGAATTTCTTGAGTGTATTTTACTCAAGATCCAGCCAGTTGATCAGTTAGTTAGTAACAGATCTGACTGTTCAAATAGTTTGGAGGAGCATCCATCGGGAATACTCCTGTTTTCTGGGAGATGCTTTGTCACGTTGAAGCCTGGCTGCATGCCGGCGAGGGCCAGTGCCACCTCCCGTTGCCTGGAGACAGGCAACACATCAAAGCTGGGGCCCTTGTTTACGGAGCACTGACACCTGACAATGTGGAGCTGGTCGGGTGGGTGGGAGCGATGCCTCCAGGAAAGCAGACAGAGCACCTCTGATTCCATTCCACCCCCACCCCCCATCTCCAACGGCAATAATAACCCACGAAACTTTAACAGTCTGGGTGAAAATCGAGCAGTGGCCCTACTGGAGTGAGCTGTAGGACCTTTAGTTTTAGGACTTTTGGTCAATGTTTAGAATATTTTACGAGCGAGTCCAGCTATTTCTCTTCCATGGCTGATAGATGTCTTCGGGAAACGATCCAGTTTGATGTAGAGTTTGAGCTTTTCTTCCTCTAATTTGATATAATTCAGAAATCCATTTGATCGATGAGGGAGACATTATCTTTGCTTTTCCCACAATGTGTTTGGGATGTGTATCCGATCACACGCTGATCTGCTTTGCTCATTAATATCTCGTGAGATCCTATAACTTAACAGAAATTGACCGGAGCCAGGTTTAATGTTTACAGAAGTATCAGCTCCCTGCGAGGCATTCACTTTCATTCCTCTCGCCCATCTCTCCTAATGTGCCTCTCCAGTCATGAGCAGACTGATTGACGGTTTAGTTTGGACACGTTCCCAGATTTCAACTCCTGTCTATGGCAAAGAAGGAAATATGTTTTAAGATGCGGGCATCACACAAGGCGTGGGATTCGATGCCCCAAATAGTCGAATAGCATGCCACGAAGAATGGCCGTTTGGGCATGTTACCTGGGGGCAGCAGGTGCTCCCAGTCACTACATCTGAATACAAGAGTTAACATCCCCACAAGATGAAGCGAGAGTTAATGGAATAGATTTCACAAAGGAAATAGGTAGATTTCTGGGTGCGGAGCGAGCGTGAGAGAAGCTAGTTAGGTAGCTGATTGAGAAGCGGGGTCGAAATTACATGGATATGGATTCCAGACAGAAACTTCAGTGCCAGGGTAGGGAAAGTGAGAAACCGTTCATAACTATGACCACCTTTATCGTTTAAATCCACTGCCCTCCCCAATTTTCTACCTTATCGCCCTTGAGAGGTGGCACAGTGGCACAGTGGTTAGCACTGCTGCCTCACAGCGCCAAGGACTCGGGTTCAATTTCAGCCTTGGGTCATTATCTGTGCGGAGTTTGCACAATCTCCCTGAGTCTGTGTGGGTTTCCTCTGCGTGCTCCGGTTTCTTCCCACAGTCCAAAAATGTACGGGTTAGGTTGATTGGTCATGCTAAATTGACCCTAGTGTCAGGGAGATTAGCAGAGTAAATATGTGGGATTACAGGAATGAGCCCTGGGTGGGATCGAGTCTGCGTCTATTTTCCCAAATCCTTCCTCCTTTTTAAAAATTGCTTTTTTTTTGACAGAGCAGATGGGCCAAATGGCCTTCTTCGCACTTGAGCGACTCTAAACTCAGGACCCATCCGCCTTCGTTCAATGTACAAATTTAACCCACAGACAAGTGATCTATTTTATCGTTCGCAAGTTACAACAGGCCTGGTGAGCAGTCTATATGAAGTGGTTATCAGTAAATTCCGTGAGGACGAAGCAAAAGGAACAAGTCTAAATACAGCAAATGAAATATTGTCCAGAGTTCTCAGGACCCTGATTCACACTGTTCCCAATCTGTTACTCTTTATTTCTGTCTGCTTCCATCACTTTTCTCTTCTGGTGGTAGCTATATTAGGATCACCCTCGTCGCCGAATCGTATAGGTGTGGGTTCTAGTCTGACTCCGGAATCATCCAGGCTGGCACTCCAGTGCCAGCTGCATTGTCTGAGATGCCAGGGATTTCTACTCTTAGTCAATATTTATCCTTAAACAATATCACTGGAACATTTAGTCAATTTGTTCGTCATTGTACGTAGGATCTATACTGGCTGGCGCCTAACCCGACTCAGTAAGAATTTAGCAACACCAATTTATAATCCAACCGATTTATTTGATAGTAAAAAAGCGAGCTTTCGACTCTGTGTCTTCGTCAGGCAAATGCAACATTTGTCAGACTCTGTGCCTGACGAAGACACAGAGTCGAAAGCTCGCTTTTTTACTATCAAATAAATCGGTTGGATTATAAATTGGTGTTGCTAAATTCTTACTGAGTTCTTACCACCCCAATCCAACGCCGGCATCTGTACATCATGCCTAACCCGACATCAGAAATGTCGTTACATTTCAAACAAATATTTCGTTCGCCACAAAAGCTGAGGCAACTCGGTTGATGAACCCCAGTGAGAGTCAGCACCTTCGGGAGGGAAGCTGAACCCAAGTGAGAGTCAGCATCTTCAGAGGAATGGAACACTAGCAGAGTATTCTGGCGGAGGGCGGGGTGGGATCTCGTATAGGCAGCTTTGGTATGGGTTTGAGGCTCTCGGAAGTTAAAGGGCGTCTTTTAAGAATTTGAAAGCATGGGATTAAAGAAACAGAATTAGCAAAACCGTGCTCAGATTATTTTAGCCACCTTTATGACAACAAAGCACAGCCGCACAGAATATTCCTCTGTTACTGATTGGAGAGATTAACTGTTCTGGAAAATCGCATTTCCTGCGATGACATTGCCCTCAATGTCTAAGACTGTTATACTCTGTTGGTGTTCTACACCTTTTGAAGGCGCTGACTCTCACTGAGATTCAGTTCCCTTCCTGAAGGTGCTGACTCTGGGGTTCAGCTCCTCTCCTGAAAGTGCTGACTCTCACAGGGGTTTAGCTCCTTTCTTGGAGGCGCTGACTCTCTCTGGGGTTCAGCCCCTCTCCTGAAGGTGCTGACTCTCACTGGGGTCCAGCTCCTCTCCTCTCCCCTCCCCTCTTCTCTCCCCTTCCCTCCTCTCACTGGGGTTCTGAATATTTACCAGGGTTAAGTTTCCCTGGCAAGGGATGCCCTCCGAAAGTGAACATTATTTATATGCACGTGTGAACAGACATTCAACTACTGGAGGCATTACAGCCTCTGCTGTTCATATATTCCATTTAGGAATGGGCACATCGGATGATAATTCCGGTTGGCGATCTGGTCAAACTATTCTTTGCATTAGTTCAAGGTTGAATAGACCAATTGGAGCCGCTTGACTGCCAAGTGGGTCGTGATTGGCTCTCTTGGCCAAGGCCTGATGTTGAGCTGGGCTCTTGGCTGACTGAGTAGTGAGGATGGCAGTGCATGTGCCCACTGAGCCACGGGAAGGAAAGCGAGACTCCTTTGTTGCGCGATTAGGCAGTAATTAAGAAGTCAGATACCTGGAGAGATCACAGAGCCCGTCTCTCTAACGAGCAGCATGGTCCAGTGGCTGAAACATGGACATTAACTCATGCCACTTACGGGCAGAAAATTTCCCATTTTATGCTTTTCAGTGAGTTTGCCAGAGACTGTCAGCAGATTCATTTCCACGTGAGATTTTCACACAAACAAAGGCGGTAAATGGTTCTTCCCTGAGTGTTGCAAATCAGTAATTTGTTCAGACTTTTACACCAACTCAATGTATCAATGAGCTGGCCGCGGGCTCAGCAGCAGGGACTCAGCAGCTGGGAGGCAGCTCACTGTCTCCATTCCCCTCCGGAGGCGAGCGGGGGAGGGGAGAGAGACTGGAGGGTTATTAATGCCTAGCGTTTGTTTTCCTGCACTCACTGGGGTACAGATATGTTTGATGAGTACTAGTATACTCCACTCATTCTTCACACCCCTTTCTATCTATGTAACCACCTCCAGGCTGAGAATTCCTATGCTCTTCCTCCTGGTAGTCATACATCCCTAATTCCTTTCACCTACTATTGGCAACCAAGCCTTTTAACTGCCTAGGCCCTAAACTTTTGAATTCCCTGAATCACTCCTCCTCCTTTATTTTATATCTTCACACACTTCCCATCCCCTTCCCCCTTTGGAAAAGTGGAAAAGTGTTGAAAGTATTGTCAAGCTAATGCTTAACCCATTTGACCAAATCATGAACATCTCTTCCATGGCCAACAAGTTCAGAAGTGGGAAATTAACCAAAGCTTCTGGTTTAGGGTCAGGTCGTATCTCTCTCTCATGCTCTCAGCCTCTCCTGCCTCCTTTAAGATGCTCCTTAAAACCTTTCTTTTGACCAAGCATTGGCCCTCTGTCCTAATATCTCTTTACATGGCAAATATATGTGAAATTATGTCTGACATTGCTCCTATGAAGCCCTTACTTATTTTACAACAGGAAAGATGCCATATAAATGCAAGAGGGAACCTAGACCATATCTGACAGCTTAAGCCATCGCAGTTAAACCTGATCCTGTTATTGTCCAAAGTTTCTAGAAACACACTGTCCAGCAAAGATCACATTTGGCCATGTCTAGCCCATTAAAGATTCAGCAATATTTGCAGTTACTGTGTCCAGATGATGTATCTGCTCAGTCGCACTGTTTGGAATCTCTGATTAATGTCCTTGGTTGGAACCCATAACAGGATTTCTGATCTAAGAACAGAAAATGCTGGAAACATTCAGCAGGTCTGGCAGCATTTGTGGTGAAATAAATGGAGTTAACGTTTTGAGTCCAATATGACTTTTCTTCAGAACTAAAGTGAGAAAAAGATGATGGGTTATATTTTGTTGATAAAGGAGGAGGGGAAGGTGGAATAAAAAGAGGGTGTCAGAGAGCAGTATAACAGTATTTTTTTAACCTTTGCTCCTAGTTTGTATTATGAGGAGTCACTATTAGATTGATTAGTGTCACTGATTGGTATTTTTGGTTAGTGTCTCCAGTTATTGTTCCTGGTTAGTGATCCTGGTTAGTATTATGATCTGAGTCCTTAATTGTTGTCTCTGATTTGTCTGTCTAGTTAGTACCATGAGGTGCTATTGCTGATTAGTGCCATCGCTTAGTGTTCAGGATAGAGGGAACTTGAACTCTGGTGAGATAATGTTTTCATTAGGTTTATTAGTTGTGGTAGTAGAGCAGTTATGTTACTGGACTAGTAACCTGGAGCTATAGACTACCTATTCAGTGAGATATTCAATCCTATCATGGCAGTTAGAACCATAGAAAAGTTTCAGTTCTGAAGGTCACATAGATGTGGGACTGGAGTCACATTGTTTGCTCAGACCAGGTTTTAACAGTAAATCACACAGCTTCATTCTTTTACCGATAGCAGCTTTTTTTCTGTACTTCTAAAACTGAATTCCAATTCTTAAACTGATAGACCAAAATTGCTTGTTGTTCAGGAGATGCCCCACTGCCAACTTATGTCAAACACCTAGGAATGGCCAATATATGCCTGCCTTGCCAGCAACACCTGAGAAGGAATTCCTAAAAAAGGAGACAAAGACAGAAAAAGAGAAACAGATTGGCAGGAGAGGGTTAACAGGTTTTAAGAATGCACCTTGTTCCTAGTTATTTCAGAAGCAGGTTGAAGGAACTTAGGAGGAACCACAGGAGGCTTTCTCTCCAGAGGCATATGGCTCATTCAGGGGCTTTGTCTCCCACACAGTTCTTGCTGGGCTCCTCACAAATATTTTTGTGCCACAAGTCAAAGTTACAATTGCACCACTCACCTCCAGCTGGTCAGATTTACACATTGATATAATGGGAAAAGGCAGCACTGCCCATTACTCTGATTGGTAATTATCCATATTCCCAGCCCTTGCCAAACCATGCACCCAAGTCCACTGCCAGATATCTAATCTCTGCTGGATGTTGCACCCCAGTCTCTACCAAATCATGCACTCAAGGTCCCTGCCAGATATTGCATCACAATCGCTGCCAGATATCGAACCCCAGTCCCTGGCTGGATATTGAACACCAGCCCCCTGCCAGGTATCAAACCTCAGCTCCTAAAAGATATTGAACCCCAATCCCTGGACAGATGTTGTACCCCAGTTCCTAACAGATATTGTAGCCCAGCTAATATACTTACACACACAGTCAAACATACACTCACACACCTTAACACACATACTCACATTCAATTCATCACACACTCATATACACTCACACATTCAATCACACATACAATTATACATTTTATTGCATACACATACATTCAATCACACACATTCATACCTTTTCACAAACACTTTATTATACACACATTCACACATTCAATCGGATACACTCAGACATCCAATCATACATTCAATCACACACACAGACCCACATGTTCACTCACACAAATTTAATCAATCACAATCACAATCATCATACAATCAATCGCACACACTCAATCACAGACACACACTCATTCGCTTGCACATACACTCACATTCAATCATGCACACATCCAATTGCACACACACAGTTAAACACATATGCATACATATACACATGTTCAATTGCACATATTCAATTATACACACTCATTTTCAATCCTATATATTCAATTGCACATACTCACATGTTCAATCTCACATTCACTCATACACACACACACTCATAAATTCACTCACACATTCAATCATGTGCACACAACATACATGTTCACTCACACCTCCAATCACACATAGATAATGATCAAAAGTCTAGTCCACTTTCCCCTCCTTATTTCAGGATATACAGACATTGAATTCAGTGCCTCATTCACTCTCCAGATGAGATTTAGCGGGCTGTATTTTTGATCTCCGTGTTAAATTCTTCAGGCTCATTGACAACATTCTCAGCTCATTCAATATGTCTGGACTGTAAGTGGAATTTGGTGTGGATAGCAGCCGTGTAGTTAATGTCTGCTCCAGAGATAATGATACACAGAAAGAAAACATTGAGTAATAAAGAGATGAATGGGAATGCCAGTGTGTCAGCATTGGCAGCAATGGGTATAGTAATCTAATCTATCTGTAAATCACCCAAAGGACTCTGGGTGCAGACACTCAAATATCTGAACATGCATACAGACACAACGTTCAACATAGATTAAATTTAACTCTATCCAAATACATTTAAAAGTCCTACTTGTTTTTTGGGGGTTGGCATTTAGGGTTCATACATTTTAACAGCACTATAGGTGAACATTTAGCCAATCATGCCTTTGTAATCCTTTTGAAAGAATCTGCCCTTTACACTCACTCTAAATAGGCAGAGAGGATCAGGGGGATTCGAGGATACAGAGGCAAACAGCATTAAAATGTAGGTTTCATGCACACACAGGTTAATAGATCATTACAAAAAGCAAACAGAATTCTGTTCTAAAAGAACTGATAACAGTTAAGTTCTTTTAAATTTGTCCCGAACCTTGGTTAGGGCACTCTTGCAATACTGTTAACAGTTCTGGTCTCCACATTATAAAAAGAATATATAGGCATTAGAAAAAGTGCAAAACAGGATTTACTAGAATTATATCAGAAATGCAAGCTTATACCTATCAGGAAAAATTGAACAGAATATGACTCTTTGTCCAGATAAGAGAAAGCTGAGAAGGCCTTTACATTTGTAAAAAGGTTTAATAGGGTAACCAAAGAGAAGATATTTCTGGTTGCAGATGTGGCCAGAATTGAGAGCCATAAATATAAGAGCAGCATCGATAAATCTGATCAGAAATTCAGAAGAAACCCCTTTACCAAGAGTACAAATGTGAAGCTGGCTACCAAGGTGAATAGAAAATGATGAGGAAGCTGAATCAGTCATGGAGAAGAAAGAAATAGAAGAATATATTGATAAGTTTAGAGGAAGTGAGATGGAAAGAGGTTTGTGTGGAATATAAACACCAACTCTGACCTAGTGGACCAAATGGCCTGTCTCTGCTGTAATTTCCATTTCATCTTCCCAGCTGTACTTTCCCAGGTCAGAAGGTAAGATGTGGAAGCCCAGACACTAATCTGAAGCACAGTCAGCGTAAATAACTTACCATCATTGTAAATAATTCACCATGGATTTTGCACTGCACCTTGTTGGGGGGGGGGGGGGGGGGAGAACTCTAAACAAACTAAAATCCCTGAGATGGTATGGAAGTAGGATATGCCAAGGGGGCAAAAGAGCTGTGGAATATTTATGTAAGGTTCATCATCTAATTGTCTTGGAATCAACTGTAAACTATGAATTCTTTGACACTTGACAGTTGTAATAATATATTAATGATGGTGAGCGAGGATTGGAGAAGTGATGGATGAGGGGTGCAGTTCAAGGACTGTATTCATTCCGATCTGCTTTCATCAACCTAATACCAATTCTGACCCTTGACCAACCGAGACACCTGTAACCATTTGGTTCTAGTTCTGTATCTGCTAGTCCACCAAAACAAGGCTCTGCTGAGAAAGGGTTAAACCTCAGCCTGATTACCAGTGCAGAAAAGTAAGTTCACAGCGTCATTTCAAACTTTTGTGCCTTGTCCTCCTCTCTCACTGACATCCCCCACCCTCAAAAACAAAAAATCAAAAAAATACAAATCAATGGATAGCTTGGAAATGTGAATAGGGTCTCTGAGCCAGTCATAATGACAGCCTGTCTTAGCCACTAGGCCTGAAAAGCAGGTACCTTTGTTAGGTCTGAAACAGCCTGAGACCCTGTGATCCCACCCCCTGCTGCTTAATGTTTTAATATTCAGCCAGCACCTTCCTTCACAGAGCACCACATCGAGTAAATATGTCAGCGTTTATAGATATCACATTGGGCTGCACGGGTTTGTCAGTGCTGTATTCTCTCACTAATGGACCCCTAAGGTGCAGGCCGCAGAGCATTGAAAGGGTCCTCAGGCCTCTGTTTTGTCCTAGGTGAGACAAAAAAATCAGAGTGCACACAGCACACATGACAAGAGCTATTAAAAGCCAAATGGTGCCAGGTTTTTGTGTGCTAAAAGGGAGGAGGTCCAACTGCTCAGTTGAAGGCCTTGATTCCCCATCCTTCAAAAGAAACTATTATCAGTGAAAAAATAAAAGGCTTGAGCGTTTTCATTCACTTGGGCTTGGAAAAAGAAATAATTTATACTGTTCCTGAAATTTAAAAAAAACAGTGGGTTTCTGAAGTGATTTTTACCGCCCAAAATTAGGGCTTCATCTTATAGTTGTTTCTGAGAGTTTGTGTTCTGGGTTAATATGCAATGATTCGTAAACAGCACTTTTTAACACCTAATGGAGATAATGTTTTCCCCAGTTAGGAAACAATTAGGAAGCACATGGCAGAAACCAAAATGGTCTGTGTTCTCTCTCTGTTTCTTTGCTTGTTGGTCTCTCTGTCCATGACCCTGCTTCTCCCCCTCTCTCTCTCTCTCTTTGTCTCCATCTCTTTCTTTTTCTCCCTCTCTTTATCTCTTTCTCTGTTTCTGTCTTTGTCTCTCAGTATCTATCTGCTCCTGTGTCTATTTCTGTTTCTATCTTTCTCCCAGTCTCCTATTTTTTTCTTCTCTTTTGTCTGTCTCTATCTGCCTCTTTTCTGTCTCCCTATCTGGTTCTTGTTCTATCTTTCTCTGCTGGTCCATGTATCTCTGTCTCTCTCTCTCTCTGTTCAGCGTTTTCTCTGATCCTCTCTCTAAGTTTCTCTTGTCTGCCTCTGCCTATGTCTGTCTCTCTGTGTCTGTCATTCTCTCTCCTTCTCTCTATCTGCCTCTTTCTATCCACTCCTGAGTAGCTCCCCTGGCTGCCAGTGTCCTGCAACACTGAAATATAGAGTAAAAGCCTAGAATAGATTTTACAGATGTGGAGAGGATCTATGGTTGAGGCCCCAGTAACTCTGCACCCACTACAGGGTCAGACACGAGCAAAGAGAAAGGTTTGAACATGTGAAAGGAAAGCAAAGCTTGATTTTGATGAACTTTTCATCTGTTGCTGTACAGGCCAGAGTGGAAGGTAACAATATCAGCTTCATCACTCACTCACTCTGAATATACTTAACCTTCTCTTTCCCTTAATTTAGTATTACAGTTTTCATTGTTCTCCTCTCCAAAGCTGCTCATTATGTTGGGGCAGTAATCACCATCTGATTGCTTGCCCAAGTGGTCACTCTTTATCTGTGAGCTCTGGTAGTGAATTCTAATCAGCTACCAGACCATGAAAGAATTCTCTGATTTCTCACAAGTGGAAGTGGTGACCCACTACTGAAACTTTTTCCTGATCTCTCTCATCACTCCTTCGGCTGAAAAGGCCACTTGAAGGATCCTAACCAATGAGATAAGTAGCTCAGTATAGGGCAGTTGGATATTTGGACAGTTATACAAAAAAGTGCCCTTTCCAATAAAGTATGTACCAGGTGATTTAAAATCCTCTGGTGCAGAATCACCTAACACGAACACAAGTCTGAGAATTGGCAGAAATATCTCTTGGACTTTTATAATTGTAATAAGGTCAATTTAATATTTTAGTTCTATTACATAGAACTATAAACTATTTACAGCAAACAGGCCATTCGGCCCAGCAGGGCCATACGAGTGTTTATGCTTCAATAATTCTCTGCCTGCCCTACATCATCTCACCCAACCTTCTATTCCTTTCTCCCTTCTCTGTTTATCTAGCATCTCGTTCAGTGCACCTGCATTATTCACCTGAACCGCATTGTTGTGAGTTCCATATTCTCCCTACTCTTGAGATGACCAAGATTCTACTGAATTCTCCATTTAATTTATTATATTCATGGATTCTAGTTCTGGTTTCCCATACAAGTAAAAACATCTTCTTCATAGCTAACCAATCAAATCCTTGCATAGCCTTCGAGATTTTTATTAGGTCAGCCATTCGGTGTTGCCTCTTCTAGAGAAAAGAGCCAAGTTCTCTTCAATCTTTCCTATTAAATATAATCTCTGAGTTCTGGCATTATTCTGGTCAGTTATTGTTTCATCTTCTTCAGTGTCCCAGCATTCTGTTTTTAACATGGAGATGAAACTGAACACATTTTTGTCTGTTGAAGTTACAAGGACAATTAGCAGATCATCTGATGCCAGTCATTGTGTTCTAACATCTAGAATGAGTTTCCACCCCATGGGTTCATCTGAGTCCAGTTCAAGAGTTCGAGAGTCTCCCATGAACCACAACCACTTCCCTGATAGGTCAATATTCCAACTGATGACCAAGTTTCTACATTTGTTGGTCAGCCTTACACAGAGAGGGCAGTTTAACCACAGAGTCATCAGTCTAATTGTCGCACCTGACCCTGGCATTTGGCCCACTTGCAACTCCACCATCAGACCTTATTCAGTCTGTAGCTCTCTCATATTGAAGTCAGGTTTGAGCCACATTTCCAGGATGTGATATTCCACTGCAGTGATGAGGGATTGCTGCACTATTGGAGCTGTCAACCATTGGAGCTAATGTTAAAGCTGTCCTATTAGGTGGTGTCTTCAGGAAGGAGCAGGAGAGTTTTCCCTTGGGGGTGGATTATACAGGAATCAACTTCATCATGCCCCCCGATCAAAACATCTGTGGTCAGCCTGCCCACCTGAAACCTGGCTATAATGCGGGGGGGAGTGTTATTTAAGTCAGAGGGACGCAATATCCCCACCTACAGTCGGCTGTAGTTCTGTAGTCCCAGCAGCATCAGAATCAAGTAGTGATCACTGCTGGGACTACATAAAAGTCCCCAGAGAGGCAGTGTTGTGGATGCTGAATTTCAGATCAGACGATGTTGGATGAGCTTGCCAGGTAGAACCCTGGAGAGGACTGTGTTTTGGAGGCCATTGTGGGAGACTTGAAAGAGCGTATGATCTTGGGAAGGTATGCCTCCGATAGAGACAAAGGAGCCCAAAGAACATTCCCCACCTACCTGCCTGACAACAACCTACATAGTGAAAGCTGCTGGGCTGACTGCCTTCCTCACTTTAATTTGCCACCTAAAGACCTCAAAATGTCTTAGGGCAAACAGGTTGCCTGACATCTCACCCTACAGCATAATATGAGAGGCAGATCAGGGATGGGCAGGCCACTCACTTTATTTTACCAGTCTATACCCCCACCACCTCCATAAAGCTCACCAGCTGTAAAATTCAACCCTTTGTATCCTGGCTAAATCAATACCACACAAATACATTATTCTGGTTATTATCTCATTGCTGTTTTTGGGAGCTTGCTATGCACAAATTGGCTGCCACATTTCCTGCGATATAACAGTGAGAAGGCTTCAAAATTCATTCATTATCATTAAAGCACTTTGGAATGTCTTCGGTGATCCGGAAAGATGTGCGATAGAAATGCAAGTATTTAGAGCAGTTACCCCTTGAGATCAGAGACAGCATTGGCCTTGAAATGTGAGACATTGTCTGGGCTGGGGAGGGGTGGGAAGTGCTTAGATCTCAGAGCTGTGCCAGGCCAGTTAAGGGCAGTTCTGATCACAGTCATCCCGAGAGAACAAAACCCGACACAGTGATGATGTTACAAGGGGCTGTTGTGCAATTTGATTTCATTAATGCATCCTCATGTCTCCAACTGTCCACAGCTTCCTCTCCAAAGTAAAACAGCATTTCTCAGTTCTGAGGAGCCCCTGAGTGGGTCTTAATGACAGGTTTCACCTAATCCCTTAACACCTTGTTTAATTAAACTTCACAGCCGATCGCTGATTCGCTCCATATCTTGGCCAATTTCCGCCCCCCCCCTGCCTCCCCCAACTCCCCCTCCCACCTCAGTTCACCAAGAGATGTATTCTTCCATAATCCGAACCGCACACAACTCCTTGAGCAAAGACGTTCCTCTAATGACTCTTGGGCTTGTTTGGATTTATTATTGGAGAATGTGCCCTGGCTGCTTGACTTCTACTCACTAATTTACACATTTGTTCATGGTAGACTGCATCACAAAGCTGCAATTTTTCCACTCTCGCAGCCTCCACACAAATGACCACATCACACCTGCAAACATTGTTTACAGCTTCCCTACCACCATCAAATTGAATTGGAAGAACGGTTACATTTTAAGCCTTTGAAAGACCTTTGCTTATATATTTTGTCCTAATCCTCCAGCCTCTAACCTCTTTGCCTCCTCACTTCTAATTTTCATTTAGCTTCCTCTGGACTTCTTTGGCTAGCAGCAGAGGCCTCTGATAATTGAAGACTTCAAGCTGCTTTCTGAATAATATCAGAAGGGAACAGAGTTAGATTCAACCACAGCAGGAATCAATCGGGCCAATTCAACTTGGGTAGCCAGTCTGAACACGGTGTATTGCCAGGTTACACTAGTGGCCCAGTGATAGATCAGCCACAGACATCAACATGAGATGAGTACTAAAGTAAAAGAAAATACTTCAGATGCTGGAAATCCAAAATATAAACAGAAAATTCTAAAAAAAACTTAATAGGTCTGTGGAGGGAGTCACACAGACGCAAAACGATCGACGGTGCTGGTGCTTTCTGGTGGTGGATATTGGGAACAAATATTAAAATTTGGACAAGAAGACATATTCTTACTGAGAGTAACATAAAATGCTGGAAAATCTCAGCAGGCCTGACAGCATCTGTGGGGAGAGAGTAGAGCCAACATTCCTGCTTTTGTTTCAGATTCCAGCATCCACATTATTTTGCTTTTTTCTTACTGAGAGTTCCTTGTCATGCCACATATTTAATCTGTTATTATGGTTCTCTTGCCAAATTAAATGGACAAAGTTGAGAGGAACCTACTCATAGAAATTCAGTAACTCAGTCAGACAGGCAAGACTGCACCAGGCAGAAGCATTTATTCTTGATTCATTCTCAGGATGGAACAGTCTCTGGTCAGACCCAGATACATTACCTCAGTGTTACAATGAGGCGCATGTTATATCAGAGTGTTATAGCGTGGAGTATGAGTTATGTCAGTGTGAATGTGAGGGTGTGCATTATGTTAAATTGTTCCAGTGAAATGTGTGTTATATCAGAGTGTTACAATGAGGGTGTGTATTACATGTTTTATATCGTGTGTTACAGTAAAGGATTTTATATCAGAACAGTGAGGGGTATGCATTACATCAAATTGTTCCACTGAAGTGCATGAGTTATATTAAAGTATTACAGTGAGGGGTGTGCATTATATTGGTGTTACAGAAGGGATGTGTGTTACATTGGAGCGTTACAATGAGGGGTATATGTTATATCAGAGTGTGTATTACATCAAATTGTTCCAATGAAGTGTGTGTTTTATATCAGTGTTACAGTGAGGAATGTGTATTATATCAGTATTATAGTAAGGAATGTGTGTTATATTAGTGTTACAGTGAGGGGTGTGTGTTATATCAGAGTGTTACAGTGAGTTGTGTGTTATATCAGTGTTATACTGAGGGATGTTCATTACATTAAATTGTTCCAGTGAAGTGCGTATCTTATATCGGTGCTACGGTGAGGAATGTTTGTTATATCTGAGTATGACAATGAGGGATGTGCATTATATCAAATTGTTCCAGTGAAGTATGTGTGTTATATCAGAGTGTCATAGTGAGGGGTGTGTGTTATATCAGTGTTACAGTGAGGAGTGTCTATTATATCAAAGTGTCACAGTGAGGGATGTGTGTTATATTAGTGTGTTGCAGTGAAGGTTGTGGGGTATATCAGTGGTGTTTAAATAAGGGGACTGTTTGATGTGTAGCTAGTTCTTAATTAGATGATCTTTGGCAGTTAAACAGTTGAGGAGCCCCCAGGTTAGGGAGGGGAAAATCAGCCAAGTTTCCCTCTATAGATCATCAAGCAGAACCTCCTGTGGGGAATTCCATGTGTATTTGCTTCAGATATGGACAGGTATGGGAGCGGTTGTGATGCCTGGCTCGGTCAAATACGCTGCTGACACTCACCTCACACTGTCACTGAGACAGGCCCAGGAGGTACCTAGTAACCTAGAAGAGTTCAGTTATGTCCCAGGGGAGGACAGGTCTGGGGAGATAGTCAGAGGAATTCAATGTACACAGTACAAAATATACTACACAATAAGCCAACTCCTCCAAACTTCCCTGAGAGCTAGAAAGACTCCTGATGTGTTGAAATCAGGAGCATTACACCAAAAACCACAACACTCTATTGGTGAAGCTGAGAAATGTTAGCAGGCCATAACTGGTCTTCACAGGGGCCTCACAGCTATCTTCCTCCAACCAGTCCATGACAGTATTAAATATCCTTCACCCTTGGAGGAGGGCCGAATCTGACATTAACCCTATTAGCTTCTTATTCAATCACTCCAATCTTGTAGAATTATAAAAAACAGAGAATATTTCACAACTCTGTGTAGATTTACAGGAGAAAATGACCCTACCATTGGAATCATATTGTTTAATGGGTTGTAACCCTACAGGTGAAGTCTGACAGAAGAAGTTAATGTGTAGAATAAAATAACGTGCATGAAATTGGGGGTAATTGGTAGAAAATTGGTTAGTAGTCAGGAAACAAAGAGTAGGAAATAAATGAGTCTTTGTTAGAGTGGGTAGGTAGTGACTAGTGGGTCCTACAAGGATAAATATCTGGATGCCAGCTATTCACAATATACATCAATGATTTGAATGAGAGAACCAAATGTCATATTTGCAAGTTTGCTGCCAATACAAAACTTGGTGAAAATTTGAGTGGGGAGGAGAATATTAAGAAGCTTCAAAGTGATTTACTCAAGTTGAGTGAGTGGGCAAATACATGGCAGATGCAGTATAACATGGATAAATGTAAAGTTATCCACTTTAGAAGGAAAAAAAATGAATGGCAGAATATTATCCATATGGTGAAATATTGGGAAATGTTGATGTACAAAGGAACTTGGGTGTTCTTATACACCAGTCAATGAAAGCAAGCTTGCAGGTACAACAAGCAGTTGAGAAGGTAAATGGTATATTGACCTTCATTACAACAGCATCTGAGTAGATGAAGAAGGGTGTCTTACTGCAGCTGTACAATGCTTTAGTGAGGCTACAGCTGGAGTACTGTGTCCAGTTCTGCTCTCCTTAGCTAAGAAAGGATATACGTGCCATAGAAAGAGTGCATAGAAGTCTGAGGAGGCCAAATTACTGAATATATTCAAAGAAGGAAATAGGTCAGATATCTACACTCTAAAGGCCTTAAGGATATTAGGAGAATGCGGGAGTATGGTGTTGAGATAGTGGATCAGCTATGAACATATTGAAATGCGCAGGAGGCTTGAAGAGCTGAATGACTATTTTTTACGTTTTCTATGACATTGTGATCCTCTCTAATGGTCCAATATTCATAGAAAGATTCCATGTTCAGTTTCCAATCCAGACTTAGCTGAGCAGCCCTGTCGATCTCTTCCTGCTCTTCATCACTGACATGGGACGTGTCTCAGATTGTAACTGTGAGGCCTGAATAAAATCATAGAATTCTTAAAGCGAAAACATAAGCTATTTGGCCACCACGAATGCACCAGCTCACTGAATGAGCAACATACTAAGTGCCATTCTCCCATCCTTTTCTCTATAATCCTGAACAGTTTGCAGATTCAAATAACAGTCAAATTCTTTTTTGAACCTGTCTCTACCAAACTCTTAGGGAATACATTCTAGACTGTAACAACTTCTGTGATCTTATTTTCCTATATTGCTTTTGCTTCTTCTGCAAATTTCTTTAAATATATGCCCTCTCATTCTTAATCCTTTCATGAGGGGAAACAGACTCTTCTGATCTTCTCTTTCTAGACCCCTTCATGATTTTGAATACCTCCATCAAATCTCTACTCAGCCTTTTTTTCTGCAAGGAAAACAATCCTAACTTTTCCAATCTGTCTTCTTGATTGAAGTTCCTTATCCTTCAAGCTGATCTTGTGATTTTTTTCTGCACTTTTTCCAACACTTTCACATATTTCCTAAAGTATGGTGCCCAGAACTGGATGCAATACTCTCATCTAGGCCAAACTAATGACTTAGAATGTTCAACATAACCTCCTTGCTGTTGTACCCTATGCCCCTCTAAGTATAGCCAAAGATACTCTATGCGTTATTAGCCGTTCTCTGAATCTTTCCTGCCACATCCAATGACTTAAGCATATAAACCCAGGTTCCTCTGCTCCTACACCCCTTTCAGAATTATACCTATTATTTTATATTGTCTTCCACATTTTTCCTACCAAAATGAATCACTTCCCATTTCTCTGCTTTGAATTTCAACTGCCACTTGTCTGCCCATTAGTAACTTGTCTAAAAGTCCCTTTGAATTTCCACACTATCCCCTTCCCGGTTTAAAATGCTTCCACGTTTTGTATCATCTGCAAATTTTGAAATTGTGCCTTGGACAACAAGGTCTAGGTCAAATCAGGAAAAGCAAGAGTCCCAACATCAATCCCTCGGGAATTCCACTGCAAACCTTCCTCCAGCTTGAAAACATTCACTAATCACTACTCTGTTTCCTGTCACTCAGCCAATTTTGTATCCCTATTGCTACTAACCCAGTTATTGTGTGAGCTATAACCTTGCTCACAAGCCTATTGTGTGGCACTGTATCAAATGCCTTTTGGAAATCGAAGTACACCAAATCAGCTGCATTGCCCTCAGCAGCCCTTGCTATTATTTCTTCAAAGAACTACAATAACTTAATTAAATATGATTTTTCTTGAGAAATTCCTGCTGGCTTTCCTGAATTAGCCCTTATTGTCCATATGGCTATTAATTTTATCCTGAATTATTGTTTCCAGAAGGTTTCAACCATCAAGTTTAAACTTATTGGCCTGTATTTGTTGGGCTTATCTTTACACCCTTTTTTGAAATATAAAATTTTCCATTCTTCTGGCACTACCACAGAGCCTAAGGAAGACTGAAAAATGATGACCAGCACCTCTGCAGTTTCCATACTCACCTCCCAAATTATCCTTGGAAGTATTTCCACCAGTTGTGGTTCCTTATCAACTTTAGGTACAGACAGCTTATCCAATCAAATTTAAACTCTTCCAGTATCTCAGTTAACTCCTTTTTCACTCTGGCATGGGTAGCATCATCATAGGTAAACACTGATGCAAAGTATTCATTTAATATCTCAGTTATATCCTCTGCCTTCATGCTTGAAACCCTCTTTTGCTTCCTAATTGGCTCTACATCTCTTTTTACTACCTTTTCATCTAGTCAAAGAATCTGCTGTCTCCATTTACACATAGGGTTGGGCTAAGGCTCCACAGTGGTGTTTATTTTAGAGGAGGTCACAAAATTTGCTTCACATCAGATCCTTCACAGGATTCCTTATACTGGATCGTTCACAGTGGCTCTTTTGCACTGAATTCCTCATATTAGCTCCCTCACTCTGGGTCTTTAACATCTGATATTCGCACTGGATCCTTTACCCTGGATCCTGTACTCTGGATAATTCACAGCGGATCATTCATACTAAATCCTTTCATGGACTGGGGTTGAAAGCTGGGCTCAGAGCACTGAGTTTGGCTGCTCCATTAGCACTTGTATATGACAGCACGGTTATTGTTAAGTTAAAATGAGTTGTTGTGAAATCAATGTCGATAGTACATGCTGTATGTATGAAATGGGGGGTGAAATTTCTCTTGGCCAGAATTATAAATCCGTGGGCTCTTCACGCTAGGCTTGATTTGTGAACATGCTGGCATTTATGCTGATTCACTATCATCTATTTTGTATTCAATGAGAGGTGATGGGAAAATAATCACTAACATAACAATCACATTGATCGGAGTTTCTATATTGTCTGATTGGAAGCGCAGTGAAGGATTGGACTATCCCTCATTTATTCGCCATTCCATGTTATATTGGTTAGACCTTTAAGATGTTCTTGGCTCAACAAGAAATCTTCCTGCCCTCAGGACTTGCAAAATATTCTCAAGTCAACTTTCTAAACTCCATTCAATCCTGATGCTTTCGAATATTACCCCTCAATAGGCAATCGCTTGGATGATGGGGCCTCAGATGTGGAATCTGAGCCAGATCTCCCACTGAAACGAAAGCAGCGCCGCAGCCGCACCACGTTTACCGCAGAACAGCTGGAGGAGTTGGAGAAAGCTTTTGAGAGGACCCATTACCCTGACATCTACACCAGAGAAGAGCTAGCCCAGAGGACCAAACTCACAGAGGCACGAGTCCAGGTGAGTTCAGTGAGTTAAACCTGATTACATCAAGTGATACAGCACAGAAACAGACCTTTGAACCCAACAGAGATCCACACAGGCATTTATGCTGCTGATGAGCCTCCTCAGACCCTATTTCATCAGCGTCTCCCTTTATTCTTTTCAACTCAGCAATAAAGATCGAAGAGAGATTTAATAAGAGACATACAATATTATGACAGGTTTAGATAAGGCTGTTCCTGATAACCAAACCCTTAAGGGCCAGGGGACCCAGGTTTAAGGAATGCCAGGAGAGAGATGTAAGGGAAGGTAGGTGGTCATTGCCCTTGGACCTCCTCCTATTCCACTCCCCTAAATTTTCCACAGACCCTGTTTATCCCTGGTTTTCCATCAAATGACAGTGCAGTGGGAGAAGTCATAATGTCTTATTGCCTCCATCCATGTGTTCAATTATTTTTCTATTTCCTTTGACATACTGCTCACATGAACCAAAATATGTTAACTATGAAAGAATAAATGCTTGTCCCAATCCCAAATTTGGTTTACTCCATGCAGGTTCCACCCCAGGTCCCATGCTAATTTTTTATCATCAAAGTATACATCAAAGCTAAAATCTTCCATTGTTCATCACCTGTGTGGAGTAAGCGCAATCATTATCATCTTATTATCTTCACGTAAACTGTTAACATCTCCTTCGCTATGCACGAGGGATGGTTCCCATTGTTTATCTTGATTTTTTTTGAGTATTTGCAACTCTTCAGAATCCCCCCTAAAGCACACAACAAAATCTCCTTCCATTCCTTACCTAAATCACTTCCTAAACCATAAAATAGGAACACTGCATTATGTGAGTGCATGCGAACAGGGTTTAAATCCATTGGGATTCTGTAGTTAGGGATGAAATGCAATGGGGCTTTAAATTCATTAGAATTCTGTAGTTAGGGTGAAATATGATGGGGCTTTAAATCCATTAGGATTCTGTATTTAGGGATTGAATGGTATGGGCATTTAAATCCATTGGGATTTTGTATTCTGGGAGTTAATGGGATGGCATTTGGCCCAATGAAATTCAAAACTTTGACCAACTATACATTTATCTAATGCTGTACACATTTGGTGAATAAGCAATATCAAAGTTTGTGAGTGCAAATTCTTTAGTTTTATGATTACACCAGGGGTCCAAAGTTTTGTTTCAGGAAGTAATTTCAGTAGTTTTTGTTTCAATATCTACAAACTACACAGAGTCTGTATTTATATAGTTCATACCGAGTGAGGACAGAACCATGCCCATTATATGATAGTGCTAAATATTCACCAAATTTCCCTCTCTCTTAACTCCCCATATTGAGCAGATAACATTGGGAATGAAATTAGTCTTTGGCAAGTAGCAGGAAGCGGGCTCTACTGAATGGGCCTCCTGCTCTAAACTATTGACTGAAGTCAGAAAGAATATTCGAAGCTGTTTCAATCTGAATATGGATTCATTACAAGCCTATAGCATGCTGCTGCCAAAAGCCAATTTGATTCACTGCCAGAACATAGTTGCTAAGGTGCCAAGCATCCTCCAATAACTCATCATTCCTATGTGAGCTAGGCAGTGTTGCTAGGGTATTTGATATTGGAGAGCACCACAGCCAAGTCTAATACTGTCCTCTCTTAATGTCCACATACAGCAGAGTCACCAGACAGTAATCAGGAGAAGGAACCCTGTTTATTCCCTCTAATCCTTAGGTCAGTTGGATAACCCCCAACGGCTGACTTGTGTAAAATCAGTTAACAAAACAGAGAGCAGAGATTTAACCCCGTACAGGTCCATGTAGCTCAGCTGTTCAATAGATAAACCTCAGTTAGATACTGCACAACCTACTTGGTTTGACTTCGCTGCATCTCACAGGCAAGACAACCTTCACCTCTTGAGTAAAGATTTTTAACTTGGCATTGAAACTGTTTGAAAAGTAGAGAACTTCTAGTTGAATAAACTTTGAGATTATGGGGGAAGCTCATGGGAAAACAGTAGGGATCAGAAATAAAGCTATACTGACCCTTAGACTGGTTCTCGACAGTCCCTTCAAATGGAATTGCCCACTGTGAGAGGGAATCAATGAATTCAGCCCAGTGGATTTCAAATGGTGCTGAGTGACATGATGCAGCTACTGTTGTTGCAGTGTAGAGAGACTGGGAAAGCTGCAGTTGTTTAGAGCAAAAAATGCTAAGATGAGATTTGATCACTGTGTTCAAAATTGTGAAGAGTCCTGGAGAGTAAATAAGGAGAAACTGTTTCCAGTGCAAAAGTAGAAGCTAAAATATGCAGATGCTGGAAATATTAAAGAAAAACAGAAAATGCTGGGAAAAACTGAACAGGTCTGGCAGAACCTGTGAAGGGAGAAATAAAGTTAATGTTTTGAGCTCAATATGACTATTTTTCAGAACTCAGATGCTGCTGGACATCCTGTGCAGCACTACTGGTGTCTGGAGAACAGATTTAGGTGATAGACAGGCACATGAGGACATTTTTTTTTTGCTTATGCAGAGAATTGGGATCTGAACATTATGTGTGGAAGAATTAGGAAGGAAGGGAGGACATTCATTCAGTGGTAACTTCCAAAAGGAATTGGACAAATATTTGAGATAAAGTACAGGGCCATAGGAAAAGAGTAAGGGAATAAAATTAATTGCATAGATCTTTCAAAGAACTACTATAGTCATGATGGACTGAATGGCCTACTTCTGTGCTGTATCATTTTCTGACCCTATGGCGAAATGTAAAACTGTCTCTCTTAGTTAGAGTCTCTCACTAGTCCCTATTTGGCAATATTTGTAAGTGAATGATTTGACCCAACATTCTGTTCCTCTCCTCACATTATGTTATTAGTAGAATCGGGAAATGAACCATGTTTTTTTTTGGCTTGTTACTGCATTTCTCAATTTCAATTCAGAATGGCCTGTTTGAAATAGGACAGCTGGAGAGGGAAAATTCTCACTGATGACTTTGAACAGTGATTTGACAGGACCTGAATTCAAAACTGCAAGAAGCAGATGTTGTGGTAGCAAGGCACAAACATTTGAACTGGAGCAGGACAGGGTGAAAGGCTTTGAACTGGGCAATGAGTCTGTCTGGCAGAGGGCTTGGATTAAAGTGGGACCCTGTTATATTCAGCATCTCTTACACTAACTGCAAAGATAGTGCAGGCAAGGAACTGCTGCATCAACAGAAAAAAAAATCAAAGCAGCAGAGGTAAACTGTATGTTCTGAACAGGACAGCCGATTAAGGAACATTTAAACAGGAGACCTGAAGCTGAATAATATTAGGAAACAGCAACATGATGAACATGTTTCTCAGTCATGTTTGTTGAAGGATGAATCTTAGTGTGGATACTGGGGAAATCTCCCGTGCTCTTTCTGAAGTAGTGATGGGATTATCTGACAGGACAGATAGGAACTCACCGGCGACTGGAATTCTCCGGTCCCACTGCAGTGAACGGAGATTTACCAAATTCTCCATTCTTGCTCACAGCGGGGGCGGGGCAAATGAGATCGGATCTTCCGGCCAGGAGGATGTCCATTTAGCATGCCAAGAGATAGCACCTTCTGAAGTGCAGCATTAGGGGTGTTATCCTGCATTGGGTGTTTGAGTATTTGCAGTGGGGATTTAACCCGTGAACCTCTCACTCAGGCAAGAGTGTTTACCCATTGAGTCACAGCTATCCCATCCATAATCCTTCTGGACTAAAAGAAGCGAGCACAGAGCTGAAAGGAAATGAACAGCTCGCACTAATACTCTTTCTTCCCAACAGCTCACATTATAGGCCAACATCATTCCTTCAGTTATCTCTCAAGCCTTCTCCTATCAAAAGTTCTTCACCTCAGTCTCCGAGGATTCCAAGCCCCTGAAGAAAATCATTTGTCAGGTGAAGGACTTGGTGAATATTTGATGGCGGGAAGAGGTGTGGAACATCTTCTGCAGCTTGCCTTATTTTCCAAGGTTACCATAAAAACCCTTTAGCTCTGTGCCCATTGCCTGTGTGGGTGGGGAATGCCTGGGATTTAGAGCTGTGTGAGCACTTTAATGATTAATGTTTGCAATCTTTCAGAAGGCCCCAGAGAGGCTGAGCCATCAACGCTGAAATGTAGAAAAATATTTGAGGGATCGGTGGACTTGAAAGTGGTGGGAAGAGGCAGAAACTGGCAGTGAGAAATCCTTCTGGAATGTGTGCTCACAACAGCTGTCGCCTTTATGCTTTCTCCCGACAAGCAAGCTTCTCTAGATTTTCTGCCCCTTAAAGCTGAGATTTTGTTCGAGCAACTCACTTGAAAATGAAATGAGTAAAAGGGTCCTTCAGCTACCTGGAAGCATGTTGGAATCATATTAGAACTTTGCTAATCATCAAGAATAGAGTGACAGAATATTAATTGACTGGGTTTGGGGTTTTCTTTCTTCAGTACAGGACAACCTGGATAATTTTCCACAATGCTAAGTGAATGCCAGTGTTGTAGGTGTACTGAAACAGTTTGGCTAGGGATACGGCAAGTTCTGGAGCACAGTTCTTCAGTACTGTTGTTGGAATATTGTAATGGCCCTCAGCTTTGCAGCATTCAGTGCTTCAACTGTCTCTTGATATTACAAGGAGTGAATCTAATAGGCTGAAGACTGACACCTATGATGCTGGGGATTTCTGGAGGGGGTCGAAGTGGATTATCTACTCAACACTGAACCTTGTTTTTTGCACTGTGCTGAGCTTATCCCAATATTGTGGAGGGGGATAGTCAGACAGTCTCCTCCCATTATTTACTAATTTTGCACCACTATTCATAACTGGATGTGGCAGAACTGCAAAGCTTTGACCTGTTCTGTTGGTTGTGGGATCACTTGGCCCTGTCTACAGCATATTGCTTCCACTATTTAACATGAATGAAGTTCTGCATTGTAGCTTTAATAGGTTGATATCTCATTTTCAGAAACATCTATGTGCAGAAACACCTTTTTAAACAGCAGTCCCTGGGCAGTGATTGCAGTGCATACCTGGCTGGGAATGGGTTAAAATGGCAGTAGGGTTTGATATACTTCACTGTGCCCTTGTTTTGATTTTAATAATGAACTTGTCCATTGCCAAAAGCAGCACTGTTAAAATCAGGAATGGAGAGGAAATGGCACTGTTCCATTTTACCTGCTCCACATCTTTTTCATTACTGGGAGGTGAAAGTTCTGCTCTCAATATATTCAATGCACCTGCAGTAGTTCAATGAGCAGAACTCTCACCCTAGTGTCCGAAGATTGTTGTGTCAAGTCCTACCTCAAAGACTTGAGCACATAATCAAGGCTGACACTCCATTGCAATACTGAAGGAATATTGCACTGTCAGAGCTACTGCCTAATAGAATCAGATGTTATGCCTAGGTCCTGTTTATCCCTCTCAGTTAGATGTAAACAATTTTGTGACACTATCATAGAACATAGAACTTAGTTCTATGTTCTATAATAGTGTCACAAGATTGTTACAGCACAGTACAGGCCCTTTGGCCCTCGATGTTGCGCCAGCCAATGGAACCAATCTAATGACCCTCTAATGTAAACTATTCCAATGTTATCCATATGCCTAACCACTGACCATTTGAACAGTCTTAAAGTTGGTGAGTCCACAACTGCTGCAGGCAGGGTATTCCATGCCCTTACTATCCTCTGACTAAAGAACCTACCTCTGACATCCATTCTATAATTAGCATGTCTTAATTTAAAGCTATGTCCCCTCGTGTTAACTATCATCATCCAAAGAAAAAGGATCTCACTATCCACCTTATTTAACCCTCTGATCATCTTGTATGCCTCAATTAGATCACCTCTTAACCTTCTTCTTTCTAACGAAAATAACCTTAAGTCCCTCAACCTTTCCTCACAAGACCTTCCCATCATACCAGGCAACATCCTGGTAAACCTCCTCTGTACCCTTTCCAATGTCTCCGCATCCTTCTTATAATACGGTGACCAAAACTGTACACAACACTCTAAATGCGGCCGTACCAGAGTTTTGTAAGTTGCAACATGACCTCATGGCTCTGAAATTCAATCCCTATACCAATAAAATCTAACACACCATGCACCTTCTTAACAACCTTATCAACCTAGGTGCCAACTTTCAGGGATCTATGTACATGTACACCGAGATCTCTCTGCTCGTCGACACTACCAAGAGTCCTTCCATTAGCCCTATATTCTGTACTCCTATTACTCTTACCAAGGTGAATCACCTCACATTTTTCTGCATTAAACTCCATTTGCCACCTCTCAGCCCAGCTCTGCAGCTTATCAATGTCCCTCTGCAAACTGTAACATCCATCCTCACCGCCTACAACTCCTCCGACTTTGATGTCATCAGCAAATTTACTAACCCATCCTTCTACGCTCTCATCATTTATAAAAATAACAAATAGCAGTGGCCCCAAAACAGATCCCTGAGGTACACCACTTGTAACTGAACTCCAGGTTGAATATTTCCCATCAATCACCACCCTCTGTCTTCTATCAGCTAGCCCATGCCTGATCCAAACTGCTAAATCACCTTCAATCCCATGCATCTGCATTTTCTGCAGTAGCCTACCATGGGGAACATTATCAAACGCTTTACTAAAATCCATATACACCACGTCAATTGCCTTACCTTTATCCACCTCTTTGGTCACCTTTTCAAAAATCTCAATAAGGTTTGTGAGGCATGACCTACCCTTCTCAAAACCATGTTGACTATCTCTAATCAATTTATTCCTCTCTAGATGATTATAAATCCTATCCCTTATAATTCTTTCCAAAACTTTGCCCACAACATAAGTAAGGCTCACCAGTCTATAATTCCCAGGATGGTCGCTATTCCCCTTCTTGAACAAGGGGACATTTGCTATCCTTCAGTCTTCTGGCACTATACCTGTAGCCAATGGCGACATGAAGATCAAAGCCAAAGGCTCTGCAGTCTCCTCCCTAGCATCCCAGAGAATCCTAGGGTAAATCCCATCTGGCCCAGGGGACTTATCTATTTTCAGACTCTCAAGAATTGCTAACACTTCCTCTTCAATACCTCAATCCCGTCTAATCCAAAAGCCTGTATCTCAGTATTCTCCTCAACTACATTGACTTTTTTCTGTGTGAATACCAATGAAAAATATTCATTTAGTGCCTCTTCTATCTCTTCTGGCTCTACACACAACTTCCCACTACTGTCTCTGACTAGCTCTAATCTTGCCCTAACCAATCTTTTACTCTTGACATACCTATAGAAAGCTTTAGGGTTCTCGTTGATCCTATCTGCCAAAATCTTCTCATGTCCTCTTCTAGCTCTTCTTAACACTCTCTTTAGCTCCTTTCTGGCTAATTTGTAACTCTCCACTGCCCTAACTGAGCCTTCATGTCTCATTTTTACATAAGATTCCTTCTTCCTCTTCATCAGAGATTCAACTTTTTAGTACACCATAGTTCCCTCACTCAACCACTTCCTCCCTGCCTGACAGGTGCATATTTATCAAGGACTTGCAGTAGCTGCTCCTTGAATAAGCTCCACATTTCAGTTGTTCCCAGCACTGCAGTTTCCCATTCCAACCTACGTATCCGCAATCTTGCCTAATAGCCTCATAATTACCTCTCCCCCAGCTATAACGTCTGCCCTTCAGTATATACCTATCCCTTGTCGTGCAGCAGCATTGCTGAAATAGATAGTCTTCTCATTATCACACTGCGGTTTATGGGAGCTTTCTATATATATATATATATATATTTCCCATTGTGTTTCCTACATTATCACAGTTCTAAAGGCTGTAAAGCACTTTGAGATGTCCTAAGGATGTGAAAATCTTTACTTTTCCCGCTTTCTCTCTCTTTTTCTTTCTATGAACAGTTTCTGACCCCCAAATTCCAGCCTTCACCTTTCAGCCTTCTTTCACTGGTTACTTTTGGCTATTAACGTTTTGCAAATTCATTGGCAAAAGTGCATTTACTATTGCCAAGTCTTTGTACAGATAAGCAGTCACGCCACACTCTAATTTCATTTGTGGGTGAATGAATTTATTTAAACAGCAGGAGCCATGTGACACAAACATGTCCTTCAGTCATGGGACAACCATATAGTTAAGATATTGTGGGAAGTATTCAGTCTCTCTCCTGTATGCAAGGAACATTGATATCATTAATGCTGTATGACCCCAGCACACACTGCAGAATGGGAAAGGAACACAGGACTCAGGGCAAGTGCAGATTGGTTAGAACTTGGTTCAAGAATAAATGAAAAGCAATCAGCATACAAAAGTCTGGAAGGCAGTGATCAACTTCCATCAATGGCCCTTTCATACAGAAACTTATTCTGGGCATTCTGACTGTGTGAAATAGTGTAAAATGACTAAAATGAATTGAGATCCTGCTTTATATCAGTACCATTTTTATTTCTATTGATTTCACTGAACTGAGAAACATGCGGCCAACACACCATCACTGGTCTTACATCATGCTGCAAAGTTATGATCAATCTCAATGTCTCTCTGTAGCATATCTTAGGAAATGCATGCATTTTAAACTAGATAGGTTGGGGGGACAGAGTCGAGATGAGGTGACTGAGAGTGAGGAAGTTAACTCCCAAGTAGAGAAGGACTGTAGACAGTATGAGAGGGAGATTAGATGGGTGATGGAGAAGAGAAGTGCCCAGACCTGAGGTGTGTCTATTTTAACGCCAGGAGTGTAGTGAATAAAGTGGATGAGCTTAGGGTGTGGATTGCTGCTTGGGAATGTGATGTGGTGGCCATTACGGAGACTTGGATGTCTCAGGGACAGGACTGGGTACTTCAGGTGCTGGGATTCAGATGTTTCAGAAAGGACAGGGAGGGAGGCAAAAGAAGTGGCAGAGCAGCACTGTTGATCAGGGACAGAGTCACAGTTGTAGAGAAAGTGGATGCCATGGAGGGACTATCTATGGAGTCTCTGTGGGTGAAAGTTAGGAACTGCAAGGGATCGATAACTTTGCTGGGTGTTTTCTATAGGCCGCCCAATAGTGATAGGGAAGTTGAGGTGCAGATAAGGAAATAGATCCTAGAGAGATGTAGTAATAACAGAATTATCATGATGGGAGATTTTAATTTCCCAATCATTGACTGGAATATCACTAGGGTAAGTTGTTTGGATGGGGAGGAGTTTGTTAGGTGTGTTCAGAAGGATTTCCTGACACAGTACGTGGATAAGCCTATGAGAGGAGAGACTGTACTTGATCTGGTGCTAGCTAGTGAACCTGGACAGATGTCGGATCTCTCGGTGGGAGAGCTTCTCGGGGATGGCAATCATAATTCTATCTCCTTCACAGTACCATTGGAAAGAGATAGGATCAGGCAGGCTAGGAAGGTGTTTATCTGGAGTCAGGGGAAATATGAAGACATCAAGCAGAAAAGTGGACGAGTAAACTGGAAGGAGATGTTCTTGGGGAAAAGTACTGAAGAAAGGTGGTGCATTTTCAAGAAATGTTTATCTGGAGCTCTGCACGACAATGTTCTGATGACACAATAAGGTTTTGGTAGGTTGCGCGAACCATGGTGCACAAAGGTTTGATGAACCTAGTCAGAAAGAAAAGAAAGGCATACAAAAGGTTCAGAGAACTAGAACATGTTAAGGATCTAGAGGAGTAAACAGGTTGCAGGAAGCTTAAAAAGGAAATTAGGAGAGCCAGAAGGGGTCATGAGAAGGTCTTGGCGGGTAAGATTAAGGAAAACCCCAAGGCGTTCTACAAATATGTGAAGAATAAAAGGATGAGAAGTGAAGGGGTTGGACCTATAAAAGGTGAAGGGGGAAAGGTCTGTGTGGAACTGGAAGAAATTGCAGCGGTGCTTAATGAGTACTTTGCCTCAGTATTCATGGTGGAAAATGATCTGGGAGATTGTACTGCAGGTTTGCAGTGGACTGAAAAGATTGAGTATGTGGATGTTAAGAAAGAGGATGTGTTGGAATTTTTAAATTCTATAAAGATAGATAAATCACCGGGACCAGATGAGATGTACCCCAGGTTACTGTGGGAGGTGAGGGAAGAGATTGCAGAGCCCCTGGCAATGATCTTTACGTTGTTGATGGTGACGGGAGGGGTTCTGGAGGATTGGAGGATTGCGGATGTGGTTTCTATTTTCAGGAATGGGAATAGGGATAGCCCGGGAAATTACCAATAGGTGAGTCTGACCTCAGTGGTTGGTATGTTGATGGAGAGGATTCTTAAGGATAGGATTTATAAACATTTAGAGAAGTTTAGTATGATTAGAAATCATCAGCACGGCTTTGTCAAGGCCAGGTCATGTCTTATGAGCCTACTTCTTTGAAAATGTGACTAAATACATTGACAAAGGAAGAGCAGTGGATGTGGTTTACATGGACTTCAGCAAGATGTTTGATAAGGTCCCCCATGCAAGACTTCTTGAGAAGGTGAGAGAGCATGGGATCCAAGAGGCTATTGCCTTGTGGACCCAGAACTGGTCTGCCTGCAGAAGGCAGAGAGTGGTTGTGGATGAGTCTTTATCTGCATGGAGGTTGATCACCAGTGGAGTGCCCCCGGGATCTGTTCTCAGACCCTTGCTGTTTGTCATTTTCATAAATGACTGGATGAGGAAGTGGGAGGATGGGTTAGTAAGTTTGCCGATGACATGAAGGTTGGTAGTATTGGTGTTGTGGATAGTCTGGAGGGATGTCAGAAATTGCAGCAAGACATAGTTAGGATGCAAGACTGGGCAGAGAAGTGGCAGATGGACTTCAATGTGGATAATTGTGTAGTGGTCCATTTTGGCAGGTCCAATGGGATGAAACAGTACAATATCAAGGATAGGACTCTTTGAGGAGCAGAAGGACCTTGGGATCCGGGTCCATAGGATTCTTAAAACAGCCTCGCAGGTGGAGGATGTGGTCAAAAAAACGTAAGCTAGCCTTCATTAATCGAGGGATTGAGTGTAGGAGTTGGGAGGTAATGCTGCAACTTTATAAGACCCTTGTCAGACCCCACTTGGGCAGTTCTGGTCACCTCACTACAAGAAGGATGTGGAAAATATTGAGAGGATGCAGAGGAGATTTACAAGGATGTTGCCTGGATTGAGAGACAGTCTTTACAAATAAATTTATTCTGGTAACTTTATCTTTATAGGTTGAGGGAGCTGAGTGTTTTTTCCCTGGAGAGACAAAGGTAGAGAGGCGACCTGATAGAGGCTTATGAAATGTTGAGAGGTATAGATAGTGTGGATTCTCAGAGGCTATTTCCCAGAGCTGAAATAGTCGCCAAGAGAGGGCACAGGTTTAAGGTGCTGGGGAGCAGGTATAGAGGAGATGTCAGGGGTAATTTTTTCACCCAGAGGGTGGTGAATAAGTGGAACCGGCTGCCGTCGATGGTGGTAGAGGCAAACTCGCTGGGGTCTTTTAAGAGACTTCTGGATAAGTGCATGGGATTTAATGGGATTGAGAGTTATAGATAGGCCTGGTAGGTATGGATATGATCGGTGCAACTTGTGGGCCGAAGGGTCTGTTTGTGCTGTAGCGTTCTATGTTCTATAAAACATGCCTAAGAGGCCAATGTGGCAAGAGCCAGGCAAATCCACACAGGAAGGGCACTACCTGTCATATTCTCTTAAAGTATTGACTAGAAACAATCATCACACTGAATATTTTTCACTTGCGAATCCACAAGAAATCAATCTCCTCTCTTCCAGGCACCTGTCCCTTCCACAGATTCACCCACTCTCTTCTTCAACTCTGCTTTTTTTCCCCATTATTCCCCTTGCACTTCCCTCACTCCTCCCCCACTTTGTCCCACTCTCAATCACTTTCTCTTCACCCACTCACACTCCTTCACTCTCTAGCTCCAACTCCCTTTGCTTTCTCTCTCCCATTTTCTCTCCACCTTTTCCCTCCTATACTCACTAGCCCCGATTCGCCCCTGAACACTCTTTCTCACCCAATCTCCCTTACTCTATTCCTTACTCTCTTTCCCTCCATTCATTACCCCCAATCTCCATCCTCATTTTCTCTCCCACAACCTCCATACCCCAATTTCTCTCCTCTCAACTCTCTCACACACTTATCTCCTGCTCTCCATTGCTCTCTCTCCCTCATTCTTTCTCCTTCACTCTTTCTCCACTGTTCCCACTCTCCTCTCCACTGTTTCTCCCCCACCTTTTTCCCACTCTCTATTCTTCCACCACTCTGCTCTCTCCCCATTCTTCCCTTCATCACTACCTCACCCCAGCTCTCCTCCTCTCCTACCACTTCCCCTTTTCTCATCATCCCCCCACACATGTCCTTAATCCTCCATCTGCTCCCTCCCTATCCAGGCCATTGGGCCATTGTTTCTCCCTGATCAGCTTCTCTGCTCTGAGCTGGGCCTTAATGGTTTATACCTGGAGTATTATCCTAGTTTTCTCTTCCAAGTACAGTAGACCTGCCCGGCATTTCCACTCCTTCTGTTTTTACTTCCATTGCTTTTTATGTGCCAGTCTTTGTTGGGTCACTAAAGAGTTAATTGCCACAAGAATGTAATGTTTAAGGGAATGATATTTGTTGACAATGCCAACCTCCAGACTATTCTGTGAGGAAAAAGCAGCAAAGTGGAGTTGGAGGAGCTGTGATTGGAAAGGTGTTTGAACTAAACTATAGCTCCTGCTCCCACACTGCGTGAGCTCTTATGTTTGTAGCTACGCTGTGTTACACTTCAGCACCTGGACAACAATTTATCTTCATAAAACAGGCAGGTTCCAATTGAGGGCACAAAGATGGGCCTCTCCCCTGTGTAAGGGATCACTTACTAGCTTGTCTGACAAATTGCGGGAGCTGATCCTTATCTTCAGATCCTTATGTAATTAATCCCAGACTGTCTGCACTGACAAAATCCTACCTGGCCAACATTTATCCAGGGGAAAAAACATCTTGTACCATAATCTCTCTGACATTTCATATCCTTTTTCTTCCTCTCTCATTCAGCCTTTCATTCTTTTCTCCAATCCACACTACCGCACTGTCCCTACCCAGTCCATTACAAGGGTCACAAGTTCTGGTTGGAGGTATTCCAAGAGGTTTCCCTACATGATCTTTCACCTCCTATTACCTTCCTCCTCTGCCATTGCTTCCTTGATATTCCCAAACTCTTTGTCAATCTCCTGAAGGGTTAATTGATTGTCCCCTTCCTACTAGCCCTACAATCCCCTTGTACCAAACCCTTCCCCTATCCTCACTTCCTTCAAAGAGTTTTCAAATTTGAAAACGGTGAATAATCCCTTTCTTGATGCATGGCACATTCTATGTTACGGGGCAGACATCCCAGTGGATGTTTTCAACTCCTTTCCCTGGCACTGAGCATCTTGCCTGTTGGAAGCCTACTTACCAACCATGATTGAGTATCATACTACCTGGGGTTAGAACTTTCCAGCTCTGTGTGTGGGCCTCAATACCACACCAAGTGAGATCAGTTACCTCAACAGAGCCTGAACTCTGCCTATGGATCTCAGTGCCATTCCAAGTGTATGGAAAGGTCTATGTTACACTCCTTTTAAATTTGAACTGCTTCATGTACTCACTGGGACCTGTCTCAATGTCACAGAGAATTTGAACGCTAAGATAAATGACCTTTCTTCTCTCTGGATTGAGAAGTATTAGGCAGATGGCGAGTTTATTTGACCAAAGTTCCTTATTTCACCTGTCATAAAGATTACATTTTATTACAATTAAATTTATTCTGGTAACTTTATCTTCAAGGAGATACAATACAATGAGATCACCATTCCTCACCTCATGTGGCAGGAACTCCTCACATTGTCCTCTCCAGAAGAACCCCTGGTTAGGTGCAAGATGATCAACACGGTGAGGCATCACCTGGGAAGGGGTTAGAGGTAATGGCACCTAACCACATTCCCCTTACCCTGGAGAGAGGAAAATTCCTCACAAGATCTTGAAGAATCTGCAGTGTGTATGCACTCTGACTTTAATGTCCCTTTTCTAAAACTGTATCAAGGCCTCTGACTGCCATCAAAATTTATAATTTTATCTTGACTTACCAGCATGTAAAATGATCCAGTCTCTTGCCACCACTATCTATAAGGATGTCCAGAGTCAAACTATCACTGGACCCTGCTGAGATGGATATCTGAGAAGCCACCACTGAAAGGGGTTAGAGATCGTCTCACCAAACACCTGTGGAAGGAATCTGCGGACCAGCAATGATCAGGACTTATTGGGAAAGGTTGGAAAAGAGGAAACATAAATGTGAAATAGAGGTTCCTGGGCAGGTATGGATGAGCATTAGGGTTTGGATTAGCCATCCTTAGCGTCAGGGAGATTAGTAGGGTAAACGTGTGTAGTTACAGGGATAGGACCTGGATGGCATTATTGTCGATACAGGCTGGATATACCGAATGGCCTCCTTCTGCGATGATTCTATGAACAACAATGCGGGGTTCGCTAGATCCCGGCAGTGGCGGGTCTGGAAAATCCCACCCAAGATCTAAAATTGAGGGAACAAGTACAGTTGCTTCAGCATTTCCCAATCTCTGCATCCACTCACCCCGCCAGCAGACTCCATGGCCGGCGCGCGAACAGCTGGTTTGAATGGCACGAGCGGCTAACGGTATCTGCGCGCGCCTGGTGGCGCTGCTTTCACCGGAAGATTCTGTCATGAAGCCATAATCTGCCCGCAGCATCGATAGGAAGATTTCAAAACCTGTGGGTGAGCACCTGAAATTCAAAATACTATCAACTGTGGATTTAAAAAAAACACCAGGAACATGCCATTGTGAACTCACAACCACTATGATCTCAAAAACCTGACAAATCAGATTTTGAAGAAAGTGGTGATCAAAACTCATTGGAACCACCGTTTTGCTTTGCCATTCCATCAATCTCTTGATGCAATGAAATTAAACTTGCCTGTAAGAATTGCACCTTATCTGATTGGAGTACATAATGTTGTCTTCAATTAAAAACCATCCGACAGATTCCCCTTTGAAATGACTAGAGTAAATATTGTCAACGGCCACCCCTCATCCGATTTAAGTTTGAATATTTAGTGGGGCCCTCAGTAGCGTTCCAATTAGGAATGAAATAAAGCCACGGATCAACAGCTGAGTCCGTCCTTTTCTTATATAGGGCAGTATTCAATAAAAAAATCGTTTTTCTTTAAAATGACCAATGAGTAAATATCGTCAACAAGTTGCCCTCCAGACTGAAATTTGAATGATTTTTTTTAAATCATGGCTCTATTTCTGACCGGTCCCTCGCCAGATGGCGGAATTTAATAATCCGGCATGACTGGAGCTAGAGATGTGAGATACAGCCTAATCGTGGCTGGACTTGTGCGTGTGTGTCACACTGTCTGCCTCCAGCACATGGATGTCTTTTCCCAGCACTTTCCCTTCAGAGGGTTAGGGCAATAGAGAAGTTTTTTTTAATATCTGTTGGGCAGGATGGTGGTCAGGGAGTTAGCTGTCTGGCTGAGAGCTGCAGTGAAATCTATCCCGGTGTATGATGTTGATTCGCAGTTAAAATAACCGCTGCCGCACAGCTTTTGGCTGAGATCAAATGTAGCTTTGCTGTCCTGCACTAGGTTGAAGTCATGAGGTTATGCTGAGGCTTCATTTGAAGCAATTTTTTAAAGTAACATCGAGGCTTTTGGCTAAGATGCAAATAAGATCAAGCCTTGGAAGGTGTGCAATACCTACTCCAATCAGCTTGGAGCATGTAGATAGAACATAGAACGTAGAACATTACAGCGCAGAACAGGCCCTTCGGTCCTCGATGTTGCGCCGACCAATTATGAAAAAGCAATAACCCTCTAACCTAAACCATTCCCTTTTCATCCATAAACCTATCCACTGACCTCTTAAACGCCCCCAAACTTGGCGCATCTACAACTGCAGCAGGCAGGGCATCCCATACCCTTACCACCCTCTGGGTAAAGAACCTACCTCTGACGTCCGTCCTATAACTACCACCTCTTAATTTAAAGTTATGTCCCCTCGTGCTAGCTTTCTCCATCCGAGGAAAAAGGCTATCACTGTCCACCCTGTCTAAACCTCTGATCATCTTGTGTGTTTCAATAAGGTCTCCTCTTAGCCACCTTCTTTCTAGCGAAAACAACCTCAAATCCCTCAGCCTCTCCTCATGAGATGGAGTCCAAGACAGGAAGTCGTGAGCTTGGATCTGGAATGTCTCACTTGTTGAAACTTTGAATTGGACTTTGATTGGATTGAATTCAATATAAATGAAAAAAAAACCACCACCATACATGGGTACTCAGTTTCCTCACAGTAGGATTTTGTACACATGAAGCCCGGTTTCTCCCCATATCCTGGCCTGCCCAACAATACTGACCAATTCTGAAGATTAAGACACACACAAAAATTGTCCTCATAGTTGTAGATTTAAGACTAAGTGACTGTTTCCATGGCTTAGTGTAATAGTGAGGAGCCAGTACTACTATTTGAAGCTTGAATTACATTCTAGCAACAGTACTTGTCCCCATTTTGATACGGCATTAAAGTGTAGTATTGACATGCTGTACTTAGTTGAAGTCATTTGGTTACATTTGAAGCAATTTTTAAAAGCGGCATGTGGGCCTTTTGGCTAAGATACAAATGAGATCAAGCCTTCGAGGCGGTGCAATACCTATTCCAATCAGCTTGGATCATGTAGATCAAGCCCAAGAGGGAAGGTGAGAGCCATGTTCTTGTCAGCATGGATCAGGAATGTCTCATTTGTTGAGACTCTGAATTGGACTTGATTTGATTGAATTGAATTTAAAAAAATTACAGAAAAAGGACTGACTCAAGTGGCTGTTGGCTCTTGACTTTATATCATAACCATTTATGGTGCTTTCCTAAATTGAATATGCCTGCGGGCCCCACTGACACATCATAGCAACAGACTGGAGTTAGGTGCAAGGCCCAGTTGTATGGCGTAGCAACTTTGACTGGACTTTCTAGAAGCATGAGATAGTAATGGAATGTATCTGACTCAATCTGTGTCGGATCTTTTAATGCATTATAGCAACAATACAAAGTGTGATTGAAATCCCGCTCTGCAAGTGGAATAATAGTGTCAGCCCATGTAATTGTATACATATGCAGTTCAGGAAGGCAACAGGTCAAGGATGTAGTGCGTACGCTTATTGAGAGAGATTCTAAAACTTGCCACATTCATTTTCAGAGGCAGGAAAAGTTTTTATTTTACATTCCCACAGCAGATTACGCAGATGGGATAGGGTCTATTACAGGATAAATTGTTCATGATATGAAAGGAGATTAGTTGAATGTATATGGGCAGAGATACATAGAACATAGAACATTACAGCGCAGAACAGGCCCTTCGGCCCTCGATATTGAGCCGACCAATTAGGAAAAAGCAATGACCCTCCAAACTAAACCATTCCCTTTTCGTCTATAAACTTATCTACTAACCTCTTAAACGCCACCAAACTTGGCGCATCTACAACTGCCGCAGGCAGGGCATTCCATACCCTAACCACCCTCTGGGTAAAGAACCTACCTCTGATATCCGTCCTGATATACAAGTGGATAGAGTTCCTATAAGACAGAGTATTCAGACACTGTGGATGGGGTGCCATTGACCATTTGGATTGGCCATTTTCCTTGTTGTGCCTATTGTGTTCTTTAGACTTTATTCCAATATTTTCTACTCTGGGCTGTTTTTCTCTACTTTGAACTTACTATAAGCCTACTTGGGATGTGCTGTTATTGGAGACAAATTCCACTCCAGGTGTCCCGGTTAGCATTTGGATGAGCGGTGCTCACTTTGAACTGAATATTTTGGAAAGCAGCTCTGTTAAAACTGAGTTCTGCGGCTCTGGAGGATGCCTTAAATTAATTTGAAAAGGCGTCAGTCTTTGCTCTGGAGCCAGGCTCGACTCAGTGTAATCCCAACCAGGCTTCCGATGAGTCGCAATTCGGTCTGTTTTTGTAAAACAAAAGATCTCTGTGTAGCTGGAGGCTTAACGCAAACACTCCCACTCCCACTCACAACTGTTACTGTCAATTTTCATTTGATGGCAGTCTTGCCCATTTCCCACTCAGTTCCCATAGCAGCCAAGGCTTGTGATTCATGCCTGGGTAAGCAGCTAACCCACACGGGTTGATTCCATATTGAGGTCTGACTGTAAATATTTTCACACAGTCAATTGGGCTGCACATGCTTACATTTTGATGCACTTGACATTAGTTCACCTTTGACCCTCAGGGCTCAGTACCCTCTGTATCTGAGGATAAGCAAGTCTGCATTTCTTACCTGTGTTTAATTTAACAGTCAACCATATTGGTTTGGGACTAGAGTCACAGCCCATGTAAGAAATGGCAGCTTCCCTTCTCCAAGGAACATGGTGACTCGGTTGGGTTTTTATGACCATCCAACTACTTGCATGGGTATCTTATCAGATGCCACACTTACGGAATTCAGATACTCTGGTGGGATTTAAACCCAACCTCTGGATTTCTCCATTTCTTGTTAGGGTACAGCAACCTCACCATTACAGAGGTCAACACCTACCTGCGTGTATCTATGTCAGGGTTTTTTTTACATGTGTCTGTAGCTGTGTATTGACCAGCACCATTTCCATTCATTTCCTTTTCCTTGCTGCCATCCAAAGCCTCCTTAGGATCTTTTATCTTTAATATGCTGCAACAGCATTTTGAGATGCTGCAATGTCCCAGGTAGTGGGGGTGGGGGGGGTGGGTAACGGGTTCGGTTGGGGGGGTTGGAGGGGAGGCGGGGGAATGGAGGGTTGGGGGATGGTGGGGGAAAAGGGCGGAGGATGGCGGGAGAATCTGCCAGGATTCATGCTCCTGATCACTATCCTGGTGATTCCAGATAAAAAGTTTACCTAAAGAGGGCAGATTAAGAGTGGTTCCAACTTTGCTATGATTCCTTTCATGGTAAAATAGCCTGCCAAAATCAGCAGAGGTTTACAAATGGAGGATGGACACTGAGGTGAAATGTTGAAGGTGAATGATTGGTGCCCATTGAACTGAACCCCAATGAGATTGGCATCTTCAAAAGAGAGGGAGGGCACAGGTGGGAGAAAGATATGTGTTCATGGATATTGTGGACAAATGTACAACAACTATTAGCATTTATATAGTCCTGTAGATCAATTATCCCAAAATGCTATACAGAAATATAAATCAAAAATAAAATGGATGCCAAGGCAAAGAGAAAGATATTAATTGGAGTGATCATTCATTTGATCAAAGAGATAGGTTTTAAGGAGGGCTTTAAAGGAAGGGGGTGGGTCACCTTAGTTGGTTAGATGGCTAGTTTGTGGTTCAAAATAATGCCAACAATGCAAATTTGATTCCTGTTCCAACTGAGATGGACTTAGCACTTCCTCCTTGCTCTGTTCCAGTGAGTGGAAGGCAATGGCAAACCATCAAGCTTTAGCTCAAGATGAAGCATTTTTGGACAATGAGTGGAGGAAGCAGCGAATGAAAAGGAAGGAGAGAGGAAATAAAGAAGTTTAGAAAGGGAACTACAGAATGTAAGACTAGGTGAAAGGAATTGGCGAAACAGAAAGCTGGAGACAAAGGTGAACATAAGATTTGACGAAGGGAATCAGCAAAACAGAAAGCTGGAGACAAGGATAAGAGAGAGGACATGGGAAACAAAAATGATTTTGTCAATTGTTGAGACTGGGGAAATACATTAAAGTTGAGGAAATCAATACATCCAGGATAAATAATTTCACTTTGGTCACACAGAATTTGGAGAATTAAGAATGTGCTGAGCTTATCTCCCTCTGCCACTGCCCCCTTGGTGTTCTGTTTTTTTCTATCCAATCAGTACATTTTATCCAATCAGTATATTTCTACCACATTCAGTAATACTCTCCATTTTTCAGGTATGGTTCAGTAATCGCCGTGCTCGGTGGCGTAAGCAGGCTGGAGCCAATCAGCTTGCAGCTTTCAACCACCTGTTACCAGGCGGCTTTCCGCCCACTGGAATGCCAACATTACCCCCATACCAGCTACCTGAGTCGTCATACCCAACAACTACCCTCTCCCAAGGTAAGAGCACCTCCAGTCCAAACAAGATGGGGCACAGGTTAGGCTTGTGGAGAACTGGCTGCCTTGTTGAACTACTTCACCAGATAGGAGGATGAAATATGGCCTGGCACCAGTCAAGGTTCACTGTGAGACAGTTTCATACTCCTAGTGAACATAGAACATAGAACATTACAGCGCAGTACAGGCCCTTCGGCCCTCGATGTTGCGCCGGCCAGTGGACCCTCTAACCTAAACTATTCCAATATCATCCATATGCCTATCCACCGAACATTTGAATGCCCCCAAAGTAGGCGAGTCCACAACTGCTGCAGGCAGGGCATTCCACGCTCTCACCACCCTCTGTGTAAAGAACCTGCCTCTGACATCCGTCCTATAACTACCACAAAGTTATAGGACCAGCCATAAGACCAGCTTCCCCGCATTTTTAATAGAATTGAGATTCAATTGACAAAAGTTGGGAGTTAATATCAGCATGAGCATTCAGTGGGATGGTGTGATGAGGAATCCTCCACTTATTATCATACCCATAAGATTTTCATCCTATTTCTATCAATGGAAATGAGCCATGTTCAACACTGAATGAACAATTCACTCCAGGTCACAGCTCAAGAAAGTGAGAACTGCCAGAAATCTCAGACAAATTTTTAAAATCTGAATGTTGGTGTATTAAGGAGCTATTCCACCAAGTTAAGGAAAATGCACTGATGCATCAGGGAGTTCAGATTCCACCCTTCGCCTGTGCAGACTGACAGATCTCAGTCAGCTCAGCTGGAGGGACAGCAATTTGTCTCAAAGCCCCTGGGTCACAGAGGGCTCAAATGAGCCAGGGTTCTTGTTCCTGATTGCTGACAGTAATATCTGTCATTATTGGATGCTGGGTGAGGAAGAACTGGGCTCATTTATGATGTCCCTGTCTTTGAACATCAGCTATCAGGCATCAGCTATCAATAGCAGACAGAACTTGTGGAACTGAACAGAAGACAGGAAGGGGGAGGAAGAGAGATGGGGGAGGAGGAAAGCGAGAGCAGAGTGGGGAAGACAAGGAGGAAAGATAAGGGGATGATAAGTGAGGAGATAAATGGAGTTTTGAAGTAAGGAGTAAGTGTGAGGTGGAAAATAGAGAGAGGAGGAGAAGGAAGAGAGAAGAGGAAGAATGTCAGACAGGAGAGTAAAATAGAAGGGAGAGTGTGGGAAGGGAGCAGAAGTATAATAGGTGTGTGATGTCCCAGACTTGAAAGTGTGGCTAAATGATTGCAGAATGTGATTGGTTTCAGATGGAGGAAGCACTGTGCACAGGCCGCAGCCTCTTCCCCCCTCATCTATGCACCAGAGTGGCCTAGCAGCTGCAGCAGAGAGTGGTTCCTATGGCCTAGCATCTAATCGACATACATTCTCCAGCTATCCCGACAGCTTCATGAATGCAACAGGAGCTAACAACCCCATGAACCAGGTCAGCAATGGACTCTCTCCACAGGTCAGCCTTCAACAATCAGTATCTCGAACATCTGTCGGTACAGCTGTTGATCATTACTCTACCCTGTAATTAAAACTCATCCTAAATCAAATAAATCTATACAGCAGAGATTTCAGCCTTTTTGACACAGGCAGCAGAGTCAGTGCTCAGTGCCAGCACCATGCTATTTACATCTCCTTCCTCCACCTCAAGTAACTCATTATATTGGGACAGCCTGGACTTCGTAATAAGGTAACATTTATCTGGTTTGCAAATTCAATAGTCAGTTCAGATTGTCAAATGGTCACTTCTAAAAACCCAACCAAGTGATTGGAATCCATGAGATAACAGGCTAAGAGCCACAGTGCCCAGAGAATTTAGGGAATTTTGGATTTATGTTCTGACATTGAAGCTGAAGATTGAAAGAGAAATTGATCCAGAACAGTAAATGAGCAAACTGCCAGCTTGAAATTCTGGATTGTTGAAGCTAAGCAGTATAGTGCTGGAATTCTGGGATTAAACAAGTTTGAGTTAGAAATGACGCACTATATATTGTGTACAGTGGTGATGTGAGGAAGAGAAAGGAGGATCATTTAGATCTTCAAAGGATAATGAGAGAAATATCAATGAATTGAGATCAGTAAAATAGTGAGAGAGAGATTATAGACTGTTTGCAGCATACAGAGAGAACATAGGAGTGAGAGAAGAGAGATACATCCAACAATCTTTACCTTAAGTCCAATCCAAGAGAGAGAGAAATTAGAGATCTGTTCCCAGAAACAGGAATGTGAGAGGAGGGGAGCTGAAACCCAGTGAGAGTCAGCACCTTCAGGACAGGAGAAGAGCTGAACCCCAGGGAGATTCAGCACCTTCAGTAGGTGCTCTTCAGTAGAGGAGCTTAACCCGAATGGGAGGCAGCATTTTGAAGAGAGACTTTGAAAAAGTGGGATTAAGGACTGAAGTCTGCTTGGTCAGTCGCTGAGGCAGACACTAGGCGTGGGATTTTCTGGCTGTTCCTTCTGGCAGGATCTCCCAGTCCGGGCAAGGGTGACCGCCCACTGTGGGTTCCTCGGCAGTGGTGAGTGTGAACAATAGGAAACCCCTTTGCAGCAGTGGGACAAGGAGATCTTCCCAGTGGCCAACAGCAGAGTTGGCGGGGTGGAAAAATCACATCCTTCGAGAGTGTTAAGCCCTGTTCTGGAGTGTGTCCAATTTCTCATGACCTGATTCCCTGTTAGTGGATGGGCTGGTGGGTTATGACACATTTGCCGGAAAGTTCTTCATTTTCACATTCCCTGTGGAGCAAAAAGCTTGTCTGAGAAGCAGATCTTAGCAGCACCTGGTACGATCGGAACAATGTCTGCACTGGGACTTGGCATGGCTACGTTGCTGCCACATGGCATGAGATATCATCATGATCTTATGGCAGGCCTTTAGAAAGCTAAGCTGCTCTCCATCCTCAGGGACCTGTCAAATACTTCTCACAGATTTCTAGCTGTGTTCTTGCACTGGTTGAAAGTTCCTTTCTCCAGTTTCCACCCCCTTTTGGAACGAATCCCATTTTTTTTTGAAAAACTCATAATCCCAGTCAATTTTTTTCATTCGATATGTGCTACTGTATCTCCAGCATCCTCGAGTGGGTTGCCATACATTCATCTTGTAAACTTGATAAGCGCAAAATTTTTCTTAAAGTGTGTAATGTTAAATCAAATGCTTTTGTGTTACTTACTTGAACAAACTCCAAAACAGGGAATTGAGGAGACAGTGTCTGTAAGAGAGAGAGAGAGACTTTGCAAAGGGGGACAGGAGGAGAGAGAGAAAAATTCTGTGTGTGTGGGAGAGATAGGCAAAGAGAAACTAAGAGTAAGGAAAAGACTAGCAGAGACTGAATGAGATACTAACGGAAAACTTGTGAGATACAGGGAGATTGAGAGAGAGAGAGAGAGAAACACACATGGAGCTAGATATGGAGTTGGAGAGAGAGAGAGAGAGAGAGGGGGGGAGAGAGAGAGAGAGAGACTGACAGAGGTAGGCATGTAGCAAAGACCAAGAAAGCAAGAAAGAGATAATCAACGAGACAAAGGGTGTGCATATATGATGGAATCTACTGAACAGACGCTTTTCCTCAGTTGCAAAGGACAGCTAGGCCATAATTTTGTTTCATAAAATACTCCTGATCTTATTTCTACTTCACAGATTCCCTGCAGCAATAACCATCGGTCTAAGTGGTTAACTTGTGCAGGCTTCTGATAAAGGTAGTCAATTGAACCCCTGCACCACTCATACTGGCCCTTTCAAACCAGCCATGCTGATGCTTCAGGCTCTGTGCAAAGGACCACTTGCACAGAAAAATTCCGGTCGCTGGGAACCCTAAACAGGATGTCCTGCTGGTATGCATTCAATGGGCTGAATAGACTTCTCTGTGGCATAATGATTCTTTGACTAGACACAGTACATCATCCTGCTGCAGAGTTCTGGGCTGCTGCAGGAGGATCTGAAACCGTGGAATTTACAGCTGCCTTATGATGAGCCCTGACCCTGTCACAAAGAACTACGTGGCCAAAATGAAGTCATCAAGATGGGTGTTGATGGTACAGTCATTAGTTCAAACTGCTGTCTCTCAGATCCAAAAATCAGGGTTCATTTCTGGTCTTGTGTAGCTGTATGAAGTTTGCATGCTCTCCCTGTATATGCGTGGGTTTCCTTCAGGTGCTCTGGTTTCCTCCCAAATTTCAAAGATGTGCAGATCAGGTGGATTGGCCATGCTGAATTGCCCCTTGGAATCCCAAGAGGTGTAGGTTAGATGGATTAGCCATGGGAAATGTGTGGATTTATGGGAGCAGGGCATGAGAGAGGGCCTGGTTAAGGTATTATCACAGTTGGTGCAGACATGATGGACTGAATGACCTCCTTCTGGACTGTAGGGATTCTGTGATCAAAGAGGTTGTGGATAGAGAAATTATTTTCCCTCATAGAAATGTTCAGAATATGAGGACATAACCTTAAAATGAGAGCAGAACAGTTCAGGGATGTTATCAGGAAGCACTGCTTCACTCAATGTCTCCTGGAAATCTGGAACCCCCTCTCTTTTTGTATAGAGCCTACATCATCTAAAGTGCTGATGTGATGTCCACTGGAGATAAGATTGCAAATTCCCTTCAGTGTTCCACTGCCGGGTAGGAGAGCTTAAGAATAGGCAGAGCTGAACTTTGAAGCCTAAAAAAAGTTGCAGTTTTCATTGGAGCTCAGTTTTCCCAAAGCAATCAGTTGACTACCATGATCAAAATTCAATGCTGCCCATAGTAATACCAGGGATCAGGCATGCTCACATGCCCTCACATTCATAATATCACAATACCACATCCAATCATGGAAGATCAAATGTGTCTTGTCCAATGCTGCCAGAATTCAGTTGGATAATGGGCAGGAATTCTACACAACTAGATTTTACCCATATCCTGTTTTGGCAGCAAGTTTTGACCTGGGCACCAAGGTCAAAAAACAAATCAAATTTTTTAAGAAGTAAGATTACAAATAAGTCTGAAGAGCTAATAGTGTGAAAGAGCAAGATCATCTTCAGTGGAGACAAGGCCATTCGTGCAGAATCTTAGCTTTTTTCCCCTGTTGGTTCTGTCTGAATGACAGCCTTTTAGCAAACATTTTACGATGTGTTTTCATTCACTGTCTTCAGACATTGGTTGTTTCACAATTGTAGTGATTATTACAGTGGTTATGTTCATAGGCTTATTGTATTATTACCGTTGTCAATATCAGTTATGTGGGTGTTCCGGTGTTGGGGGGAAAATGATCATTGCAAGTGTGGGTCAAGAGGACAGGAGTTATACTTGGGGGGAGAGGGTGCCAACTATTGGAAGGCCCATTCCAAAATGTCACTGACTGCAATGCCTACATTAATGGAACACAAAGGCAGCTGGCCACGTTCTGAGTTGTACTCTGGGTCAAGTATTGTGGAAATAATATTCTGTGGATGTCAGGCCTTGTGGCAGTCGGTGTGAATTGAAGTTCAGCATTACAGGACACTGAAAAAGTTAGTGTCTGAGGAGTCAAGGTCTGCCAGGGACAGATTGCGCAGGAACAGGAGAAAGTGTGTGTGGGAGTGGAGTAAGAGTGTGTGCAAGCGAGGGTAAGAGAGTGTGGGAATGGGGGTAAGTGTGACCAGGACTGGGGCAAGAGCACAGCAGCTGGGGTAAGAGCACACAAGAGCTGGGAGAGTGCACAGGAGCAGGGATTAGAGTGTGCAAGAACAGGGGTAAGAGCATGTGGAAGTAGAGGTAAGAGCGCATGAGACCAGGGCACACTGGAGCAGGGATAAGAGCACCGGAAGCAGGAAAAAATAAGCGGGAGTGGGGTTAAGAATGTGGGGTAGTGGGAGTAAGAATATGTGGGAGCAGGGGTAAGAGTGTGTGGAAGTGAGGGTAAGAGCATATGGAAGCGGGGGTAAGAGCACGCCAGAGCAGGGGTAAGAACGTGTGGAAGCGGAGGATAAGAGCGCGCAGGAACGGGAGTAAGAGCATGCAGGGATGACGGTAAAATGCGCAGGAGCCAGGGTAAGAGAGTGCGGGAGTGGCGGTAAGAGTGCAGAGGGAGTGGAAGTAATAGTATGTGGAAGTGAGAATAAGATGCGGAGGAGCAAGGTAAGAGTATGCAAGAGTAAGAGTGCACAAGAATGGGGGTAACAGTATGCAGGAGCGGGATAACAGCGCGCGGGAGGAGGGGTAAGAGAGTGCATGAGCAGGGGTAAGAGTGCACAGGAGTGGGTGAAAGAGTGCATGGGAGCATGAGGTCAGAGTGTGCAGGAGTTGGGGGTGTCAGAGTGTGCCAGAGCTGGGAGTCGGGATCAAGGCACGTGAGAGTTGGGCTCAGAGGACGCGGTAGTCAGGGCTGGAGGATAAGTCACAGTGGGAGTGAACAGGAGTTAATTTGGGAGGGTGGCATGGCGGCACTGTGGTTTGCACTGCTGCATTACAGACCCAGGGACCCGGGTTCAATTCCCGGCTTGGGTCACTGTGTGAAGTTTGCACATACTCCATGTGGTCTGCATGGGTTTCCTCCAGGTGCTCCAGTTTCCTCCCACAGTTCAAAGATGTGTGGGTTTGGTTGGATTGGCCATGCTAAATTAACCCTTAATGTCAGGGGACTAGCTAGAATAAATGCATTGTGTTTTGGGGATAGGGCCTAGTTAGAATTGTGGTCAGTGCAGGCCCGATAGGCCGAATGTCTCCTTCTGCACTGTAAGATTGTATGATTTTATGAGCCACTGTCGGAGTGCATGAGAGTCACTGTTGGAGCGTGCAGGGGTTACTTGTCGGAAAGCATTTCTGTTATTGTGGGAGTATGCTGGAGTGATTGTGGGAGTGCGGGGGAGTGATTGTGAGAGTGCAAAGGGACTGTGAGAGCGCGGGGGGAGTGATTGTGGGAGTGCAGGGAGAGTGATTGTGGGAGCATGGGGTAGTGATTGTGGGAGTGCAGGGAGAGTGATTGTGGGAGTGCGAGGGAGTGACTGTGGGTGTGCGGGACAGTGATTGTGGGAGAGCGGGGCAGTCATTGTGGAAGTGGGGGTAGTGATTGTGGGAGTGCGAAGGGAGTGATTGTGGGAGTGTGAAGGGAGTGATTGTGAGAGTGCGGGGAAGGGATTATGGGAGTACAGGATAATCATTGTGGGTGTGCAGGGCAATCATTGTGGGAGTGCAGGGCAGTGATTGTGGAAGTGCAAGGCAGTGATTGTGGGAATGCAAGGCAGTCTTTGTGGGAGCACGGGGGAGTGATTGTGGGAGCGCGTGGGAGTGATTGTGGGAGTGTGGGACAGTGATTGTGGGAGTGTGGGGTAGTCATTGTGGGAGGGAGGGATAATGATTGTGAGAGTGTGGGGGGAGTGATTGTGGGAGTGCCGGATAGTCATTGCGGGAATGTGGGGCAATCATTGTGGGAGTGCGGGACAGTCATTGTGGGAGTGGGGGGCAGTGATTGTGGAAGTGCAAGGCAGTGATTGTGGGAATGCAAGGCAGTCTTTGTGGGAGCACGGGGGAGTGATTGTGGGAGCGCGTGGGAGTGATTGTGGGAATGCAGGGGAGTGATTGTGGGAGCACGGAGAAGTCATTATGGGAGTGCAGAGGGAGTGATTGTGGGAGAGGGGGGCTTTGATTGTGGGAGTGCAAACACTGATTATAGGAGTGCGGGGGATTGATTGTGGGAATGCGGGGAGTGATTGTGGGAATGCGGGGAGTGATTGTGGGAGTGCGGGGGATTGATTGTGGGAGTGCAGGCGGAGTGTTTCTGGCAGACAGGGTCCCTCATTGTGGGAGTGTGGGCCAATCATTGCACGGGTGCAGGGGGAGTGAATGTAGGAGTGCCAGGGACTGATTGTGGGAGTGCAAAGGAATGATTGTGGAAGCGTGGGATGTGATTGTGGGAGTACGGGACAGTCATTGTGGGAGCGCAGGGGGAATGTTTGTGGGAGAGAAGGGCTTTGATTGTGGGAGTGTGAACCAATGATTGTGGGAGGGCGAGGGAGTGATTGTGGGAGTGCGGGAGAGTGATTGTGGGAGTGTGGGAGGAGTGATTGTGGGAGAGAGGAGGAGTGATTCTGGAAGTGCGAGGGAGTGATTGTGGGAGTGCAGGGAGAGTGATTGTGGGAGCGTGAGGGAGTGATTCTGGGAGCACGAGGGAGTGATTGTGGGAGTGCGGGGCAGTCACCATGGGAGTTCAGGGCGGTCACTGTGGAGTGCCTGGCAGTCACTGCGGGAGAGCGGGACAGTCACACGGGAGTGCTGGGCAGTCACTCTTGGAGCCATTGTCATAGTGCGTGACAGGAGTGAGTGTCAATCTATGTCATTGTCTGAGTGTACATAGTAAGAATCTGACAACACCTAGTTTAAGCCCAACTGATTTATTTGATAGTAAACTCATAAGCTAAACCTGGTGTTGTCAGACTTCTTACTGTGTTTACCCAACGCCGGCATTTCCACATCATTGTCTGAGTGTGCCAGAGTTACATAGAACATAGAACACTACAGCACAGAACAGGCCCTTCGGCCTTCGATGGTGCGCCGACCAATATAAAAAGCAATGACCCTCCAAACTAAACCATTCCCTTTTCTTCCATATACTTATCAACTAACCTCTTAAACGTCACCAAACTTGGCACATCTACAACTGCCGCAGGCAGGGCATTCCACTCCCGAACCACCCTTTGGGTAAAGAACCTACCTCTGATATCCGTCCTATAACTATCACCCCTTAATTTAAAGCTGTGTCCCATCGTGCTAGCTTTCTCCATCCTAGGAAAAAGGCTATCACTGTCCACCCTATCTAAACCTCTAATCATCTTATATGTTTCGATCAGGTCCCCTCTTAGCCTCCTCCTTTCTAACGAAAACAACCTCAAATCCCTCAGCCTCTTCTCATAAGACCTGCCCTCCATACCAGGCAACATCCTGGTAAACCTCCTCTGTACCCTCTCCAATGCCTCCACATCTTTCTTATAATGCGGGGACCAGAACTGCACACAATACTCCAAGTGCGCCGCACTAGAGTTTTGTACAGTTGCAACATGACGTTGCGGCTCCGAAATTCAATCCCCTACCAATAAAAGCTAAGACTCCATATGCCTTCTTAACAACCTTATCGACTTGACTGCCTACTTTCAGGGATCTATGCACAAATACACCAAGATCCCTCTGTTCATGAACACTATTAAGAATCCTACCATTAGCCCTATACTCTACACATTTATTATTCCTGCCAAAGTGCATTACCTCACAGTTTTCCACATTACAGTCTAACATTACTGTTAGACTGTAGTACAGTCTAACATTACTGTTAGACTGTACTTGCATCATTGCCAGAGTATGTGACAATCATTATCCAAGTTCGCAGGAGTCACTGACCAAGCATGCAGGAGACAATGTCAAAGCGCACGGGAGTCATTGTCAGTGTAGTTTGTGAGTTATTGCCTGTATGACATGGAAATCATTGTCTGAGTGCATGACAGTGATTCTCAGAGTGTTCCTGTGTCATTGTTTGAGTGCACAGAAGTCATTGTCAGTGAGTGCCAGAGTCGTTGTCACAATATACGCTGGAGTCATTGCCGAGTGTGCAGGAATTTTTATCAGACCGCATTTGTATCATTGTCAGGGTGCCAGAAATAACTGGCTGAGTTTACAGGAATCACTGATCAAGCACTTGACAGTCCTTATCAGAATGTGCGGGAGTCCTTGTCAGTGCACACGGGAGTCTTTGTCAAAGTGGACAGCGGTCCTTGTCAATGCCCGCAGGACGCCTTGTCAGTGTATGCGGAAGGACTTGTCAAAGCGGACAGGAATCTTTATCAGTGCTCGCGGGAGGCCTTGTCAAAGCAGACAGGAGTCCTTGTCAGTGCGCGCAGGAGGCCTTGTCAGTGCATGCAGGAGGACTTGTCAAAGCGGACAGGAGTCCTTGTCAGTGCGCGCGGGAGGCCTTGTCAGTGCACATGGGAAACCTTGTCAGCGGCCACAGGAGTCCTTGTCAAAGTGAACAGGAGTCCTTGTCAATGCCCTTGGGAGGCCTCGTCAGTGCGATTGGGAGGCTTCGTCAGTGCGTGCAAGACGCCTTGTCAAAGCGGAACAGGAGTCCTTGTCAGTGTGCGTGGGAGGCCTTGTCAAAGCGGACGGGAGACCTTGTCAGAGCGGACCAGAGTCATTTTCAGTGCACACGGGAAGCCTTGTCAGTACGCGCGGTAGTCCTTGTCAATGTGCGCGGGAGCCCTTGTCAGAGTGAGCAGGAGACCATTTCAGACTGTGTGGGAGTCACTGTCAGAGCCCACAGGGGTCCTGATCAGAACGTTCGCAAGTCCTGATCAGAGCGCATTGGAATCTACATCAGAGCACACGGAGGACTTTATCAGAGCATACAGGAATTCGTATCAGAGTGCATAGAAGTCCTGGTCAGAGCTCATGTAGTCCCTATCAGAGCACACAGGAGGCCTTATCACAGTGAGCAATAATCCGTATCAGAGCGCGTGGGGATCCTTGCCAGAGCATGCAGGAATTCTTGCCAAGGTGCAGGGGAATCGGTGTCAGAGAACATGGGAGTCATTATCAAGGTAATGCAGTAGCCATTGTTGAAGCGTATTGACAGTGATTGTGGGAGGGCACGGGAGTCATTGTAGGAGTGCACTGACAGTCCTTGTGGAAGTGCACCAACGGGCATTGCAGGAGTGCACCACCAGGCATTGTGGAGTACACTGACAGTCATTGTGGGAGTGCATTTCAGTCCTTGTGGGAATGCGTTACAGTCTTGTAGGTGTGCATTATATTCCTTGTGATATTGTATTACAGTAATTGTGGGAGCACTCCGATGGTCCTTGTGGGAGCGCACCAGCAATCATTGTGAGAGTGCACTGGCAGTCCTTGTGGAAGTGTGTTACAGTCCTTGTGGGAGTGCGTTAAGTCCTTGTGATATTGTATAACTGTAATTGGGGGAGCGTGCCGGCAGTCATTGTGGGAGTGCACTGCACTCATTGTGGGAGTACGTGGGAATTATTGTGGCAGTGCATCGGCAATCTTTGCAAGTGTGCGCTGGCGGTCTTCGTAGGAATGTGCAGGAGACATTATGGGAGTGCATAGGAGACACTGCCAGAGTACCCGGGAGACATTGTCAGAGTGCACGGGAGATGTTTGAATGCACGGGAGTTGTCTGAGTGTGCGAGAATCATTATGGAAATGTGCCATCACTCATTGTGGGAGTACACCAACAGTCATTGTGGAGTGCACCAACGTTCATTGTAGGAGTGCAGCAACAGTCACAACAGTCAATGTGGGAGTGCGGCGACAGTCATTGTGGGAGTGTATCAATAATCTTTGCAGGTGTGCGCTGGCAGTCTTCATGGAAGTGCAGGTGTGTGCTGGCAGTCTTCATGGGAGTGTATAGGAGATACCGTCAGAGTACACAGAGGTCATTATGGGAATATGCGAGAGTCATTGTGGGAGTGTACGGGAGTCATTGTCAGACTGCGCGGGAGACATTGCCAGAGTGAGCAGGAGATGTTGGAATGCACGTGAGTCATTGTGGAAGTGCACACCGTCATTCATTGTGGGAATGTGCCAACAGCCAATGTGGGAGTGCGGTGGCAGTCATTGTGAGAATGTGCCGACAGTCATGGTGGGAGTGCGCCGACAGTCACTGTGGGAGTGCACCGACAGTCATTGCGGGAGTGCGCCAACAATCAATGTGGGAACCTGTGCACGGGAGTCATTGTCGGACTGCGCGGGAGACATTGCCAGAGTGACCGGGAGATGTTGGAATGCACGGGAGTCATTGTGGAAGTGCACATCGTCATTCATTGTGGGAATGTGCCAACAGCCAATGCGGGAGTGCGGTGGCAGTCATTGTGGGAGTGTGCCGACAGTCAGTGTGGGTGTGCGTCGACATTCATTCTGGCAGCGTGCTGACTGTCATTGTGGGAGTTTGTTACATTCGTTACGGGAGTGTGCCGACAGTCATTCTGTGAGTGCGTTGACAGTCATTGTAGGAGTGTGTTGTAGTCATTGTGGGAGTGTGCCGACTATCATTGTGGGAATACGCTGGCAGTTATTGTGTGAGCGTGCTGATAGTCATTGTGGGAGTGCATTGTAGTCATTGTGGGAGTGCACCGAGAGTCATTGCAGGAGTGCCTTACAATCATTGTGGAGTGTGCTGACAGTCATTGTGAGAGTGCGTCGCCGATCATTGTGGGAGTGTGCCAACAGTCAACATGGGTACGCACAGGTAGTCATTTTCGGAGTGTGCTGACATTCATTTTTGGAGTGTGCCAACAGTCATTTTCAGAGTATGCCGACAGTCATTTTCGGAGTGTGCTGACATTCATTTTCAGAGTGCGCCGACAGTCATTTTCGGAGTGCACCGACAGTCGTTGTGGGAGTGCGCCGACAGTCATTGTAAGAGTGCGCGACAGTCATTGTGAGAGTGCGCGACAGTCATTATGAGAGTGCGCGACAGTCATTGTGGGAGAGTGTTGACAGTCATTGTGAAGTGCACCAACAGTCATTGTTAGAGTGCATTACAATCATTGTGAGCATGAGCTGACACTCATTGTGGGAATGCACTGACTGTCTTTGTGGAAATGCATGGGAATCGTTGTTGAAATGCGCCGACTGTCATTGTGGGAGTGTGTCGGCAGTCATTGATGGAGTGCTGGCAGTAATTGTTGGAGTGCGTGGGAGACACTGTTGGACTACACAGGAGCCATTGTCAGAGTGTGCGGGAGTCATTGTTGAAGTACTCAATAATTGCTGTTGGAATGCACGATAGTTGCTATTGGATTGCACGATACCACTGTCGGAGTATGAGGATTCACTGTTGGAGTGCACCAACAGTCATTGTGCGAGTGTACTGACAGTCATTGTGGGAGTGCGCCAACAGTCATTGTGCGAGTACACCAACAGTCATTGTGGGAGTACGCCAACAGTCATTGTGGGAGTGCGCTGACAGTCATTGTGGGAGTGCCAGACAGTCATTGTGGGAATGCGGCAACAGTCATTGTGGGAGCGCAGTGACTGTCATTCTGAGAGTGCGCTGACAGATATTGCGGGAATGCCCCCCACAGTCATTATGGGAATGCGCTGACAGTTATTGTGGGAATGCGTTAACAGTTATTGCAGGAGTGCGCCAACTGCCTTTGTGGGAATGCATAGGAATCATTGTTGGAGCGTGCCAACAGACATTGTGGGAGTGTGTCGACAGTCATTGTGGGAGTGTGGGCAGTAATTGTCAGAGTGCATGGGAGGCATTGTCGGAGTGCACAGTAGTCGCTGTTGGAGTGCGCGGTAGTCGCTGTCGGAGTGCACGGTAGTTGCTGTCGGAGCACGTGGTACAGGCTGTCGGAGTGCATGTACTGGCTGTTGGAGCACACGGGATGCGCTGTCAGAGCGTACGGGCGTCACCGACAGAGCACGCGGGTGTCACCGACCACATGCGTGGGAAACAGTGTCAGAACACCTGGGAGTTATTGTCAGTGTAATCTGTGAGTCAATATCTGTATGATATGGGAATCATTGTCCAAGTGCGTGACAGTGATTCTCACAGTGCTCCTGTATCATTGTTTGTGCAAGATTCATTATTATTGTAACACGTGTGTCTTTATCAGTGAACGCCAAAGTTATTGTCAGAGTGTATGGGAATTTTTGTTAGACTGTACTTTATCATTGAGAGAGCGCGCTGGAACAAACTGGCCGTGTTCATGGGAGTCATTATCAGTGTTAATATAATGGTTGAGTCATTGTCAGAGTGCGTCAGAGTCATTGGTCCAAGTATGTGGGAGTTGTTGTCAGCCTGCATTTGTGTCATTGTCAGAATGTGTGACAGTCATTGCCAGAATTTGCTGGAAATCACTGTCTGAATGTGTGATAGTTATTGTGGGAGTGCGCAGGCAGTCATTGCGGGAGTGCGGCGACAGTTATTGTGGGAGTGCGGCAACAGTTATTGTGGGATTGCGCCGATAGTTATTGTAGGAGTGCGTCGACAGTCATTGTAGGAGTGCGGCAACAGTCATTGTGGAAGTGTGGCGACAATTAGTGTGAGAGTGTGGTGACAGTCATTCTGGGAGTGTATCGACAATCTGGCGGTCTTCATGGGAGTCATTGTGGGAGTGCGTAGGAGATACTGTCGAAGTACACAGGAGTCATTGTGGGAGTGCACGGGAGTCATTGTGGGAGTGCACGGGAGTCATTGTCGGAGTGCGCAGGAGACATTGCCAGAGTGCGCGGGAGATGTCGGAGTGCACGGGAGTCATTGTGGAAGTGCACTGACAATCATTGTGGTAGCACACTGTCATTCATTGTGGAAATGTGCCAACAGTTATTTTGGAATGTGCCAACAGTCATTGTGGGAGTGCGCCGACAGTCATTGTGGGAATGTGCTGACAGTCATTGTGGGAGTGCGCCAACAGTCATCGTGGGAGTGTGCCGACAGTCATTGTGGGAGTGCGCCGACAATCACTGTGGGAGTGCACCAGCAGTCAATGTGGGTGTGCGTAGATAGTCATTGTGAGAGTGTGTTACAGTCATTGTGGGAGCACGTCGTCAGTCATTGTGGGAGCATACCGGCAATCATTGTAGGAGTGCGCCAACAGTCATTCTGGCAGTTGCTGGCAGTCATTCTGTGAGTGCGTTGACAGTCATTGTAGGAGTGTGCCAACTGTCATTGTGGGAATGCGTCGGCAGTTGTTGTGTGAGTGCACCAATAGTCATTGCGGGAGTGCATTACAGTCATTGTGCAGTGTGTTACAGTCATTGTGGAATGCGCCGACAATCATTGTGAGAGTGCATCGACGATCGTTATGGGAGTGCACCAGCAGTCAACATGGGTATGCATAGATAGTCATTTTCGGAATGCACCGACAGTCTTTTCGAAGTGCACCGATGTTCATTTTCGGAGTGCGCCGACATTCATTTCTGGAGCTCACGATAGTCATTTTTGGAGTGTGCTAACATTCATTTTCGGTGTGCGCTGACATTCATTTTCGGAGTCCACAGACAGTCATTGTGGGTGTGCGTCGACAGTCATTGTGGGAGTGTGTCAACAGTCATTGTGGAAGTGCACCGACAGTCATTGTTAGAGAGCATTACAATCATTGTGAGCATGAGCCGACAGTCATTGTGGAAATGCGCTGACTGTCTTTGTGGGAATGCGCAGGAGTCATTGTTGGAATGCGCCGACTGTCATTGTGGGAGTTTGTCGGCAGTCATTGATGGAATGCTGGCAATAATTGTTGGAGTATACAGGAGACACTGTTGGAGTACATGGGAGCCATTGTCAGAGTGCGCAGGAGTCATTGTTGGAGTACTCAATAGTTGATGTTGGAATGCATGATAGTTAGTATTACAGTGCACGATAGCCACTGTTGGAGTGCGAGGATTTGCTGTTGGAGTGTGCGGGATTCACTGTCAGAGAGCACGGGACTCCCGGTTGAAGTGCATGGGACTCGCTGTCAGAGTGCGCCAACAGTCATTGTGCGAGTGTACCGACAGTCATTGTGGGAGTGCACCAACAGTCATTGTGGGAATGCGCTGACAGCCATTGCAGGAGTGCGTTTCAATCATTGCGTGAGTGCGCCAACAGTCATTGTGGGACTGTGCCAACAGTCATTGTGAGAGTGCACCAGTAGTCATTGCAGGAGTACGCTGACAGTCATTATAGGAATGCGCCGATAGTCATTGTGAAAGTACCAGACAGTCATTGTGGGAATGCGCCGATAGTCATTGTGGGAGTGCGCCGATAGTCATTGTGAAAGTGCGAGACAGTCATTGTGGGAAGGCGGCGATTGTCATTCTGAGAGTGCGCTGACAGACATTGCGGGAGTGCGCCGACAGTCATTTTGGGAATGCGCTGACAGTTATTGTGAGAGTGCACCGACTGTCTTTGTGGGAATGCACAGGAATCATTGTTGGAGCGTGCCGACAGACATTGTGGGAGTGTGTCAACAGTCATTGTCAGAGTGTGGGCAGTAATTGTTGGAGTGCGCTGGAGGCATTGTCGGAGTGCGCAGTAGTTGCTGTCGGAGTACGCGGTACTGGCTGTCAGAGTGCACGGTACTGGCTGTCGGACCATGCGGGATGCGCTGTCAGAGCGTGCGGGCATCCCCTACCGCGTGCGTGGGGAACAGTGTCAGAACACCTAGGAGTTATTGTCAGTGTAGTCTGTGAGTCAATGTCTGTATGATGTGGGAATCATTGTCCAAGTGTGTGACAGTAATTCTCAGAGTGCTCCTGTGTCATTGTTTGTGCAAGATTCATTGTTAGTGTAACACATGTGTCTTTATCAGTGAGCACCAGAGTCATTGTCAGAGTGTATGGGAATTTTTGTTAGACTGTACTTTATCATTGAGAGAGCGCGCTGGAACAAACTGGCCGAGTTCATGGGAGTCATTGTCAATGTCAGTGTAACAGGCGAGTCATTGTCAGAATGCATTAGAGTCATTGGTCCGAGTATGTGAGAGTTATTGTCAGCCTGCATTTGTGTCATTGTGGGAGTGTGTGACAGTCATTGCCAGAATTTGCTGGAAATCACTGTCTGAATGTGTGATAGTCAGTGTGGGAGTGCGCCGACAGTCATTAAGGGAGTGCGCCAACAGTCATTGCGGAAGTGCACCGACAGTCATTGTGGGATTGCGCCAACAGTCATTGTGGGAGTGCGTCAACAGTCATTGCACGAGTGCACCAACAGTCATTGCGGAAGTGCGCCGACAGTCATTGTGGGGTGTGCCGACAGTTGTTGCGGGAGTATGGCGACAATCATTGTGGGAGTGCGCCGACAGTCATTGTGAGAGCGCAGCGACTGTCATTGCAGGAGTGCACTGACTGTTTTTGTGACAATGCGCTGACAGTTTTTGTGGGAATGCACTGACAGTTATTGTGGGAGTGCGCCAAATGTCTTTGTGGGAATTCGCAGGAGTCATTGTTGGAGTGCGGGCAGTAATTGTCAGAGTGCACAGGAGATGTTGTTGGACTGCATACGGGTCATTGTCGGAGTATGTGGGAGCCATTGTCGGAGGGCATGGGAGTCATTGTCAGAGTACGTGGTAGTCCTTAAATGAGTGCGCGGTAGTCGCTGTCAGAGTTCGCGGTATTCGCTGTCGGAGCGCGCAGTAGTCGCTGTTGGAGTGCATGTGACGCGCTATTGGAGTGCGTGGACATTACCGACGGACTGCATGGGAGACACCGACCGCATGTGCAGGCGACACCAACTGCATGCACAGGCATCACTGACCACGTGTGTGGGAAACAATGTCAGAACACTTGTGAGTTATTGTCGGTATAATCTGTGAGTCAATGTCTGTATGATGTGGGAATCATCATCCAAGCGTGTGACAGTGATTCTCAGCATGCTCCTGTGTCATTGTTTGAGTGTGCAAGAGTCATTGTTAGTGTAAAACGTGTGTCTTTGTCAGTGAGCACTAGAGTCATTGTCAAAGTGCATGGGAATTTTTGTTCAACTGTACTTTATCATTGAGAGAGCGCGCCGGAACAAACTGGCCAAGTTCATGGGAGTCATTATCAGTGTCAGTGCAAAGGGCGAGTCATTGTCAGAGTACATCAGAGTCATTGGTCCAAGTATGTGAGAGTCATTGTCAGCCTACATTTGTATCATTGTCAGAGTGTGTGACAGTCATTGCCAGCATGTGCTGGAAATCACTGTCTGAATGCGTGATAGTCAGTGTGGGAGTGCACTGACAGTCAGTGTGGGATTGTACCAACAGTCAGTGTGAGAGTGTGGCAACAGTCAGTGTGGGAGTGTGCTGACACTCATTGTGGGAGTGCGGCGACAGTCATTGTGGGAGTGTGCTGACAGTCACTGTGGGTGTGTGCTGACAGTCAGTGTGGGAGTGCGGCAACAATCAGTGTGGGAATGTGCTGACAGTCAGTGTGGGAGTGCGGCAACAATCAGTGTGGAAATGTGCTGATAGTCAGTGTGGGAGTGCGGCGACAGTCAGTGTGAGAGTGTGCCAACAGTCATTGTGGGAGTACGCCGACAGTCATTGTGGGAGTGTACCGACAGTCACTGTGGGAGTGCGGTGATAGTCAGGGTGGGTGTGCACCAACAGTCATTGTGAGAGTGCGCCGAGAGTCACTGTGGGAGTGTGGCGACGGTCAGAGTGGGTGTGCGCCAACAATCAGTGTGAGAGTGCAGCGACAGTCAGTGTGGGAGTGCGCCGACAATCAGTGTGAGAGTGCAGCAACAGTCAGTGTGGGAGTGCACCGACAGTCAGTGTGGGAATGCGCTGACAGTCACTGTGGGGGTGTGCTGACAGTCAATGTGGGGGTGCACTGATAGTCAGTGTGGGAATGCGCTGACAGTCAGTGTGGGAATGCGCTGACAGTCACTGTGGAAGTGCGCCAACAATCAGTGTGGGAGTGCACCGACAGTCAGAGTGGGAGTGCACCGACAGTCAGTGTGGGAGTGCACCGACAGCCAGTGTGAAGTGCACCAACAGTCAGAGTGGGAGTGCACCGACAGTCAGAGTGGGAGTGCACCGACAGTCAGAGTGGGAGCTCACCGACAGTCAGTGTGGGAGCGCACGGACAGTCAGTGTGGGAGCGCACCGACAGTCAGCCTGGAAGTGCACCGACAGTGAATGTGGGACTGCACCAACAGTGAGTGTGGGAATGCGTCGATAGTCAGTGTGGGAGTGCACCGACAGTCAGTGTGGGAGTGCACCCTCATAGTGGGAGTGCACCGACAGCCATGGTGGGAGTACGCCATAAGTATTTTGAGAATTTATGACAGTTATTGAAGGAGGGCGTGACAGTCAATGTCAGACTGAGCATGTTGGAGTCATTGTCGGAGTCCGTCGGTGTCATCAGAGCACATCATTGTCATTGTCGGAGTGTGCTGGCATATTTTCAGAGCGAGCCATCCTCGTTGCTGGAGACAGCAGTCACTCTTCCATGCGTGACATTTGCTGCCAGAGTGCACCGCACTCACTGCCTGAGCACACGACGGTCACTGCCTAAGGATGCAACATTCGATGCCTGAGTACACAACGGTCACTGCTGGAGCACATGATAGTCACTGCCGGCGCATGCGACAGTCGCTGCCAGAGGATGCGCATGGCAGTCTCTGCTGGAGTGTACAACAGTCACTGCTAGGGTGCGCAACAGTCACTACCTGAGGATCTGGCAGTCATCCCCAGAGCACACGATGTCATTGTTATTGTCAGAAAATGCTGAAGTCACTTTACACGTGTGCAGGAGTAAATGTCTGAGTGTGCAAGAATAGATGTCTGAGTGCACAGAATTAAATGTCCAAGTGCATGGGAGTAAATATCCAAGACAGTGGGAGAAAATGTCCGAGTGCGTGGTAGTAAATGTGCGAGTGTGCGGGAGTAAATGTCCGAGTGCATGGGATTAAATGTCCGAAAGCGCGGGATCTAATGTCTGAATGTGCGGCATTAAATGTCTGAGTCCGCGGAACTAAATGCCTGAGTGCGCAGGAGTAAATGTCCAAGTGCGTGGGAGTAAATATCTGAGTGCACGGGAGTAAATATCCAAGTGCGCGGGAGTAAATGTCCGAGTGCGCGGGATTAAATGTCCGAGTGTGTGGAATTAGATGTCTGAGTATGTGGAACTAGATGTCCGAGCGCACGGGAGTAAATGTCCGAGTGCGCAGGATTAAATGTCCGAGTGCACGGGATTTAATGTCCGAGTGCGCGGGGTTAAATGTCCGAGTGCTCAGGATTAAATGTCCAAATGCGCAGAATTAAATGTCCAAGTGCGCAGGATTAAATGTCCAAATGCGCAGAATTAAATGTCTGAGAGCGCAGGATTAAATATCCAAGTGCGCGGGATCAAATGTCCGAATGCGCGGGATCAAATGTCCGAGTGCGCGGGATGAAATGTTCAAGTATGTGGGATCAAATGTCCGAGTGCATGGGATCTAATGTCCAAGTGCGTGACATTAAATGTCCGAGTGCATGGGATTAAATATCTGAGAGCGCGGGATTAAATATCCGAGTGCGCGGGATCAAATGTCCGAGTACACTGCATCAAATGTCCGAGTGTGCGGGATCAAATGTCTGAGTGCATAGAACTAAATGCCCGAATGCGCGGAACTAGATGTCCGAGTGCACAAGAGTAAATGTCTGAGAGCGCAGGATCAAATGTCCAAGTGCGCAGGATTAAATGTCCGAGTGCGCGGAACTAGAAGTCCGAGTGCACGGGACTAGATGTCCAAGTGCGCGGGAGTTAATGTCCAAGTGCGCAGGATTAAATGTCCAAGTGCGTGGAACTAGATGTCCAAATGCGCGGAACTAGATGTCCGAGTGTGCAGGAGTAAATGTCTGAGTGTGTGGGAGTAAATGTCTGAGTGCGCGGAACTAGCTGTCCAAGTGCATGCGAGTAAATGTCCAGTGCACCAGTTTAAATACGTGAGTGCGCAGGAATAAATTTCTAAGTCGCTGTGAGAGTGCATAGGAGTCATTGTAAGAGTGTGCAGGAATTACTGTCAGACTAACAGGACTCACTGTCAGAGTGCGCGGGACTCACCGTCAGAGTGCGCGGGACTCACCGTCAGAATGCACGGGACTCACTGTCAGACTGCACAATAGGCACCATAATGTGCGCAGGAGACACTATCAGTGTGTGAGAGGCACCATCAGTGTACACAGGAGGCACCATCAGTGTGCTTGGAATTTACTGTCGGTGTGCGCAGGAGGCACCGTCAGTGTGCACAGGAGGCACTGCCAGTGTGTGTGGAATGCACCATCAGTGTGCATGGGAGGCACCGTCAGTGTGCGCAGAAGGCACTGTAAGTGTGCGCAGAATGCAGTGTCAGTGTGCACAGGAGGCACTATCAATGTGTGCGGAACGCATTGTCAGTGTACGCGGTAGTCACCGTCTGCATGCACGGGAGTCACTGTCTAAGTTTGTTGGATTCACTGTCTGAGTTCGCGGGAGTCACTGTCAGCGTGCGCGGCAGTCACTGTCTGAGTTCGTCGGATTCACTGTCTGAGTTCGCGGACATCACTCAGTGTGCGTGGGAGTCATTGTCAGCGTGCATGGGAGTCACCATCAGTCTGCACAGGAGTGACTGTCTGAATTCGTTGGATTCACTGTCTGAGTTCGTGGGAGTCACTGTCAGCGTGCGTGGGAGTCAATGTCAGCATGCACGGGCGTTACTGTCAACATACATGGGTGTCACTGTCCACGTGCTCGGGGATCAGTTTCCGTTTGTGTGGGACTCACTTCCGTGTGCATTGATGTGCGTGGCACTCGCTGTGAGTGTGCATGGGAGTCATTATCAGAGTGTACAGGAGTCATTATCAGAGTGCTCAGGCCTCACCGTCAGAGTACACAGGACTCACTGTAAGAGTGCACGGGATTCAACATCAGAGTGCATGGGAGGCACCATAATGTGCACGGGACTCACTGTCAGCGTGCGCGAGAGTCACTGTCAGTCAGCGTGCACGGGAATCATTGCCTGCGTGCGCGGAAGTCACTGTCTGTGTGCGCAGAAGTCACTGTCTGTGTGCGCGGGAGTCACTGTCTGCATGTGCGGGAGTCACTGTCTGCGTGCGAGTCACTGCCTGCGTGCATGGGAGTCACTGTCTGCGTATGCAGGAATCACTGTCTGCGTGTGTGAGAATCACTGTTAGTGTGTGCTAGAATCACTGTCAGTGTGTGCAGGAGTCGCTGCCTGAGTCCGTGGGAATCACTGTCTTGAGTTCATGGGATTCACTGTCAACACGCATGAGAATCACTGTCTGAATTCTTGGGAGTCACTGTCTGAGTTCGCAGGATTCAGTGTCTGAGTTCATGGGAGTCACTGTCAGTGTGCGTGGGAGTTACTGTTAGCTTGTGCTTGGGAGTCACTATCTGATTCTTGGGAGTCACTGTCTGAGTTTGTGGGAGTCACTGTCTGAGTTCATGGGAGTTACTGTCAGCATGCACAGAGTTACTGTCAGCATGCACAGGAGTTACTGTTAGCATGCACAGGGGTCACTGTCCACATGCATGATAGTCACCATCCGTGTGTGCGGAATTCACTGTCAGCATGCACGGAAGTCACTGTCTGAGTTTGTGGGAGTCAACAAGTTTGCAGGAGTCATTGTCAGTGTGTGCGGGAGTTATGTCAGCATGCATGAGAGTCACTGTCTCAGTTCGCAGGAGTTACTGTCAGTGTACATGAGAGTCACTGTCAGCATGCATAGGAGTCACTGTCCGTGTGCGCAGGAGTCACTGTCTGTGTATGCGGGAGTCACTGTCAGTATGCATGGGAGTCACTGTCAGTGTGCGCAGGAGTCACTGTCAGTGTGTGCGGTAGTCATAGTCAGTGTGCGCGGGAGTCACTGTCAACATGCGCAGGAGTCACTGACAGTATATGCAGGAGTCACTATCAGCGTGCGTGGGAGTCACTGACAATGTGTACAGGAGTCACTTTTTGAGTTTGCGGCAGTCACTTACTGAGTTTGCTGGAGTCACTGTTTGAGTTCGTGGGAATCACTTTGAGTTCATGAGAGTCACTGTTTGAATTCATGGGGCTCACTGTCAGCATGCACGGGGGTCATTGTCTGTGTGCACGGGTGTCACTGTCAGTGTGCGCGGGAGTCACTGTCAGTGTGCACGTGAGTCATTGTCAGTGTGCGTGGGAGTCATTGTCTGTGTGCATGGGAGTCATTGTCTGAGTTTGCGGGAGTCACTGTCAGTGTGCGTGGGAGTCACTGTCAGCATGCACAGGTGTCACTGTCAGTGTGCATGGGAGTCACTGTCAGCGGGCACGGGAGTCACTGTCTGTGTGCATGGGAATCACTGTCCGTGTGCGCAGGAATCACTGTCAGTGTGCGTGGGAGTCACTGTCCATGTGTGCTGAATTCACTGTCAGTGTGTGTGGGAGTCACTGTCAGTGTGTGCGGGAGTCACTGTCAGTGTGTGCGGGAGTCACTGTCAGTGTGCATGGGAGTCACTGTCTGAGCTCGTGGGAGTCACTGTCAGCATGCACAGGATTCATTCTCAACGTGTGCAAAAGTCACTGCCCGTATGCGCAGGAATCACTGTCCATGTGCGCGGGAGTCACTGTCCATGTACGTGGGCATGATGTGGAAATGCTGGCATTGGGCTGGGGTAAACACAGCAAGAAGTCTCACAACACCAGGTTAAAGCCCAACTAATTTATTTGGTAGCAAAAGCCACTAGCTTTCAGAGCGCTGGCTGCCACTTCGTCAGGTGAATGGGAGTTCTATTCACAAACAGGGCATGTAAAGACACAGGTGCATTCTGACAATGACTCCCATGCTCTAGAACAATGATTCCTGTTACACAGACAATGACTCTTGCGTGCATTGACAGTGACTCCCACAAACTCAGAAGTGATGCCCGCAAACTCAGTGACTCCCATAAACTCAGACAGTGACTCCCGCAAACTCAGACAGTGACTCCCGCAAACTCAGACAGTGACTCCCATTAATTCAGACAGTGTCTTCCGCGCACACTGACACTAACTCCCATGCATGTGAGCAGTAACACCGCGCACATGGACAGTGACTCCCCCGAACACTGACAGTAACTCTCTCACACGCTGACAGTAATTCCCACGCATGCTGACAGTGACTCCTGTGCATGCTGACAGTGACTCCCACACACATGGCAATGATTCCTGTGCACACTGAAACTGATTCCCACATACAGAGATTGATAACCAAGTTCCTCACACGAGGACGGCCTCAATCAGGGTCTTGGGTTCATGTCATACTATCTGTAACCTCCACGATTTGCCTGCACTTGAAATATCTCACCAACTGTTCTTTCTGAACACAATACACATCTCTTTAACTTGTGCTTAACGCTGTCTCCACTCACATTATTGATATCTTTACCTGTACAGAATTGCATTCCAACCATTAGTCTGTAAATTGAGAATGCACCTGTGTCAATCTTTTTAATCAACCAAATAAACAAAATCAAATTAACTGAGGGATAAATTAAAAATACCCAAAAAGAAGGGACCCACATGAAACAAAAAATGAAGCAGAAAGAAGCCTTAAGACATCAAACTAAAATGTGACCAAGGGGTTGATAATACACACCAGTCCCTGCGGTGCCCACTGAGCACGAAGGCCTCTATGATGCCCTCAGACTCCTCGCCAGGGGAACCCAGCTGCAAATGCAGCCGCAATAGAGGGGCAGACATTTGGGTCAGACAGCTGCCTTGACCTGTTGATGGCAAGTTTGGCCAGGCCCAGGTGCAGGTTCACGAGGAGGTTACCACTTTACCCATCCTTCTCCACACCAGATTCCCTAGATCAGGAATAAAAACTGAAGTGCAAACGGAACATCGGTAAAAGATTTTTAAGGTAACTGAAAGGAAGTGCAACCTATGACAGATAATATAGATATGATCCATAGACTTGCAAGATCGCAACAAGGGCATGTTTCTTGGTACAGCCTATGCTTGTGTGGCACTGCTGTATGCGCCAACCTCCACCCCAGTCCCAAGGGAGTGAGGGAGACTTCATCCGTGGAGGAACCTCCAGTGGGGGGACCTCAGCCACCAGATGCAACAGGCCCTGTCAAGGTGTATCTGTACAACGGGCAAGGGCACGGTAGTGGAAGGTGCGTAGCAGGAGCCTATATAGGAAATACCTCCATGCAATGGAACAGGACACAGAGGGCATTTCTGCAAGGTGGCTCAACCTGTGGGGCACCTGACCCAGTGGAAGGCAGGGGGTGCGGTGGTTCTAAGCTTGGGGCCAATGTGAAATTCTGTCCGATCAGGGGCATCCTGAGATGGGATCCCACAACAGAGTTGTGTGGACCACGTGTGACTTGAAGTCTGAGCACTATCATTCTACCAGCGCCTGACCACCTTCCCTAAGCGAGAGATTCAGAAACCCAGTGCAGTCTCTTGTCACAGAAGAACTGTATGAGAGTTCTCTGGATGTTTGTGATAACATTAGTGACCAGCCAGTACCAAAACATGGAGGCAATCAGCTGGTTTGTGATGAGAACTTGGAACAATAAGAAAACATTCGGAGCAGTCCTGCCAAGCAATTCAGGCAAACGGTGACTTTGGCCTCCAGTTCCTGCCAATTCGTTGGCCAGGATTCTTCCCTTGGGCAAAGATGGACTCCCAAGTAGTGAAAGCTCTGGGTGAAAGGCCTGAGCTTCTCTGTGAGGGGATCCATCCGCCATGGACTGATCAGGAGTCCAGAATACTTGGCACAGTTGATCCTGGTTGAGGATGTAGCAGAAACACAACTTGCACTCTTGCATCCGTTGCAGGTCAGCTGAGTTTGTGAACATGAGACGCAAGTCATCAATGTAAGCCGACAGTACCATCCTAATGCCCAGCCTGCAGAGTCAAACCTGACAAATTTATCCACAAGAGGTGTAGGATTGGTTCCACGCAAATCAAATATAGTTGGCCAGACAAAATGCAGCCTGTGTCACTCCTCTCCCAAAGTGAAGGGCTACCATCAGGGACCACTAATCTTAACAAGACATTCTGCGGCAGCATGCAGTAATCAGACCTGAATGCCCATAGAGTTCTGAGCAGATATTTGTGATTCACCGTGTTGAATGCCTTCTCCTGATTAAGGAACAGAAAGACGCTCAATAGATCAGCCCTCTATGTATGATGGATTTGGCCCTCGAGATTGAGTGGGCCAGAACCATATAGGACAGGTCAGGGTGTAACATGTGGTCCAGTACGAAGCTATGGCATGAAAACATTGCCCTGGCAAAAACTTTGTAGCCCGTGCTGAAGAGGGAGACTGAGCACCAGTTCTTAAAATGGTGGAGATCTCTCTTCTTTGATAGCAGGTGCCACAAAAGGGGCATCTCCCCAGTCACAATACTCTCCCCTAGAACTGCCACATAGTCGGTTCCCAGGAAGTCCAGGAATGCTCTGAAGAACTCCAATGTCAGCCTATCAAGTTCTGGGGCTTGCTGTCGAGGCCACCAGTCAGCTCCTCCAGGCAACAGTGTCCAAGTGCATGGAAGACAGCATCCATGTATGTGGGAGACAATGTCCGAGTGCATGATAGACAGTGTTGAAATGCGCTGGGGCCAGTGTCGGGTTGCGTGGGAGTCATTGTCAGAGTGCGCCAGAATCATTATCAGATTGGAAAGGCGTCATTATTGGAAGGCCCGGGCATTATTGTCAGAATGCCTGGCTGTCATTGTCTGAGTGTGGGGCATTCATGTCAGAGTGCACATGAGTCATTGTCAGACTTCGCACCAGTGATTGTCCAAGTGCGCGGGAGTGAATCTCAAGAGTGCACTGGAGTATTGCCAGACTGCATAGAACTCATTGCCAGATTGGTAATGAGACAATGTCAGAATGCACAGGAGTTATTGTCAGAGTGCGCAGGCATCACTGCCAGAGTGCGCAGGAGTCATTGTCGAGTGTGCAGACATCATTGTCAGAATGCACAGGAGTCTTTGTCAGAGTGCGCAGGTGTCTTTGTCAGAGTATGTAGAAGTCTTTGTCAGAGTGTGTAAGAGTCTGTCAGTGTGCACGGGAGTCTGTCAGCGTGCGCGAGAGTCTTTGTCAGAGTGCACGGGAGTCTTTGTCAGAGTGCACAGGAGTCTGTCAGCATGCGTGGGAGTCTTTGTCAGAGTGCGCGGGAGTCTTTGTTAGAATGCGTGGGAGTCTGTCAGAGTGCGCGGGAGTCATTGTCAGAGTGCGCGGGGTCACTGTCAGAATGTGCAGCATCATTTTCAGAGTGCACAGGTATCATTGTCAGAGTGCACAGTAGTATTGTCAGTTCAGGAAGGAATCATTGCCTGAGTACATGGCAGACAGTGAGTGTGTGGCACTCATCGTCGGAGTGTATGTGAGTCGTTGTCAAAGTATGCTGTCAGTCATTGTTAGAGTGCGTGATGGTAATTGTAAGTGTAATGTGTGAGTCATCGTCTGAGTGTACGGGACTTATTGTCCAGGTGCAGTCAGTCATTGTCAGAATGCATGGGAGTAATTTATTGAGTGTGGGTACTACATTGTCAGATTGGGAAGGAGTCATTGTCCCAGTGCGCAGGAATCATTGTCAGAGTGCACTGAATTCATTGTCAATTGCGTGGGAGTCATTGTCACATTGCATGGGAGTCATTGTCAGAGTCAATGACAGGTGTCATTGTTGGATTGGGAAGGAGTTAGGCAGACAATGTCTTGAGTGCGTGGGAGTCATTATCAGAACATGCAGTCAGTCATTGTCAGAGTGCCTGACAGTCCTTATGAATGTAATGCATTTGTCATTGTCCAAGTACATGGGAGTTACTGTCCAGTACACAGGAGCTGTTGTCAGAGTGCACGTGGAGTCATTGTCAGAGTGCATGTGAGTCATTTTCAGAATGATTATCACAGTCATTATTTGAATGCACATGCGGAAGGAGGCCATTTGGCCCAATGAGCCTGTACCACCACCTATGCCTTATCCCCATAACCCCATGCATTTACCATGGCTAGTCACCCTGATACTAAGGGGCAATTTTGCCTGGTCAATCCACCTAACCCATATATCTTTGAACTCTGGGAGGACACCAGAGCAACCCAGAGGAAACTCACGCAGATATGGCAAGAATGTGCAAACTCCACTCAGATAGTAACCCAAGCTAGGAATCAAACCCGTGTCTATGGCACTGTGAGGCAACAGTGCTTGCTATTGTGCCACTGGGTCATGTGGGAGTCATTGTCAGAATGCATGGGACTAATTTACCAATCATGGGTAAGTCATGTGGGTAAGTGGGTAAGATTGGGAAGGAGTCATTGAGTGCGTGGGAGTCATTGTCAGAGTATGATGAATCATTGTCAGAGAATGCATGAATCATTGTCTGAGTACGCACAAGTAATTGTCCAAGTGCACCAAGTGATTCTCAAGAGTGTGTGGGCATTATTGTCTGAGTGCATAGGATTCACTGTCTGAGTGAGTGGGAGTGATTCTCAGAGTGCATGGGAGTCATTGTCAGAGTGCACAGAACTCATTGTCAGAATGGGAAGGAATCATAGAATCTTTAGTCATAGAGGTTACAACATGGAAACAGGCCCTTCGGCCCAAATTGTCCCATGCCGCCCAGTTTTTACTGTTAAGCTGGTCTCAGTTGCCTGGGTTTGGCCCATATCCCCCCTGTCTATACCAATCTTACCAATACATCAGTCTAAATATTTGTTAAAAGGCATAATTGTATCCTCCTCTACTATTGCCTCTGGCAGCTTGTTTCTGAAACACACCATGCTCTGTGTGAAAGAATTGCCCCTTGGGTCTATTTATGTTTCTCCCCTCTCACTTAAACCTATGCTATCTCATTTTAAACTCCCCTACATTTGGGAAAAGGTATTGACTTTATTTATACTCCTCATTATTTTATGGACCTCCGTAAAATCATCCCTAAACCTCCAATCTCCCAGGGAAAAATATCCCAGTCTATCCAGCTTCTCCTCATAACTCAAATTATTAAGTCCTGTTAGTGTCCTATAAATCTTTTCTAAACTCTTTTCTAGTTTAATAATATCCTTTCCATAATAAATGACCAGAACTGTATACAGTATTCCAAGTGTAGCCATACTAATGTCTCGTACAAATTCAACAGGACATCGCAACTCCTTGTGTTCATTATTCTGATCAATAAAACCAAGCATGCTGAATGCCTTCTTCGCTGTCGACCTGTGACTCAGTTTCAAGGAGTTATTAACCTATACCCAAGATCTCTGTTCTATGACACTCCACAAAGCCCTACCATTAACTGAGTAAGTCCTGCCCTGGTTCAATCTATCAAAATGCATCACACTGCATTTATCTAAATTAAACTTGGTCTGCCATTCATCAGCCCACTGGTCCATTTGATCAAGATCCCATTGCAATCCTAGATAACCTTGCTCGCTGTCCAAGATGTCACCAATCTTAGTGTCATCTGCAAACTTTCTAACTATGCCTCCCAAATTCTCATCGAAATCATTAATATAAATGTCAAATAATGGTGGACCCAGTACCAATCCCTGAGGCACATCACAGGTCACAGGCTTCCAGTTTGAAAAACAATCCTCTAGAACCAACCTCTGTCTTTTGGCATCAAGTCAATTTTGTATCCAGTTGACCACCCCACCATTGACCCATGAGATTTAGCATTATGCAACAATCTACCATACAGTATCTTGTCAAAGGTCTTACTAAAATCCATGTAGACAATATCAACTGTACTGCCCTCATCTTTCTTCTTGGTTACCACTTCAAAAATCAAATTTGTGAGACATGATTTTCCACTCACAAAACCATGCTGATCCTAATCAGTCCTTACTTTCTAAATGCCTGTAGATTCTATCTGTCAGAATACCTAACAACTTACCCACTACAGACATTAGGCTCATTTGCCTGCAGTTTCCAGGCTATTCCCTGCAGCCTTTCTAAATCAAAAGCTCAGCATTTGCCACCCTCTATCAGGCACCTCACCTGTGACTGTCAATGATTCAAATATCTCTACTGGGGGGACCCGCAATTTCCTCCCTAGCCTTCCACAGTATCCTGGGGATTTATCTATCTTGACGCACTTGAAGACTTCCAGAACCTCCTTCTCTGTAATATGTGCCTTCCATAAGACATCATTATTTATTTCCCAAAATTCTCTAACACCAATGGCTCTCTCAACAGTAAATACTGATGAAAAATATCAATTAAAGATCTCACCCATTCCTTGTTGATGACCTTGTTGATCCTTAAGAGTAACTATTCTCTCCATAGTTACTCTTTTGCCCTTTATGTATTTGTCAAAACTATTTGGATTTTCCTTTGCTTTATCTGCTGGAGCAATCTTATGTCCCCTTTTTTCCCTACTGATATCATCTCAACTCTACTCCAACATCCTCTATACAAGTGATCCACTTGATCCCAGCTGCCTATACATGTCATATGCCTCCCCGTTATTCTTGACCAGGACTTCAATAACCCAAATCATCTAAGGTTCCCTACTTCTACCAACCTTGCCCTTCCTCTAAGAGGAATGTGCTTGCCCTGAACCCTGGTTAACACATTTGAAAGCCTCCCACTTACCAGATGCCCCTTTGCCTGCCAACAGACTCCCCGAATCAACATTTGAATGTTCTTGTCTAATACCATCAAAATTGGCCTTTCCCAAATTTAGAATTTAATTTTTTGGGCCACACCTATTATTTTCCATAGCTATCTTGAAATTAATGTAATTATGGTCAGTGGTCCCAAAGTGATCATTCGCTGACACTTCTGTCATCTTCCCTTCCCTCTTTCCCAAGAGGACATCAAATTTTACCCCCTCAGAATATGTGGTAATCATTGTCAGAGTGCACAGGAGTCATTATTTGAATGTGTGACAGACATTATCCGAGTGCGCAGCAGTCATTGTGAGAGTGTGTAATCATTGTCATTGTTTGTAACAGTCATTGTGAGCACAATGCATTTGTCATTGTCCAGGTGTATGGGCATCATTGTTACACTGCGCCATTGAGTGATTGTCAGATTGGGAAGGAGTCATTGTCAGAGTTCGTGGGAATCATGTTAGAGTTCTCAGGAGTCATTGTTCGAGTGCTGGAGGTCATTGTCCAAGTACGTGAGACTCATTGTCCAAGCGTGGGGCATTCATGTCACTGTGTGCGGCTGAGTGCACGCGAGTCATTGTCTGAGTGCACAGGAGTCATTGTTAACGTGTGTAGTCAGTCATTGTCAGAGTGCACGTCAACCATTGTGAGTGTAATGCGTTTGTCTTTCTCTAAGTGCGAGGCAGTCATTGTCTGAGTGCACTGCAGTCATTGTCCAAATGTATGGTAATCATTGTCAGCATGTGCAGTCAGTGCGTGTCAGTTTAATGCATTTGTTATTGTCCAAGTTATTGATGGAGGGTGTGGGAGTTATTGTTGAAGGGTGCAGACGTCATTATCAAATTGGGAAGGAGTCACTGTCAGTTTGCGCGGGAGTCATTGTCGGTGTAACATGTGAGTCATTGTCTTTGTAATCTGTGAATCATTGTCAGAGTGTGCAGTCAGTCATTTAGTGCTTTTGGAGTGCATGGGAGTCATTGTTGGAGTGCGCAGGAGTCATTGTCGGACTGCACAGGAGTCATTGTCAGAGTGCATGGGAGTCATTGTCTTTGTAACGTGTGAATCATTGTCAGAGTGTGCAGTCAGACATTGACTAAGTGCATCAGAGTCATTGGGCGAGTGTGCAGGAGCCATTACGTGAGTATACAGGACTTGTTGCTCGAATGCACGGACACATTGTCCAAATGCGTTGTCCAAGTGCCTGGGACTCATTGTCTGAGTGCACGGACTCGTTGTCCAAGTGCACGGGACTGGTTGTTGGAGTGCGTGGGACTCGCCATCGAAATATGTGGGACTCATCATTGGAGTGCGCGAAACTGGTCGCCTGAGTGTGCAGGACTGTTTATCAGAGCGCATGGGATTCTTTGTCGGACTGCATGGAGCCTATTGTTGGAGTGTGCAGGACTTGTTGTCCAATTGGTACAATGCATCCTCCAAGTGCACGGGATGCATTCTTCGTGTGCACAGGACATGTCCTCCAAGTGTGCGGGATTCATTGTCCAAGTGTGCTAGACTCATCATTCGACTGCACAGGACTTGTCTCCAAGTGTGCAGGATTTGTCGTCCAAGTGCACGGGACTTATAATTCGAGTGTGTGGCACTCATCGTTCAAGTGTGCGGGACTCATCGTCAGAGTGTACAGGACTCAGCATCAGTGTATGCGGGAATCATTGTCAGAGTGCGCAGGACTTGTTGCCGGAGTGCGCAGGACTTATCATAAAAGTGTGCGGGACTTGTCAGAGTGCATGGGACTCGTTGTCAGAGTGCTTGGGACCCATTGTCAGAGTACACAGAATCCATCATCAGAGGGCGCAGGACCCATCGTCAGAGTGCACGGGACTTGTCAGAGTGCACGGGACTTGTCATCAGAGTCGTGGGAGTCATTGACAGAGTGCGCAGGAATATTACAAGTCAGGTTGAATACTTCAAGATGATGTATGAAGCTCGCCTGACCTGTCATGTTTTATGTTGTATTTGGCTAGGATGAGCATTAGTGCTTTCACTTCAGGTGTGAACCAACTGACCCATAAGGAGCCTTTATCAAAAATAAAGTTTATTTATGAATATTGTTGACATGTGCAGTAAGATAATTAGCAAGAATTTCTAACTATCACAAACTAGAAACACAGCAACCACAATAATGTACAACTCTTAAGGAAATATCTCCAATGTGTTCCAACCAAAGCTCAAAACATCTAATGCACAAAACCTTCCATACAAACACAGGGCAGCAATAGGTGAATACCCACTTGTTACATGAATCCCACCTCCTAGGTTGAATGCTCAAAATCGTTTGTGAAGAAACGCAGAAGAGGTTATAATCAATTCTGTTTCCCAAAACACAGCTTATTAAAGATAGAACCAAACAAAGAGAGAAAACAGGAGGAGAAAGAGACTGCTTCTTAGCTTATTGCTAAACTGTTTTCAATACAAACTCCAAAAAATAATATTAAAAAACCAAAGGAAAATCCCCCATCACTTAACTGCCACAAAAAAACGGGAAACTCTCTCAGTTGACACAGTTTAGCTCCCCAAAGACATCTCCGAAGCTGCAAGCTGCATGATTTTTTTAAAGAATCTTTCTTAAAGGTACAATCACACGATAGAACTCATTGTGGGAATGCGCAGGAATCATTGTGGGACTATGTGCGAGTCATTGTGGAAATGGGTCGAGTCATTCTGGGAATGAGTGTGTGTCATTGTGGGACTGCGCGGGAACCATTATGGGAGTGCGCATGCTGTCATTGTCAGAGTGCGTGGGAGTCATTGTCAGTGTGCAAGTGAGTCATTGTCAGTGTGCAAGTGAGTCATTATCAATTGCGAGTGAGTCATTGTCAGTGTGTGCGGGAGTCATTGTCAGAGTGCGCTAGCATCATTGTCAGAGTGTGCTGGAGTCATTGTCAGAGTGCATGCAAGTCATTGTTAGATTGGGAAGTTGTCAAAGAAAGGTGTGAGGGAATCATCATCAAGTGCGCAAGAGTCACTTTCAGATTGCGTGGGAGTCAGGATTACAGTGTGCGGAAATCATTGTCAGATTGTACGGGGGAGTCGATGTCAGCGTGCATGGAAGTCATTGTCAGAGTGCGTGGGAGACATTAGAACATAGAACATAGAACATAGAACATTACAGCACAGAACAGGCCCTTCGGCCTTCGATGTTGCGCCAACCAAGATAAAAAGCAATGACCCTCCAAGCTAAACCATTCCCTTCTCTTCCATATACTTATCAACTAACCTCTTAAACGCCACCAAACTTGGCGCATCTACAACTGCTGCAGGCAGGGCATTCCACTCCCGAACCACCCTTTGGGTAAAGAACCTACCTCTGATATCCGTCCTATAACTATCACCCCTTAATTTAAAGCTGTGTCCCCTCGTGCTAGCTTTTTCCATCCTAGGAAAAAGGCTATCACTGTCCACCCTATCTAAACCTCTAATCATCTTATATGTTTCGATCAGGTCCCCTCTTAGCCTCCTCCTTTCTAACGAAAACAACCTCAAATCCCTCAGCCTCTCCTCATAAGACCTGCCCTCCATACCAGGCAACATCCTGGTAAACCTCCTCTGTACCCTCTCCAATGCCTCCACATCTTTCTTATAATGTGGGGACCAGAACTGCACACAATACTCCAAGTGCGGCCGCACTAGAGTTTTGTACAGTTGCAACATGACGTTGCGGCTCCGAAATTCAATCCCTCTACCAATAAAAGCCAAGACTCCATATGCCTTCCTAACAACCTTCCCGACCTGACTGCCTACTTTCAGGGATCTATGCACATACACACCAAGATCCCTCTGTTCATCTAGACTACTAAGAATCCTACCATTTGCCCTATACTCTACACATTTATTATTTCTGCCATAGTGCACTCTGACATTGTCAGAGTGCGTAAAAGTTATTGCCAGAGTGCACAGGATTCATTGTCAGAGTGCGTGGGAGTCATTATCACAGTGTGTGACAGTCATTGTCAGAGATCACAGGAGTTATTGTTACTGTCCACTTGAGATATTGTCAGAGTCCGTGGGAGTCATTATCAAAGTGCACGGGAGTCATTGTCAGAGTGTGCAAGAGTCATTGTCTGAGTGTGCACGAGTCATTGACTGAATGCGCACAAGCCATTGACCAAGTACGCACGAGCCATCGTCGGAGTGCGCACGAGCCATTGTCGGAGTGTGCAGTCAGGCAATGACTTGTGCATACTCGGACAGTGTCTCCTTGCACTCTGACAGTGTCTCCTCGCACTCTGACAATGTCAATATCATTGTCAGAGTGCATGGGAATTGATGTCGGAGTGCATGGCAGTTAATGTCAGACAGCATGGGAGTCAGTGTGACAGTACATGGGAGTCATTGTCAGAGTGTGTGGGAGTCAGTGTGACAGTGCGCTGGAGTCACTGCCAGAGTACGCAGGAGTCACTGCCAGACTGCATACAAATCACTGCCAGAGTACGCATGAATTATTGTCGGAATGCGCACTCAGGCAATGACTTGTGCGCACTTGGTAGTGTCTTCTGCGCACTCTGACAATGTCAATATCACTGTCAGAGTGCATGGGAGTTAATGTCATTGTGCATGGGAGTTAATGTCAGAGTGCGCAGGAGTCTGTGTGACAGTGCGCGGGAGTCACTGTCAGAGTGTGCACAAGTCATTGTTGGATGTGCACGAGTCATTGTTGGATGTGCGCGAGTCACTGTTGGAGTGCGCGCAAGTTGTTATTAGAGTGCACGTGAGTCGCTGTTGGAGTGCGTGCAAGTCACTGTTGCTGTGCGCGCGAGTAATTTTCAGTTTGCGCGTGAGTCATTGTCCAAATGCATAAAAGTCATTGTCTGAGTGCGCGCGAGTCATTGTCCGAGTGTGTGCAAGTCATTGTCCAACTGCATGTGAGTCATTGTCGACTGCAGATGAGACATTGTTAAAGTGCACAGAAGTCGTGATCAGAGTGCGCGGGAGTTGTTGTCAGAATGCAAGTGCGCATGAGTCATTGTCCGAGTGCCTAGGAGTCGTCCAAGTGCACGGGAGTTGTCAGAGTGCACGGGAATCATTGTCAGAGTGCATGGGAGTCATTGTCAAAATGCACGGGAGTTACTGTCAGTGTGCATGCGAGTCATTGTCGGAGTGCACTCAAATCACTGTCAGAGTGCACACTAGTCACTGTTGGTGTGCACGCGAGCAATTTTCAGAGTGTGTGCAAGTTATTGTCCGAATGCACAAGTGTCATTGTTCGAGTATGTGTGAGTCATGGTTCAAGTGCGCACAAATCATTGACTGAGTGCACTTGAGACATTGTCAAAGTACATGGAAGTTCGATCAGAGTGTGCATGAGTCATTGTTCGAATGTGTGTGAGTCATTGTCGGAGTGTGCAGGAATCATGTCCGAGTGTGTGGGAGTCATTGTCTGAGTGTGCGAGACTCATTGTCCAAGTATGCGGGAGTCATTGGCCGAGTGTGCAGAAGTCATTCTCTGAGTGTGTGGGAGTCATTGTCAGTTGTTGTCAAAGTGCGCGGGAGTCACCATCAGTGCACACGCGAGTCATTGTCGGAGTGCACTCAAGTCACTGTCGGTGCACTTTTGGTATACGCGCGAGCAATTTTCAGAGTGTGCACAAGTGTCAATGTCCGAGTCTGCGGGAGTCATTGTCTGAGCGTACAGGAGTCATTGTCAAAGTGCGTGAAAGTCATTGTCAGAGTGTGTGGGAATCGTTGTTAAAGTGCACAGGAATCACTGTCAGTGCACGCGCGAGTCATTATCGGAGTGCGCTCAAGTCACTGTCGGAGCACATGCGAGTCACTTTTGGTATGTGTGTGAGTAATTTTCAGAGTGTGCGCGAGTCATTGTCTGAATACTCAAGTGTCATTGTCCGAATGCGCGTGAGTCACTGTTCGAGTGCGCATGAGTCATTGCCTGATTGCGCGCGAGCTATTGACTGAGTGCACTTGAGACATTGTTAAAGTGCAATAGAAGTCATGATCAGAATGTGCTGGAGTCATTCTTACAGTGCCTGGTAGTCATTCTCAGAGTGTGCGGGAGTCATTGTCAGTGTGCGCAGGCGTCATTGTCAGTGTGCGCGGGCGTCATTGTCAGAGTGCGAGGAAGTCATTCTCAGAGTGTGCGGGAGTCATTGTCAAAGTCATTCTCCGAGTGTTTGGGAGTCATTCTCCGAGTGTGCGGGAGTCATTATCAGAGTGCGCAGGAGTCATTGTCAGAATGCGCGGGAGTCATTGTCAGAGTGCGCGGAGATCATTGTCAAAGTGCAAGGGAGTCATTGTCAGATGTGTGTGTCATTGTCAGAGTGTGTGCGAGTCATTGTCGGAGTGCATGCGAGTCATTGTCGGTGCACATACGAGTCACTTTTGGTGTGTGCATGAGCAATTTTCAGACTGTGCGCGAGTCATTGTCTGAATGCGCAAGTGTCATTGTCCAAGTGCACGTGAGTCATTGTCAGAGTGCTCGGGAGTCATTGTCAAAGTGCGCAGGAGTCATTGTCAGAGTGTGCAGGAGTCATTGTCAGAGTGCGTGGAAGTCATTGTCAAAGTGCAAGAGAGTCATTGTCAGATGTGTGTGTGTCATTGTCGGAGTGCATGCGAGTTATTGTTAGTGCACATACGAGTCACTTTTGGTGTGCGCACGAGCAATTTTCAGAGTGTCCGCGAGTCATTGCCTGAAAGCACGAGTGTCATTGTCCGAGTGCACGTGAGTCATTGTCCAAGTGCACGTGACTCTTGTCTGAGTGTGCGGGAGTCATTGTCAGAGTGCACAGGAGTCATTGTCAGAGTGCACAGGAGTCATTGTCAAAGTGCGCAGGAGTCATTGTCAAAGTGCAAGGGAGTCATTGTCAGATGTGCGCGAGTCATTGTTGGAGTGCATACGAGTCATTGTCAGTGCACATACGAGTCACTTTTGGTGTGTGCACAAGCAATTTTCAGAGTCATTGTCTGAATGCACGAGTGTCATTGTCCGAGTGCGTACGAGTCATTGTCCAAGTGTGCAGAAGTCATTGTCCGAGTATGTGGGAATCATTGTCAGAGTGTGCGGGAGTCATTGTCAGAGTGCGTGAGAGTCATTGTCATTGTGTGCAGGAGTCATTATCAGAATGTGCGGGCGTCATTATCAGAGTGCACGGGAATCATTGTCAGATTGCGCAGAAGTCATCGTCTGAATGCGTTGGAGTCACTGCCGGAATGCGCTGGAGTCACTGCCAGAGTACACGGCAGTAACTGCCAGAGTGCGCATGAGTCATTGTCGATGTGTGCGAGCCATTGTCCAAGTGCATGCATGTCATTGTCCGAGTGCGTATGAGTCATTGTCCGAATGCGCAAGAGTCATTGTCAGAGTGTGCGGGAGTTGTTGTCAAGGTGCACCGGAGTCAATGATACGCTCGCCATTGTTGGAGTGTTCTCAAGTCACTGTTGGAGCATGCATGAGTCACTTTTGGTATGCATGCGAGCAATTTTAATAGCGTGCACGAGTCATTGTCCGAGTGCATGAGTATCATTGTCCATGTGCGCGTGAGTCATAGTTTGAGGGAGTGTGAGTCATTGTCTAGTGCACGTGAGAAATTGTTGAAGTGCAGGGAAGTTGTGATCAGAGTGTGCGGGAGTTATTGTCCGAGTATGCATGTGTCATTGTTCAGTTGCACATGAGTCATTTTCCGAGTGCATGTGAGTCATTGTCTGAATGCGCATGAGACATTGTTGAAGTGCACGGAAGTCGTGAGCAGAGTGTGTGGGAGTCATTGTCTGAGTGTGCAGGAATCATTGTCCAGTACGCGGGAGTCATTGTCCAAATGCGCGGGAGTCATTGGCAATGTGCGTGCAAGTCAGTGTCAGAGTGCGAGGGAGTCAGTGTCAGAGTGCACGGCAGTCAGTGTCAGAATGCGCAGGAGTCAGTGTACGGTATATGGGAGTCAATGTCAGAATGCGCAGGAGTCAGTGTCAGAGTGCGAAGGAGTCAGTGTCAGAGTACACGGAAATCAGTGTCAGAGTGCATGAGCGTCAGTGTCAGAGTGCGAGGGAGTCAGTGTCAGAGTACACGGGAATCAGTGTCAGAGTGCATGGGCGTCAGTGTCAGAGTGTGAGGGAGTCAGTATCAGAGTGTGCGGGAATCAGTGTATAGTACGTGGGAGTCAGTGTCAGAATGCGCGGGAATCAGCGTCAGAGTGCGAGGGAATCAGTGTCAGAATGCACGGAAGTCACTGTCAGAGTGCGAGGGAGTCAGTGTCAGGGCGCAAGGGAGTCAGTGTCAGAGTGCGAGGGAGTTAGTGTCAGAGTACGAGAGAGTCAGTATCAGAGTGCGAGGGAGTCAGTGTTGGAGTACACGGGAATCAGTGTCAGAGTGCATGGGTGTCAGTGTCAGAGTGCGAGGGAGTCAGTGTCAGAGTGTGCGGGAATCAGTGTGCAGTACGCGGGAGTCAGTGTCAGAATGCGCGGGAGTCAGTGTCAGTGCGAGGGATTTAGTGTCAGAATTCGTGGAAGTCACTGTCAGAGTGCGAGGGAGTCAGTGTCAGCGTGCAAGGGAGTCAGTGTCAGAGTACGAGGGAGTCAGTGTCAGAGTGCACGGCAGTCAGTGTCAGAGTTCGTGAGAGTCATTGTTAGATTAGGAAGTTGTCAAAGAAAAGTGCACTGGGGTCATTGTCATAATGCACAGGAGTCATTTTCAGAGTGCCAGGAGTCATTGTCAGATTGTGCGTGAGTCACTGTCAGAGTACGCACGAGTCATCATCGGAGTGCACATGAGCCATTGTCGGAGTACGCACAGGCCATCGTCGGAGTGCGCACAGGCCATAGTCGGAATGTGCACAAGCAATTGTCGGAGTGTACACGAGTCATTGTCAGACCACATGCGGGCCATTATCATACTGCACGTGGGCCATTTTCAGACCATGCACGGGCCATTGTCAGAGCGAGCACAGGCCATTTTCAAAGTGTGCTCGAGCCATTGTCTGATGCACAACAGTCATTGTCAGAGTGCGCATGGGCCACTGTCTGAGTGTGCATGAGTCATTGTCTGAGTGCATTGTCAGGGTACGTGGGACCCTTTGTCATTGTGTCCAAGTGCATGGGAGTAATTGTGTGAGTGCGCAGGAGTCATTGTCCGAGTGTGCGGGAGTCATTGTCAGAGTGCGTGGGAGTCACTGTCAATGTGCAGGTGAGTCAGTGTCAGAATGCGCTCGAGTCAGTGTCAGAATGCGCTCAAGTCACTGTCAGAGTGCGCGCAAGTCATTGTTGGTGTTCATGCGAGCAATTTTCAGAGTGTGCGCGAGTCATTGTCTGAATGCACGAGAGTTATTGTCCGAGTGCATGAGTCATTGTTCAATTGTGCATGAGTCATTTTCAGAATGTGTGCGAGTCATTGTCTGAGTGCACATGAGACTTGGTGAAGGATGTGGAATTCATGGTTAAAGTGCGTGGGAGTCAGTGTCAGAGTGCATGGGAGTCATTGTTAGATTGGGAAGTTGTCAAAGAAAGGTGCACGGGGGTCATTGTTATAATGAGCAGGAGTCATTTTCAGGAGTGCGAGAGGGTCAGTGTCAGAGTGCACGGAAGTCACTGTCAGAGTGTGAGGGAGTCAGTGTCAGAGTAGGAGGGAATCAGTGTCAGAGTACGCAGGAGTCAGTGTCAGAGTACGAGAGTGTCAGAGTACGAGGGAGTCAGTGTCACAGTACGAGGGAGTCAGTGTCACAGTGCGAGGGATTCAGTGTCGGAGTGCGTGAGAGTCAGTGTCAGAGTGCATGTCAGTCAGTGTCAGAGTTCGTGAGAGTCATTGTTAGATTGGGAAGTTGTCAAAGAAAAGTGCATGGGGGTCATTATCATAATGCGCAGGAGTCATTTTCAGAGTGCCAGGAGTCATTGTCAGATTGTGCGTGAGTCACTGTCAGAGTATGCACGAGTCATTGTCGGAGTGCACACGAGCCATCATCGGAGTGCGCACAGGCCATTGTTGGAGTGCGCACAAGTCATTGCTAGAGTGCGCATGAGCCATTGTCGGAGTTCGCACAGGCCATCGTCGGAGTGGGAGTCAGGATGACAGTGCGCAGAAATCACTGTCAGACTACACAGGAGTCAATGTCAGGATGCATGGGAGTCATTGTGAGAGTGTGTGGGAGTTATTGTTAGAGTGCATGAGAATCAGTATTGCAGTGTGCAAGAGTCATTGTCAGAGAGCATGGAAGTCATTATCAGATTGTGCGAGAGTCATTGTCCGAGTGTGCACGAGCCATTGTCGGAGAGCATACAAGCCATTGTCGGAATGCACATGAGCCATTGGCAGAGTGCACACAGGCCATTGTCGGAGTGCACACAGGCTTTTGTCAGAGCGTGCATGAACCATTGCAGGAGTGCACACGAGCCATTGTCGGAGTGCACACGGGTCATTGTTGGAATGCGCATGGGCCATTTTCGGAGTGCGCACGGGCCATTGTCGGAGTGCGCACGGGCCATTGTCGGAGGGCGCACGAGTCATTGTCTGAGTGCATTATCCAGGTGCACAGGACCCTTTGTTATTGTGTACAGGAGTCATTGCCCGAGTGCGCGGGAGCCATTATCCAAGTGTGCGGTAGTCATTGTCAGAGTGTACGAGAGTCATTGTCAGAATGCGCGGGAGTCATTGTCAGAGTACGCGGGAGTCATTGTAGAGTACGCGGGAGTCATTGTCTAAGTGCGTGGGAGTCATTGTGAGAGTGCGTGGGAGTTATTGTCAGAGTGCATGAGAGTCCGGGCCGCAGTGTTCAGGAGTCATTATCTGAGTGCGTAGGAGTCATTGTCAGAGAGCATGGGAGTCGTTCTCAGAGTGTGCGAGAGTCATTGTCCAAGAGCGCACAAGCCCTTGTCGAAGCGCGTATGAGCCATTTTCGGAATGCGCATGAGCCATTGGTGGAATGCGCACGAGCCATTGGCGGAATGCGCACGGGTCATGGTCAGAGTGCAGACTGGCCATGGTCGGAGTGCGCACAGGCATTGTCAGAATGCACACGAGTTATTGTCCGAGTGCACACGAGTCATTGTCTGAGTGCACACAAGGCATTGTCGGAGTCCATGCAGGCCATGCTCGGAGTGTGCACAAGCCATTGTCAGAAGACGCACGAGTCATTGTCTGAGTGCACAGGAGTCATAGTCTGAGTGCATTGTCAGAGTGCGTGGGAGCCTTTGTCTTTGTGTACAGGAGTCATTGTCAGAATGCGCGGGAGTCACTGTCAGAATGCACGGGAGTCTTTGTCATAGTCTGCGGGAGCCCCTCAGAGTGCGCAGGAGTCACTGTCAGAGTGCGTGGGACTCATTGTCTGAGCATGCGGGAGTCACTATCAAAATGCACGGGAGTCTTTGTCAGAGTGTGTGGGAGGCAATGTTCGAGTTCGCTGGAGTCACTGTCAGAGTGCGCTGGTGTCAGTGCCAAAGTCTGCTGGAGTCACTGCCAGAGTGCACAGGAATCATCGTCAGAGAGCGCCCATGTCTTTGTCACAGCGTGTGGGAGTCATTGTCAAAGTACGTGTATGTCATTGTCAGAGTGCATGGGTGGCATTGTCAGAGTGCGGGGGAGTCATTGTCAGAGTGCATGGGAATCTTTGTCATTGTGTACGGGAGTCGTTGTTCGAGTGCATTGGAGTCATCAGAGTGCATGGGCAGCATTGTCAGAGTGTACAGGAGTTATTGTCAGAGTGCACGAGTGTCATTGTCAGATTGCGTGTGAGTCATTGTCAGAGCACGTGGGAGTAATTGTCAGAGTGCGCAGGAGTCATTGTCCGAATGCGTGGGAGTCACTGTTAGAGTGCGCGGGAGTCACTGTCAGTGTGCACAGGAGTCACTGTCAGAGTGCGCAGGAATCATTGTCATATTGTGTGGGAATCATTGCCCGAGCATGTAGGAGTCACTCTCAAAGTGCACAGGAGTCTTTGTCACAGTGCGCGGGAGTCATTGCCACAGTGCGTGGGAGTCACTGTCAGAGTGCGTGGGAGTCACTGTCAGAGTGTGCAGGAGTAATTGTCAGAGTGCGCGGGATTCATTGTCAGAATGTGTGGGATTCATTGTCAGAGTGTGGGGAGTCAATGTCAGAGTGCGCAGGAGTCATTGTCAGAATGTGTGGGAGTCAATGTCAGAGTGCGTGGTAGTCATTATCCGAGTGCACACGAGTTATTGTCTGAGTGTGCTGGAGTCATTGTCCAAGTGCGCGAATGTCATTGTCCAAATGCGCGGCAGTCATTGTTAGAATGTGAGGGAGTCATTGTCAGAGTGTACGGGAATCATTGTCAGAGTATGCGGAATTCATTGTCCAAGAGCGCACGAGTTATTGTCTGAGTGCACTAGAGTCATTATCCGAGTGCACAGGAGTCACTATGAGAGCACACGGGAGTCACTGTCAGAGTGCGGGAGTCATTGTCAGAGTGTGCGGGAATCACTGTCAGAGTGCGCCAGAGTGATTGTCTGAGTGCACAGGAGTCACTGTCAGAGTGCACGGGAGTCATTGTCAGACTGTGCGGGAGTCACTATCAGAGTGCGCCAGAGTCATTGTCCGAGTGCACATGAGTTATTGTCCAAGTGTGCCGGAGTCATTATCCGAGTGCATGGGAGTCACTGTCAAAGTGCATGGGAGTCACTGTCAGAGTGCACGGGAGTCACTCACAGAGTGTGCAGGAATCATTGTCATATCGTGTGGGGGTCATTGTCTGAGCATGCGGGAGTCACTGTCAAAGTGCATGGGAGTCTTTGTCAGAGTGCGCGGGAGCCATTGTCAGAGTGTGCGGGAGTCATTGTCAGAGTGTGCAGGAGTCATTGTCAGAGTGCGCAGGAGTCATTGTCAGAGTGCGCAGGAGTCATTGTCAGAGTGTGCAGGAGTCATTGTCAGAGTGCGCAGGAGTCACTGTCAGAGTGTGCAGGAGTCATTGTCAGAGTGTGCGGGAGTCACTGTCAGAGTGCGTGGGAGTCACTGTCTGAGTGAGCAAGAGTCTTGCCCGAGTGCACGGGAGTCATGATCCGTGTGCGCAGCAGTCATTGTCCGAGTGCACACGAGTTATTGTCTGAGTGTACTGTAGTCATTATCCAAGTGCACGGGAGTCATTGTTAGAATGCGCGTGAGTCATTGTCAGAGTGCGCGGGAGTCATTGTCAGAGTGCACGGGAGTTACTGTCACAGCATGCGGGATTCATTGTCCGAGTGCGCACAAGTTATTGTCTGAGTGTGCCAGAGTCATTGTCCGAGTGCACAGGAATCACTGTCAGAGTGCGCGGGAGTCACTGTCAGAGTACGTGGGAGTCATTGTCCGAGTGCGCGAGAGTCATTGTCCGAGTGCACAGGAGTCATGGTCCAAGTGCACAGCAGTCATTGTCCAAGTGTATACGAGTTATTGTCTAAGTGCGCTGGAGTCAAAGTCTGAGTGTACAGGAGTCATTGTCTGAATGTACAGGTTTCATTGGCCAAGTGCATATGAATCATTGTCCAAGTGCGTACGAGTCATTGTCTGAGTGCTCACAAGAGTCATTGTCCGAGTGCGCGGGAGTCATTGTCCAAGTGCGAGGAGTCATTGTCATTGTGTGCGGAGTCATTGTCAGAGTGTACGGGAATCATTGTTGTCGTGCAAGCAGTCATTGTCAGAGTGCCTTGGGGTGACGGTCAGGCTGGAGAGTCAGTTATGCCCATTGTCAATGCTGCATGACATTCATTGTCAGAGTGCATGATATTGTCTGAATGTGCACGAGTCATTGTCCGAGTGCTCATGAGTCATTGTCCAAGTGTATACAAGTCATTGTTTGAGTGCACAGGATCATTGTCCGAATGTACAGGTTTCATTGGCCAAGTGCACATGAGGTTGTCCAAGCGTGCATGAGGTATTGTCCAAGTGCGCACAAGTCATTGCCTGAGTGCGCAAGAGTCATTGTCTAAGTGCAGAAGAGTCATTGTCCAAGTGCGTGGGAGTCAATATCCGAGCGCACGGGAGTCATTATCCGAATGCGCAGGAGTCATGGTCCGAGTGCACACTAGTCATTGTCTGAGTACATGGAGACATTGTCCGAGTGCACGGATGTCATTGTCTGAGTGTGCAGGATTCATTGTCCGAGTACGCGGGAGTCATTGTTTGAGTGCACGGGAGTCATTGTTTGAGTGCGCGAGAGTCATTGTTTGAATGCATGGGAGTTATTGTCCAAGTGCACACAAATCATTGTCCGAGTGCGCAGGACTCATTGTTCAAGTGCACTGGAGTCATTGTCCGAGTGCGCGGGAGATATTGTCCAGGTGCGTGGGAGTCGTGGTCCGAGTGCACATGAGTCATTGTCCGAGTGCGCACGAATCATCGTCTGAGAGCACAGGAGACACTGTCCGAGTGCGCGGGTGTCATTGTCTAAGTGTGCAGGATTCATTGTCCGAGTGCACGGGAGTCATTGTTTGAGTGCACGGAAGTCATGGTCAGAGTGCGCACTAGTCATTGTTGTGACATTGTCTGAGTGCGTGGCAGACATTGTCCGAGTACGCTAGGGTCATTGTCCAAGCGCGCGGCAGGCATTGTCCAAATGCACAGGAGTTATTATCAGCATGTGCAATCAGTAATTGTCACTATCAAAATACGTGTCAGTGTAATGCATTTGTCTTTGTCCAAGTATGTGGGATTATTGTTGGAGTGTGCAGGCGTCATTATCAAATTGGGAGGGAGTCATTGTCAGTTTGCGCAAGAATCATTGTCAGTGTAACGTGTGAGTCATTGTCTTTGTAATCTGTGAATCATTGTCAGAATGTGCAGTTAGTTATTGACTAAGTCCGTCAGAGTCAGTAGTCGAATGTGCAGAGCTCATTGCTCGAATGCAGAGACTCATTGTTCAAATGCGCTAGACTTTTGTTTGTGTACACAGGACCCATTGTCCGAGTGCATGGGACCTATCGTCCGAATGTGTGGAATCCGTCATCCGGGTGCATGGGACTCATCATCCGAGTGCACAGGAGTCATCTGAATGCGCAGGACTCATTGTTGGAGTGCATGGGACTTGCCATTGGTATGAGTGGAACTCACCATTTGAATGCATGGGACTCACCATGAGAATGCATGGGACTCATTGTAGGGATGCGCAGAACCCGTCACCCGGGACTGCGCACGGGACTCTTTGTCGGAGCGCGTGGGATTCTTTGTCAGTGTGCAGGGTGCCCGTTGTTGGAGTGCGCAGAAGTCATTGTCAGAGTGCGCAGGAGTCATTGGTGGATGCATGGATGTCATTGTCAAAGTGCGTAGGAGTCATTGCCAGACTGCGCAGAAATCAATCAGTGTATAGGAGTCATTGTCCTTGTTACATGTGAATTATTGTCAGTGTGCAGTCAGACATTGATTAAGTGTGTCAGAGTCATTAGTCAAGCGCACGGGACTCATTGCTCGAGTGCATGGACTCATTGTCCAAATGCACTGGGCCCATTGTCTGAGTGCATAGGACCCATTGTCCGAGTGCAGGTGACTCATTGACTGAGTGCACAGACCTTGTTGCCTGAGTGCACAGGGCTCGTTGTTCGAATGCACGGAATTCGTCGTCCGAGTGCATGGAACTCATCGGTCGAATACGCGGGACTCATCATCCGAGTGCATGGGACTCATTGCCCGAGTGCGCGGGACTCATCTTTGGAGTGCGTGGGACTCAGAATATGAGGGACTCTTTGTCAAAGTGCTGAGGGCCCATTGTTGGAGTGTGTGGGACTCATTGTCCAGTTGTGTTGGATGCATCCTCCATGTGCATAGGATGTGTCCTCCGAATGTATGGGACTCGTTGTCTGAGTACACTGGATTCATTGTCCCAGTGTACTGGACTTGTCATGCAAGTGCGCGAGACTTGTCGCCCAAGTGCGCAGAATTCATCATTCGAGCGTGCAGGACTCATTGTCCGTGTGCTCGGGACTCATCATTGGAGTGCACGGGACTCGTCGTGAGAGTGCATGGGACTCATCATTCGAACATGAAGAACCTGTTGTCCGAGTGCGCAGGAGTCATTGTCAGAGTGTGCAGGAATTTACAAGTCAGGTTGACACTTCAAGATGATGTATGAAGCTCGTCTGACCTATCATGTTTTACTTTATAATTGGCTAGGATGAGCATTAACGCTTTCACTTCAGGTATGAGCCAACTGACCCATAAGGAAGTTTATCAAAAATACAGTTTAATTAAGAATATTGTTGACATATACAGTAAGATAATAAGCAAAAACTTCTAACAATCACAAACTAGAAACACAACAACCATAATGTATAACTCTTAAGGAAATATCTCCATTGTGTTCTAACCAAAGATTAAAACATCCAATGCACAAAATCCTCCGTACAAACACAGTGCAGCAATAGCTCAATACCCACTTGTTACATGAATCCCACCTCCTAAGGTGAATGCTGAAAATCTTTTGTGAAGAAACTCAGAAGAGATTGTAGTCAAATCTGGTTCCCAAAACATAGTTTATTTAAGACAGAATCAAACAGAGACAGAAAACAGAGAAAGTAAGAGACTGTTTTCAACACAAACTCCAAAAAAGATACAAAAAAACCAAAGGAAAATCCCCCATCATCTAACTGCCATAAACAAAACTGAAAACCCTTTCAGCTAACTGACAGTTTAGCTCCCCAAAGACATTGCTGAAGCTGTAAACTGCATGACTTTTTAAAAATCTTTCTTAAAGTACAATTACATGATAAGTATTGTGGGAGTGTGTGCAGGTATTGTAGGAGCACGTGAGAGTCATTGTGGGAGTGGGGTGTGAGTCATTGTAGGAGTGGGTATGACTCATTGTGGACTGCACGGGAGTCATTATAGGATGTGTGAGAGTCAATATGGAAGTGTGCAGGCTGTCATTGTCAGAGAGTGCAGGAGTCTTTGTCAGAGTATATGGAATCATTGTCTGAGTGGGCAGGAGTCATTGTCAGAGTGCATGTGAGTCATTGTCAGATTGCTGGGAGTCATTGTCGGAGTGCACAGGAGTCGATGTCCGAGTGTGCGGGAGTCATGTCACAGCGCGCAGATGTCATTGTCAGAGAGCTTTGGAATCATTGTCAGGGTATGCAGGAGTCATTGTCCGAGTGCGTGGGATTCACTGTCTAAGTACACAGGAGTCATTATCAGAGTGTGCAGGGCACATTGTAAGTAGGGAAGGAGTCATTGTCAGAGTGCACGGGATTCATTGTCAGAGTGCGCAAGAGTTATTGTCAGAGTGCACGGAAGTCATTGCCAGAGTGCACAGGAGTTATTGTCAGAGTGCGCGGGAGTCATTGTCAGAGTGCGCGGGAGTCATTGTCAGAGTGCGCGGGAGTCATTGTCAGAGGGTGCAGAGTTATTGTCAGAGTGCACAGAAGTCATTGTCAGAGTACGCAGGAGTCATTGTCAGAGTACGCGGCAGTCATTGTCAGAGTGCACGGCGGTCATTGTCAGCGTGCGCAAGAGTCATTGTCACAGTGCACAGGAATCATTGTCAGGGCACGCAGGAGTCATTGTCAGGGCGCGCAGGAGTCATTATACAAGTACGCGTAAGTCATTGTCAGAGTTCACGCGAGTCATTGTCAGAGTGCATGTGAGTCATTGTCAGAATGCGCACAAGTCATTGCCAGAGTGCGCAGGAGTCACTGTTAGCGAGCACAGGATTCATTGTTGTAGTGCGCGGGGGTCATTGTCAGAGTGCACGGGAGTCATTGTCAGAGTGCGCGGAGTCATTATCAGAATGCGCGGGAGGCATTGTCAGAGTACGTGGGATTCATTGTCGGAGTACATGGAAGTCATTGTCCGAGTGTGTTGGAGTCATTGTCCATGTGCGCGGGAATCATTATCAGAGTACGCACGGGTCATCGTCAGAATGCGCACGAGTCATTGTCAGAGTGTACGCGTGTCATGGTCAAAATGTGCAGGAGTCATGGTCAAAGTGCGCGGGAGCTGTTGTCCGAGTGCACGGGAGTCATTGTCACATTGGACGGGAGTCATGTCAGAGTACAAAGGAGCATTGTCCGAGTGTGTGGGAATCTTTGTCAGAGCCCAAATCACTGTAAGAGTGTGCGGGATTCATTGTCAGAATGTGCGGGATTCATTGTCAGAGTACACAGGATTCATTGTGTGAGTGCATGGGAGTCACTGTCAGAGTACGCGGGGTAATTATCAGAATGTGCAGGAATCATTGTCAGAATGCGCAAGTGTCAGTGTCAGAGTGTGCAGAAGTCAGAGTGTGTGCGAGTCATTGTCCAAATGCTTGGGAGTCATTGTCCAAGTGCTTGAGAATCATGGTCAGAGTGTGCAGGAGTGATTATCAGAGTACATGGGATTCATTGTCAGAGAGTGCGCAAGTCATGATCAGAGTGCACATGAGTTGTTGCCCGAGTATGCAGGAGTCGTCAGAGTGCACAGGAGTCATTGTCAGAGTGCACGGGAGTCATTGTCCAAATGTGTAGAAGTCATTGTCCAAGTGCGCGGGAGTCTTTGTCAGAGTGTGTGAGAGTCATTGTCAGAGTGTGTGGGAGTAATTGTCGGAGTTCGTGGGAGTCTGGGTCAGAGTGCGCAGGAGTCAGGGTCAGAGAGCAAAGGACTCATTGTCAGAGTGCACGGGATTTATTGTCAGAGTGCGCAGGATTAATTGTCAGAGTGCGCAGGATTAATTGTGAGAGTGTGCGGGATTCATTGTCCGAGTATGAGCAAGTCATTGTCGGAGCGCATGGGATTAATTGTCAGAGTGCATGAAATTCATTGTCCGAGTATGCGCGAGTCATTGCCAGAGTGCATGTGAGTCATTGCCAGAGTATGCAAGAGTCATTGTCCGAGTGCGTGGGAGTCATTGGCAGAGCGCACGGGACTCATTGTCAGAGTGCACGGGATTGATTGCCAGAGTGCGCGGGTTTAATTCTCAGAGTGCGCAGGATTAATTGTCAGAGTGCATGGGATTCATTGTCCGGGTATGCGTGAGTCATTGTCAGAGTACGCATGAGTTATTGTCAGACTGCGCGCAAGTCATTGCCAGAGTGCATGCGAGTCATTGCCAGAGTGTGCAAGAGTCATTGTCAGAGTGCACGGGACTCATTGTCAGAGTGCACGGGATTGATTGTCAGAGTGCGCAGGTTTAATTCTCAGAGCGCGCAGGATTAATTGTCAGAGTGCGCAGGATTAATTGTCAGAGTGTGCAGAATTAATTGTCAGAATGCGCGGGATTCATTGTCCGAGTATGTGCCAGTCATTGTCAGTGTGCGCAGGAGTCATTGTCAGAGTGCGTGGGAGTCATTGTCCGAGTGTACGCAAATTATTGCCAGAGTGCGCAGGAGTCACTGTCAGCGACCACAGGAGGCATTCTCAGAGTGCACGGGATTCGTTGTCAAAGTGCATGGGAGTCATTGTCCGAATACATGCACGTCATTGTCCAAGTGAGCTGGAGTCATTGCCCGAGTGCGTGGGAATCGTCAGAGTGCGTGGGAGTCATTAGAGTGTGCGGATCTCATTGTCCAAATGCACGGGAATTATTGTCAGAATGTGCGGGAGTCATTTGCAAAGTGCGCGGGAGTCATCGTCAGAATGCGTGGGAGTCGTTGTCAGAGTGTGCGGGAGTCATTGTCCGAGTGCGCGGGAATCGTTGTCAGAGTGCACGAGAGTCACTGTCAGAGTGCATGGGAGTCGTTGTCAGAATGCATAGGAGTCATCAGAGTGTGTGGACATCATTGTCCAAATGCACGGGAATCATTGTCAGAGTGTGCAGGAGTCGTTGTCAGAGTGTGCAAGAGTCATTGTCAGAGTGCACGGGAGTCATTGTCAGAGTATGTAGGAGTCATTGTCAGAGTGTGTGGGAGTCTTTGTCAGAGCCTGAATCACTGTCAGAGTGCGCTGGAACCATTGTCAGAGTGTGCGGGATTCATTGTCAGAGTGTGCAGGATTAATTGTCAGAGTGTGCAGGATTGATTGTCAGAGTGCATGGGATTCATTGTCCGAATATGCGCGAGTCATTGTCAGAATGCGCACAAGTCATTTCCAGAGTTTGCAAGAGTCATTGTCCGAGTGCGTGGGAGTCATTGTCAGAGTGTATGGGAGTCATTGTACAAGTGCACAGGAATCATTGTCTGAGACTGTGGGAGTCATTGTCTAAGTGCGTGTGAGTCTTTGTCAGAGCCTGAATCACTGTCAGAGTGCACGGGATTCATTGTCAGAGTGCGCAGGAGTCACTGTCAGAGTACGCGGGGGTCATTATCCGAGTGCGCAGGAATCATTGTTAGAGTGCACAGGTGTCATTGTCAGAATGTGCAGAAGTTATTGTCAGAGTGTGTGCGAGTCATTATCTGAGTGCTTGGGAGTCATTGTCAGAGTGTGCGGGAGGCATTATCAGAGTACGTGGGATTCATTGTCAGAGAGTGGGCAAGTCATGGTCAGAGTTCATATGAGTCATTGCCTGAGAATGCAGGAGTCGTTGTCAGAGTGCGCGGGAGTCGTTGCCGGAGTGCTTGGGAGTCTTTGTCAGACTGTGTGGGATTCATTGTCAGAGTGTGTGGAAGTCAGGGTCAGAATGCACGGGACTCATTGTCAGACTGCATGGGATTGATTGTCAGAGTGCGCAGGATTAATTGTCAGAATGCGCAGGATTCATTGTCCGAATATGCGCGAGTCGTTGTCAGAATACACGGGACTCATTGTCAGACTGCACGGAATTGATTGTCAAAGTGCGCAGTATTAATTGTCAGAGTGCACAGGATTAATTGTCAGAATGCGCAGGATTCATTGTCCGAATATGCGCGAGTCGTTGTCAGAATACACGGGACTCATTGTCAGACTGCACGGAATTGATTGTCAAAGTGCGCAGTATTAATTGTCAGAGTGCGGGGGATTCATTGTCTGAGTATGTGTGAGTCATTGTCAGAGTGTACAGGAGTCATTGCCAGAGTGCGCTGGAGTCATTGTCCGAGTGTGCAGGAGTCATTGTCCAAGTGCACAGGAGTCATTGTCTGAGTGCATGGGAGTCATTGTCAGAGTGCATGGAAGTCATTGTCAGAGTGCGTGTGAGTCATTGTTGGAGTGCATGTGAATCATTGCCAGAGTGCGCAGGAGTCATTGTCAAAGTGCACGGGATTCATTGTCAAAGTGCGCGGGATTCATTGTCCGAGTACATGGGAATCATTGCCAGAGTGCGTGGGAGTCATCAGAGTGCGCAGAAGTCATCAGAGTGTGCAGACGTTATTGTCCAAGTGCGCAGGAATCATTGTCAGAGTGTGTGGGAGTCATTTGCAAAGTACGTGGGAGTCATTGTCAGAATGGGCGGGAGTCATTGTTAGAGTGCACGGGAGTCATTGTCAAAGTGCACTAGAGTCATTGTTTGAGTGTGTAGGAGTCATTGTCAATGTGCGTAGGAGTCATCAGAGTGTGCGGGAGTCGTTGTCAGAGTGCGTGAGAGTCGTTGTCAGAGTGTGCGGATATCATTGTCAGAGTGCACGGGAGTCATTGTCTGATTGCAGAGTCATTGTCCAAGACCGTGGGAGTCATTGTTCGAGTTCTTGGGAGTATGGTCAGAGTGCTTGCGAGTCATGGCCAGAGTGCACGGGAGTCATGGTCAGAGTGTTTGGGAGTCATGTTCAGAGTGTATGGGAGTCATTGTCAGAATGAGTGGGAGTCATTGTTGGAGTGCACGGGAGTCATTGTCAGAGTGCGCTAGTCATTGTCAGAGTGCATGGAGTGATGATTGTGTCAGACTGCACGGGAGTCTGTGTCCAAGTACGCTGGAGTCTGTGTCAGACTCCGCTTGAGTCTATGTTAGAATGCGAAGAAGTCTGCGTCCCAGAATGCTGGAATCTATGTCAGAGCATGCGGGAGTTGTCAGACTGCGCAGAAGTCGTTATCCGAGTGCACGGGAGTCGTTGTCAGAGTGTGTAGGAGTCATTGTCAGTATGCATGGAAATCATTGTCAAGAGCATAGGAGGCATTGTCAAGAGCATAGGAGTCATTGTCAGAGTGCAGAAGAGTCATTGCCCGAGTGAGTGGGAGTCTTTGTCAGAGCCCGAATCATTGTCAGAGTGCGTGGAATTCATTGTCTGAGTGCGGGAGTCATTGTCAGAATGGGCGGGAGTCATTGTAAGAGTGTGCAGGAGTCGTTGTTCAAGTCGCGGGAGTCATTATCCGAGTGTGCGGAGTCATTGTCATTGTGCGCAGGAGTCGATGTCCGAGTGCTCAGGAGCCATTATTGGAGTGTGCAGGAGTCATGTCAGAGCACACGGGTGTCATTGTCAGAGAGCACCAGAATCACTGTCAGGGTATGCAGGGGTCATTGTCTGAGTGCGTGGGAGTCTTTGTCAGAATCCAAATCATTGTCAGATGTGAAGATGTCATTGTCAGAGTGCACGGGATACATTGTCAGAGCGCGTGGGATTCATTGTCTAAGTACTCGGGAGCCATTGTCAGAGTGCAATGAGGCATTGTCATAGTGCATGCGAGTCATTGTCAGTGTGCAGAGGAGTTATTGTTAGAGTGTCTGGTAGTCATTGTCAGAGTGCCTGGGAGTCACTGTAAGAAGGGAAGGAGTCGTTGTCAGAGTATGTGGGCGTCATTGTCAGAATGCACAGGACTCATTGTAAGAAGGGAAGGAGTCATTGTCAGACTGCGCTGGATTCATTGTCAAAGTGCACTGGAGGCATTATCAGAGCACGCTCGAGTCATTGCCAGAGTGCACGGGAGTCATTGTCAGAGTATGCAGGAGTTATTGTCAGAATGCGCAGGAGTTATTATCAGAGTGCGCGGGAGTCATTGTCAGAGTGCACGGGAGTTATTGTCAAAGTGCGCGGGAGTCATTGTTAGAGTGCACAGAAGTTATCGTCAGAGTGCGCGGGAGTCATTGTCAGAGTACGCAGGAGTTATTGTCAGAGTGCGCAGGAGTCATTGTTAGAATGCACAGGAGTTATTGTCAGAGTGCACGGGAGTCATGTCAGAGTGCGCGGGAGTCATTGTCAGAGTGCATGGCTATCATTGTCAGGGTGCATGGGAGTTATTGTCAGAGTACGCAGGAGTCATCGTTAGAGTGCATGGGAGTCATTGTCAGAGTGCACAGGAGTCATGTCAGAGTGCACGGGAGCTATTGTCAGAGTGCGCGGGAGTTATTGTTAGAGTGCATGGGAGTTATTGTCAGAGTGCGTGGAAGTCATCATTAGAGTGCACGGGAGTCATTGTCAGAGTGCACGGGAGTTATTGTCAGAGTGCGCGGGAGTTATTGTCAGAGTGCGCGGAAGTCATCGTTAGAGTGCACGGGAGTCATTGTCAGAGTACACGGGAGTCATGTCAGAGTGCACGGTAGTCATTGTCAGAGTGCGCAGGAGTCATTGTCAGAGTGCGCGGCAGTTATTGTCAGATTGGGAAGGTTTCATTGTCCTAGTGCACCGGAGTTGTCAGAGTGCGCAGTAGTTGTTGTCAGTTTGCACGAGAGTCATTGTCAGAATGCGCGAGAGTCATTGTCAGAGTGCATGTGAGTCATTGTCAGAGTGCACGCGTGTCATTGTTAGAGTGCGCAGGAGTCATTGTCAGAGTGGACGGGAGTCATGTCAGAGTACACGGGAATCTTTGTAGAATATGCGGGAGTCTTTGTCAGAGCCCACATCATTGTCAGAGTGTGCAGACATCATTGTCAGAGTTCACAGAAGTCATTGTCAGAGTGTGCAGGAGTCGTTATCTGATTGCACGGAAGTCATTGTCAGAGTGCGCAGAAGTCATGGTCAGAGTGCGCAAGTCATTGTCCAAGTATGCAGGAATTGTTGTAGAGTGCGCGGGAGTAGTTGTCAGAGTGCGTGTGAGTCATTGTCCAAGTATGCGGGAGTTGTTGTAGAGTGCACAGGAGTCGTTGTCAGAGTGCAGGGGAGTCATTGTCCAAGTATGTGGGAGTTGTTGTAGAGCGCATGGGAGTCGTTGTCAGAGCGCAGGGGAGTCATTGTCCAAGTATGCGGGAGTTGTTGTAGACTGCACGGGAGTCGTTGTCAGAGTGCAGGAGAGTCATTGTTCAAGTATGCGGGAGTTGTTGTAGAGTGCACGGGAGTCGTTGTCAGAGTGCGCATGAGTCGTTCGCATGGAAGTCGTTGTCCAAGTGCTTGGGAGTCTTTGTCAGAATACTGGGGAGTCTTTGTCAGAGTGTATGGGCATCATTGTCAGTGTGTGTGGGCATTATTGTCGGTGTGTGTGGGAATCATTGTCAGAGTGAGCGAGAGTCAGGGTCAGAGTGCACAGGAATCATTGTCAGAGTGAGGGGGATTGATTGTCAGAGTGCACGTGATTAATTGTCATAGTGCATGGGAGTCATTGTCAGAGTGCACAGGAGTCATTGTCAGAGTGGACAGGAGTCATGTCAGAGTACATGGGAGTCATTGTCTGAGTGTGTGGAGTCTTTGTCAGAGCCTGAATCACTATCACAGTGCACGAGATTCATTGACAGAGTGCGCAGGATTCATTGTCAGAGTGCGCACGGGTCATTGTCAAAGTGCACAGGGGTCATTATCCGAGTGCGCAGGAGTCACTGTCAGAGTGCGCAGGTGTAATTGTCAGAGTATGCAGAAATCATTATCAGAGTGTGTGCGAGTCATTGTCCGAGTGCTTGGGAGTCATTGTCCGAGTGTTTGGGAGTCATGGTCAGAATGTGCGGGAGTTGTTGTCCGAGTGCTTAGGTGGCATTGTCAGAGTAAGTGGGAGTCATTATCAGAATACGCAGATTCATTGTCAGAGAATGCGCAAGTCATGGTCAGAGTGCACGAGTCGCTGTCCAAGCACGCGGAAGTCGTCGTCAGAGTACGCAGGAGTCGTCCAAATGCATGGAAGTCATTATCCAAGGGCGTGGGAGTCTTTGTCAGAGCGTGTGGGCATCATTGTCGGAGTGTGTGGGAGTCAAGATCAGAGTGCACAGAAATCATTGTCAGAGTGCACAGAATTAATTGTCAGACTGTGGGAGATTCATTGTCCGAGTATACAAGTTATTGTCAGAGTGCTCGCGAGTCATTGTCAGAGTGCGCGCGAGTCATTGCAGGGTGTGCAGGAGTCATTGTCAGCGAGCATGGGATTCATTGTCAAAGTACGTGGGAGTCATTGTCCAAGTGCACATGAGTCATTGTCAGAGTGCGCGGGAATCATTGTCAGAGTGCTTGGGAGTCATTGGCCAAGTGCGCAGAAGTCAATGTCTGAGTGCGTGGGAGTCATTGTCCGAGTGTGCGGGAGTCATTGTCTGAGTGAATGGGAGTCATTGTCCGAGTGTGCGGGAGTCATTGTCCGAGTGCACGGGAGTCATTGTCCGAGTGCGCGGGACTCATTGTCCGAGTGTGCACGAGTCATTGCAGGGTGCACAGGAGTCATTGTCAGTGAACATGGGTTTCATTGTCAAAGTGCGCGGGTGTCATCGTCTGATTGCGCGGGAGTCATCGTCCGAGTGCGGGGGAGTCGTTGTCCGAGTGCGGGTGAGTCGTTGTTCGAGTGCGTGGGAGTCATTGTCAGAGTGCGCAGGAATCATTATCCAAATGCACAGGAGTCATTGTCCAAGTACACGAGAGTTATTGTCAGAGTACGCGGGAGTCATTGTCAGAATGCGCAGGAGTTATTATCAAAGTACACAGGAGTCATTGTTCGAGTGCATGGGAGTCTTTGTCAGAGCCCGCATCATTGTCAGAATGCATGGACGTCATTGTCAGAGTACACAGATGTCATTGTCAGAGTGTGCGGGAGTCATTGCCAGAGTGCACAGGGACCATTGTCAGAGTGCGTGGGAATCATTATCAGAGTGCGCGAGACACATTGTTGGAGTGCATGGGAGTCATTGTAAGAAGGGAAGGAGTCATTGTCAGAGTGCGTGGGAGTCTTTGTCAGAGGGCATGGGAGTCTTTGTCAGAGCCCACGTCATTGTCAGAATGCGCAGAAGTCATTGTCAGAGTGTGCGCAAGTCATTCTCCAAGTGCTTGGGACTCATTGTCTGAGTGCGCAGGAGTCATTATCAGAGTGCACAGGATGCATTGTCAGACTGCGCACAAGTCATTGTCAGAGTTCACAGGAGCCATATCAGAGTACACAAAGTCATTGTCCAAATGTGTGAGTCTTTGTCAGAATATGTAGGAGTCTTTGTCAGAGCCTGCATCATTGTCAGAGTTTGTAGAAGTCATTGTCAGAGTTTACATGAGTCATTGTCAGAGTGCGCGGGTGTCATTGTCATAGTGCATGGGAGTCATTGTCATAGTGCGCATGAGTCATTGACAGTACGGGAGTCATTATCAAAGTGCGTGGGAGTCATTGCCACAGTGCGTGGGAGTCATTGTCTGAGTACACACGAGTCATTGTCAGAGTGTGCACGAGTCATTGTCAGAGTGGACGGGAGTCACGGTCACAGTGTGTTGGAGCATGGTCACAGTGCACGGAAGTCATTGTCCGAGTGCGCGAGAGTCATTGTCAAAGTGTGCAGGAGTCATTATCCAAATGCACAGGAGTCATTGTCTAAGTGCATGGGAGTTATTGTCAGAGTATACAGGAGTCATTGTCAGAATGTGCGGGATTCATTGTCAGAGTGCTCATGAGTCATTGTCAGAATGCGCAGGAATCATTGTCAGAGTACATGGGAGTCATTGTCAGAGTGCGTGAAAGTCTTTGTCAGAGCCCGCATCATTGTCAGAGTTTGTGGCAGTCATTGCCAGAGTGCACGTGAGTCATTGTCAGAGTGTGTAGGAATCGTTGTCAGATTGGGAAGGTTTCATTGTCCGATATACGGGAGTTGTTGTCAGAGTATACAGGACTCATTGTCAGAGCGCGCAAGAATCATTGTCATGCTGCATGGGAATTATCGTAAGAAGAGAAGGCAAGGGAGTCATTCTAAAATGGGAAGGAGTCATTGTCAGAGTGTGTGGCAGTCATTGTCCGAATGCACAGGAGTCTTTGTTAGAATGCATGTCTTTGTCAGAGTGTGCGGGAATCCTTGTCAAACTGCACGGGAGGCATTGTCACAGTGTGCAGAAGTCCTTGTCAGAGTGTGCGGGAGTCCTTGTCAAAGTGCACGGGAGGCATTGTCAGAGTGTGCAGGAGTCCTTGTCAGAATACATGGGAGTCATTGTCCGAGTTCATGGGAGTCTTCGTCAGAATACGCAGGAGTCTCTCAGAGCCTGCACTATTGTCAGAATACGTGGACGTCATTGTCAGATTGCACGGCAGTCATTGTCAGAGTGCCTGTGAGTCATTGTCAGAGTGCGCAAGAGTCATTGTCAGAGTGTGTTGAGGGGTCAGATTTTGCAAGGATCGAGACTTCAACGTGTGCAGGAATCAAGCATTGAGGGTGTGCAGGAGTCAAGAGAGTTTAGAAGGTGTAGCAGTCAGTCAGAATGTCTGCGTGCTGGAGGGAGTTATTTCTTTAAGTGGTTGCAGATTACTTTAAGAGTTGATCTCACATGATTTGATGTGACGTAATTTGGTTATGCAGATGCTGCAGTTTCGCTAACAGTTTGTACTCTATACAGGGAAGACATTCTCAAGTAAACCTGTTGTTGTTAGTCTCAGTCTACTTATGCAAAATCCTTCTTTTGCTACATTTAAAACATAGAACCCCTAACATAGTTCGGACATTACAAAACAAAAATTGGTGAAGAGTCAGGATTTTGTTTCCTCGAGAACATCAAGAAAAACTCTTAAGTAGACAGAGAATAACACTGTGCATCCTCACACTTTGAATATTAGAAGGCTGGAGAGAAGCAACACTATGATTAAAGATCAAAGCACCAGTGCAGGAAGACAACAAGATGCTCTCTGAGGTTTTGAAAGAAGATCTTTTCTGATCAGAGAAGGATGAGATTGCAGGCAGCATCTGGCATATTTGAAAATAATGAATGCTTTGCTGTACAATTGGGTTGTTTGAAATTAAAAAAAATGTATCAAATCAACGATCTCTAGAGTAATAAAGGGAGTACAGGAAACGCAATAAAATAAAAATATAGTGAGCAGTTTCAAATTGATCATGTCTATGAGAGAAATGGTGGGTCAATTAGGATACATCGACAGTTTCAATGAAGAAAATGAGTCATGGAGCTCCAATGCCAAGCTTTTTCAGTACTTTGTAAAAGTAAATAAAATTGCAAATGAGTTACATAGAAACATGGAAAGTAGAAGCAGGAGTAGGCCATTCAGACCTTTGAGTTTGTTCCACCATTCATTTTGATTGTGACTGATCATCAAATTAAATATCCTGATCCTCCCTTTCCCCTGTATACTTTGATCCCTTTCACCATAAGAACTATATCTAATTTCATCTTGAAACCAGACAATGTTTTGGCCTCAACCACATTCTGTGGTAGTGAATTCCACACATTCACCAACTGCTCAGTGAAGAAATTTCTCCTCACCTCAGTTCTAAAAGGTTTACCCCTTATCCTCAAACCATGACTCCTCATTCTGGACTCTCCCATCATTGGAAACACTCTTGCTGAATCTATCCTGTCTAGCCCTGTTAGAATTTTATAAGCTTCTGCGAAATCCCCCTCATTCTTCTTAACTCATGTGAATATATTGTCATTGTCAGAGCGCATGGGAGTCTTTGTCAGAATATGTGGGAGTCTTTGTCAAAATACGTGGGAATCTTTGTCAGAGCCCGCATCATTGTCAGAGCGTGCAGAAGTCATTGTCAGAGCGCGTGTGAGTCATTGTCAGAGTACGCAGGAGTCGTTGTCAAGATGCATGGGAGTCATTGTCAGATTGGGAAGATTTCATTGTCCGATACACAGGAGTCATTGTCAGAGTGCGCAAGAGTCATTGTCATGCTGCACGGGAGTCACGGAAAAAGGGAAGGCACGGGAGTCATTCTAAGAAGGGAAGGAGTCATTGTCAGAGTGCGTAGCAGTCATTTGCCGAATGCGCAGAAGTCTTTGTTAAAGTACATGTCTTTGTAAGAGTGCGTGTCTTTGCCAAAGTGTGCATGAGTCATTATCAGAGCGCGCGGGAGTCCTTGTCAGAGTGCATGGAAGCCTTTGTCAGAGTGCGCGGGAGTCCTTGTCAGAGTGCGCGATAGGCATTGTCAGACCTAACTGATTTAGTCTCTCCTCATATGACAGGCCTGCCATCCCAAGAATCAGCTTGGTAAATCTTTGCAGTACTGTCTCTACAGCAAGGACATCCCTCCTCAGAAAAGGATTCCAAAACTGTACACAATACTTCGGATGTAGCCTCATCAATGCCTTACACAATTGCAGCAAAACATCTCTACACTCAAATCTCTCACTATGAAGATCAAAGTATCATCTTTGCTGTCTGCTATACCTGCACATTTACTTTCAGCGACTAATGCAAGAAGACACCAAGGCCTTGCTAAGTATCCACCCCTCTCAATTTAGGACTCATTCAAGTCATAATCCATCTTCCTATTATTGCTATCAAAGTAAATAACCTCACATTTACCCACATTATACTGCATCTGCTATGCATATGTCCACATACTTAGCCTATCCAAATCACGCTGAAGCATCTCTGTATCCTCCTCACAGCTCACCCTCCCATCTAACTTTGTATTATCAGCAAGTTTGGAGATAATACATTTAGTTCCCTCTTCCAATCATTAATGTATAATGTGAACAGTTGGGTCTTAGCACAGACCCCTTGCGAAACCCTACTATTCACTGACTACGAGTTGGAGAAAGACCCATTTATGTTAACTCTGCTTCCTGTCTGCTAACCAGCTTTCTATCTATCCCAAAACATTACCTACAATTCCATGTGCTTCAACTTTATATAATAGTCTGTTACGTGAAACCTTGTCAAAAGCCTTCTGAAAGTCTAAATAAACCACATTTACTGGTTCTCTTCAGTCAACTTCTCTTTAGTTACACCCCAAAAGAATTCTGATATATTCAATAAGCATGATTTTCCCTTTGTAAATCCATGCTGACTTTGTCTAATTATACTACTGCCTTGCAAATGCTGAATAATGAAATCCTTGATAGTGGATTTTAGCAACTTTCTCAGTACCATTGTTATGCCTACTGGTCTATAGTTCCCTGTTTTCTCTCTACCTCCCTTTTTGAATAGCGGGCTTATATTAGCCATCTTCCAGTCTGTAGGGACCAATTCAGCGTCCAACGAATTTTGGAAAACAACCACCAATGACATTTGTTTTTGTCAATCTTTTCCCTTTTATATATCTATGGAAACTTTTACAGTCTGTTTTTATGTCCCCCACTAGCTTAATTTTGTACTCTATTTTTCCTACCTTAATCAATTCCTTGGTACTTTGCTGAATTTTAAACCATTCCCAATCCTCAGGCCTAATGCTAATTCTTGCCAATACGTATGGTTCTTCCTCAAATCTGATACTGTCTCTAATTTCTCTTGTAAGCCATGGTTGTGGCACAATTCCCTTATCACTCTTCTGCCAAACAGGAATAAACACCTTCTGGAGTTCTACCATTGCCTGTCCACTGTTTTTCCTTTAGTAATGTTTCCCAGTCTACCATGGCTGATTCATGCCTCATGGTCTCAGATTTGCTAGTCCCAGCTGTTCTCAGTACAGTAGGAAGTTATACTTTCAATTTGAGCTGCATCCAGCAATGCTAGGAACAAAATTTACAATGACTTGACAAAGATCCTTGAAGAGAATTACTCTTGTATGCCACTAACATCGCGGAGTGGTTCAGGTCCCACTGAAGAAAGGCAAAAGCTTTGCTCAGTTCATGACAGCCTTAAAAATGTTGGCACAAGATTGTGTGTGTTTGGTGGATCATTAGAAAATGACTCCAGTTTGTGATATCTAAAATGGGCTATCAAAAGGAGATATCTTACTTAATATGCTTTAACTTTAGAGACAGCAGTAGAAACTGCAGTGTCGATAGAACTGATTGCTAAAAAGGATTCACAATTTGGTGCAGAAATGAAGATCAACAATGGCTCATATGAAGTCAAAACAACAACAAGCATATTGCAATTGTGCCAAAATGGGCCCTTCAGTGAGTGATTGCTGGAGCAAGGTTAGTCATTGCAGAAATTATAGCAAAGTAGGTCATATTGCGAAAGCTTGTCCCCTGAGAAGAACATTCAGAAAAAGCGTCTGGGTACCGTTAAGAAGAAAAATAAGTTGCATTCTTCAAAAGGAATTTACGGCACGGAAGAAAAAAATTATGATTGTGAAGAAGAGAATGTCCAGAACTATAATGAAGAGCTCCAACTGAATGCTTTATCCATACAGGGTGAATCATATTGATTCTGGGTAATTTTGAAATTAAAGTCGGTAGCATATTAGAATGGATGTTAATATTCATGTTTAATTTAATTCATGAGACTACATAACAACAAAAATTGAAGCTGATGTGATTTTAAGGACATCCACAGCCGAAATTGTACTTTTAGAAAGTTACATCATGGGCAATTAGAGTTGAGTGGACAAACAGAGAAGTTGCCTCTCTATATAATCTGTGATAATTTTCCAATAGTATTTGGGAGATCATGGTTGGAGAAGATAAAGTTCAATTGGAGTGCTGTCAACAGATTGGTAGATGCCAAAAACAGACCTGCAATACCTTCACTATAAATACAAGAGTCTATTCGAAGAGACGCTGGGTTCAAGGAAAGGAATTCAAGTGAAACTCAAATTAAAGCCTAATAGTCAACCAAAAAGTTTCAAAGCAAGAGCAATGCCATATGCAATTCATGCAAGATCAAAGAAACATTAGTACGACCTGTTAACACTGATATATTAGAGCTGGTTACAATAAGTGGCTGGGTATCCTGACCATACCTTTCATGAAACGAATAGTCCTGTTCGTATTTTTGTGGAGATTTTAAAACAACCATCATTCCAGTGTTGCACGCTGATCAATAAGCATTTTCTAAATTGAAGATTTGTTTCCTGGACTATCAGGTGGGCAGAAATTCAACAAAATTAATTTTCACAACTATTTTTACAGATGCATGTAGCTGATGAATTTCGACCATTGATTACCATCATCACCCAGAAAGATATTTTTTGCTATAGAAGATTGCCTTTTGGAATAACATCTGCATCAGCCCTATTCCAGAGATCAATGGATCAGATTTTAAATGGTCTCTCTGGTATACAATGTTACATGGATAATATTCTAATTACAGGGCTCGGTGAACAAGAACAGTTGAACAATTCAGATACAACATTGGAGTGTCTTCAAACACATGGTCCATGTATCAAGAAAGACAAGTATTACTTTTGCCAGACATCAATCCAGTATTTGGGTCAAGTTATTGATAGCAAAAGTCTACATAAAGCACCTGAAAATTTGGACACTATTTTAGATGCATCATGTCTGAGGAATGTGATGCAGTTCCAGCCCTTTCTAGGATTAGTAAAATTATTATGGCAAATTTATTCCTAGCTTAGCTACGTTACTAAAGCCATTGCATAATTTACAATGTATGAAACAATCATGGGACTGGACAACAGAATGTGAGAAAGCATAGAAGAATGTCAAAATGCTTTTCAGAAATCTGAAATATTGGTTCGTTTTAATCTGAAGCTACCATTCCTGCTTGCTTGCAACACTTCACTTTATGGAGTAGGCGCAGTCATTACATATATTATGACTTTGGGAGAAGTACAATCAATAGCTTTTGCTTTGCATACTCTGAATAGTGCTGAATCTAACAATGTTCAGCTAAAAAAAAAGAGACATTCAGTATAATTTCTGGCATCAGAAGGTTTCATTATTATTTGTATGATTGTCATTTCACATTATTGCCTGATCATCAACCCTTAACTACTATTTTTGAGCTGTATAAAGGCATACTATTGTTAGCTACTAGCTGATTGCAAAGGTGGTCACTGATCTTATCTGCACACTCTACAATATAAGTGTCGTCAGTCAGAGTGCCATGCTAATGCTGATGCATTATTACACTTACCTTTACCTATTGAGCAGATACCACCAATTAGTTTTGCTAATATTCTTTATTTTTCGCTAGTAGATCATTTGCCTGTGACAGCTTCTCAAGTTCAGAGACATACCAGAAATGACCCCGTGATGGTGAAGGTGATGGATATGTTATTGAAAGGAACAATAGCTGGAACGCATCGTACACATCGTGATTTGAAACCATATGTGTCAAGAAACCTTGAATTGACCGTCCAAGGTGGGTGTCTATTGTGGGGGATCTGAATGATCATTCCTCCTAGTCTGCATGGAAGAGTTCTTGAACAACTACATGAATGACATCTTGGTATAGTCCGGATGAAGGAATTAGCACATAGTATTTTTGGTGGCCGGGTCTGGATGCTCAGATTGAAGAAAAATTGAGACAGAATCAATCCTGTGCACGAATAAGAAATATACCAACGTTGTCTCCTTTGCAACCATGGGAGTGACCTAAAATGCCATAGCAATGATTGCTTATAAATTGTGCTGGTCAGTTTGAGGGTTACATGTTCTTAGTCATAATCAATATGCACTCAAAATGGCCAGAAGTTATTATCATGACATCTACTACAACTGAACAAACCATTGAAAAACTTGACAAACTTTTTGCAAGATTTGATAAACCAGAACAAATTGTTAGTGATAATGGTTCACAGTTTACATCACAAGAATTTGAGGATTATCTCAAAGTAAATGGTATTCAGCCTATAAAATCCAGACCTTATCATCCATCATCCAATGGATTAGCTGAAAGATTCATACAATCCTTGAAACATTCTTTAAGAGCTTCAAAAGAGCAAGGTTCATTATCACGTCATGTGAATAGCTTTATGGCATCTTATAGAAACACTACTCATGCGACAACCCATGCTACCTGCATTACTACTCTTAAAGAGGAAGTTGAAAACTACGTTTGATTTGTTATTACCTCCAGAAACTTCAGAGATGCTAGAGTGTCAACAACATTCTCAAGTTGCTAAATGAGAAGTGAGAGTAAACAATGCTCATTTCAACTAGGAGATCGAGTGTGAGCATGTAATTGTGCTAACAGTTATGAATGAGATATGAGTACTAGCCATAGTTTTAGCAAAAAAGGTCCATTTTCGTACATGGTTCAAACTGAAGAACTAGTTTGGCAGCTCCATACTGACCAATTGTTGTTATCTCGAAATGATTTCTCAGAATCATCTCCAGAAGTACCAACTTCTTTAGTCCCTAGAGTTGTGACTGCTACTGTGGAAGATTTAGTTGAATCTGAGTTGCCTGATGATTGTGTCTTAGCTACTTTACCATGTGAGGATGATGCAGAATTAGATCCAAGAGAAGAAGTATCTAGTGAAGTTCCACAATATACTTCTAGGGTCAAGGACAGCTAAATTCCAGAATATCATATACAACCAAAGAATCCTGAATGACTTTCTTATTGACTGTGTTTAATGATTCCTGGTGCACAGTAATATGAACGTTATTATTGAATGTTAGGAATGTTATATATTTAGGTGATTGCAGATTACTTTAACATCCAATCACATGGTTTAATGGTGCTGTTATTAGGGTATTGCAGAGGCTACAGTTTTACTTCCAGTTTGCACTATGTACAGGCAAGAAGTCCTAGAATAAACCTATTGTTGTTAGTTTGAATATGTGTGAAAACTACAGCCTTTTCTTTTTGTTAACCATACAACTCTTAACATTGTTATGACATTACAGGGAGTCAGAGCATATGGGTGCTAGGGGCTATTATGTTTGGGCATCAGGGTCAGAGTGAGGTGGTCAGTGTCACAGTGTGCAGGAGTCATCAACATGGTGATTGTTGTCAGAATGTATGGGAGTCAGGGTCAGAATGTGTGGAAGATAGTATCTTTGTGCATGGAAGCTGGGGGTTCAGTATGTGCAGGCTGAGAGTCAGAGTGTGTGATAAAAGGGGTCAAAGTATTCAGGGATTAAGTGAGAGTGTGTGAGTGTCTGGGTCAAAGTGCACGGGAGTCCGGATCAAAGTTTGTGGGAGTCAGATCAGAGCGGAAGGGAGGCCGGATCAGAGTGCGTGGGATCAGAGTGCACAGGAGTCAGGATTAGAGAGAATGGGTGTCGGGGTCAGAGTATAGGAGTCAGGGTCAGAGTGCGGAAGTCGGAATCAGAGTGCAGAAGTCGGAATAGAGTGCAGGAGTTGAGGTCAGAGTACATGGGAATCGGGGTCAGAGTGCGCAGCAGTCAGGGTCAGAGTGTGAGGGAGTCGGAGTCAGAGTGTGCAAGAGTTGGGGTCAGATGTGCAGGAGTTGGGGTCAAAATATTCAGGAGTCTGGGTGAGAATGTGTAGGAGTTGGGGTTCAGAGCGTGCTCAAGTCGGGGGTCAGAATGCGGGAGTTGGGGTCAGAGTATGAGGGAGTTGGGATCAAAATGTGCTAATGTCAGAGTCACAGTGTGCAAGAGTCTTGGTCCCAGCTTGCAGAGTCAGAGTGTATGACATTGGAGTCAGAGTCTACAGGAGCTGGGGACAGAATGTGCAGGACTTGAGGTCAGACTGTACGGGGTAGTCTGTGTCCCAGTTTGCAGGGTCAGAGTTGGAGTGAGCGGGAGTCTGTGCGCAGGAGTCATGATCAGAGTGCAGGGAGTCAGGGTCAGAGTATGTTGGAGTCGTGGTCAGAGTGCACAGGAGTCGTGGTCAGAGTACATTGGAGTCAAGGTCAGAGTGTGACAGAAGTCAGGAGGTTCAGAGTGTACAGGAGTCGGGGTCAGAGTGTGCGGGAGTCAGGTCAGAGTGTGCGGGAGTCGAGATCAGACTATGCAGGAGTTGGTGTCAGATTATGAGGGAGTCTGGGTCAGAGCATGCGGGAGTCATGTCAGAGTGCTGGGGAGATGGGATCAGAATGTGTGGAAATCGGGATCAGAGTGTGCGGGAGTCGTGCCAGAGTGCTGTGGAGTTGGGTCAGAGAGGTTGGGAGATTGGGTTAGAGTGTGTGGGTTCAAAGTGTGCAGGAGTCTGGGTCAGAGTGTGCGAGACTCTGGGTCAGAGTGCGCCGGAGTTAAATCAGAGTGTGCCGGTATCAGAGTCAAAGTGTGCAGCAGTCAGGTGAAGAATAAAGTAAATTACAGCACAGGAACTAAGTCCTCAGCTCTCCAAGCCTGCACCGAACCTGCCGTCTGACTTAATTAAAAGGTCCGACCTTTCCAGGGACCATATCCCTCCATTCTCATCCTATTCATATATTTATCATGACACCCATTAAAAGTCACTATCGTATCTATTTGCATCAACAACCCGGCAGCGAGTTCCAAGCATCCATCACCCTCTGTGTAAAAAATCTGTCTCATATATCTGCATTAAATCTTGCCCCTAGCATCTTAAACCTATGCTCCTTAGTAATTAGCTCTTCCATTCTGGGAAAAAGTTTCTGACTATCCAAAGTCACGGTCAGAATGTTCGAGCGTCTGGGTGTAGTATGCGGAGTCAGAGTGTGCACTGTTGATGTCAGAGTTTGCAGGAGTCTGTCAGAGTGTACAAGAGTCAGAGATCAGAGTGTACAAGAGTCAGAGATCAGAGTGTGCGAGAGTCAGAAACCAGAGTGTGCATGAGTTGGGAGTCAAAATGTGTGGGAGTTGGGATTAGAGTGTGAGAGAGTTGGGGTCAGAGTGTGTGGGAGTCAAATTCAGAGTGTGCAGGAATTGAGTTCAGAGTGTGTGGCAGTCACAGTCAGCTTGGGCAAGAGTCAGACTCGCAGTGCACAAGAGTCAGGGTCAGGGTGTATGAGAGTCAGAGTCAGAGTGTGCGGGAGGCAGAGTCAGAGTGTGCGGGAGACAGGGTCAGAGTGTGCAGGAGTCAGGATCAGAGTGTGCGGGAGTAATCTGTATCTCAGTTTGCGGAGTCAAGTGTTGGAGTGTGCGGGGATCTGTGTCAGAGTGCGTAGCAGTCAGGTGTCAGAATGCTCAGGGGTCTGATTCAGAATGCTTGGAATCTGTGTCAGAATGTGTGGGATTCGAGGGTCAGAGTGCACAGCATCGGGGTTAGAGTGTACTGGAGTCAGGGTCAGAATATGTGGAACTCGCTGACAGTGAGTGCGGAGTCATAATGTGCCAGAGTCCCAGTGCACGGAAATCTGTGTCAAAATGCACAGAATAGGGGGCAGAGTGCCGGGAGTTCGCGGCAGAGTGTATGGAGTCTGGGGTCATTATGCATATAGGTCAGGGTCAGAGTGTAAAGGAACCATGATCAGAGCGTGCTTGAATCACTGTCAGAGTGCAAGGGAGTCTGTGTCAGAGTGTGTGGGAGCTGGAGGTCAGGGTGCACATGAGGCTGTATCAGAGTGTGCGGGAGTCAGAATCAGAGTGAGCAGGAGTCAGGATCAAAGTGTTCAGGGTGGGGGTCAGAGTGTCCAAGGTAGTCTGTGTCAGAGTCAGACACGCTCTTAGAGTCAGAGCGTGCAGGAGTCTGTGCGGAGTGTGCAGGAATCGGAGATCAAAATGCACAAGGGAGTCAGAGGTCAGAGTGTTTGGGAGTAGGAGATTAGAGTATACGCAGGAGTTGGAAGTCAGAGTGGTCAGGAGTGTGTGTGTCAGAGTATGTAGGAATGTGTGTCAGAGTGTGTAAGAGTCTGTGTCAAAGTACGTAGGAGTTGGGGTCAGAGTGCACAACAGTCGGGGTCAGAGAGCATGGGAGCCAGGATCAGAGTGTGCAGGATTCAGTGTCAGCACGTACAGAAGTCGGGGTCAGAATGTGCAGGAGACTGTGTCAGGGTGCGCAGGAGACTGTATCAGGATGTGTGGGAGATTGTGTCAGAGTGCGCTGGAGACTTTGTCAGAGTATGTGGGAATCAGGGTCAGAATCTGCAAGAGTCTGGGTCCCAGTATGCAGGGTCAGAGTTTGCGCTGCTGGAGTCAGAATATGCAAGAGTATGAATCCCAGTACCCAGGAGTCTGTGTCTGAGTGTGCGGAAGTCTGTGTCAAAGTACGTAGGAGTTGGGGTCAGAGTGCACAACAGTCGGGGTCAGAGAGCATGGGAGCCAGGATCAGAGTGTGCAGGATTCAGTGTCAGCACGTACAGAAGTCGGGGTCAGAATGTGCAGGAGACTGTGTCAGAGTGCACGGGGGTCTGTTTCAGAGTGCGTGCGAGTCTGTGTCAGAGTGCGTGGGATTCTGTGTCAGAGTATGCAGGAGCCGGGGTCAGAGTGTGAAACAGCCAGCATCAGAGAGTGTGCTGGAGTCTGCATCATTGTGAGTGTCAATTTTGGGCTCAGAGTGTGCAGGAATCAGGGTCAAAGTGCATGGGAGTTGGGGTCAGAATGTGCCCCTAAGGCAGATTAAGAGTGTGGGAGTCTGTATCAGTGTGAGTGTCAATGTTGGGCTCAGAGTGTGCGGGAATCAGGGTCAGAGTGTGCAGGAGTCAAGGTCAGAATGTGCAGGATGGGGGTCAGAATGTGTAGGGTAGTATGTGTCCAGTTTGCTGGGTCAGAGTCAGAGTGTGCAGGAGTCTGTGCGGAGTGTGCGGGAATCGGATGTCAGAGTGTGCATGGGAGTCGGAGGTCAGAATGCGCGGGAGTGTTTGCATCAGAGTACGCAGGAATATGTATCAGAGTGTGCGGGAGTTTGGGCCAGGGTGTATGGGAGTTGGGGTCAGAGAGCATGGATGCCAGGATCAGAGTGTGCAGGACTCGCTGTCAGTGTGTACAAGAGTCGGAATCAGAACGTGCAAGAAACTGTGTCAAAGTGCATGGGAATTGGGGTCAGAATGTGCGAGAGTCTGATCCCAGTGTGTGGGGTCAGAGTATGCACTGACGGAGTCAGAATGTGCAAGAGTATGAGTACCAGTATGAGGAACTCTGTGTCCCAGTGTGCGGGAGTCTGTGTCAGAGTGCATGGGAGTCTGTGTCAGAGTGTCGGGGGGTTTGGGGTCAGAATGTGCAAGAGTCTGGGTCCCAGTATGTGGGGTCAGAGTGTGTGCTATCGGAATCAGAATGTGTCAGAGTATGAGTCCCAATGCCCGGGAGTATGTGTCTGAGTGTGCAGGATCCTGTGTCTGAGTGCCCAGGAGCCTGTGTTTGAGTGCACAGAAATCTGTGTCTGAGTGTGTGGGTGCCTATGTCTGAGTGCGTGGGATTCTATGTCTAAGTGCTCAGGATTCTGTGTCAGAGTGCGGGGGGGCTCTATGTCAGAGTGTGCAGGAGTCGGGGTCAGTGTGGGTAGGAATCGGGGTCGAGTGTGCCTGAGTCACGGTCAGAGTTTGGAACAGCCAGCAGCAGAGAGTATACTGAAGTGTGTGTGTGTGTGTTTGTGTGTGTGTGAATGTTGGGCTCAAAGTGTGCAGGAGTCAGGATCAGGGTGCGCTGTCGGAGTCAGAATGTGTGAGAGTATGAGCCTGTGTCAGAATGTGTGGGAGCCTGTCAGAGGGTGCATAGATCTATGTCAGAGTGCGCAGGTATCTGTTTCAGTGTACAGGAGTCGGGGTTAGAGTGTGAAACAGCCAGCATCAGAGAGTATGCTGGAGTCTGCATCAATGTGTTTGTCAATGTTGGGCTCAGAGTGTACAGGAGCCAGTATCAGAGTGCATGGGAGTCAGGGTCAGAGCGCGCCTGAGTCAGATTAAGAGAGTAAAACAGTCAGCATCAGAGAGTGTGTTGGATTCTGTGTCAGTGTGTGTGTGTGTCGATGTTGGGCTCAGAGTGTGCGGGAGTCAATGTCAGAGTGTGCAGGAGTCAGGGTCAGAGTGTGTGAGATGGGGGTCAGAGTGTGCAGGGTAGTCTGTGTCGCAGTTTGCGGGGTCAGAGTCAGAGTGTGCAAGACGCTGTGTGGAGTGTGCAGGAATTGAAAGTCAGAGTGTGCATGGAAATCGGAGCTCAGAGTACGCAGGAATAGGAGATTAGAGTGTGTACAGGTGTCAGAAGTCAGAGTACATGGGAGTTTGTGCTAGAGAACATGGCAGTCTTTATCAGAGTGTGCAAGTGTTGGGGCCAGAGTGTGCAGGAGTCTGTTTCAGGGTACGCGGGAGACTATGTCAGAATGCGCAGGAGTCTGTGTCAGAGTCAACGGGAATCTGTGTCTGAGTGCACGAGAGTCTGTTTCAGTGTGCTCAGCAGTTGGGGTGAGAGTGTGCAGGAGTCGGGGTCAGAGTGAGCAGGATCTGGGAGTGCAGGAGTCTGTTTCAGAGTGCACAGGTGTAGGGACCAGAGAGCACGGCAGCCAGGATCAGAGTGTGCAGGAGTTGGGAGTCAGAGCGCGCGGGAGACTGTGTCAGGGTGTGCAGGAGATTGTGTCAGAGTGCACGGGAGACTGTCAGGGTGCGCAGAAGACTATGTCACAGTTCGTGGGATACTGTGTCACAGTGCTTGGGAGTCAGGGTCAGAATGTGCGAGGGTCTGAGTCCCAGTGTGCGGGGTCAGAATGTGCACTGTTGGAGTCAGAATATGCAAAAATATGAGTCCAAGTGAATGGGAGTATGTGTCTGAGTGTGTTGAAGTCTATGTCTGAATGCGCGGGAGCCTATGTCTGAGTGCGCAGAAGTGTGTGTCAGATTGCGCGGGAGTGTGTGTCAGAGTGCACACGAGTCAGTCAGGGTGCACGCGAGTCTGTGTCAGAATGCACAGTGGTCTGCGTCAGAGTGCACAAGAGTCTGTCAGAGCGTGTGCGAGTCTGTGTCAGAATGTGTGACGGTCGGGTTCGGCGTGTGTGGGAGTCAGGGGTCAGAGTGGGCCTGAGTCAGGATCAGAGTGTGAAACATTCAGCATCAGAGAGTGTGCTGGAGTCTGCATCAGTGTGTGTTCTGATGTTGGGCTTAGGGTGAGCAAGAGTCAGGGTCAGAGTTCATGGGAATTGAGGTCAGAATGTGCCAGAGTCTGGGTTCCAGTCTGCGGGGTCAGAATGTGCGCTGTCGGAATCAGAATGTGAGAGTATGAGTCTCAGTATGCGGGAGTCTCTGTCTGAGTGCACCCAGAGTCTGCATTAGACTTCTACACACTCTGACACGGATTCCCGCACACTCAGACATATGCTCCCACGCACTCAGACACCGGCTCCTGCGCACTTAGACTCTCATGGTCAAAGTGCATAGGAGTCAGTGTTAAAGTGCGGAGGAGTTGTGGCCAGTGTGGAGACTTGACTGCAGAATGTGCAGTTGTCAGGGTCAGATTGTGTGGGGTGAGGGTCAGAGTGTGCAGGGTAGTCTGTGTCTCAGTTTGTAGGGTCAGAGTCAGAGTGTGCGGGGGTCTGTGCGGAGTACGCAGGAATCGGAGGTCAGAATGTGCATAGGAGTCAGAGGTCAATGTACGCAGGAGTAGAAGATTAGAGTGTGCACAGGAGTCGGAGGTCAGAGTGCACAGGAGTCTGTCAGAGTACACAGAAGTCTGTGTCTTGAATCAGAATGTAAAGGAGCCAGGGTAGAGAGCACTGGTGTCTGTGTCAGAGTGTGAAGGAGTCTGAGTCCGAGAATGCTGGAATCTTATCAGAGTGCACGGGAGTCAGGGTTCAGAGCGCGCGGGAGTCGGGATCAGAATGTGTGGGAGACTGTTTCAGAATGCGAGAGACTGTGTCATTGCATAGGGGTCCTTGTCAGAGTGCAAGGAAGTTAGTTGTCAGAGTGTGTGAGTTGGGGTCAGTGTGTAAAGGAAATGGGGTTAGAGAGCGCACGAGCTTGTGTCAGACTGCACTTGAGTCTGTGTCAGAATATGAGGGAGTCAGTGTCTCAGTACGTTTGAGTCTCTGTAAGAGTGCGCAGGAGCCGGGAGTCAGAGTGAGCAGGAGTCTGTGTCAGAGTGCACGGGAACCTATGTCAGAGGATATAGGAGTCTGTGTCTGATTGTGCAGGGGCTGAGTGTGCAGGAGTCTGTTTCAGAGTGTACGGGAGTCAGGATCAGAGAGCACAAGAGCCAGGATCACAGCGTGCAGGATTTACTGTCAGCATGTACAGGAGTCAGAGTCAGAATTTGCGGGAGACTGTGTCAGAGTGTAGGGGAGTCTGTGTCAAAAGCGTGCAGGAGTCGATGTGCGGGAGTTGGGATCAAAGTGTATGGGAGTCAGTGTCAAAGTGCGGAGGAGTCAGGGCCATGTGTGCGGAGTCGGCTGCAGAATGTGCAGTTGTCAGGTTCAGAGTGTGCAAGTTTGGGGTCAGAGAGTGTAGAGTAGTTTGTGTCCCAGTTTGCGGGGTGAGAGTTAGAGTGTGCAGCAGTCTGTGCGGATTGTGTGGAAATCAGAGGTCGGAGTGCGCGCAGGAGTCGGAGGTCAGAATGCACGGGAGTATATGTGTCAGAGTGCGTGGATGACTGTGGCAGAGTGCATAGGAGTCTGTGTCTGAGTACGCTGGAGACTGTGTCAGAGTCCGCTTGAATCTGTGTTAAAATACGAAGAAGTCTGTGTCCAAGAACGCTGGAATCTATATCAGAGTGTGTGGGAGTCAGGGGTCAGAGTGCGTGGGAGTCGGGGGTCAGAGTTCTCAGGAGATTGTTTCAGAATGCATGGGAGACCTTATCAGTATGCGGGAGTCTGTGTCATAGTGTGAGGAAGTCGGTCGGAAAGCGTGGGAGTTGGGGTCAGAGTGTAAAGGAGCTGGGGTCAGAACCTGTATCAGAGTATGCAGGAGTCGGGGGTCGGCATATGCAAGATTCAGTGGTCAGAGTTCACAGTAAACTGTGTCAGAGTGCGTGGGAGATAGTGTCAGAATGCACACAGGAGTTGGGATCAGAGTGTGCGGAAGTCTGTTTCAGAGTGTATGAGAGTCATGGTCAGAGAGCACGGGGCCCAGAGTCAGAGTGTACAGGACTCGTTGTCAGCATGTGCAGGACTCGGGGTCAGAGTGTGTAGGAGACTGTGTCAGAGTGCGCGGGAGACTGTATCAGAGTGTGCAGGAGACTGTCAGAGTGTGTGGATGTCAGAATGCACAGGAGCCAGGGTTAGAGTGTGCAGGAGTCGGAGTCAGTGTGCGAGAATCTGGGTTTCGGTGTGCAAGGTCAGAGTTTGCACTGTTGGAGTCAGAATTTGTGAGTGTATGAGTTCCAGTGTGTGTGAGACTCTGTCTGAGTGCATGGGAGTCTGTGTCTAAGTGCACAGGAGTCTGTGTCAGAGTGTGCGGAAGTCTATGTCTGATTGCGTGGGAGTATGTGTCATAGTGCGCGGGAGTTGGGGTCAGAGGGAGAGGGTTTGAGTGTGCGGGAGTCTGATTCAGAGTGTACGGGAGTCAGGTCAGAGAGCATAGGAGACAAGGTCAGTGAGTCTTACTTCTGTTGTGGGCAAAGTATTGGAGAGAATAATTAGGGATAGGATTTATAGTTATTTAGAGAGTAATGAATTGAGTGGAGATAGTCAGCATGGTTTTGTGAAGGGTAGGTCGTGCCTTACTAACCTCATTGAGTTTTTTGAAAAAGTGACTAAGGAGGTAGATGGGGGTAAGGCGGTTGATGTGGTATATATGGACTTTAGTAAGGCGTTTGATAAGGTGGCCTATGGAAGACTTCTGCAGAAAATGCAGATGTATGGGATAGATGGTGATTTAGCTAATTGGGTTAGGAATTGGCTAGCAGATAGAAGACAGAGGGTGGTGGTTGATGGGAGATATTCATCTTGGAGTTCGGTGACAAGTGGTGTACCTCAGGGTCTGTTTTGGGGCCCCTGCTGTTTGTAATTTTTATAAATGATCTGGATGAGGGTATTGAAGGATGGATTAGTAAATTTGCAGATGACACTAAAGTCGGTGGAGTAGTAGATAGTGAAGAGGGGTGTTATAGTTTGCAGCGGGACTTGGACAAGTTGCAGAGCTGGGCCGAGAGGTGGCAAATGGAGTTTAATGTGGAAAAGTGTGAGGTAATGCACTATGGCAGAAATAATACATGTGTAGAGTATAGGGCAAATGGTAGGATTCTTAGTAGTCTAGATGAACAGAGGGATCTTGGTGTGTATGTGCATAGATCCCTGAAAGTAGTCAGTCAGGTCGAGAAGGTTGTTAGGAAGGCATATGGAGTCTTGGCTTTTATTGGTAGAGGGATTGAATTTCGGAGCCGCAACCTCATGTTGCAACTGTACAAAACTCTAGTGCGGCCGCACTTGGAGTATTGTGTGCAGTTCTGGTCCCCACATTATAAGAAAGCTGTGGAGGCATTGGAGAGGGTACAGAGGAGGTTTACCAGGATGTTGCCTGGTATGGAGGGCAGGTCTTATGAAGAGAGGCTGAGGGATTTGAGGTTGTTTTCGTTAGAAAGGAGGAGGCTAAGAGGGGACCTGATCGAAACATATAAGATGATTAGAGGTTTAGATAGGGTGGACAGTGATAGCCTTTGTCCTAGGATGGAAAAAGCTAGCACGAGGGGACACAGCTTTAAATTAAGGGTGATAGTTATAGGACGGATATCAGAGGTAGGTTCTTTACCCAAAGGGTGGTTCGGGAGTGGAATGCCCTGCCTGCAGCAGTTGTAGATGCGCCAAGTTGGTGGCGTTTAAGAGGTTAGTTGATAAGTATATGGAAGAGAAGGGAATGGTTTAGTTTGGAGGGGCATTGCTTTTTATATTGGTCGGCGCACCATCGAAGGCCGAAGGGCCTGTTCTGTGCTGTAATGTTCTATGTTCTATGTTCTAAGGTCAGAGTGTGTAGGACTCGCTGTCAGCATGTTCAGGTGTCAGGGTCAGAATGTGCGGTAGAGAGCATGGGAATCAGGGATCAGATGCACAGGACTTAGGGTTAGAGCACTCGTCAATCGGTTTCAGAATGTGCAAGAGTCTGGGTCCCGTGTGCAGGATTGGAGTGTGTGCTGTTGGAGACAGAGCATGCGAGAGTATGAGTCCTAATGTGCAGGAATCTGTGTCAGAGTGCACGGGAGTCTGTGTCGGAGTGCATGGAAGTCTGTGTCTGAGTGCGGGGGAGTCTGTTTCAGAGTATGCGGGAGCCTATGTCTCTGTGCATGGGAATCTGTGTCACAGTGCACAGGAGTCTGTGTCACAATGCGCAGGAGTCTGTGTCAGAGTACGCAGGAGTTTGTGTATGAGTATGCAGGAGTCTGTGCATGAGTTTGCAGGAGTCTGTGTCTGAGTGCACGGGAGTCTGTGTCAGATTGCGAGCAAGTTTGTGTCAGAATGTGCAGGGCTTGGGATCAGTATGCGCTGGAGTTGGGGGTCAGACTGCGCCTGAGACAGCCAGCTTCAGAGAGTGTGCTGGAGTCTTCGTCAGTGCGTGTGTCGATGTTGGACTCAAAATGTGCGGGAAACTGTGTGAGTGCGCAAGAGATTTTCAGAATGCATGGGAGACTATCAGTGTGAGGGAGTCAGTGTTAGACTGTAAAGGAGCTGTGGTCTGAGAGTGCACAAGCCTGTTTCAGAGTTCGCTTGAGTCTTTGTCAGAGTGCGAGGAAGTTTGTGTCCGAGTATGCCAGAGATTCTGTCAGAGTAAGCAGGAATTTGGGCCATAATGCGCAGGAGTGTGTGTTGGCATGTGTCAGAGTGTGTGGGAGTTTGTGTCAAAGTGCGTGGAAGTGTGTATTAGAGTGCGTAGGACTTTTGTGTCAGAGTGCGCGGAGTCTGTGAGAGAGTGCACGGGAATGTGTGTCAGAGTGCGTGGGGGGGTGTGTCAGAGTGCGGGAAGTGTTTGTCAGAGTGCACAGGAGTGTGTGTCAGCATGTACGGGAATGTGTGTCAGAGTGCGGGGGAATGTGTGTCAGAGTGCAAGGGAGTTTATGTCCGAGTGCACAGGACTGTGTGTCAGAGTACGCAGGAATTTGTGTCAGAGTGCACGGGAGTGTGTGTCAAAGTGTATGGCAGTATGTATCATTGTGTACGGGAGTCTGTGAGAGACCCACGGGGGTGTGGGTCAGAGTGCATGGACGTGTGGGTGTCAGAGTGACGGGAGTCAGGGTTCAGAGTGCGCAGGAGTCTGTGTCAAAGTGCGTGGGAGTCTGTGTCAGACTGTGTGGGAGTTTGTGTCAGAATGCAGGGTGTCTCTGTCAGAGTGCGCAGGAGTCTGTGTCAGAGTGCGCAGGAATCTGTGTCAGAGGCCATGAGAACCGTGGTGCATGAAGGATGTGATGAACGTAGTCAGGAAGAAAAAAAAGATGTACAAAAGGTGCAGAGAGCTAAGAGATGATAAGGATCTAGAGAAGTATAAGGCTTGTAGAAAGGAGCTTAAAAAGGAAATTAGGAAAGCCAGAAGGGGTCATGAGAAGGCCTTGGTGGGTGAGATTAAAAAGAATCCCAAAGCGTTCTACAAATATGTGAAGAGTAAAAGAATGAGAAGAGAAGGGATAGGACCTATAAAAGGTGAAGGGGGTAAAGTCTGTGTGGAACCGGAAGAAATGGCAGAGGTGCTTAATGGGTACTTTGCCTCAGTATTCACAGTGGAAAGTGATCTGAGAGGTTGTATTGCACATTTGCGGTGGACTGAAAAGATTGAGTATGTGGACGTTAAGAAAGAGAATGTGTTGGAACTTTTAAATTCTATCAAGATAGATAAGTCGCCAGGACCAGATGGGATGTACCCCAAGTTACTGTGAGAGGTGAGGGAAGTGATTGCAGAGCCCCTGGTGATGATCTTTGCGTTGTTGATGGTGACGGGAGAGGTTCCGGAGGATTGGAGGATTGCAGATATGGTTCCTATTTTCAAGAAAGGGAACAGGGATAGCCCAGGAAGTTACTGACCGGTGAGTCTGACCTCAGTAGTTGGTAAATTGATGGAGAGAATTCTGAAGGATAGGATTTTTGAGCAGTTAGAGAAGTTTAGTATGATCAGAAATAGTCAACACGGCTTTGTCAAGGGCAAGTCGTGCCTTACGAGCCTAATTGAGTTCTTTGAAAATGTGACTGAACACATTGACAAAGGAAAAACGGTGGATGTGGTTTACACGGACTTCAGCAAGGCGTATGATAAGGTCCCCAATACAAGACTTCTTGAGAAGGTGAGAGGGCATGGGATCTAAGGGGCTTTGGCCTTGTGGATCCAGAACTGACTTGTCTGCAGAAGGCAGAGAGTGGTTGTGGATGGGTCTTTATCTGCACTGAAGTCATCACCAGTGGAGTGCCCCAGGGATCTGTCCTAGGACTCTTGCTGTTTGTCATTTTCATAAATGACCTGGATGAGGAAGTGGAGGGATGGGTTAGTAAGTTCGCCGGCAATACGAAGGTTGGTGGTGTTGTGGATAATCTGGAGGGTTGTCAGAAGTTGCAGCGTGACATAGATAGGATGCAAGATTGGGCAGAGAAGTGGCAGATGGACTTCAATGTGGATAAATGTTTAGTGGTCCATTTTGGCAGGACCAATGGGATGAAGGAGTACAATATCAAGGGTAGGAGTCTTAGCAGTATTGAGGAGCAGAAGGACCTTGGGGCCCGGGTCCATAGGACTCTTAAATTGGCCTCACAGATGGAGGATGTGGTTAAGAAGGTGTATGGTGTACTGGCCTTCATTTAATCAAAGGATTGAGTTTAGGAATCGGGAGATAATGCTGCAGCTTTATGAGACCCTTGATCAGACCCCACTTGGAGTACTGTGCTCAGTTCTGGTCACCTCACTATAGAAAGGATGTGGAAGCTATTGAGAGGGTGCAGAGGAGATTTACAAGGATGTTGCCTTGATTTGAAGGCATGCCTTATGAAGATAGGTTGAGAGAGCTAGGTCTCTTCTCCCTGGAGAAACGAAGGTTGAGAGGCGACCTGATAGAGGTTTATAAAATGTTGAGAAGCGTAGATAGGTTGGATTCTCGGAGGCTATTTCCCAGGGCTGAAATGGTCGCTACGAGGGTACACAGGTTTAAGGTGCTGGGAAGCAAGTCCAGAGGAGATGTTGGGGTAAGTTTTTCGTCAGAGGATGGTGAGTGAGTGGATCAGCTGTCGTCGTTGGTGGTAGAGTCATTCTGACACAGTCTCCCTGGCACTCTGACACACACTCCCGCACCCTCTGACAGATACAAGACTTCTGGATAAGGAAAGAGGATTCAATGGAATTGGGAGTTACAGATAGTTACAGATAGTTACAGATAGTTCTATGGCCTGGTAGGTATGGATATGATCAGCACAACTTGTGGGCTGAAGGGTCTGTTTGTGCAGGCGTGTTCTATCTTCTATATGTCAGGGTACAAGGGGAGTCTGTGTCAGCAGTGGAGTGTGTGTCAGAGTGCACGGGAGTGTGTGTCAGAGTGCAGGAAGTGTTTGTCAGAGTGTGTGTCAGTGTGCATGGGAGTGTGTGTCAGAGTGCACGGGAGTGTGTGTCAGAGTGCATGGGATTCTGTGTCAGGGTGCACATGAGTGTGTGTCAGAGTGCATGGAAGTGTGGGTGTCAGACTGCGCGGGAGTCGGGGTTCAGAGTGCATGGGAGTCTATGTCAAAGTGTGAGGGTGTCAGTCTCGGAGTGCGTGGGAGTCTGTATCAAAGTGCACAGGAGTCTGTGTCGGAGTGCTTTCTAGTCTGTGTCAGAGTGCACGGGAGTTTGTGTCAGAGTGCAGTGGAGTCTGTGTCAGAGTGTAGGGGGGAATCTGTATCAGAGTGCGCGGGAGGCGGAGGTCAGAGTGCACGGGAGTCTGTGTCAGAGTACAGAGGAGTCTGTGAGAGAGTGCACAGGAATATGTGTCAGAGTGCAGTAAGTGTTTGTCAGAGTGCGGAGGAGTGTGTGTCAGTGTGCGCGGGTGTGTGCATCAGTGTGCACAGGATTGTGTGTCAGAGTGCGCGTGAGTGTGTGTCAGAGTGCATGGAAGTGTGGGCGTCAGAGTGCGCGGGAGTCGGGGTTCAGAGCCCATGGAAATCTATGTCAAAGTGCAAGAGAGTCTGTCACAGAGTGCATGGGAATCTGTGTCAAAGTGTGCAGGACTGTGTGTCAGACTGTGTTATAGTTTGTGTTAGAGTGCACAGGAATTTGTGTCAGAGTGCGATGGAGTCTGTGTCAGAGTTGAGGGGAGTCTGCATCAGAGTGCATCGGAGTCTGTGTCTGAGTGCGCAGGAATCTGTGTCAGAGTGCACCAGGATCTGTGCCACAGTGCAAGGGAGTATATGTCAGGATACGAGGGGAGTCTGTGTCAGACAGCACTGGAGTCTGTGTCAGAGTGCATGGGAGTGTGTATCAGAGTGCGCAGGAGTCGGGGGTCAGAATGCATGAAGTCTGTGTCAGGGTGTGATGGAGTGTGTGTCTGGGTGTGTGGGAGTGTGTGTCAGGATATGCGGATTGTGTGTCTGAGTGCACAGCAGTGTGTGTCAGAAAGCACGGGAGTTTGTGTCAGTGTGGGCGGGAGTGTGTATCAGATTGCGCGGGAGTGTGTGTCAGATTGTGCAGGAGTCTGTGCCAGAGTGTGCCTGAGTCTGTGTCAGAGTGCATGGAAGTGTGGGTATCAGAATGCGCGGCAGTTGTGTTCAGAGTGTACAGGAGTCTGTGTCAAAGTGCAAGGAGTCTGCCTTGGAGTGCACGGGAGTCTGTCAAAGTACACGAGAGTCTGTGTCAGTGTGCGCGGGAGTCTGTTTCAGAGTGCGCGGGAGTCTGTGTCAGAGTATGGTGGAGTCTGTGTCAGAGTGAGGGGGTCTGTGTCAGAGAGAAGGGTGTCTGCGTGAGAGTGCCCATGAGAGTGTGTGTGTGAGTGTGCTGGAGTTACATCAGCATGTGCGGGAGTCTGTGTCAGAGTGAGCTGAAGTCTGTGTCACAGTGCAGGGGACTATATGTCAGAGTGCGCGGGAGTCTGTGTCAGAGTGCGCGTGAGTCTGTGTAAGAGTGCACATGAGTCTGTGTAAGAATGCGTAGGAACCTGTATCAGAGTGCACAGGAGTCTATGTAAAAGTGCGCAGGTATTTATGTAAAAGTAGGTGGGTGTCTATGTAAGAGTGTGCAAAAGTCTGACTCAGAGTGCACGGGAGTCTGTGTCAGAGTGCACGAGAGTATCTGTCAGAGTGTGCGGGAGTGTGTGTCAGAGTGCCAGGGAGACTGTGTCAGAATGAGCGGGACACTATGTCAGAGTGTGATTGAGCGTGTGTCAAAGTGTGTGAGAGTATGTGTCACAGTGCACAGGAATTTGTGTCACAATGCACGGGAGTGTGTGTCAGAGTGCTCATGGGTGTGTGTCAGAGTGTGGGGGAGTGTTTATCAGAGTGTGTGGAGTTGGGGGTCAGAGTGCATGTGAGTGTGTCCAAGCGCACGAGAGTGTGTGTCAGAGTGCACGGGAGTGTGTGCCAGAGTGCGCGGGAGTCAGGGGTCAGATTGTTATGGAATCTGTGTCAGAATGCACAGGATTCTGTGTCAGAGTCTGCAGGAGTCTGTATCAGAGTGTTATGGAATCTGTGTCCGAGTGCACGAGAGTCTGTGTCATAGTCTGCGGGAGTCTGTGTCAGAGTGCGTGGAATTGCGAGTCAGAGTGAACGTGAGTGTGTGTCAGAATGTGAAGGAGTTTGTGTCCAAGTGTGCAGGAGTGCATACCAGAGTACATGGGAGTGTGTGTCAAAGTGCGCAGGAGTGTGTGTTAGAGTATGTGGGAGTGTGTGTCAGTGTGCGTGGGAGTCAGGGATCAGAGTGCATGGGAACTGTGCCAGAGTGTGATGCAGTCTGTGTCAGAGTGCGGGAATCTGTGTCAGAGTGCGCTGATCTGTGTGTCAAAGTCATGGGAGTTTGTGTCACAGTGCAAGGGAGTGTGTGTCAAAGTGTGGAGAATCTGTGTCAGAGTGCAGGATAGTGTGTGGCAGAGTGCGTGGATCTGGGGGTCAGAGTGAACGTGAGTGTGTGTCAGAATGCGAGGGAGTTTGTGTCCGAGTACGCGGGAGTGCATGTCAGAGTACACGGGAGTGTGTGTCAAAGTGCGCGGGAGTGTGTGTCAGAGTGTGCGGGAATCTGTGTCAGAGTGTATGCGAGTGTGTGTCAGAGTGCACGGAAGTGTGTGTCAGAGTGCTCAGGTGTTTGTTTAAAAGTGCGCAGGTGTCTATGTAAGAGTGGGCAGGTGTCTATGTAAGAGTGTGCGAGAGACTGTGTCAGAGTGCGCAGAAGTCTGTCTTGGAGTGCACAGGAGTGTATATCAGAGTGTGATGGAGTGTGTGTCAGGGTATGCGGGTGTTTGTGTCACCGTGCACGGGAGTTGAGTCACAATGCACAGGAGTCTATGTCAGAATGCGTGGAGATGTGTGTCAGAATGTGAGGAGTCTGTGTCAGAGTGCGTGGAGTTGGGGGTCTGAGTGCATGTCAGTGTGCATCAGAGTGTGAGGGAGTCCATGCCTGAGTGCACGGAAGTGTGTGTCAGAGTGCACGGGTGTATGTGTCAGAGTGCACGGGAGTCGGGGTTCAGAGTGCGGGGGAGTCTGTGTCAGTGCGCAGGAGTCTGTGTCAGAGTGCATGGGAGTGTATGTCAGAGTGCACGGAAGTGTGGATGTCAGAATGTGCAGGAGTTGGGGTTCAGAGTACTGGAATCTGTGACAAAGTGCGAGAGAGGTCTGTGTGAGAGACTACTGGCGTCTATGTAAAAGTGTGCATCATTCTGTGTCAGAGTATATCGGAGTCAGTGTCAGAGTATGTGCGAGTGTGTGTCAGAGTGCGCAGTAGTGTGTGTCAGAGTGTGCGAGAGTGTGTGTCAGAGTGCGTGGGAGTTTGTGTCACAGTGCGCAGGAGTGTGTGTCAGAGTATGAGGCAGTCTGTGTCCGAGTGCACTGGAGTGTGTGTAGAATGCACAGAAGTGTGTGTCAGAGTGAGGAAGTTGGGAGTCAGAGTGCATGGGTGCCTGTGTCAGAATCTGGGGGAGTCTGTGTAAGAGTGTTTTGGAGTGTGTGTCAGAGTGCATGGGAGTATGTGTCAGTGCATACAGAGTCGGGATCATAGTGCACAGGAATCTGCGCCAGAGTGCATGGGAATCTGTGTCAGAGTGTGATGCAGACTGTGTCAGAGTGCAGATGTCTGTGTCAGAGTGTGGGTGTATATGTCAGAGTGCGCAGGAGTATGTGTCAGAGTGCACGGGAGTCTGTGTCAGACAGCGCGGAAGTCTGTCAGAGTGCGCGGGAGTGTGTGTCAGAATGTGGAAAGTCTATGTCAGACTGCGGAATAGTGTGTGTCAGAGTGCGGGGAGTTGGGGGTCAGAGTGCGCGGGACTGTGTGTCAGAGTGCACGGAAGTCTCTGTCACAGAGAGTTGAAGGGAATCTGTGTCAGAGAGCGCGGAAGTCTGTCAGAGTGCGCGGGAGTGTGTGTCAGAATGTGGAAAGTCTATGTCAGACTGTGGAATAGTGTGTGTCAGAGTGCGGGGAGTTGGGGGTCAGAGTGCACGGGACTGTGTGTCAGACTGCATGGAAGTCTCTGTCACAGAGAGTGCAAGGGAATCTGTGTCAGACAGCAGGGGAGTCTGTGTCAGAGTGCGCAGGAGTGTATGTCAGAATGTGCAGGGTCTGTGTCAAAGTGTTATGGAGTCTTGTCAGAGTGCTTGGGAGACTTTGTCAGAGTGCGTGGGAGTCTTTGTCAGAGTGCGCAGGAGCCTGTATCAGAGTGCACGGGAGTGTGTGTCAAAGTGTTCGGGAGTGTTATAGTACATGGGAGTTTGTGTCAGAGTGTGCAGGGGTCTCTGAGAGAGTGCAAGGAGGTGTTTGTCAGAGTGCACGAGAGTGTGTGTCAGTGTATGCGGGAGTGTATGTCAGAATGTGCGGGAGTCTGTGTCAGAGTGCATGGGTGTGTATGTCAGAGTGCGTGGAAGTGTGGGTGTCAGAGTGCGCGGGAGTTGGGATTCAGAGTGCATAGGAGTCTGTGTCAAAGTGTGAGGGAGCCTGCCTTGGAATGCATGGGAGTCTGTGTCAAAGTGCGCGGGAGTCTGTGTTAGAGTGTGCAGGAGTCTATGTCGGAGTGCGGTGGAGTCTGTATCAGAGTGGGGGTAGCCTGCGTCAGAGTGCATGTGAGTCTACATCTGAGTGTGCAGAAATTGCATCAGCATGCGCGGGATTCTGTGTCAGAGTGCGCAGAAGTTTGTGTCACAGTGCAGAGGAGTATATGACAGAGTGCAAGGGGTGTCCTTGTCAGACAGCAGGGGTGTCTGTGTCAGAGTGCGCAGGAGTGTGTGTTCGAGTGTGCGGGACTCTGTCAGAGCGCATGGGAGTCTGTGTCAGAGCACATGATAATACGTGTGACAGTGCACAGGAGACTGTGTCAGAGTGTGCGAGAATACATGTCGGAGTGCGCAGAACTGTGCGTCAAAGTGCACAAGAGTGCGTGTCAGAGTGCATGGGAGTGTGTGTCAGAGTGCACAGGAGTCTGTAAAAGTGCGCAGGTGTCTGTGTCAGAGTGTGCGAGAGCCTGTATCAGAGTGCGCAGGAGTCGGGGTTCAGAGTACGCAGAAGTCGGGGTTCAGAGTACGCGGGAGTCTGTGTCAAAGTGCGCAGGAGTTGCATCAGCACGTGCGGGAGTCTGTGTCACATTTCAGGGGAGTACATGTCAGAGTGCGAGGGGAGTCTGTGTCAGACAGCAGTGGAGTCTGTGTCAGAGTGCGCAGGAGTGTGTGTCAGAGTGTGCGGGAGTGTATGACAGAGTATACGGGAGTCTGTGTCAAAGTGCACAGGAGTCATTGTAAGAGTGCATGGGAGTCTGTGTTAGAGTGGGGGGCAGTCTGCATCAGGGTGCATGGGAGTCTGTGTCTGAGTGCCCGAGAGTCTGTGTTAAAGTGCTCAGGAGTTGCATCAGCATACGCAGGAGTCTGTGTCAGAGTACGTGAGAGTCTGTGCCACAGTACAGGGGAGTATATGTCAGAGTGCGAAGGGAGTCTGTGTCAGACAGCAGTGGAGGCTGTGTCAGAGCATGCAGGAGTGTGTGTCAGAGCATGCAGCAGTCTGTGTCAAAGTGTGTGGGAGTGTGTGTCAGAGTGCACAGGAGTGTGTGTCAGAGTGTGTGGGAGTATGCATCAGTGTGCAGGAATATGTGTCAGAGTGTCGGGAGTCTGTGTCAGAGTGCAGGGGAGTGTGTGTCAGAGTATATGGAGTTGGGTGTCAGAGTACACGTGAGTGTGTGTCAGATTGCGAGGGAGCCTGTGTCCGAGTTGCGCTGGAGTGTGTGTCAGTGTGTGCGGGAATTGGGGGTCAGAGTGCTTGGGAGTCTGCGTCTGAGTGCACGGGAGTTGCATCAGTATGCGTGGGTGTCTGTGTCACAGTGCTCCAGACTGTATGTCAGAGTACATGGAAATATGTGTGTCAGAGTGCACGGGAGTCAGTGTTCAGAGTACACAGGAGTCTGTGTCAAAGTGCATGGGAGTCTGTGTCAAAGTGTGTGGAAGTTGCATCAGCATGCGCGAGAGTCTGTGTCAGAGCATGTGGGAGTCTGCATCTGAGTGCACGTGAGTTCCATCAGCACGTACGGGAGTCTGTGTCACAGTGCAGGGAAGTACATGTCAAAGTGCGAGGGGAGTCTGTGTCAGACAGCTGTGGAGGCTGTGTCAGAGCACACAGGAGTGTGTATTAGAGCGTGCGGGAGTCTGTATCAAAGTGTGCAGGAGTGTGTGTCAGAGTACACAGTAGTATGTGTCAGAGTGCACAAGAGTGTGTGTCAGAGTGCACAGGAGTTGGGGGTTACAGTGCACGGGCGTCTGTGTCAGTGTGAAGGGGAGAATCTGTCAGAGTGTGAGGGAATGTATGTCAGAGTGCATGGAAGTGTTGGTGACAGAATGCGCGAGAGTCGGGGTTCAGAGTGCACGGGAGTTTGTGTCAAAGTGCACGGGAGTGTGTGTCAGAGTGCATGGGAATGTGTATCAGAGTGTGCAGGAGTGTGTGTCAGAGTACACAGGAGTTTATGTCAGAGTGCACAGAAGTCTGTGTCAAAGTGCACGAGAGTCTGTGTCAAAGTGCATAGGAGTATGTGTCAGAGTGCATGGGAGTTGCATCAGCATGTGCAGGAGTTGCATCAGCATGCACGGGAGTCTGTGTCACAGTGCAGGGGAGTATATGTCAGAGTGCGAGGGGAATCTGTGTCAGAGTGCGCAGGAGTCTATATCAGAGCGTGCAGGAGTCTGTGTCAGAGTGTGCGGGAGTGTATATCAGAGTGCACAGGAGTGTGTGTCAGAGTGCACAGGAGTCGGGGGTCAGAGTGCATGGGAGTCTGTGTCAAAGTGCGCGGGAGTCTGTGTTACAGTGCATGGGAGTCTGTGTCAGAGTGAGGGGGGGAGTCTGTGTCACAGTGCATGGGAGCCTGTGTCTGAGTGCATGAGAGTCTGTGTTAGAGTGTGTGGGAGTTGCATCAGCATGCACGGGAGTCTGTGTCACAGTACAGGGGAGCATATGTCAGAGTGCGAGAGGAGCCTATGTCAGAGTGCGCAGGGGTGTATGTCAGAGTGCATGGAAATGTGGGTATCAGAGTGCATGGGAGTCTGTGTCAAGTGCGAGGGATCCTGCCTCAGAATGCACGGGAGTCTGTGTCAAAGTGCACGGGAGTCTGTATCAGAATACCCAGAAGCCTGTGTCAGAGTGCAAGGGACCCCGTGTCAAAGTGTGCAGGAGTATGTGTTAGAGTGCGGTGTAGTCTGTATCAGAGTGGGGGGTAATCTGCATCAGAGTGTATGTGAGCCTATGTCTGAGTGCACAGGAGTTGCATCAGACTCCCATGCACTCTGATACCCACATTTCCATGCACTCTGACATACACCCCTGTGCACTCTGACATAGGCTCCTCTCGCACTCTGACATATGCTCCCCTGTACTGTGACACAGACTCCCGTGCATGCTGATGCAACTCCCACACACTCTAACACAGACTCTCATGCACTCAGACACAGGCTCCCATGCACTGTGACACAGACTCCCCCCCTCACTCTGACACAGACTCCCATGCACTGTAACACAGACTCCCGCGCACTTTGACACAGACTCCCATGCACTCTGACATAGACTCCTGTGTACTCTGAGACAGACTCTTGCACACTCTGACACAGACTCTTGCATACTCTTACACAGACACCTGCACACTTTTACACAGACTCCCATGCACTCTGACACACACTCCCATGCATTCTGACACACAGTTCCGCGTACTATGACATGTATTCCCGTGCACTCTGACACAGTCTCCTGTGCCCTCTCACACACATTCCCGCGCACTCTGACACAGAGTCCCGCACACTTGGATGCACACTCCTGAACAATCTGACACAGACTCCCGTGTATATCAGAGTGCACAGGAGTGTGTGTCAGAGTGCACAGGAGTCGGGGGTCAGAGTGCATGGGAGTCTGTGTCAGAACGTGTGGGAGTGTGTGTTCAGAGTGCACAAGAGTGTGTGTCAGAATGCGCAGGAGTGTGTGTTGAGATTGCATGGGAATGTGTCTCATAGTGCACGGGAGTATATATCAGTGTGTGCAGGAGTGTGTATCAGAGTGCGAGGGAGTCTGTCCAAGTGCACTGGAGTGTGTCAGAGTGTGCGGGAGTCTGCATCTGAGTGCGCAGGAGTTGCATCAGTACGCACGGGAGTCTATGTCACAGTACAGAAGAGTATATGTCAAACTGTGAGGGGAGTCTGTGTCAGACAGCAGTGAAGTCTGTGTCAGAGTGCGCAGGAGTATGTGTCAGAATGCATGGGAGTTGGGGGTCAGAGTACACGGGAGTCTGTGTCAGAGTGCATGGGAGTCTGTATCAGAGTGGAGAGGAGTCTGCATCAGAGTGCATGGGAGTCTGCGTCTGAGTAGAGGAGAGTTTGCATCAGAATACATGGGAATCTGTGTCTGAATGCACGGAGTCTGTGTTAGAGTGCGCAGGAGTTTCAGTAGCATGAACAGGAGTCTGTGTCAGGACACATGGAAGTCTGTGTCACAGTGCAGGGGAGTATATGTCAGAGTGCAAGAGGAGTCTGTGTTAGAGTGCGCAAGAGTGTGTGTCAGAATGTGCAGGAGTCTGTGTCAGAGTGTGCGAGAGTATGTGTCAGAGTGCGCAAGAGTGTGTGTCAGAATGCATGGGAGTGTGTGTCTGAGTGCATGGGAGTCAGGGGTCAGAGTGCACGGGAGCCAGGGTCAGAGTGTACAGGACTTGTCAGCATGTGCGGGTGCCGGGATCAGAGTGTGTGGGAGTCTGTTGCAAAGTGTGCAAGAGTCTGTTTCAGAGTGTACAGGACTCGGGGTCAGAATGTGCAGAAGTCGGCGTGACAGTGTGCAGGAGTCTGTGTCAAAGCATGCGGGTACCGGGGTCAGAGTGTGCAGGAGGCTATGTCAAAGTGTGCAGAAGTCGGTGTCAGAGTATGCAGAAAACTGTTTCGGAGTGTGAGGGAGTATGAGGGTTAGAGTGTGCGGGAGCCGAGGTCAGAGTGTGTGGAAGTCGGGGAATGCACAGGAGTCTGTGTCAAAGTGCACGGGAGTCTGTGTCAAAGTGCACAAGAGTCTGTGTCAGAGTAAGAGGGAGTCTGCATCTGAGTGCGCGGAAGTTGCATCAGCATGTAAGGGAGCCTGTGTCAGTGCGTGGGAGTCTGTGACACAGTGCAGGGGAGTATATGTCAGAGTGTGAGAGGAGTTTGTGTCAGACAGCAGTGGAGTCTGTGTAGAGTGCACAGGAGTGTGTGTCAGAGTGCATGGACTCTGTGTCAGAGTGTGATGGAGTGTATGGCAGGCTGTGCAGCAGTATGTGTCTGAGTGCACAGGAGTTTGTGTCAGTGTGCTCAGGAGTGTGTGTCAGAATGCATGGGGATGTATGTCAGAGTGTGTGGGAGTGTGTGTCAGAGTGCGTGGGAATCAGGAGTCAGAGTGCACAGGAGTCTGTGTCAAAGTGCATGGGAGTCTGTGTTACAGTGCACAGGAGTCTGTGTCAGTGTGGGGGGAGTCTGCGTCAGAATGCATGGGAGTCTGCATTAGAATGCGTGGGTGTTGCATCAGCATGCGCAGGAGTCTGCGTCTGAGTATGTGGGAGTCTGTGCCCCAGTGTAGGGGAGTATATGTCAGAGCATGCAGGAGTCTGTGCCAGGGTGCATGGGAGTCTGTGTCTGAGTGTGCAGGAGTGTGTGTCAGAGTGCACAGGAGTGTGTGTTAGAGTACTTGGGAGTATGTGTCAGAGTGCATGGGAGTCAGGGGTCAGAGTGCATGGGAGTCTGTATCAGAGTGCATATGAGTCTGTGTTCGAGTGCGGAGGAGTGTGTGTCAGAGTGCATGGAAGTGTGGGTGACAGATTGCGCGGGAGTCAGGGTTCAGATTGCGCGGGAGTCAGGGTTCAGAGTGCACAGGAGTCTGTGTCAAAGTGCACGGGAGTTTGTGTCAAAGTGCACGGGAATCTGTGTTAGAGTGCAATGGAGTCTGTGTCAGAGTGCATGGGAGTCTATGTCAGAGTGTGGGGGACTCTATCAGAGTTCGCTGAAGTCTGTGTCAAAATGCACAGGAGTTGAGGTCAGACTGTGCAGGAGCCTGTGTCAGAGTTTGCTGAAGTCTCTATCAGAGTGTGCAGCAGTCAGGGTCAGATTGTATGGGTATCGGGGTCAGAGAGCACGGAAATCTGTTTCAGAGTGCACAGAGTTGGGTCAAAGTATGCAGGGTCTGAGTGCGCGCAGTCTGTTTCAGAGTATATGTATTTCGGGGTCAGAGAGCACCGGAGCCAGGGTGAGAGTGTACAGGACTTGTTGTCAGCATGTGCAGGTGCCGGGATCAGAGTGTGTGGGAGTCCGTTTCAGAGTGTGCAGGACTCAGGGTCAGAATGTGCAGGAGTCGGGGTCACAGTGTGCAGGAGTCTGTGTCAGAGCGTGCGGGTACCAGGGTCAGAGTGTGCAGGAGGCTATGTCAAAGTGCGAAAGTAGGTGTCAGAGTATGCGGGAAACTGTTTCAGAGTGTGAGGGAGTGTGAGGGTTAGAGTATGCGGGAGCCAAGGTCAGAGTGTGTGGAAGTTGGGGTCAGAGTGTGCAGGAGTCTGCGTCAGAGCATGCGGGTGCCAGGGTCAGAGTGCATGTGAGTTTCCATCAGAGCATGTGGGTGCCAGGGTAAGAGTGTTCAGGAGTCTATGTCAGACTGTGCAGGACCTGGGGTCAGAATGTATGGGACCTGAGGTCAGAGTATATAGGAGTCGGGGTCAGAGTATATCGGAGTGAGGCTCAGAACGTACGGGAGTCTGCTTAAGAATATGCAGAAGTCAGGCTCAGAGTATGTGGTAATCAGGGTGAGATAGCAAGGGAGTCGGGATCAGAGTGTGCTAGAGTCGCGATCAAAATGTGCGAAAGTCGGAACTGACTGCACAGGACTCTATGACAGAGTGTGCAGGAGTTGGGGTCAGATTGTGCAGGGAGCCAGGCTCAGAGAACAGGGGAGGCAGGGTCAGCGTGCATAGGCACTGCTGTCTGAGTGTGCGGGAGCTGGGGTCAGAGCACAGGAATCTGTTTCAGAGTGTGCAGCAGTTAAGGTCAGACTGTGCGGGAGTCTCTGTCAGAGTGCACTGGAGTCTGTGTCAGAGCATACACGTGACAGGGTCTGAGTGCATAGTAGTCTGTATCAGAGCGTGCGAGACTTGGGGGTCTGTGACAGAGTGCGGGGAATCTGTGTCAGTGAGCATGGGAGTCTGTGTCAGAGTGCACACAACTGTGTATCAGAGTGAGCAGGAGTCGGGGATCAGAGTGCACAGGAATCTGTGAAACAGTGTGCGGGAGTCTGTGTCAGATTGCACGCGACTGTGTATCAGAGTGTACAGGAGTATATGTCAGAGTGTGCGGGTAGGTGTGTCAGAGTGTGTTAGAATTGGGGGTCAGAGTGCACAGGAGTCTGTGTCAGAGTGCGAGGAAATCTATGTCAGGGTGCGCGGGAGTTGCATCAGTTTATGTAGGAGCCTGTGTTAGAGTGCATGGTAGTCTATGTCAGAGTGTAGTGGAGTCTGTGTCAGAGTGCATGGGAGTCTGCATCAGAGTGCTCGGGCATTGCATTAGAATGTGTGGGAGTCTGTGTTAGAGTGCGCGGGAGTTGCATCAGAATGTTCGGGATTCTGTGTCAGAGTGCATGGGAGCCTGTGTCAGAGTGTGCAGTAATGAGTGTCAGAGTGCGAGGGAGTGTCGGAGTACGCAGGAATCTGTGTCAGAATGCGTAGGATTTGGGGACAGAGTGCATAGGAGTTGCATCAGAGTGCAGGGGAGTCTGTGTCAGTATACAGGAGTATGTGTCAGAGTGTTCAGGAGTATGTGTGAGAATGTGCAGAAGTCTGTATCAGAGTGTACGAGAGTGTGTATCAGAGTGCACGGGAGTTAGGGTCAGAGCGCGCGGGAATCTGTGTCAGAGTGCGCAGGATTATGAGTCAGAGTGCGTGGGAGTCAGGGGTCAGAATGCACAGGCATCTGAGTCAGAGTGCAGGGGAGTCTGTGTCAGAGTGTGATGAAGTCTGTGTCAGAGTACATGTGAGTGTGTGTAAGAGAGGACAGGATTGTGAGTCATAGTGTGCAGGAGTATGTGTGTCAGTGCTTGGGAGTCTGTGTCAGAGTGCGCAGGAACAAAGGACAAAGAAAAATACAGTACAGGAACAGGCCCTTCGGTCCTCCAAGCCTGCACTGACCGTGCTGCCCAATTGAATTAAAATAGCCATGCTGCCCAATTAATTAAAACCCTCCACCCTTCTGGGGACCGTATTCCTCAGAGTGTGCGGGGATTTGGGTCAAAGTATGCAGGAGTCTGCGTCAGAGTGCAAGAGTCGGACCAGACTGCATAGAAGTCTGTGTTGAATATACAGGCGTCGGGGTCAGACTGTGCGGGAGTAGGAGTGTGCATGGTCTGAGTCTACAAGAATCTGTTTCAGAGGGTAAGGGTGTCAGGGTCAGAAAGCAGGAGAGCTAGGACCAGACTTTGTTAAACTCGCTGTCAGTATGTGCGGGAGTCGGGGTCAGAATGTGTAGGAATCTGTGTCAGAGTGTGAGGGCGTCAGGATCAGAGTGTACGGGAACCTGTTTCAGAGTGTACGGGAGTCAGGGTCAGTGTGTGCAGGAGTCAGGGTCAGTGTATGCGGGAATCGGCCTCAGTGAGTGTAGGAATCAGGGTCAAAGTGGGTGGGGTAGTCTGTGTCCCAGTTTGCAGGATCAGAGTTGCAGTGTGCAGGAGTCAGTGTCAGATTGTGCAGGAATTGGGCTCAAATGTATGGGAGTTGGGATCAGAGTGCGTGGGAGTCTGTTGGAGTTGCAGGAATCTGTGTCAGAGTGCATAGGAGTCGGAGTTAGATTGCGCTTGGTAGGACTCTTAATAGTGTTGATGAACAGAGGGATCTTGGTGTATGTGTGCATAGATCCCTGAAAGTTGGCAATCAAGTCGATAAGGTTGTTAAGAAGGCATACAGAGTCTTAGCTTTTATTGGTAGGGGGATTGAATTTCGGAGCTGCAACGTCATGTTGCAACTTTACAAAACTCTAGTGCGGCCTCACTTGGAGTATTGTGTGCAGTTCTGGTCCCCAGCATTATAAGAAAGATGTGGAGGCATTGGAGAGGGTACAGAGGAGGTTTACCAGGATGTTGCCTGGTATGGAGGGCAGGTCTTATGAAGAGAGGCTGAGGGATTTGAGGTTGTTTTCGTTAGAAAGAAGGCGGCTAAGAGGAGACCTTATTGAAACATATAAGATGATTAGATGTTTAGATAGGGTGGACAGTGATAGCCTTTTTCCTAGGATGGAGAAAGCTAGCACGAGGGGACATAGCTTTAAATTAAGGGGTGGTGGTTTTAGGACAGATGTCAGAGGTAAGTTCTTTACCCAGAGGGTGGTAAGGATATGGAATGCCTTGTCTGCGTCAGTTGTAGATGCACCAAGTTTGGTGGCGTTTAAGAGGTTAGTAGATAAGTTTATGGATGAAAAGGGAATGGTTTAGGTTGGAGGGTCACTGCTTGTTCCTAATTGGTCGGCGCAACATCGAGGGCCAAAGGGCCTGTTCTGCGCTGTAATGTTCTATGTTCTATGTTCTATGCGCGGGAGTCAGGGTCACAGTTTGCAGGTGTGAGCATACAGGAGTCTGTTTCAGAGTGTACGGGAGTGAGGGTCAGAGAGCAAAGGAACCAGGGTCAGAATGGGCAGGAATAGCTGTCACCATGTATGGGTGCGGAGTCAGAGAACGCACAGTCAGAGGCAGAATGTGCAGGAGTTTGTTACAGAGTGTGCGGTCATTTGTGTCAGAGTGTATGGGAGTCTGTATCAGAGTGTGCGGAAATCGGGGTTAGATTGGACAGGAGTCTGTATCACAGACTATGTCAGAATGTGCAGGAGTCTGTGTCAGAGTGCATGGGAGTCTGTGTTAGAGTGTGTGGGAGTTTGTGCTAGAGTGTATAGGAGTCTGTGTCAGAGCGTGTGGGAGTCTGTGTCAGAGTCTGCGGCAGTCAGGATCAGATTGCATGGGTGTCGGGGTCAGAGAGCGAGGGAGTCTGTTTCACAGCGCACAGAGTCGGGGTCAAAGTGTGCAGGATCTGAGTGTGTGCAGTCTGTTTCAGAGTATATGGATTTCAACGTCAGAGAGCACTGAAGCCAGGGTCAGATTGTGCAAGATTTGCTGTCAGCATGTGCGGCTGCTGGGATTAGAGAGCATAGGAATCTATTTCAGAGTGTGCAGGACTCGGGATCAGAGGAGTTAGGGTTAGAATGCATGGGAGTCTGTTGGAGTTCATGGACTATGTGTCAGAGTGCACAAGAGTCGAGGTCAGAGTACATAGGAGTCGGGGTCAGAGTGCACAGGAGTCGGGGTCAGATGTGCAGAGTCTGAGTATGCAGGAGTCTGTTTCCGAGTGTACAGGAGTCAGGATCAGAGAGCAAAGGAACCACTGTCAGACTAGCTGTCACCATGTATGGGTGCAGGGTCAGAGAACACAGGGTCAGAGGCAGAGTGTGCAGGAGTCTGTTACAGAATATGCGAGACCAGAAAGCAACAGAGCCAGGGCCAGAGTGTGCAGGACTTGCTGTGAGCACGTGCGTGTGCCAGGGTCAGAGTGTGCAGGCGTCTGGTTCAGAGTATGCAGGTGTCTGGTTCAGAATGTGCGGGAGTCTGTGTCAGAGTGTGCGGGAGTCTGTGTCAGAGTGTGCGGGAGTCTGCGTCAGAGTGTGCGGGAGGCTGCGTCAGAATCTGCGGCAGTCTTAATCAGATTGTATGGGTGTCGGGGTCAGAGAGCGAGGGAATCTGTTTCAGAGCACATGGAGTCGGGGTCAAAGTGTGCAGGATCTGAGTGTGTGCGGTCTGTTTCAGAGTATATAGATTTGGAGGTAGAGAGCACTGAAGCCAGGGTCAGAATGTGCAAGATTTGCTGTCAGCATGTGTGGCTGCTGGGATTAGAGTGTATGGGAATCTATTTCAGAGTGTGCAGGACTCGGGATCAGAATGTGTAGGAGTTAGGGTTAGAGTGTATGGCAGTCTGTCAGAGTTCACGGACTCTGTGTCAGAGTGCACAGGAGTCGGGATCAGAGTACATAGGAGTCGGGGTCAGAGTGCGCAGGAGTCAGGGTCAGATGCGCAGGTTTTGAGTATGCAGGAGTCTGTCTCAGAATGTACAGGAGTCAGGATCAGAGAGCAAAGGAACCACTGTCAGACTAGCTGTCACCATGTATGGGTGAAGGGTCAGAGAACGCAGGGTCAGAGGCAGAGTATGCAGGATTCTGTTACAGAGTATGCGGGGCCAGAAAGCATCAGAGCCAGGGCCAGAGTGTGCAGGACTTACTGTCAGCACGTGCGTGTGCCAGGGTCAGAGTGTGCAGGTTTCTGATTCAGAGTGCGTGCAGGTGTCTGGTTCAATGTGTGCAGGAGTCTGTGTCAGAGTGTGTGGAAGTTTGTGTCAGAGTATGTGGGAGTCTGTGTCAAAATGCATAGGAGTCTGTGTTGGAGTGTGGGGACTCTGGCTGAGTTCACTGAAGTCTGTGTCAAAATGCGCAGGAGTTGAGGTCAGACTGTGCAGGAATCTGTGTCAGAGATCGCTGAAGTCTGTGTCAGAATGTGCAGCAGTCAGAATCAGATTGTATGGGTATTGGGGTCAGAGAGGATGGAATCTGTTTCAGAGTGCACAGAGTTGGGTTAAAGTATGCAGGGTCTGAGTCTGCGCGGTCTATTTCAGAGTGTATGGATTTCAGCGTCAGAGAGCACAGGAGCCAGGGTCAGAATGTACAGGACTTGCTGTCAGCACGTGCAGGAGTAGGTGCCGGGATCAGAGTGTGTGGGAGTCTGTTGCAAAGCGTGCAGGAGTCTGTTTCAGACTGTGCAGGACACGGGGTCAGAATGTGCAGGAGTCGGGGTCACAGTGTGCAGGAGTTTGTGTCAGAGCGTGCGGGTGCCAGAGTCAGAGTATGCAGAAAGCTATATCAAAAGGTGCGGAAGTCGGGGTCAGAGTATGCGGGAAACTGTTTCAGAGTGTGAGGGAAACTGTTTCAGAGTGTGCACGAGTTGGGGGTCAGAGTGTGTGGGTGCCGGGGTCAGAGTGTGCGGGAGCCGAAGTCAGTGTGTGCGGAAGTCGGGGTCAGAGTGTGCAGGAGTCAGGGTCAGAGTATACGGGTGTCTATTTCAAAGTGTACAGGAGTTGGAGTCAGAATGTGCGGGAGCCAAGGTCAGAGTATGTAGGAGTCGGAGTCAGAGTGTGTGGGAGTGAGGCTCAGAGTTACGGGAGTCTGCTTAAGAATATGAGGAAGTCAGGCTCAGAGTATGTGGTAGTCAAGGTGAGAGAGCAAGGGAGTCGGGGTCAGAATGTGCTAGAGTCAGGGTTGGAGCACACTGGAATTGGGGTCAGAATATGTGAAAGTCAGATCTGACTGCACAGGACTCTGTGACAGAGTGTATAGGAGTTGGGGTCAGATAGTGCAGGAGCCAGGCTGAGAGAGCAGGGGGTGGTGGGAGGGGCGGTGGTGGGGGCAGGGTCAGCATGCGTAGGCATTGCTGTCTGAATATGTGGGAGCTGGGGTCAGAGCGCAGGAGTCTGTTTCAGAGTGTGCAGCAGTTAAGGTCAGACTGTGCGGGAGTCTCTGTCAGAGCGTACAGGTGCTGGGGTCTGAGTGCATGGGAGTCTATATCAGAGCATGCGGGAGTCGGAGGTCAAAGTACACAGGAGTGTATGTCAGGTGTGGGGGTTCTGTGTCAGAGTACAACGGATTTTGAGTCGGAGTGCATGGGAGTCTGCGTCAGAGTGCGAGGGAGTCTGCATCAGAGTGCGAGGGAGTCTGCGTCAGAGTGCGAGGGAGTCTGCGTCAGAGTGCGAGGGAGTCTGCGTCAGAGTGCGAGGGAGTCTGCGTCAGAGTGCGAGGGAGACAGCGTCAGAGTGCGAGGGAGTCTGCATCAGAGTGCAAGAGAGTCTGCGTCTTAGTGTGCGGGAGTCTATGTCAGAGTGCCCGGGACTGTGTGTTAGAATGCACAGGACTGTGTGTTAAAGTATGTGAGACTATGTGTCAGAGTGCGCGGGAATGTGTGCCAAGTCAACGGGAGTGTGGTTCATTGTGTGCTGGAGTCTGTGTAAGAATGCGTGGGTGTCTGTGTCAGAGTGCGTGGGAGTCTGTGTCAGAGTGCATGGGAGTCTGCATCAGAGCATGCGGGAGTACGTGGGAGTTTTGTCAAAGTGCGGTGAAGTCTGCGTCAGAGTGCATGGGAATCTGCATTAGAGTGCACAGGTGTTGCATCAGAGTGCGCTGGTGTCTGTGTCAGAGAGCGTGGAGGTCTATGACAGAGTGCAGGGAATCTGTCTTGGAGTGCACACGACTGTGTATCAGAGTGCACAGGAGTCGTGCGGGAGTCTATGTCAGATTATGCACGACTGTGTGTCAGAGTGCATGGGAGTGTGTCATAGTGCGCAGGTGTCTGTGTCAGAGTGTGCGCGAGTTAGCGTCAGGGTGCTTAGGGGTCTGTGTCAGAGTGAGCAGGAGTGTATGTCAGAGTGTGCGGGTGGATGTGTCAGAGTGCACAGTAATTGAGGGTCAGAGTGCATGGGAGCCTGTATCAAAGTGCAAGTGATTCTGTGTCGGAGTGTATGGAAGTCTGTATCAGAGTGCAAGGAAATCTGTGTCAGAATGCACAGGAGTTGCATCAGTGTGCGTGGGAGTCTGTGTTAGAGTGCATGGGAGTCTATGTCAGAGTGTAGTGGAATCTGCGTCAGAGTGCATGGGAGTCTGCATCAGAGCACGTGGGAATCTGTGTCAGAGCGCGCGGGAGTCTGTGTCAGTGTGCAGGAATGAGTATCAGGGTGCACGGGAATCTGTGTCAGAATGTGAGGGAGTCTGTGTCAGAGTGCGCAGGAATCTGCGTCAGAATGTGCGGGAGTCAGGGGTCAGAGTGCATTAGAGTGTGTATCAGAGTGTGCGACAATCTGTGTCAGAGTGCACAGGAGTTGCATCAGAGTGCAGGGGAGTCTGTCAGTGTACAGGAACGTACGTGCATCAGAGTGTGCGGGAGTCTGTATCAGAATGTGCGGGAGTGTGTATCAGAGTACATGGGACTGTGCATCAGAGTATGCGGGATTGTCTATCACAGTGCGCGGGCGTCAAGAGTCTGTGTCAGAGTGCATATGAGTCGGAATCAGATTGCGCAGGAGTCGAGGTTATAGTGTGCAGGGCCTGAGTATACGGGAGTCTGTTTCAGAGTATATGGAAGTCAGAGTCAGACAGCAAAGAAGCCAAGATCAGAATGTGCAGGACTAGCTGTCAGGGTCAGATAATGCACGGTCAGAGACAGAGTGTGCGGTCATCAGTGTTAGAGTGTATGGGAGTCTGTGTCAGGGTGCGTGGGAGTCTGTCAGAGTGTGTGGGAGTTTGTGTCAGAGTGTGTGAGAGTCTGTGTCAGAGTGTGTGAGAGTCTGTGTCAGAGTTCGCTGAATGCTGTGTCAGAGTCTGCGGCAGGCGGGATCAGATTGTATGGGTGTCGGGGTCAGAGAATGAGGGAGCCTGTTTCAAAGCGCACGGATTCAGGGTCAAAGTGTGCAGGGTTTGAGGATGCACGGTCTGTTTCAGAGTGCATGGATTTCAGGGTCAAGGAGCACTGAAGCCAGGGTCAGACTGTGCAAGACTTGCTGTCAGCATGTGTGGGTGCCGGGATCAGAGTGTGTGGGAATCTATTTCAGAGTGTGCAGGACTCGGGATCAGAATGTGCAGGAGTCGAGGTCAGTGTGCAGGAGTCTGTGCCTGAGTGCGCGAGTACCGGAGTCAGAGTGCACAGAAGTCTGTATCAAAGCATGTAGGTGCCAGGGTAAGAGTGCGCAGATGACTGATAGAGTGTGTGGAAGTCGGGTTCGGAGTGTGCGAAGACTGTTTCAGAATGTGCAGGAATCGGGATCAGAGTGTGCAAAAGACTGTGTCTTAGCGTGTGGGAGTTGGAGTCAAGAGTGTGCGAAGACTGTTTCAGAGTCTGCGGAGCCAGGATCACAATGTGTGGGAGCTGGGATCAGATGGACAGTAGTCTGCAACAGACTATGCAGGAGTTGCAGTCAGACTGTGTCTATTTCAGAGTGTGCAGGAGCTGGGATTAGTCTGTGCGAGAATCGGGACTAGGACTATAGTGTGCGGGAGTCAGGTTCAGAGTGTGCAGGAGTCAGGATTAGTGTTTTGCGGAGTTGGGGTCAGCATGCAGGGAGTCGGGGTCAGAGTGCATGGGGGTCACAGTCAGACTGCACAGGAGTATGCGAGAGTGTGATCAGATGGCACAGTAGTCTGCAACAGAGTATGCAGGAGTCGCAGTCAGAGTGTGTGGGAGTTGGGATTAGAATGTGCAGGAATCGAGCTCAGAATGTGCAGGAGTCAGGATCAGAATGTGCATGAGTCGGGATCAGTAGTGTAGGAGTCTGGATCAGAGTGAGCAGGTGCCTGTGTCAGAGTGAGTGGGAATCTGGGTCAGAGTGAGCGGATGCCTGGGTCAGAGTGAGCCAGAGTCAGGCTCAGATTATGCGGGAGTCAGGGTCACTGTGAGCGAGAGTCAGGATCGGCATGTGTAAGAGTCAGAGTCAGAGTGAACAGGCATCTGAGTTAGAATGTGCAGGAGTCAGGCTCAGATTGTGCAGGAGTTAGGGTCAGAAAGTGCAGGAGTCGGAATCAGCAGTGTAGGAGTCTTGGTCAGAGTGAGTGGGAATCAGGGTCAGAATGAGTGGAAGTCTGGGTCAGAGTGAGTGGAAATGAGGTTCAGAGTGAGCAGGTGTCTGGGTCAGAGTGAGCAAGAGTCTGGGTCAGAGTGAGCGGGAGTCTGGGTCAGAGTGAGCGGGAGTCTGGATCAGAGTGAGCAGGAGTAGAGTGAGCGGGTGTCTGTGTCAGAGTGAGCGGGAGTCTGGGTCAGAGTGAGCAGGAGTCTGGGTCAGAGTGAGTGGAGTTGGGCTCAGAATGAGCAGGAGTCAGACTCAAAGTGTGCGGGAGTCAGGGTCAGAGTGAGTGGCAGTCGGGGTCAGACTGTGCAGGAGTCAGGCTCAGATTGTGCGGGAGTCTGGGTCAGATTGAGCAGGACACGAAGTTGGAGTGAGTAGAAATCAGGGTCAGAGTGTGCGGGAGTCGGGGTCAGAATGTGCTGGAATCGTGATCAGATTGTGTGGAAGTCTGGGTCAGAGTGTTCGGGAGTCTGGGTAAGAGTGTCCAGGAGTCTGGGTCAGAGTGTTCGGGAGTTGGGATCAGAGTGTGCGGGAGTCGGGCTCAGAGTGTGCGGGAGTCGGGCTCAGAATGTGCAGGAGTCGTGATCAGAGTGTGCGGAAGTCTGGGTCAGAGTGTTCGGGAGTCGGGCTCAGAGTGTGCAGGAGTCAGGGTCAGAGTGTGCGGGAGTCGCGGTTAGAGTGTGCAGGAGTCGGGGTCAGAGTGTGCGGGAGTTGGGTCCGAGTTATTGAGAGTCGGGATGTGAGTGTTTGGGAGTCGCGGTCAGCGTGTAGAGGAGTCAGACTCAGAGTGTGTGGGAGTCTGAGTCAGAGGGTGCAGGAGTCGGGCTCAGAGTGTGCGGGAGTCAGGGTAAGAGGGTGCAGGAGTTGGGGTCAGAGTGTGCATGAACCAGGCTCAGAATGAGCCTCGGAGTGAGGCTGAGAGTATACGGGAGTCGGGATGAGAGAGCAAGGAAGTGAGGATCAGAGAGTGCTAGAGTCAGAGAAAAAGTGCACTAGAGTCGGGATCAGAGTGCACGAATGTCAGATCAGACTCCACAACAGTCTGTGACAGAGTATACTGGAGTTGAGCTCAGAGTGTGCGGAGTGTGCGGGAGCTGGGCTCAGAAAACAAGGGAGGCAGGGTCAGAGTGTGCGGAAATTGGCTCAGATTGTGCAGGAGTCGGGGTCAGAGTGTGGGGGAGTTGGGTTCAGAGTGTGCCGGAGTCCGGATCAGAGTGAGCTGGAATCAGGGTAGTGTGTGCTGGAGTCTGGGTCAGAATATTCAAGAGCCTGAGCCAGAGTGTGTAGGAGTCGGGGTCAGAGTGTGCTGGAGTCAGGGTAGAGTGTGCTGGAATCTGGGTCAGAGTGTGTGGGATTTGAAGTCAGAGTGTGTGGGAGTTGAGGTCAAATTGTGTGCAGGAATCTGGTTCTGAGTGCATGAGAGTCTGAGTCAGAGTATGCGGCAGCCTAGGTCAGAGTGTGTGTAAGTTGGGGGGATCAGAGTGTGCGACTCAAGATCAGAGTGTGCATGAATCAGGAGTCAGTGTGCGAAATTCGATGTCAGACTGTGCAGAAGTTGGGGTCAAGTGTGGGAGAATCGGGGTCAGAGTGTAGGGGAGTCGAGATCAGAGTGTGCGGGAGTCAGGGGTCAGAGTGTGTGGGAGTTGGGGAGTGTGGGAGTCAGGGTCAGAATGTGCTAGAGTCAGGGTCAGAGTGTGCGGGATGTGGGGTCAGAGCATGTGGAGTCAGGGTCAGAGTATGCGGGAATTGGGTTCAGAGTATGCAAGAGTCAGGGTTAGAGAATCCAGGAGTTGGGGTCAGCATGTGCGAGAGTCCGGGTCAGAGTGTGTGAGGATCGGGGTTATAGTTTGCAGGAGTCGGGGTCAGAGTGTGCAAGAGTCGAGTCAGACTGTGCAGTAGTCAGGGTCAGAATGTGCAAGAGTTGAGTCAGACTGTATAGGAGTCGGGGTCAGAGAGTGTGAGAGTTGGGGTCAGAGTGTCCAAGAGTCGGGTCAGATTGTGCAGGAGTCGGGCTCAGAGTGTGCGAGAGTTAGGGTCAGAGTGTGCAAGAGTTGTGGTCAGAGTGTGGGGGAGTCAGGGTCAGAGTATGCGGGAGTCGGGGTAAGAGGATGTGGGATTCAGGGTCAGAGTATGTGAGAGTCAGGGTCAAAGTGTACGGGAATCGAAGTCAGAGTGTGGGGGAGTTGGGGTCAGAGTGTGGGGGAGTGAGGGTCAGAGTGTGGCGGTGTCGGGGTCAGAGCATGCGGGAATCGGGGTCAGAGTGTGCTGGAGTCAGGGTCAGAGGCTCAGAGAGAGTGGGAGTTGTGGTCAGAATGTGCGGGAGTCAGGGGTCAGAGCGTGCAGGAATTGGGATCAAAATGTGTAAGAATCCGAATCAGAGTGTGTGGGTATCAGGGTTAATGTTGTTGGGAATCAGGGTTAGAGTGTGCAGGAGTCAGGATCAGAGTTTGCAAGAGCCAGGAACAAAGTATGCAGGAGTCGGGGTCAGAGTGTTTGTGATTCGGGGTCATAGTGTGCAGGAGTCATGGTCATAGTGTACGAGAGTCGGGATCATAAGGTGTGGAAATCGGGGTCAGAATGTGCAGGAGTCAGGGTCAGAATGTGTGAGAGTCAGGCCCAGAGTGTGTGGGTGTCAGGGTCAGAGTGTGTGAGAGTCAGGGTCAAAGTATGTGAGACTCAGGGTGGGAGTGTGTAGGAGCTGGGGTCAGAATGTGCAGGAGCCGGTGTCAGCACGTGCACCCATTGGGATCATTGTGTGCAGGAGTCGGGGTTAGAGTGTGCGAGAGTCAGAGTCAGAGTATGCAGGAGTTGGGCTCAGAGTGAGCGAGTGTTGGGGTCAGACTGTGTGGCAGTCATGGGTCAGAGTGTCTGTGAGTTGGGGTCAAAATGTGTTAGAATCCGGCTCAGGGTGTGTCAATATCAGGTTCAAAATAGTTTGGAGTCGGGATCAGAGTGTGCGAGAGTCAGTGTCAGAATGTGCAAGAGTCAGTGTTAGGATATCCGGAAGTCAGAGTGTGTGGGAGTCTGGGTCAGCATGTGTGGGAGTCAGGGTCAGAGTGTGCGGGTTCATGGTCAGAACGCGTGGGATTCTGCATCAGAATATGTGAGAGTCTGGGTCAGAGTGTGCTGGGATCAGGTCAGAGTGTGCAAGATTCTGGGTCAGAGTATGTGGGAATCAGGGTCAGAGTGTGCAAGAGTCGGGGTCAGAGGTGCAAGAGTTGGGGTCAGAGTGTCCCGGAGTTGGACTCAGAGGGTGCAAGAATCTGGGTCAGGGCGTGCAGGAGTCGTGGTCAGAATGTGCAGGTCTTGGACTCAGAATATGCAGAAGTCCGGGTCAGATGTGCGGGAGTCGAGGTCAGAGTGTGCAGGAGTCGGGGTCAGAGTGTGCGGGAATCCAGGTCAGATGTGCGGGAGTCGGGTTCAGACTGTGCAGGAGTCGGGGTCAGAGTACATGTCACTCGGGCTCAGAGAAAGTGGGAGTTGTGGTCAGAATGTGTGGGACTCGGGTATCAGAGCGTGCAGGAATTGGGATCAAAATGTGTGCGGCTTTCAGGGGCAATGTAGTTGGGAGTCGGGATTAGAGTGTGCAGAAGTCAGGATCAGAGTTTGCGAGAGCCAGGGACAGAGCATGCAGGAGTCGGGGTCAGAGTGTGCGTGATTCGGGGTCATAGTGTGCGAGAGTCGGGATCATAAAGTGCGGAGGTCAGGGTCAGAGTGTGCAGGAGTTGGGCTCAGAGTGGATGGTAGTGGGGCCCAGAGTGTGCGGGAGACAAGGTCAGAGTGTGTGAGAGTCACAGTCAAAGTATGCAGACTCAGGATGGGAGTATGTGAGAGCTGGGGTCAGAATGTGCAGAAGTCGGTGTCAGCATGTGCGTCCATTGGATCATTGTGTGCAGGAGTTGGGGTCAGAATATGTGGGAGTCAGGGTCAGAACATGCAGGAGTCGGGGTCAGTGTGTGCGTTCGTCGGGTTCATTGTGTGTGGGAGTCGGGGTCAGAGTGTGTGTGAGTTGGAGTTAAAATGTGCAGGAATCAGGTTCAGAGTGTGCAGAACTCGGTGTCAGAGTGTGCGAGAGTTGGATCAGAACGTGTATGAGTCGGGTCAGAGTGTGGGAGAGTCAGGTCAGAGTGTGTAAGAGTCGGGGTCAGAGTGTACAGATTCGGGCTCTGAGTGTGTGGGATTTGAGTTCAGAGTGTGCGGGAGTCAGGGTCAAAGTTTGCAGTAGTTGGGGTCAGAGTACGCATGAGTCAGGGTCAGAGTGTGCAGGAGTCAGGGTCAGCATTTGCAAGAGTCAGGGTCAGAGCGCACGGGACTCAGAGTCAGAGTGCATGGGACTCGGGGTCAGAGTCTGCAAGAGTCAGGGTCAGAATGTGCAGGAGCTGGGGTCAGAGGGTGTGGGAGTCTGGGTCAGAGTGTGCGGGAGTTTGTGTCAGAGTGTTCAGGAGTCTGGGTCAGAGTGTTCGGGAGTCGGGGGCAGAGTGTGCAGGAGTTGGAGCGAGGGTGTTCAGGAGTCGGGGCAAGAGCGTGTGGGAGTTGGGCTCAGAGTGTGCAGGAGATGGGGTCAGTGTATTCGGGAGTCTGGGTCAGAGTGTTCGGGACTTGGGGTCAGAGTGTACGAGAGTCTGGGTCAGAGTGTGCGGGAGTCTGGGTCAGAGGGTGTGGGAATCTGGGTCAGAGTGTTCAGCAGTCGAGGTCAGAGTGTTCAAGAGTCGGGGTCAGATGTGCGGGAGTCAGGATCAGAGTGAGCCAGTGTTGGGGTCAGACTGTGCGGCAGAGTTAGTTGGGGTCAAAATGTGTTAGAATCCAGCTCAGAGTGTGTGGATATCAGGGTCAGAACAGTTTGGAGTCGGGGTCAGAGTGTGCAAGAGTCAGTGTCAGAATGTGCAAGAGTCCATGTCAGAGTATGCAGGAGTCAACGTGTGTGGGAGTCTGAGTCAGAGTGTGCAGGAGATGGGGTCAGAGTGTGCGGGAGTCGGGGCCAGAGTGTGCTGGAATCGAGGTCAAAGTGTGCGGGGTTCAAGGTCAGAATATGCAAGAGTCTGGGTTGGAGTGTGTAAGATTCTGAGTCAGAGTATGCGGGAATCGGGGTCAGAGTTGCAAGAGTCAGGGTCAGAGTAAGCGGGAGTAGCGGCCAGAGTGTGGGGGAGTCGGGGTCAGAGTGTGTGGGAGTCAGGGTCAGAGGCTCAGAGAGAGTGGGAGTCATGGTCAGAATGTGCGGGAGTTGGGGGGGCGGGGTTAGAGCGTGCAGGAATTGGGATCAAAACGTGTAAGAATCCAGCTCAGAGTGTGTGGGTATCAGGATCAATGTAGTTGGGAGTCGGGGTCCGAGTGTGTGTGAGTTGGGGTTAAAATGTGCAGGAAACAGGTTCAGAGTGTGCAGGAGTTGGTGTCAGAATATCCGGGAGTTGGACTCAGAATGTGCAAGAGTCTTGATCAGAGTGTGGGAGAGTTGAGGTCAGAATGTGAGGAGTTCAGGCTCTGAGTTTATGAGATTTGGGTTCAGAGTGTGTGGGAGTTGAGGTCAGAGTATACGTGAGTCAGGGTTAGAGTGTACAGAAGTCAGGGTCAGCATTTGCGAGAGTCGGGGTCAGAGTGTGCAAGAGTCAGGATCAGAGTGTGCGGGAGTCGCAGTCAGAGTGTGCGGGTCTCAGGCTCAGAGAGAGTGGAATTGTGGTCGGAATGTGCGGGAGTCGGGGTTCAGAGCATGCAGGAATTGGGATCAAAATGTATAAGAATCCGGCTCAGAGTGTGTGGGTATCAGGGTCAATATAGTTGGGAGTCGGGGTCAGAGTGTGCGTCCGTCGGGATCATTGTGTGTGGGAGTCGGGGTCAGAGTGTGTGTGAGTTAGGGTTAAAATATGCAGGAATCAGGTTCAGAGTGTGCAGGAGTCGATGTCAGAGTGTGCGAGAGTCGGGTCAGAGTGTACGGGATTCGGGCTCTGAGTGTGTGGGATTTGGGTTCAGAGTGTGCAGGAGTCGGGGTCAGAGTTTGCAGCAGCTGGGGTCGGAGTGTGCAGGAGTCAGGGTCAGCATTTGAGAGAGGTGGGGTCAGATTGTACAAGAGTCGGGGTCAGAGTGCACAGGAGTCGGGGTCAGAGAGTGCAGGAGTCAGGGTCAGAGTCTGCAAGAGTCAGGTTCAGAGTGTGCAGGAGCTGGGGTCAGAGTGTTCGGGAGTCTGGGTCAGAGTATTCGGGAGTCGGGATCAGAGTGTGCGGGAGTCTGTGTCAGAGTGTGCGGGAGTCGGGTTCAGAGGTGTGCGGGAGTCAGGTCAGAGTGTTCGGTAATCAGGGTCAGAGTGTGCGGGAATCAGGTTCAGAGTATGTGGGAGTCGAGGTTAGAGTGTGCGGGAGTCAGGATCAGAATGTACTGGGGTCAGGGTCAGAGTGTGCGGGAGTCAGGGTCAGAGTGTGTGGGAATCTGGATCAGAGTATGTGGGAATCTGGGTCAGATTGTGCGGCGTTCTGGGTCAGAGTGTGCAGGAGTCTGGGTGAGACTGTGCAGGAGTCTGGGTGAGACTGTGCAAGAGTCTGGGTCAGAGCGTGCAGGAGTCAGGATCAGAGTGTTCGGAAGACGAGGGTCAGAGTGTGCAGGATTTGGGCTCAGAGTGAGCGAGTGGTGGGGTCAGACTATGCAGCAGTCAGGGGTCAGAATGAGTTGTGTTGAAAATGTGTTAGAATCTGGCTCAGAGTTTGTGGATATCAGTGTCAAAATAGTTTGGAGTCGGGTTCAGAGTATGCGAGAGTCAGTGTCAGAATGTGCGAGACTCTGTATGCAGGAGTCAGCATGTGTGGGAGTCTGGGTCAGAGTGTGCGGGAGTCGGGATCAGAGGGTGCAGGAGTCGGGGTCAGAGTTTGCAGGAGTCAAGTCAGAATGTGTGTGAGTCAGGGTCAGAGAGTGCAGGACTCGGAGTCAGAGTGTGTGAGAGTTGGGAGTCAGCGTGTGCAGGAGTAGTGAGTCAGAGTGTGCATGAGTCAGGAGTCAGAGTATGCAGGAGTCAGAGTATGCAGGAGTCGGGCTCAAAGTGTGCGGGAGTCAGGGTTACAGTGTATGGGAGTCGGGCTCAAAGTGTGCGGGAGTCAGGGTTACAGTGTATGGGAGTCGGGCTCAAAGTGTGCAGGAGTCGGGCTCTAAGTGTGCGGGAGTCAGGGTTACAGTGTATGGGAGTCAGGCTCAGAGTGTATGGGAATCGAGAGTCAGAGTGTGCGGGAATCGGGAGTCAAAATGTGCAGGAGGCAGAATGCGCGGGAGTCAGGAGTCAGAGTGTGCGTGAGTCGGGAGTCAGAGTGTGCAGGAGTCGGGGTTACAGTGTGCAGGAGTCGGGGTGACAGCCTGCTGGTCTGGGTCAGAGTTTGCAGTACTCAACTTCAGGAGTGTCCTGAAGTTGAGGTCAGAGTGCGTGGGAGTCCAGGTCAGGTTAAGAGTCCACAGGAATCAGAGTCAAAGTGTGTGGTAGTCCCAGTCAGAGTGGGTGCAAATCAAGTTCAGAGTTCAGAGAATTGGCACCAGAAATTGTGAGAGTCTGGGTCCCCCCAGTGTGTGGGATCGGAGTTTGCAGTGTTGGTGTCAGGGTTTGAGGGAGTCAGAATCAAAGCGTCTGGGAGTTGGGGTCAGAAATACAGGACTTGGAGTCACAATGTGTGAGAGTTGGGGTCACAATGTGCGGGAGTCAGGGTCAGAGGGTGCTAGTCTGGATCCCAGTGTGCAGGAATAGGGGTTAGAGTGCTCAGGTCTAGTTCAAAGTGTGAGGGAGTCGGGCCCAGAAATTGTGAGACTCTGGGTCCCAGTGCGCGGAGTCAGAGTGTGCGGGAATCGGAATCAAATGTGAGAGAGTCAGGGTCAGAGTGTGCTGGAGCCAGGTCAGAATATGTGGAAGCTAGGGTCAGAGTGTGTGGGAGTCAATGTCAGAGTGTGCGGGAATCGGAGTCAGGGAGTGTGGGAGTCAGGGTCAGACTGTGCAGGAGCCAGGGTCAGAGTGTGGGCAAGTCTGGGTCAGAGTGTGGGGGAATCTGGGTCAGAGTGTGGGGAAGTCTGGGTCAGAGTATGCGGGAGCTGGGGTCAAAGTGTGCAGGAGTTGGGGTCAGAGTTTGCAGGAGTCAAGGTCAGAGTTTGCAGGAGCTGGGGTCAGAGTTTGCAAGAGTCGGGTCAGAGTGTGTGGAAGTTGGCGTCAGAGTGAGCGGGAGTTGGCGTCAGAGTGAGCAGGAGTTGGCATCAGAGTGAGCGGGAGTCATGGTCAGTGTGGGAGTCATGGTCAGAGTGTGTTGGAGTTGGGGTCAGACTGTACAGTAGTTGGGGTCAGAGTGTATGGGAGTCGGGGTCAAAATATACAGGTGTGCAGTGGTCAGAGTATGCAAGAGTCATGGTCAGAGTGCAACGTTGGGATCATAGTGTGCAGGAGCCAGGTCAGCATCTACAGGAATCAGGATCACATTGCACGGGAATCGGTGTCAGAGTGCATGGCAGATGGAGTCAGTGTGCACAAGAGTCGGGGTCAAGGTGTGGGGGCCTGGGTCAGTGTGTGAGGGAGTCCGAGTCAAAGTGTGCTGTATCCTGGGTCAGAGTCCATGGGAGTCAGGAGTCAGTATATGCAGATGTAACGGTCAGAGTGTGCTTGTGTCAGTGTCAGAGTCAGAGTCCGCGCTTTGATTTAGCTGATGAACAATTTATGATGTTCACTGGTTAGCAATAACCTCCTCCCCCACTCGTAAATCACATCAGCTTCTAGGAACTTAAGCACATGGCAAGGAAGAACACTTGAAGTGGTGAATTCAGAAATTTTATTAACTATTAAAAATATAACAAATCAGGAAGCTAAAAACAATGTGCCAATCAACAATTATTGACATTAATTAACACCAAGAGGATAAAATCTTAACTAACAATTGAATAGATTTCTCACCCTCTCAAACCAAGTCATGAATTGATAACTTTAAAAGCATTGAAAACAGCTCTCAGCATGTCTCTGTAAACTTCTCTCCCCATTTCTTGCTTTTTCTGCCTCTGCCCCAGAATTGGTTCTCAGGATCCCTGTTGAAGGACCATTTCAACCAATTGTGGAAAAATAACCAATTGGTTTATAACTTGTCAACAATGAAATAAGAATTAGCCCTTTTTTTTTAGCTAATTACACATGTTGTTTCTGTTTTAAGACAATGCTTATTGCCTTTCATTTTGAGGATGGCTGAATGTCAATCAATAATTGGTCAATTTAAAATTCAGACATATTTCTTCCAATCAAGGTTACTGAATTATGTTATTTCTCTTTATTCGCTGGCTTGAGAAGTACACAAGATTCTTATTCTCACAGCACTTTAGGATCTGCATTAATAATAATCAAAAGTTAATAATATAGTCATAATTATAAAAGTTATCAACTTTTGTGTTTGAAATTAATTTACAGCCTTTCTAACATGTCAATAAATTACTTATTCTTTAATTATTTCACAATTAAGGCTGTCTACTTAACTAATAGATTGGTTTCCAATAATGTATGTGTAGAGTTTGCACATTGTCCCTGTGTCTGTGTCAGTTTCCTCTGACAGTCCAAAGATGTGTAGGTTAGATGGACTGGCCATACTAAATTGCTTCTTAGTGGTAAAGAGATAGCAGGGTAAATATGTGGGGTTATGGGGATAGGGCCTGGGTATGATTGTTGTCGGTGCTAGCTCGATTAGTCAAATGGCTTCCTTCTGCACTGCAAGATTCTGTGATTCTAATACTGGTTTAGTTTTTATTAAAATTACTCCCATCAATTTTAGCAGGAAATGCTTAAGACCATACAAATTCAAACTACACGAAAACTAGTGATTTTGTAACTACCAAAGTAAGGATAAAATATATATTGATCCCTCGCTATTCAGTTTATCTTATGGGTTTCTCTTGGATATCAGAATTGACTTCCAATCCAAATCAACTGTACAAAATTGTAGCCTCCTGGTGAGAATGCTCAAGATGAACATGAATGCTCAAGATAGCAAAGATGAACGGAACGACAATTGTGGCTATCATTTGTATAGCATAAAGATGGTGTAAGTTTGCTTGCATCACAGTTTTTACAATATACAGTCGTGTCACAATAGTTACATTGATGTCCAGCAAAATTGCCAAAATTAGTCCATTCATATCATCTCTTGGGAGGTAGCATTAATTCCAGGTCTTTCATTCCTCAAGAAAATGTTCAGGTAGGCCATTTATATCAGGATGTGGGGTGTCACGATATCCGTATCAAAACAAAATATAGTGCTTACTCTTTCACAGTTTTTAATTGATTAATGTGGTACTGTTTCTTCTCTGTCTTTTACTTTTGCCTTTCACAGTGGTAATATGTTAGCCCATTGAGCTGGGTAAACTTTTCAATTTTCCTTCAAAGTTCTGTTCCCTCTCTTCACCACTCCTAAAGATTGTTGATGGTAGTTGATGTAAAATTTGTTTGATTCCAAACAATTTTTAGTCACAATCCCATCTGCAGTGATAGTTTCCACCTACAAATTATCTCAATCAATAAAATTCCTGACAGAAGTATTGCAAATTCGAAGTATTTTTTCCCATTTCAGTATTCTTGTCTAACTACCAAATCAAATGGAATTATCTTTGAAAAAAATCCTGCCTTAGTTCTTTAAAAATGTGTCCAATTTGTGGCTATTTCTTATTCAATGTCATCACTTCCTAATATTCATTTGTTCCAATCTGAAATTCCTTTTACTTTAATTGATAACTTGACAAGTACCATGGTGTACAATACCATTTAATTGTTTTAAAGACAGTTTCTCTATGGAGCATGTATCAGTGCCTCAATGATATAAGCACGTTGTCTCGCTCTCCTGATATTGACCACTTCATGCCATTTGTCAAGTACTTGCACATAATTGAGAGCTGTTTTTCAGTGCATTCAACAAAGTATCTCCTGATCTTTGAACTAGCCCATTTTGAGCTGATTTCCCACATATTCTGTTGGTTACTTCACACCTAACACCTGCACACTTAAGCAGTATATCAATATCAGGCCATAACATTCTTGACTCTGGTGATAAAGAACAAGGAACAAAGAATAACACAGCACAGGAAACAAGCCCTTCAGCCCAACAAGCCCACGCCGCCATTTTAACTTTGTGAGTGCCCTCTTCTACCTATGACCTTTGTCTACACCTGTTGGACTCCACAATAATGGAATTATAATCAGATTGAGGGACACCTAATTTAGGGACAATTTGTTAACACCAATCAGCCTAAGAGCACGTTTTTGGGGTGTGGGAGATAACCAGAGCACCTGGAGAAAACCTACGCAAGCATGGAGAGAATTTGCAAACTCCACACAGACACTGGCCCAAATCCATGTATCTGCACAGGAAACAGTGATAGTCACTGAGCTGTCATGTTGCCCATCAGCTGGTCCAGTTTAAGCGTACACTAACGATGTGAGGCACTAAGCAATTCTCGAAACAACATCCAAGAGCAGCTCTCACACGACACACCGCATGTATGCCCCTTGTTGGACAACAAGGCAGATTGAATCACCTGTGGATTAAAAAAAAGACATCAATCAACATGCACAACTTAAACAGACATTCGTGGAATCCCCAGAAGCTCAAACTAAGACAAGTGAGCCATATAATATGTTGGACGGATTCTATGATCTTATCAAAAGATCTTGAAGTTCCAGTGCTTCAAATAGCAACAAGGCTATCATATTCAGTTTTCGTTTTAAAAAGTCTCTAGGCAAGGTCACAAATATCTCCAAGAGGAATCTATTAATTTAACTAGTCTTATATATCCTTTCACTGGAATGTACATTAATATTAAATTGATATGTTTAAATACAACTACTATGAATTATCCCAGTTCCCATTTGATGTTGTATACCTTTTCCCTAACTCTATTTCCTCATACAATTTTACAGATGCAATAGTTACCATCTTATCTCATTTGTAAGCCCTTGAGAAACTTTATAGTTTAATAAAATATCCTCAAAATATCTATAAAACAGAAATCAAATGTTTCCATTTGATTCATAGCATTAGCATATTTTGTTTCTTCATTCTTTATGTTAGATGACATTTCCATTTCTCAGAAGCAATTTATGAAATTACTCTAGACATTTTACATTCCAAATTATTCTAAATTCAAATGAGAATTTTGTTGTTAGCTTAAGGTTTCTTTTTTTCTCTCATTTATCTTTCTCCAAAATTAATGTTTTGCTTAAGTAATAAAAACACTCTTAGAAATGGAGTTTGCATATTTTTATTGGTTTTGCTTAATTTAAATTAAAAAACTGTAATATCTTCTCTTATTCATTAAATCAAATGGGAGCCATTGGTACCTGTAGAAAAAAAGCACAAAAATCCATTGTGGATCTGGTCAAGGACCCAATAAATTAACACATATGTAATTCTGATAACTCCACAGAGACAAAAGTCTCATCACCATGTTACTTTAGTTTCACCATATATCAAGACATAACTAGCTCTCCAGTTGCTCCCTGTTGAATGCATGTTGGGAGCCTGCTTTAAATAGGGAGCATGAGGCTTCCTGATTTAACCATCAATTAGGACTTATCAGGTACTTCTTTTTTGATACCAACAAATTAAACTAAATCAGATTAACTGAGGTTCACATTAAAAGAAGCAGCTCCCCAAAAGGAGGGGGAACAGTCCGAACCAAAAATCAAAGCACAAAGGAAGGAGGACTCTTCAAGTAGTTCATACTCTAGCAAGCCAATCTCATTAGCTCTTTACAACAATCATACCTTAATTTTTAAACAGTTATATCCAAAGCTACAAAAGCTGCGTGGACATTTAAAAAAAACAATTGTCTGCTGAAAGGGTTAACACTTCAAAACCTAAAGGGGCAGAGCTAAACAATTTTGAACTTATGCAGCATACCTTAGGTGACTATAGAACTATATAGTGCAGAGGTAGGTCATTTGGCCCATTAAGTCTGCACTGACCCTCTGAAAGAGCATCCCACACAGGCCTTCCCCTCCACCATTTCTCCATAACCCACACATTTACCATGATTAATCCCCCTAATCTTTGGATATTATGGGGCAATTTAGCATGGCTAATCCACCTCACCTACACATCTTTGGACTGTAGGAGAAAACTGGAGCATCCTCCACCTATAGATACAGGGGGAACATGCAAACTCTACATTACATCCAAGGCCAGAAATGAACACAGGTTTCTTCCACTATGAGGTAGCAGTGCTAACCATTGTACCACCCTGCCTTCCTTCCGTAACTTTCTTTATCAAAATTTAAACTCCATGCAATTGCACTTTGTCTCCCATTCTAATATCTACATTTTTTTCTGGAGGAAACACAACAATAAAGCTCTTATTAGGCCTTAACCGCAAAAAAACTCATTTGCTATATTTTAACTTTAACTAACTCAACAATCAGAAAAACCACATTCATACTCAAATACAAACAGGTTCTTTTGCAGCTTATCCAATATGTCTCCATGTCCTTCATAAAATAATATAGATATAAGAGGTAAAGGGAACCGGAGAAGTGTCACAATTTGAATCAGACCTGGATTCTATTTCTGGTTTTGAGTATACACCGACAACAGTTTTCCCCATTTTGAAATGCAGAAGCAACTGCACATTTCCTTGTTAATGTGCCTTCTATCTCTGAATGACTTTGATTAAAGTCTGCAAAATGCATTTCACAGAAAAGAATGTGGGTGTCAGGATCGAGAGTGGGTGGTGTCAGGGTTAGAGTGTGAGACTGTCAGAGTCAAAGTATGAGGATGTCAGGGTCGAGAGTGTGAGGGTGTCAACATTAAAAGTATGAGGGTATTAGGGTTGAGAGTGTGAGGATCTCAGGGTTGAGAGCGTGAAGGTGTCTGGATCAAGACTGTGAGGATGTCAGGATCAGATTGTGAGGATGTCAACATTGAGAATATGAGGATGTCAGGGTCAGAGTGTGAGGGTGTCAGGGTCAAGAGTGTGAGGGTGTTAGGGTCAAGACTGTCAGGGTGTTAGGGTCGAGAGTGTGAGGATATCAAGTTCAGAGTCTAAGGATGTCAGGATCAGAATGTAAGGACAGTACAGTCAGAGTTTGTGGGAATCAGGAATCAGAATGTGCGGCTGTAGGGGTCAGAGTATGTGGGGATCGGGGTTGGAGTGTGCGGGATTAGTGATGACAGTGTGCAAGATTCCTGATGAAAGTGTGTGTGAGTCTATTGGTCAAGAGTGCACTGGATGGGGTGTCAGTGTATGCTGGAGTCGGAGCATACAGGAGTTGGTGTCAGACTGTGCTGGAGTCAAGAATCAGAGTTTGCGGGAATCGAAGGGACCGAGTGTGTGGGAACTGGAATTCACGTGTGCAGGAGTTGAGGTCAGTGTGTGCAGTTTGCAGGAATCAGGAGGCCAGACTGCACTGGAGTCAGGGTCAGAGGGAGATGGAATTGAGGTCAGAGTGTGTAGGTGTCGCTTGGTCGGTACGTGCAGCACTGGAAAGGTCAGGGTGTACAGCAGTCAGTGTCAAGATGTTTGGTAATCGAGTCATTGTGTGACTGTTGGAGTGTTAAGGTATATGGAGGTCAGGTGTTACAGTATGTAAGATTCAAGTCAGAGTATGGAAGTCGGGAGTCAGAATGCGCATGGTAGTCAGAGTACGCAAATGTAGGGGTCAGATTATGCAGGTGTTGGGATTTCAGAGTGTGTAGACATCAGGGTCACGATTAAGTATTTTCAAAGTGAGGTAGGTCAGAGTGTGCAGGTAGCAGGGTTGTCATATATTTAAGTGGTTGCATGATTTCTTTAACAGCCAGTCACACATCACTGGTGAAATCATTCGGATGTTTCACAGGCTTCTGCTTCAGTTCCATTTTCTACTCTACAAGCAACAGTTTCTGCAACTAATCTGTTGCTTTTTTTGGAGTTATGTTGCAAGCCATTTTTTGTTTGCTTAACCTCCAAATATAGTTAGGACATTACAAAAAGCAAATTGGAGAAAAGTTGGGATTTTCTTTCATCGAAAATAATGAGAAAAGGTCCTCGCACTTTGAATATTAGAAGGCTGGAGAAAATCAAGAACAGGATTAAGGATTGAAGTGCCAGTCAGTGAAGGAAGGCCAAGTAAGAGAGAAGAAAGGAAAAAAATATTGTCTTTCATGCTGGGAAAAAATAGAGTAGACTCCTCTAACTTTTAGGAACCGTACACGTGTTGCAGTGTGTAGCAGCAGAATGGAAAGCTCACTATGCAGTTGGAAAAGCTTGGAAGTTCTCTGTGCAGTTTTAAAAGAGGGCATTTTTTTCTTCCAATCAGAGAAAGGTGAGACTGCAGCAGTATTTAACATATTTGAAAAGACGGGATGCTTTGCTGTACAGCTGGGGCTGTTGAAAAAAATATATCAAGTCAACGGTCTTCAAGGTAAAAAGGAAGACAAAAAAATATAGGGAAGAGTCTCGAATCGCTAGTGCCTGCGAGAGAAATGATGGGTAAATTAGGAGCCATGGGTCCTTTCAATGAAAAAAATGAATTATGGAATTCCTATGCTGAGCATTTTCCATACTTTCTGCAAGTGAATAAAATTGAAAATGAGTTGCTTGTACCAATTTTATCTGTACAATAGGAAGTAAAATCTTCAATTTGCTCTGGTGATTTGTTCATCTAGCAAAGCCATGAACCAAAACATACAGTGACTTGACAAAGATCATTGAAGAGCATTACTCACCAGAGCTGCTGATCATTGCAGAATGGTTCAGGTTCTACCAAAGGAATCAAAGGGAAAGTGATGCACTGTTCAATTTGTGGCAACTTTAAAAAGGCTCGCACAACATTGTGAGTTTGGTGAGTCATTAGATGATACTCTTCGGGATTGTCTAGTTTGTGGACCCCAAAATGAAGTTATCTAAAGAAGATTGCTTACTGAACATGCATTGACTTTAAAGACAGCAGTAGAAATTGCAGTATTGATGGAACTGACTGTTGAAGGGGCTTCACATTTTGGTGCAGGAATAACGATCCACAATTGAAAACTGCCCCTAAGATGTTAAAATGGTAACAAACATGACATAAAAATGTCAAAATGGGCCATTCAGTGAATGAGTGCTTGAGCAAGGATAGTCAATGCACAAATTATGGCAAAATGGGTCACATTACAAAAGCTTGTTGAGTTAGACCAGCTTCCCCTGAAAAGAACATTCAGAATAAGAATCTGGCTATCTTCAAGAAGAACAAGTTGCTTTCTACAAAAAGAATTTATAGCATGAAAGAGAAGAATTATAATGTGAAGAAGGAAATGTCCAGAAATATGCTGAACAGCTCCAACTGAACTACCCATACAAGGTGAATCACAGAGATTCTGGGTGATTCTGAAGTTAAGTGAGCAACATATTAAGATGGAGGGTGTTTTTCTTAAATTCCTGAGATTATATATAACAAAAGCTGAAGTATCTTCCTTTAAAACCAGCTAATGTGATTATAAGGACATACATGGAAGAGATTGTGCCATTCAAAGGTTGAGTTGAGTGATCAAACAGTGGAGTTGCCACTCCATGTGATCCATGATAATTTTCCAGCTGTATTTGGGAGAGCATGATTGGAGAAGATAAAGCTCAATGAGAGTGCTGTCTACAGATTGTTTAATGTCAAAACAGACCTATAGCATCTTGTGGATAAATATAAGGTTTTGAAAAGAGACACATTGCTCCATGAAGGGAGATTAAGTATGACTTAAGATAAAACCTAATAGTAAACCAAAAGGTCTCTAAGTAAGAGTGGTGCCATATGCAATTCATCTCAAGGTTGAAGAGAAATTAACATGATTTGTTAACACTGGTGTGTTAGAGAGCTGGTTACAATGAGAAGTTGAGTTACCCTCATCATACCTGTCATAGAACCAGATAGTTCAGTTTATATTTGTGTTGATTTCAAAACAGCTACAAATCCAGTGATGTCTGCTTATCAGTATCTGTTTCCTTTAATTGAAGATTTGTTTGCTTGGTTATCAGATGGTAGAAATTCAGCAAGCAGGATCTTTCTTAAGCATATTTACAAATTAATGTAGCCACTGTAACTCAACCATTGATTACCAGTATCCATAAAGATCTTTCTCATTATAAAAACTTGCTTTTTGGAATAACATCCAAATCAGCCCTATTCCAAAGATCAAATAATCATATTTTAAGTGGTCTCTCTGGTGTACAACGTTATCTGGATGATATTCTAATTGCAGGGTCCAATGAACGAGAGTACTGCATAATTTAGAAGCAATATTGGAATGTCTTCAAACATATGGTCGGCGAATCAAGAAAGAAAATTGTAACATATTAGAAATTATCCTGTGAAGGTGATTGATATGTATTGAAAGAAATGATAGCTGGAACCCATGACACATATCCTGATTTGAAACCATATGTGTCTATAGTGGGGATTCTAAATGATCATTCCTCCTAGTCTGCGTGGAAAAGTTCTTGAACAACTACATGAGTGATATCCTGGTATAGTCTGGATGAAGGAATTAGCATATAATTATCTCTGGTGACTGAGTCTGGATGCTCAGATTGAAGAAAAAATGGGACAGTGTCACGCATGTGCACGAATAAGAAATACACAAATATTGTCTCCTTTATACTCTTAGATTGCCTAATATACCACAGCAATGATTGCATGTAGATTACGCTGGCTCATTTGAGGATTATATGTTCTTAATCATAATTGATGCACATTCAAATTGGCCAGAAGTTGTTATCATAACATATACTACAACTGAACAAACTACTGAAAAAGTTGGCAAGATTTGGTAAACCAGAACAGATTGTTAGCAATAATAGTTAACAGTTTACTTCACAAGAATTTGAAGTTTATCACAAAGTAAATAGTATTCAGTCATAAAATGCACACCTTATCATCCCTCAATCAATGGATTAAGGTTAAAGTTTATTTATTAGTGTCACAAAAAGGCTTAAAGTAACACTACAATGAGTCACTGTGAAAATCCCTGGCACCCACACTCTAGCGCCTGTTCACATACACTAAGGAAGAATTTAACCAATGCACCTAACCAGAAGTTTTTTCAGACTGTGGAAGGAAACTGGAGCACTGGGAGGAATCCACGCAGACATGGGGAGAACATGCGGAATCTACACGGACAGTGATCCAAGCCGGGAATCAAACCCGGGTCCTTGATGTTGTGAGGCAGCAGTGCTAACCACTGTGCCACTGATCAGCTGAATGACTTATACAATATTTGGAACATTCTTTAAAAGCTTCCAAAGAACAAAGTTCATTATCATGTTATGTAACTAGCTTTTCGGCAACTTATTGAAACACTACTCATGTGACTACCCAAAGTTCATCTGCATTATTATTCCTCAAAAGGAAATTGAGAACTGTGTTTGATTGTTATCTCAAGAAACTTCAGAGATGGTAGAATGTCAATAACAATCTCAAGTTTCTAGATGAGAAGCAACATTCATTTCAACAAGGAGATCAAGTGTTCATGCGTAAATATGCCATGAGTGAGAAATGGTACTAGCCAAGGTTTTAGCAAAAACATGTCTACATGGTTCAAACCAAAGATGATCTACTTTAGGTGATGCCATACTGACCAATTGTTGTCATACTGAAATGATTTCTCAGAATCATCTCTAGAAATATCAAACTCTTTCATCCTTAGTGTTGTGCATGTTAGCACAGAAGACTTAGTTGATTAATGTTGTCTGATGATTGTGTCTTTGCTACTATAATACGTATAATATAATTACTTCTATGGTATACTATAATATAATTAGTTTCAAGGGGGGAAGAATCTACCGAAGTTTCAAATCATACTTTCAGGATCATGGACAGCCAAATTCCAGATTCAATCATATAGAATTGAAGAGGAATAGACATCCTCCCAATCAACTTTCATTTTGAGTGTATTTAATGATTAAAGTAGTACTGTGCGTAGGGTATTATTGATTCTATGTATAACATTGTAGTAATTTATTGTCATGATCACAGAAGTAAAGGTGGAGGAATGTTAGTGATTGCTTGAAGAGCCGGTCATATCTTTTGATGGTGATGTCATTGGAGTGCTTCCCAGGCTCCTGCTCTACTTTGTTCAGGCAACAATTCCAATAATAAACCTCTTATTGTTGTTTAGAATCTACATATGCGACCACATCATTCTCTTTTTATTTAAAACCCATTGGATTTTGATTGAAAAACGGTTAATGTTATGCCGCTGTTTAAAAAAGGTAGCAGACAGAAGGCAGGAGATTATACGCCAGTTAGTTTAACATCTGTAGTTGGAAAAATGCTTGAATCTGTTTTCAAAGCAGAAATAACAAGGCACCTGGATACGAACTGTTTGATCAAGCAGACGCAGCACGGATTCGTTAAGGGACATTAATAAATAAGTTGACAAATTTATTGGAGTTCTATGAGGAAGTGACTAGTGCGATAGATAGAGGGGAAACAGTGGATGTGGTGTTTTTAGATTTCCAAAAGATAAGATGCCTCACAAAAGATTGCTGCAGAAGGTTAGGGTGAAGGGAGTTGGGGGTAGGGTATTATACTGGATAGAGGATTGGTTGTCTAATAGGAAGCAGAGAGTATGTATTAATGGGTGCTATTCTGATTGGCAGCTGGTGACTAGTGGAGTGCCCCAGGGATTCAGTGCTGGGACCTCAACTATTTACCATTTACATAGATGATTGGAGGAAGGGGCTAAGTGCAGGGTGACGAAATTTGCTGAAGACATGAAGATGAGTGGAAAAGCAAATTGCATGGAGGGTGTGGAAAGCCTGCAGAGGATCTGGATAGGTTGAGTGAGTGGGCGAGGACCTGGCAGATGGAGTATAATGTTAGCAAGTGTGAAGTTATCCACTTTGGTAGGAATAACGGTGGGAAGAATTACTATTTAAATGGTGAAAAGCTGCAGCATGCAACTGTGCAGAGAGACCTGGGGGCCCTTGTGCACGAGTTGCAAAAACACAGTCTGCAGGTGCAGTAGGTGATCAAGAAGGTGAATGCAATGTTGGCCTTTATAGCTAGGCGGATAGAATATAAAAGTAGGGAGGTATTTTTGCAGCTGTATAGGGTACTGGTGAGGTCACAGTTGGAGAACTGTGCGCAGTTTTGGTTGCCGCATTCAAGGAAGGATATATTGGCCTTGGAGGGGGTGCAGAGAATGTTTACTAGGCTGATACTGGAGATGAGGGCATTGGATTATGAGGAGAGATTAAATAGGATAGGTTTGTACTCGTTGGAGTTTAGAAGGCTGAGAGGGGATCTTATAGAGACATATAAGATAATGAAGGGAATGGATGGGGTAGAGGTTGAGAGACTCTTCCCGCTTAACAAAGATAGCAGGACTAGAGGGCACAGCCTCAAGATTAGGGGGGGCAGTTCAAATCAGAGTTGAGGAGGAATTTCTTCACACTAAGGGTGGTGAATCTTTGGAATTCTCTGCCGGTTGAATTGGTGGAGGCTTTCTCGCTGAATATATTTAAGTCAAGAGTAGATAGGTTTTTGACTGACAAGGGAATTAAGGGTTACGGGCAGAAAGCAGGAAAGTGGTACTGAACCAGTGCAGATCAGCCATGATCTTATTGAATGGCAGGGCAGGCTCAAGGGGCTGGATGGCCTACTCCTGCTCCTATTTCTTATGTTCTTATGTTCTTATAACCCTAATGGTTAGAACATTACAAGGGTCAGGATGTGTGAGTCTCACAGTCAGAGTTTACGGGAGTTGGAAGATCAGAATATGTATTCAGGGTCGGAGTGTGCAGGAGCCAGGGGGTCAGATTATTCAGTTTTTGAGGTCACAGCATGTGGAGGTTGGGGTCAGAGAGTGCAGGTATCAGGGTCAGAGTGTTCCAGAGTCAGCGGGGATAAATTGTGCAGATGTCAGACTCACAGTGTACAGATGTTGGTGTCAGAGTGTTTGAGAGTTGAAGTCAGAGTGTGCATGTACAAACAGTCAGAATGTGCTTGAGTCAGGGTCAGACTGTGCAGGAACCCAGGGTCAGATTGTGCAGGACTTTGGGTCAAGGGTGCGTGAAATTCGGAGTTCAGAGTGCAAGTGATTTGGCTACTCAGTATACATGGGTCACTGTTGGATTCTGTGCCAGAATATGCAGGTGTCAGGGTCAGAGTGTATGGAATCAGGGTTAGAATGTGCAAGAGTAGGGGTCAGAGTGTGTGGGAGTCAGGATCAGTGTGTGGGAGTCAGGCTCTGAATGTGCAGTAGTCGAGATCAGAGCGTGCGGGAGTCAGGGCTCAGAGTGTGTGAAAGTCGGGGTCAGATTGTGAAGGAGCCAGGGTCAAGGTGTGAGGGAGCCAGGGTCAGAGTGTGCGGGAGTCAGGATCAGAGCATGCAGGACTTGAGGTCTAAGTGTGAAAGTGTCGAGTTCAGAATGTGCTAGATTCTGTGTCAAAGTATCCAGGAGTCAAGGTCAGAAGATGCAGGTGTTGGGGTCAGTGTGTGCAGCAGTCAGGATCAGAGTGTGCGGGAGTGGGGTCAGAATGTGCAGGAGTTGGGGTCAAAGTGTGCCAGTGTCGGGTCAGAGTGTGCCAGTGTCAGGGTCAGAGTGTGTGAGAGTCGGAGTCAGACTGTGCTGGTGTCGGGGTGGGTGGTCAGAGTGTGCGCAAGTTGGGGTCAGAGTGTGCGGGAGTTGGGGTCACAGTGTGTGTGGGTCGGGGTCAGAGTGTGTGGGAGTCAGGGTCAGAATGTGCGGCTTTGGGGTCACAGTGTGCGGGAGTTGGGTAGAGTGTGCCAGTGTCGGGGTCAGAATGTGTGGGCTTCGGGATCACAGTGTGTGGGAGTCAGGATCAGAGTGTGCCGGTGTTGGGATCAGAGTGTGCTGGTGTCGGGGTCAGAGTATGCAGGAGTGGAATTGGTCTCCAGTTCTCATTGTCACTTTATTCAGGAAAGCAATTGGTGACTTTAATCCTTCTGAATCAAAGCTCTTTAATAGTCACAGAGATTCATCATTAGGGCCCAGTGGCCTTTTTTTTTCTTTATTTTATTTTTTAGATTAATAGGAAGAGAGAAATTTGTGAATATTTGTAATGAGCATATGGGATAATCAGTTGGAGGAAGTGGGTTCCATTTGATGTTGAGCAACTCGCTATCGCCTGAATGGCTGCAAAGTGAGGGGAAAGAGAGAGATACTCACTCGACTTTGATCCATTGCCCCAGGCTGACTTCACAACCACTTGCAGTCTGACTGAGTGAGTGCTTTTCAGTTATTCTGCCAAGTGTCTATTGGAGATAAGAGCAGGCCCTTCACTGTATAGAAACAAGTACACTAGCAAATGGTCAAACTGTGGAATCATACATATATGAGAACTCCAGTACAGGTGCTTCAGAATATTTTAAATACTTTGTCATGGTGTGAGAGGAAGATATCTTCTCTTTCTTTCCATTGGTGGACCCGGGTTCAATTCCAGTTTTGGGTGACTTCCTGTATAGAGTTTGCATGTCTTCCCTGAGTCTGTATGGGTTTCTGCTGGGTGTCCTGGTTTCCTCCCACAGTCCAAAGATGTGTGAGTTAGGTAGATTGGCCATGCTAAATTGCCCCTTATTGTCCAAAGATGTGTAGTTTAAGTGGATTGGCCATGCTAAGTTGCCACTTGGCATTCAAAGGTGTGTTGGTTAGGGGCATTAGCAGGGTTAATAGGTGGCATTTTGGGGATTGGGCCTGATTAGGATGCTCTTCAGAGAGTCAGTGCAAACTTGATGGGTTGAACGGATTCCTTCTGCACTGGAATCCAGACAGAAAACTGTCGGATTTCTATGATTCTAAGCTCTAACTGTCTTCTCTATGATCCCCATTTCTCTGTGAGTCTTGCTTGTCTGTGGTCACAGAGTGGAAATTATGAAAACTGTTCTTCCACAAGTTCAATTGAGTTTGTACATTCTCTACACTGTTTTCCATAGTGCTGAGATTAAAATTCCTGTTACTCATCCTCTGTCTCCTCAACTCCCTCATTGTTCCATCCCCCCCGCTAAATGTCCTCACTCTCCCTCAATCCCTCTTTTTCCTCCCTCATTCAGTCGCTCCATCTTCTACTCTCTTATCCAATATCCTTCCCCCTCTAGTTCACCCTCCCTCATTCTCCCTCCTCCTTCTGTCCACCTCTCTCTCTGTCACATTCACTCTCCCTCCTGCCCTCTTTCATTCCCACTTTGCCTTTGACCTCACTCTTCCTACTGAACTGTCCCCAAATCATTCTCTATTTTGACTCTGAGCCCTCATATACTTTAATGCTACTTGTACATCAGAAGTGGATCAGAGATGATGATGTGGTGACAAATAGATAACGAAAGTCTGCTTGAGACAGAAAGGTCAATTGGCCCCATATGGTTTCTGTTAGTTACAAATACCAGACTGACAGGGGCAGGCCCTGTGATTAATCCCCGGCCTTCTCTGAACACTGGCTCTTTCCTTTTCTCACCCTGAGACTGTAAATAATTGTGCAAAGCAGAGTTTGAGACTAAAGCTCATTATTAGTTCTATTGTTAGTTACTATGGATGAGAGCTGATTCTCTGATTCCAGAGGCATAAAATCAACGAGCAAAGAAAGAGGCTATTCAGCCCATCATGCCTGCACCAGCCCTTTGAAAATGCTATCCAAATAATTGCAAATCGTTGCTCTTTCCCCATAGGCTTGAAAATCTTGACCTTCTAACATGTATCCAATTTCCATTTAGAAGTTAGCATGGTATCCATCCTTTCATGCAGTTGGCTTTTATATCAAAAACAATTAGCGGTAAAAAAAAATTTCCTCATCTCCCCTTTGCTTTTTTCTCCACTTGCCTTCAAACCCTCTCCCCTGTTACTGATCCACCTGCCAATTGAAAGACTATCTCCTTGTTTACTGCATCAAACCCTTCATCATTGTGACTTTAGCCATCACATTATTATAAACATTCCCTGTATCCCTTATTTCTTTGTATAGTTCAGATGTTATTCTGACATTCCCAGCGATTTCATGGCCATCTGTGTTGTGGAGGCTTGAGCTCCACTCATACATCCTCTACGTTCAGTCACTCCAAATCTCCTTCCCTGGCAGGTAGCAAACCTGAGGCGGTAGGGGGCATAGCTGGGTATGAGGTCAGAGTGAAGGCATGGTGGGGGTGGGAAGTTGGCATGTGGGGAAGAGGATGTTGGCATGTGGTGTTTGCTCATTTCATGTTGGCAGAGATGTTCAAAAACACTAGTGGACTTCATTTACACCTGCTTTTCCAGGTACCATTGTCTGTTTCACAGTGTCACTCTATGTGTAACCTTAATCCTGTGCTACGACGTACTTATGTGTATTGCAAACAGTGTTTATATATTATTTCACAGAATGTGGGTTTCACTGAATAGGGCAGCATTTGTTCCTCATCCTTAATTACGCTTGGTGGTGTGTGAGCTTTTATCTTGAACTGCTGCAGTCCATATACTGTAGGAACAACCACCGTGCTGTTAGGGAGGACCAGCGATACTGAAAAAATGGCAATACATTTCCAAAACAGAATGTTAAGTGATTTGGAAGTAACTTGCAGCTGTCAATGTTCCCATGTGTTGGCTAGATTTGGCCTTCTAGATGCTAGTGATCACGGGTCTGGAAGGCATTGAGGAGCTTTGCATCCAAGTAGGCAATGTCCATTCACCGTCAGTACCCCCAGGTTTAAACCAAGTGTCCACGCACAGTCAGCACTCACGGGGTCAAACCCAGTGTTCACTCACAGTCAGCACTCTCTGGTTTAAACCCAGTATCCATACACAGTAGTCACTCACAGGGTCAAACTCAGTGTCCACTTACAGTCAGCACTCTCAGAGTTAAACCCAGTATCCACTCACAAAAAGCAGTCTCAGGGTTAAACCCAGTGTCCACTCACAGTCAGCACTCATGAGGTTAAAGCCAATGGCCACTCTCAGTCAACACTTTTGGAGTTAAACTCATAGTCAGCATTCTTGAAATTAAATTGTGTCACTCAAGTCAGCACTCTCGGAGTTCAATTCTGCTCACTCACAGTCAGCACTCTCAGAGTTAAATTGAAACCATCATAGTCAGCACTCTCGGAGTTGGACTGTACTCACCTACAGTTAGCACTCTCGGAGTTAAACTGTGACCATTTACAGGCAGCACTCTCGGAGTTCAACTGTGCCCACTCACAGTCAGCACTCAAAGTTAAACTGAGACCACTCACAGTCAGCACTCTTGGAGTTCAACTGTGCTCACTCACAGTCAGCACTCAAAGTTAAACTGGGACCACTCACAGTCAACACTCTTGGAGTTAAACTGGAACCGCTCACAGTCAGCACTCCCAGAGTTAAACTATGCTCATTCACAGTCTTTACGTTCAAAGTTAAATTGTGCTCACTCACAGTCAACACTCTCGGAGTTAAACTGAGACCGGTAACAGTCAGCACGCTTGGAGTTAAACTGAGATCTCTCACAGTCAGCATTCTTGGAGTTAAACTGTGCTCACTCACAGTCAGCACTCTTGGAGTTAAACTGAGAATACTCACAGCCAGCACTCACGAGTTACACTGAGACATTCACAGTCAGCACTCTTGGAGTTAAACTAAGACCACTCACAGTCAGCACTGTCGGAGTTAAATTGTGTTCTCTCACAGTCAGCACTCTTGGAGTTAAACTATGACCATTCATAGCTGGCACTCTCAGAGTTAAACTGTGCTCACTCACAGACAGCACTCAGAGTTAAACTGAGACCACTCACAGTCAGCACTCCCGGAGTTAAACTGTGCTCACTCATAGTCAGCTCTCTCAGAGTTAAACTGAGACCGTTCACAGTCAGCACTCTCAGAGTTAAATGTGCTCACCTACAGTCAGCCCACTCAGAGTTAAACTGTACTCATTCACAGTCAACACTGTCAGAATTAAACTGTGCTCACTCACAGTCAGCACTCTCAGAGTTAAACTGAGACCATCCACAGCTAGCACTCTCAGAGTTCAACTGTGCTCATTCACAGTCAGCACTCTCGGAGTTAAACTGAGACCATTCACAATCAGCACCCCTGAAGTTAAACTGTGCTCACTCATAGTCAGCACTCTCGGAGTTAAACTGAGACCATTCATGATCAGCAATCTCAGAGGCAAACTGTGCTCACTCGTAGTCAGCACTTTCGGAGTTAAACTGAGACCATTCACGGTCAGCTCTCTCGGAGGCAAACTGTGCTCACTCGTAGTCAGCACTCTCAGAGTTAAACTGAGACTATTCATAGTCAGCACTCTCACAGTTAAACTGTGCTCACTCATAGTCAGCACTCTTGGAGTTAATCTGCGTTCGCTCCGATCAACACTCAAAGTTAAACTGACACTGCACACAGTCAGCACTCTCAGGGTTAAATTGTGACCACTCTCAGTCAGCACTCTCAGAGTTAAACTAAGACCGTTCACAATCAACACTCTTGGAGTTAAACTGAGACCACTCACAGTCGGCAGTCTCCGAGTTAAATTGTGTTCTCTCACAGTCGGAGTTAAACTGAGACCATCCACAGTCAGCACTCTTGGAGATAAACTGTGACCACTCATAGTCAGCACTCTTGGAGTTCAACTGTGTTCACTCACAGTCAGCCCTCAGAGTTAAACTGAGACCACTCACAGTCAGCACTCTTGGAGTTAAATTTGCTCACTCACAGTCAGCACTCCCAGAGTTAAACTGTGCTCGTTCACAGTCAGCACTCTCAGAGTTAAACTGTGCTCACTCACAGTAACACTCCCGGAGTTAAACAGGGACCTCTCGCCCTCAGCACTTTTGGAATTAAACTGAGAACGCTCACAGTCAGCACTCTTAGAATTAAACTGTGGTCACTCATAGTCAGCACTCTCAGAGTTAAACTGAGACCATTTGCAGTCAGCAATCTCAGAGTTAAGCTATGCTACTCATAGTCAGCACTCTCAGAGTTGAACTGTGCTCACTCATAGTCAGCACTTGGAGTTAAACTGCGTTCGCTCACAGTCAACACTCGGAGTTAAACTGAGACTGCCCACAGTCAGCACTCTCAGGGTTAAATTGTGACCACTCACGTCAGCACTCTCGGAGTTAAACTGAGACCGCTAACAGTCAGCACTCTCGGAATTAAACTGCGCTCACTCAGTTAATACTCTCGGAATTAAACTGAGACCACTCACAGTCAGCACTGTCAGAGTTAAACTAAGGCCACTCCCAGTCAACACTCTCGGAGTTAAATGTGTTCATTCACAGTCAGCACTCTCGGAGTTAAACAGGGACTACTTGACCTCAGCACTTTTGGAATTAAACTGAGAGCACTCACAGTCAGCACTCTTGGAATTAAACTGTGGTCACTCATAGTCAGCACTCTCAGAGTTAAAATGAGACCATTCACAGTCAGCAATCTCAGAGTTAAACTGAGTCCACTCACAGCACTCTCGGAGTTAGACTGAGACCGTTCACATTCAGCACTCTGGGAGTTAAACTGAGACCGTTCACAGTCAGCAGTCTTGGATTTAAACTGTACTTACTCAGTCAGTACTCTCAGAGTTAAACTATACTCACAGTCAGTACTATCAGAGTTAAACTGTGCTCACTCACAGCCAGCAGTCTCAGAAATAAACTGTAATCACTCACAGCACTCTCAGAGTTAAACTGCATTCACTCATAGTCAACACTCCCATAGTTAAACTAAGACCACTCACAGTCAGCAGTCTTGTAGTTAAGCTGAGACCATTCACAGTCAGCACTCTCTGAGTAAAACTGCTCAATCACAGCACTCTCAGAGTTAAACTGAGACCACTCACAGTCAGCACTCTCAGAGTTAAACTGTGTTCACTCACAGTCAGCATTCTTGGAGTTAAACTGAGACTGCTCACAGTAGCACTTTTGGGGTTAAACTGTGACCGCTCACAGTCAATACTCACGGGGTTAAACTGTGTTCACTTACAATCAGCCTACTTGGGGTTAAACTGTGACCACTCAGGGTTCTCAGCTGGTGACGGCTCCAAGTGGCTGCTCATGTTCGCTCAGACTCCAGCTGAGACTATTTCACTATTTATTTACATGTAATTATGTCTGTAAGGTGCAGTTATTAACTCTGTCAACAGCAATTTGCTTTGACATTTCTCACTTTGCCTCATCCCCACTGTTTTCGCCGAAAACCACTTGCCACTCAGAAGCTGCTCTGGGCTTTCTCTTCGGACTGCAGCACCAATTGAGAACAAACCTGTGCTTTCATTGTTCGGCTCAGCACTTTCAATCACTGCTGTAAGCCCAGGCAAACTGTGTGGAAAAGATTATTGTTATAATTGTTGGGGTGGCTGAACTCAGAGACTGACAGATTTTCAGAATAAATTTGTGCCAAAGGATTTTTGAAATGAAACATGAATGTGAAATATTAACCTCTCATTAATCGGTCACAGTTTGCAACAGAGAGCAGCTGTTCCAGTTGTTATCATGTTTGTAAACTTGGAAATAAGTTCACACCAGAATATAGGAGTTTTCATATTCAGAGGTTGCCATATATGTATTACAGGAAGAAGGAAGTTATCACTGCACAAGTATCACTCAAAACAGTCATCACAAAGTGACAATGAGTTTTACAATCCACCCACTGTCCTTTTCCAGTAAGAAGTTAAAGTAGATTGCTAATTTATTGTCACCTGTGCTAACATTTACCTCATCAGATAATGCCTAATATCTGCTGGGACCATTCGTCATCTCTTGGTGCCTGCTAATATTTCATCCAAATGTGTACGCATCTGTGTGATTGGATTTGCTTAAGGTGCTGACTTTCACTCAGGGTCAGTCCATCTCCTGAAGGTGCTGACTCTCACTGGGATTCAGCTCCTCTCCTGAAGATGCTGACTTTCACTGGGATTCAGCTCCTCTCCTGAAGGTGCTGATTCTCATTGGAGCTTAGTCCCTCTTCTGAAGATGTTCTGGGTTTCAGATCATCTTCTCTCCTGAAGATGCTTATTTGCATTCCAGCTGTACTTGGGTACCTATTCCTAGCATGTGGGTTACAGTAGCATCAGCAGGGTGTTAATACTGTGTTTGGAGCTGGTAGGAGGATTATTAGCATTAATAGCCATGCTGTTTTACTCTAAGATCCACTAACACAGACATTGCAACAGGAATCATTGGTTAGTGATCAGCAGTTGGAGTCCCAGCTGATTTTCCCACTCAGGATGAGCTGGAACAAGTTATAAATCTGAATTCCCAGCACAGCTATGATGCTCAGCTTGAATCTGAACTCAAACCTGGGATCTTGCTAGTCTTTTTGCCTCAGTACCTCGCTGAATGGAGCAGGCATTTCACAAGCCCTTGGGGTGGCTGGTGTCAGCATTATCAGTATAGTAACACATACAGTATTTTAATTAATACATAAGCTTTTCTTTGTCATTATTGGATCACAAACATGAATAGAAAGTCTTTTGAAACAGCAGCTGAGTGCTCTGGTTCTCCCGGGTACAAAATCATACCGCAGTGTCAGAGATAATGTTTATCACAGTTTTCTCTCTCTCTTTCTCTCACGCTTGCTATCTGGACATAAACCCAGCAAAAGACACTAAATTCAAATCTACCAGCAGCTATTATTTTTGGAAACACTGTATGTACACCCAGGGGCTGTGCTCTATCAATTCCGTTTTATATGAAGTGGATAGTTGAACACATTGTGGACCACATCCAGATCCAAGATCAGCCTTCACTCTGGGATATTGATCCCAGGACCTGAACTCACGAGAGACTAATCCTCCATAATTCAGGGCCGATTTTAACTGTGAATTCAAATAATACTGGGCTGTTTGATCCAGTGCCCATTATAATCAATGGAATTAGAATGACAAATAGAAATATAATCAACAATATCTTGCATTTATATGGTACCTGTCATGCAGGAGACCTTCCGAAGGCATTTCACAGGAATACACTAGATATGCCCTCTGAAATGGAGGGGAGTTAGGGATGGGCAATAAATGCTGGCCAAGCCAGCAATGCCCACATCTCATAAAAATGAATAAGCTAACACTGAGATACAAGGAGACATTCGGACAGGTGACCAAGAGCTTAATCAAAGAGGGAGGCGTTTCGCTTAAAGAGTTGGAGAGGTTTAGGGAAGTAATTCCAGAGTTTAGACCTTGACTATCTCCAATCTTGGAACAATTAAAATCAGCGATGTGCACAAGGCCAGATTTGGGAGAATAAAGATAAATTGTAAGGTCTTATTTTTGGAAGAGCTTACAGAGAGAGCAAGTGGCCAGTACCATAAAGGGTTTTGATTACAAAGTATGAGTACTCTAAAATTGAGGCATTGCTTAAATGCTTGCCAATTAGGGTCAGGAATTTCAGGAGTGATGGGTGAATGAGACACGGGAGGCCGAGTTTGTGGGGTTAGGAGATAAGAGGGCAGAGAGAAGTGCATTGGAATAATCAGGTTTAGAGGTAACAAAGGCATGGATGAAAGTGCAGTGTTATATGGAAAAGCATTTTATTCAAAGGAGAGCATTATTTTGAGGGCTATGTTATATGGAATGAAGTATTCTAACAACTGAATGTTATAGGATAAGAATCTTTAATGGAAATATGAGTAGTACTGGTGGTGTATTACAGTGCTTTAGGAGTCCAAGGCATTGTGACACATTCACTTTTATATTATCTTGTGGATAATGATGGTTGAAGTTATAACTTCATCATATGAATATTCAGAAATCTCTCCCACTCTTACCAATGTCGTTGTTGTGCGCTGAAAACATTTTTGAGTTGATAGATGTAGTGGGTAGCATTCCTACCGCTTGGCCCTGAAGTATATCTTTAATCCAGAGCTTCTATTTCAGTGGTAGGGATGCTACCCACTGCACTACGAGATTGAGAAGTACTGGGGAGTGCTATATATAATGCATTTATTTTGCTATTACTTTGTAGTCCCATTTAGTAACCCAAGTCAAGTTTGTGGAATGATTTCATGAAAGTTCTGAGCTGAGTGTTTCATTCATGCATATAGACCACATGGAAAGAAATCCATGTATCAAAGAACAATCACAGCAATGTTACTCAGCTTAGATCATTTGTATATCCTGTTTATAGCTTGATTTCATGTTTAAATTGGGTCTGGGATCAAGGACTCTTAAATTGTGATACAACTGGAGAATCAATGAGTTTCCTTATTCTTGGTATATTGTGTTAATATATTCTATGCATATGGTATCTTAATGTTATTCAGTGCACACACTCATGACGTCTAGTGCTGGAATACTGTGTCATGTGATTTTCAATGATCCATACTGTCACAAAGCTAGACTCCTGTCTTTCAAGATCCTAATCTCTTCCATAGAATCAGTAATCCTGATGCATCTTCCATTCTTCTTTAAATATAAGACAGCTCTTTGTCTTTCACTTATATCAATCCTCACCAAAATGATGGAATAATTGGGTTTTGATTAAAAACTGGGCCTCACAACCTGACCCCAGATAAATGGAACCCATTGTCTCTTGAGTCTCGTTCTGACTGAGAGGGACCATGGTTAACAGAAATATTAGAGCTACTGTACTGGCTGCTGCACTATCCTAGATGGACATACCCATATCTATAATCTCCTCCCTCCCTATCTTTGCAAGTCCTCCCACACTATCTCTGCAACTCCTTCCTTTCATTGAAAATTTACTCCCTCCCTATCTCTACAACTCCTCCCTCCCAATCTGTCTAACTTCATCCCTATCTCTGCAAGTTGCTCCCATCTGAGTAACCTCCTCCCTCCCTAACTATCTCAATAAACCTCCTCTCTCCCTATCTCAATAACCTCCTTCCTCCTTATCTCTGTAATTCCTCCCCCCATCTCAATAACTCCCTCTTCCCTATCTCTGTAACTGCTCCTTTCCTATCTCTGTAACTGTTTCCTCCCTATCTCTGTAACCTCCTCCATCCCTATTTCTGTAACCTCTTCCCTCCTTATCTATCTAACTAATTCCTGTCTAACCTCCTCCCTCACTATTTCTGTAACCTCTACCCTCCCTATCTCAGTGACCTTCTCCCTCCTTATTTCTGTAACCTCCTCCTTCCCTATCTGTCCACCCTATTTCTGTGACCTCCTCCCTCCTTATCACTCAAGTTTTCTCCACTACTCCTGTTCCTCTTGACATTCCCTAGTTTTTATTCCTCCATCATTAACAGCCATGCCTTTTCTGCTCTGGAATTCCTTCCATAAATTGCTTCACTTCTGTATCTCTCTCTTTTCCACTTTTTAGATGCTCCTGAAAGCCTACCTCTTTGACAAGATTTTTGTTTCACCTACCACTGTCAATTTTTACTCTGATAACACACTTGCGAAGTGCCCTGTTAAGTTTTACTACATTAAAGGTGCTATATAAATGCAAGTTGTAGTTGCATTCATTTTATGATGTGTTTAAAGAACTAATCAACAGGAGTATATCAAACTGTCCTCTCCAGATTTCTTAGCACAAGTTGGCAGACAATTCACCATCAATCCAGATAGACACAGCAAATGATAGTGCCTCTTTAAGCATCTATCTCTGGCATAAGTCAGTAGACAGTGGACTCCAAAGTTGATCTTATTTCTGACTATAAGCAGGTGACAAATGTATATAATTTGGTTTGATCTACTGAAAAGTCATAAGTCGTGCAGTTTTTTGAGGTATTAACAAGTAACGATAAATGGGAAACTTGTAGATATGAGGTACTTGTATTTCCAAAAGGCATTTGATAAGTTACCACATCAAAGCATATGAGGCAGCAGACTTGCTTTGTATTAGTGGTTATACATACCAATAAGAGGATCTATTCACAAATCTTTAAATTCCTTATAAAGTTCACTCCTAGAACCATCAGGCCCTACAGCCTTAGCAGACTGAAGATTCCTCAAGGCAAAAACCATTTCCTCCTTAGAAATGGGGGCTTTTAGGGTCTAACTTTGGTCTTCAGAAATTGTTGGGAGTTTAAAGGAAGAAAACGCTTCATATGTACTACTGCATCTCCAGACCGATCTGTTTTATATAAATTAGCATAGAAGTTTTTAAATGCCTTATTAATATCCTCTGTCTTAATCATCCTGTTTATTAATTCCTTTCAGCACTGAGTGGCTAGAATTCTTACCATGCTCCCTCCCTGTTCAACCAATTTCCCTTCAAGCTGGTGCTGTCACTCCAGCATTTTACACTTTTTGTTGGCCATATGCAAAATAACCAAACCCCTTGCAGGTTTCTCACAGATTTGAACGGCTTACTTCAGAGAGAGAATTGACTAAGTTAAAGAGATCAAATTCGGCTTCAAAGTACGAGATAAAGTTATGATCCTTAAGCAGAGATGCATTAAATCTCCAAGATCTAAACCAAGGATAAATCCTCTTGAATAAAAGTTCCAGGAAATAATTCTACTTATGGAGCAGGAGACCACCAAGTGTAATAGCATTTTTGGCATGAAAAAATAATCAACTCTAGTATTACATGGGTGGAGATTGGAGAAGAAGGTGAAGTTTTTATTTTTAGGGTGCAATGTTCCCCAAACATCCAAGTAGCTACATGTTCACATATCTTTGCCTGTAGAGAAGAGAATTCCAAATAATGGGAAGTTTATTCATCAAAGGATTAAGATGACAGTTGAAGTCCCTATCTATGATGGCGTTTGTTGATGCTAATTCAGCAAAATCCATAAAAACTTTAGTAACAAAATCAGGTGAATAATGTGGAGGGATATCGAGATTCATTTCAAAATGCTTTCCTGGTGCAGCAGCTCCTTAACAATCCCACACTTTCCCTCTTACTCTTTACGCAGTTCTCCAATCCAGAAGTCACACTGTTATTAATTAAAATCACAACCCTCAGCTACTAGTCACGAATGAGACGAAAAGACTGCCCCACCCAGTCCCACTTCAATTTCAGATGCTCTTCATCATTGAGATTGGTTTCCTACAACAAAGCTTTGTCAAATTTCTCCTTTCTAAGGAAAGACAAAATCTTTTTTCTTTTAATAGGATGATGTATTCCTCCATACATTACTGGAGCAAAGTTTTGAAGTAGCTACTCTCATTGTTTATTCAGCCAGAGACAGTATAGAATATTGACACAAGAAAATGGCTTATCTGCAAAGAATTTCCCACCAACTCAGGCTTGCACCAAAACATCCTTCCACATTGCCAGCCATACCAGAAGCATCAGTGACACATTATAAAGTAACTTTCCAGGACATGAGACTTGTCAGTATCCTTCCAGGAACCAATTAACCTCTTTAATCCCAGAATAATTCAAAAAAACACAAAGCCATTGGTTCTAAGAGGGTTTTCTTCACCAAATGTGAGGCCAGACAGAACTATACCTATGAATCTTTATAATTACGCCAAGGAGTCTTTCCTATCAAGAAAGAAGAGACAAGATGTATCACAAAAAGGGCGAGTACATCATTCTAACCTCTTCTATTAAAACTTAATCCATTCCCTCACCTGTTAGCAGTGGCATTGCTCATGTTCATTGCAATCAGAGCAAAGAAGACCATTAAAACCATAATACCATTATAAGCATACAATGAAAAGAAAGGAAGAAGGATATTTTTTAAATAGCCTTACTGTTGCACAATCTTCACAGTGTACTCCTTAACTAGAAGGAGCACGCTGAGGAATGTTTTCCATTAAGGACAAATGGAAGTCCCTGTCAACTTTAAGGATATAAACTCACTGTAGTACTCAACTAGTAGGTCACCCCTGTCAGAATGATAAATACCCACACAGACTCAGGAAGGAGTTATAAGGAGAAGGGATAGAGCCAAGATTTTATAGTGAACTGCAATCTGCTATTCCAAATTATTGGCATCCACAGAGTTCACAAAAACCATGGCTTTAACTGGAATGAGAAAATCTTTACACAGTTGTCAAATGGCACCTTCAGTGTAGCAGGATACAGTAGGCCATATTGCATTCAGTGGCTTTCAGTCATCTTCTAACTTCATCAAAGCCCTTGCACGTCTGTTGTATCGCTGTTGAGAAGCCTTGAAAGAAGGAGACCTTTGCTTCATCATAGAACAAGACCCCATTATGTTTACTAACCTCTGATACTGTTTGCTAATACTTCAAACTATGAAAATGCATAATTACGAGGCAGGGTCATTGACTGTCTCAAGGCCTCAAATACAGGATACAATGTACGCCTTAATCCACGTAGCTTTCATTTCTGAATTAAGAAAACATGGTAGTCAGCTCTCAAAGAATTTAACTGGAAGTGTCTTAGAAGACACCCTTACTGTCTCTGGAAAACCAACAATCCAGACAGTTTTCCTCCAGCCTCAGTTCTCCAGATCATTAAGGAATTCTGATATACCACGTAGCTGCTTTCCGAGGATTGTAAGGGGCTTCAACTGAGGACATTGTATTTTCAACAATAACAATTCTTTCCTCTGCTTCATCAAGCCGTTTGCCAGTATTCTACAGTTCTATGAAATGAGCAATGATACTTTGCATCAATGGATCGTGTTTCCCATCAATAACCTAATAATATTAATAGTCATCATGCCTTCGACAGTGCCAGATCGAGACCCTGTTTGTTCACTAAGTCACCATGTTGAGGAGTGTGTCCACCCCGGTTATTTCTGACTGATCCCTTGTATCGACAATCTTCTTAATATTTCTTGGCATTTCGTCACCACTGTTTAACCAGAAATATTCCAGAGACACAATATGGAGTTCTCTTTCACAGATTAGGTAGGTACAAGCTATGTAAGCATGATAAATGAAAGAATATCCAGCTGCACACGGAAAAATTGCTATTTGTGCACTCGCATCACGTGACGTCCTGAATATTCTCAAGGCTGAGTTAGATAGATTCTAACCAATAAGTGGATAGACAGGAAAGTGGAGTTGGGACGTCAATCAGATCAGCCATGGATCTTATCAAATGTTGGAGCAGACTTGAAGGGCCTCTTCCTGCTCTGAATTTGTATGTTTGTATCTGTTTGATTGACAGGTTTCAAGCAAATCCCCATCATAAACCCAGTCTATAAGGTACTTGCATCTTTTTTTCTCTTTCTCTATATAATCCTGTTAAGTATTTAAATTTCTTCATTATTAATCTAATGACTGGATATGGATTGCCCTTGGACTGTCTGAGTTGTCCACTGTTCAGGGCAGATCCTCATCAGCCCTGATTTACAGAAGCAAAGGATCATTCAATGAACTCTTGACTGATTAGCAGTATGATTCCCACGATAGTTGAATAGTTTTCTACACTCTCCATATTGAGCCAAGGCTCATGAATCCAATCCAACAAACATTCATTTCAGTGTACCAAAACTTAAGGGAAGTATAAACGACAACTTATTGCAACATTTAAGTTTCAATTTCTCATTCTCATGTTCAAATCTCTCCATGGCTTCATCTTTCTCTACCACTAACCTCCTTCATCCTACAACACTTTGCTAAACTTTCATTTCTCTATTTCTGGTCTCATGCCTGTCCTCCATTTTCATTGCTGTGTCATTTACAACTGTGCCTACACCTGCCTGACCCAAAACTTTGGAATTCCCACCCTAATCCTCTCTGCCTCTCAACCTTTCTCCTCCTTTTTCAGATGCTTTTCAAAGCCTCCCTCTTGACTAAGTTTTGCCACCAGTCCTAATTTTGCTTTATGTGGTGTCTCGCTGTCAAGTTTTAATCTAATAATGCTCCTGTGAAGTGCATTAGTGCATTTTCTGATGTTAATGGCACAATATAAACACAAGTTGTTGTTGCTGTTACATCACAATAAATTTCTGTCATTAGAACATTATGTAGAAAAAAGCTTTAAATGTTTTTAAATTCCTGGTAGCTTTCTTCTGTGTAAGAGCCACAGCAGGGATTGGTTGAGAGTGAGGTTCTTAATCATTTAGAATTGTCTCTCATTTAGTGGTTAAAGGCAATTAAAGTGAGAAGTTAATCCAGAGGGTGAAAACTGAGCTCAGTGTCCTCTCATGGCATCTCCAAGTGGCAGCAAAGGCTGTTTATTGGCTTTTCACTCACCTATCGTATATTGATGGAACATAGTGCAAAAATAGTCTTCACCTGACTGGTTAATCTAAACAAGGGCACCAACATTGAAGAGAGTTTAAGAACATGTGAGGAGTGCTGAGACCAACTGTGGATTTTAAGAAGCCATAGATTGTGGGAGGATGTTCTGACTTAGAATGCAAAGCATCCCAACAAGTTTTAACACAGAATTAGCACAGTGAGGAAAACACAAAGCTAAAGAGGAAGATTAGCCAAACCAAAATTAGAGACTATAATCTGGTTTTTGTGAGAAACACACCTCAGCAGCATGAGGTTTCTAGTCACCATGAGATGCGGGGGGCGGGGTTTGGTCTTACACAGTATATTTCAAACACACAGAGTGGAATTTATTTCTTCCTCACCACCCCAGGAACGGGCTAGGAGGCAGAGTGGAAAATTGTCACATTCGCACCTTCCTGTACCACCTCAGAACATACCAGGTGCCTTCCGTGAAGTCAGAGTTGAGATCAGCCTCTCCTCCCTTAGGCCAATCAGAGCCCTTAAATGGCTCATTAAGAGGCACTTTTAAGGGCCTCATGCCATCACCACTGAAGACTCAAGATACATGTTCAGGATGTCTGTTATGGCAACCTGCCTGGAGATTCCAGGCCTTCTATCAGCCCTCTGATTGACTGGCAGCCCTTGGAAGGGGGACCTCATTTTCAAAGGACCAGGAACTCATATGGTGAAAAGTAATCACATCAGGGCTTCCAGAAATAACCACAGTGGGGTTGCCCCCGGCTCACCGGCAAATGGATAGGGTCACCACCGTGGCCATTAAATTGAACCCAGATTATGATTCCACCCATCTTCTCCTCCATCCTTCTTCCCTTCTACCCCTCTTTTCCTTCCACCCTCCTTTTCCTTCCACCCTCCTTTCCCTTCCACCCTCCTTCCCTTCCATCCTTCTTTCCCTCCACCCTCCTTTCTCTCCACCCTTCTGCTCTTTCACCCTCCTGCCCCTCCACCCTCTTCCTCTCCACCTTCCTGCCCCTCCACCCTTATCTTCTCTGTGTTTTCCTTTGGAGCTTTTCACTTTTCATTAACTCACTGCAGCCAATTAGTCCAGTGACATGGAGACCAGATAGAAAATCATCACTGTCATCTGCTGTCTGCCAGACAAGAGCCAGCTCAGCTCAGTCTCTAACACTGTCCAGTCATTTTATTAATTACAACAGATTGAATGAGGCATGAAAATATCCATAATTGCACTCATCACAATTTTTTTGAGGTTCAATTTGTTTTTCTAATGAATTTCCTTTTTCTTTGGCTCCCACTCACTGCAGTGTAACATTATTTCCCCTCCTATTCTTCATTGAGAATAAGAGGCCTATTTAACTGTGTTCAGTTTTCTTCTGTTTATTTCCTTCAGTTTTTTTTTGTTAAATTTATTTTTGTCAAAACAGTAAGTCCTGAGAAATTGACACCCTGTATTCAGCATTGAGTATGTCCATTTCACAATCATTACTATACTCACTACTGTCTCAGAACAGTGACCTGAGGAATGTCTCCTGCCAAGTGGGCAGCCTACACAATCAGCACTAGATGGGCACAGCTTGCTTCAGAGGATTCCCCTCAATAGTTGCTGTCATCACAGTGTCACCCAGTGGGAGGGGGATTGTACAGTGGGTGCTAGTTTAGTGGTATCCAGTGGGAGAGAGAGTAGGACGGTTGGTGCTAGCTCAGTGTGATCTGGTAAAGGGTTAAATAATATTTCAAGATTTCAACATCCATCAGCAAACTGAAATATGGAAGTGAAGGGATTAGATTACATGAAATTAGTTGCATTTGTCAGTCACTGAGTCGGCTTTTAACACTGCTGTGTGTTTGGGACACACTATTCATTTAATTGCTCTCAGACCCAGTTTCAGATTCCACTGTAAGCTGATGAATGAATTAACTCCCTGAGAACTGCATTCACTTTAATGTCTTATTGAGTCCCAATTTCCAATTTTTTTCTTTCTCTTTTAAATCAAATGATACCCCTCCCCCTCCTCCCTCCCACTCTTTTCTGGACCTTGCTATGTTTCAGATGCAGCACTTTAAAGAAAGAGTTGGAAACAGTGCAATCTGGTTTTGTAACTCTTGAGCCTCTTGCTCTCCTACTCCCCTCGCACCCGTCTTTTGCGCTCGATATAGATTACAGGGCTGACTGATGGAGTGGAGGGCAGGGTTTGAAATTAGGTCTATCAGTGCTGCAAACAGTGTCGCCTAAGGCAAGGCTGACTGCCCCTGTCACTCTTTGTACTTTGACTCTCTTTCACTTTTCATTGAAACCACTGAGGAGACCTGAAAGATCTCAAGAAACCTCGTTTGGATCCAATAAGTCACTTGGTGTAGTCTATTACTTGTGCCCGGCGGGGGTTACAGTGCACTTCTAATGCTGAGTGTGGAGAGAGACAGAGAACACAGAGAGAACTTTAAACCTTAATCAAAATCATTTGCCAACAGTTCCCAGTTCTTCACACCACACAGCAGTCAGCAATTGCTCAGCCAGGACTGCTTCCAATACAAAGCAAAGACATTTCTTTTATTACTGCTCACAGATGGAATGAGAACAGATTTCATTGTCATTCAAGAGTATTTTCAAATAAGTGTATTACAAGGCAATGAGAAAATAAAGGCACCTTATGGTCACTATTCAGTATTTTTAAACAGAATCTCTTTTCTTTCCATTTTTGTTCCTCTAGCCCTGGACCAAATCTTATAATTATTGCTGGTAGTCCATTTAATTATCTTATAGCCTGTCTCCCCTTCCACCCATCTTCCCTTCCCCTACTTCCCCTTCTCAGCCCAGGTACCCTTCTTAACCCACTCAAAATTCCCTCTATCCCCTCCCAACACCCCACCCCCTTCTAACCCCACTGCCCCCAGCCCCCCTATCCCTTCCATTGCTCCCTGCCCCCTCCCAAACACCAAACCCCATTCTCCACCCCTTCCCAAGCCCCACTGTCCCCTCCCAAGCCCCACTATCCCAACCCCTCAGTCCCTCCCATCCCCCATCCAATCCTCACTGGCCCTGCCCCCTTCCAACTCTCAAGTTCCTTCCCAACCCCCACTGTCCCTCCAACTCCCATGTCCCCTTCCCAACCTCTCTCCCAACCCACTGCCCCCTTCCAACCCCACTGTCCCCTCCCAAACCCCACTGCTGCACAATGCCCACTGCCCCCAACCCTCACTGCTTGTTTCCCAGTCCCTGCTGCCCCCTGCCCCACTTCCCCTTCCCAACTCCACTATCCCTTCCCAACTCCCACTGTCCTCCAATACCCTTTGCCCCCAACTTCCACTGTCTCCAACTCCCACTGTCTCTTCCCAACCCCCATTGCCCCCTCCTGACCCTCACTATCTTCTACCACCACTGCCCCTAGCAGGTTCCATCCACCTCAAGTTTAGTTTTTCTGTAGGAAAGAGATCCAGCCTGTTCAAATATTTCTAATAGTACTTTTCTCAATTCTTGTATCAGCAGTCTTGTAAATATTTTCAGCATCTTCTTCAATGCCCTTTTTTGATGTGATCTGGAGATCTGAACTGTTCACACTACTCTAAATGCAGTCTAACTAATGTTATATTTGGATTTAGCATAACTTTTAGCCTTTCAGTTCGAACCCTCTAGAATGAAGTCCAGAGGTTTCGTAGGATCATAGAATCATTACAGTACAGAAGGAAGTCATTCAGTCCATCGAGACTGCACCAACAACGATGTCACTCAGGTCCTATCCCAGTAATCCCACTTTTTACCATGCTAATCTCCTGACAGTAATGGACAATTTAGCATGGCCAATCCACCTAACCTGCACATCTTTGAGCTATAGGAGAAACTGGAGCACCTGGAGGAAACCCATGCAGAGACAGGAAGAATGTGCAAATTCCACACAGATGATGACCCAAACTGGGAATAGAACCTGGGTCCTTAGCACTGTGAAGCAACAGTGCTAACCACTGTAGTAATGTGTGCTGCCCAAGCTTTCTTTGCTTCCCTTATGTTCTTCGTATCCTATGTCACTGTTTTCACAATCTATACTGTGTCCCCAGATCCCTCCATTTACATACTTATTTCCCAAGGCAGATATGGTCTCCTAATTCTTCCTCAAATGGCTGACCTCTCACTTATCTATATTGATGTCCATTTTCCAATTATGTGCCCGTTCTACAAGTTTATTAATGTTTTCCTGCCATAATCCTTCTCTGTATTAAATACAATCTTCAAGTTAGCATCTGCTATCAAGTTTTAAATTGTATTTCCAATTCCCGAGTCCAAATTGTTTATGTAATAGCAGACAGTGTTCCCAGTACCGATTCAAGTGCAAAACCACTTCCTCCATTTATCAATCTAAACTAGCTTTTAACCGCAACTCCCTATTTTCTCTTGTTGCCAGCTTGCTAGCCATTCTGCTTTTTGCCCCCTGACCACAGATGTACTGTAAGTTTGCTGCGCAGTACCTATCAAAGGCTTTATGAAATCCAAATACATACCATCTACCCTATTACCCTTATCTACTCTTGTTATTACTTCAAATCATTCATTAAGGCAGATCAAGAATGAGTTTTCCTTTTCGTTAACTGTGCTGACTTTCTATTATAACTTCAGTTTCTAAATATGTTTTTTATTACTTCATTGATCAAAGATTTGATTATCTTTCTTACCTCTGGTGTTAGGTGAATTGATCTATGGGTCCTTGGGCTTGTCCTAGCTTCCTATTTATGTACAGATTGTCTACCAGTACTCTGGCATGTTCTATTTTTGAGTGACTTTTAATGTGCCTGTAATTGTGCCTCTGCTATCTCTTCCCTTACTATTTCTCTACAGTTGTTACCCATCCAGAACAGGGATTAAATCTGATTGATTTAGCACTTATTTGTTCCCTTTCTATCTTAAATATCTTTATCTATTCACGCCCTCAAACTAGTGGAACCTCAAATTTTTAAAGCACCTTTCACAACATCAGAATGTCCCATGGTGGTATACCACCAATGAAGTTCATTCTGATGTACTGTGATTGTTGCAATATTAGATATATTAAGGTCCCACAAGTAGCAATGTGTTAACCAAATCATCTGTTTGGAATATTGTTGGTTGGGGGATAAATGTTAACAAGGACACTAGGGTAACTCAAATGCTCCCCCTTGAATAGCTCCATCTTAGAGGGTAAATAGGACTTCAAAGACTGACAGAGTAGCAATCCCTCCCTACTATGCTGCACTGGGAGTGTCAACCTGGACTATATGCTAAATGACACTTGAATCCACTGACTGAAAAGCAAGAGAGCCAGTCACTGAGCCATTGTTGACAAGTTTAGTTTAAAACTGGGATACTTTTGTTGGTAGTGACACCACTGTAAGAGGTGGGTGGTAGCAGTGAGGAGGGTGGAGGGAAAGAAATGGATCATCCTTCTTGATCCACAAAGTCTTTCACAATTCAGTTTTGGACTGTTTAACAATTACTGTGTAAAGTTTGTGGATGAATTAAGAAGCTGATGCTCAAGTCTCAATGCTTTGCAAGAACTTGTTTCCCAAATTCACTGAGCTGTAATGTGTCTCAGCACAGGGAAGGATGCAGGGCCTACAGTGACTGATATTACATCTACTGCCCTCTTTAAAGGCGCAATAGTACATTAGTGCTGCCAGTCTGACAATGTAGATTACAATCAGTACTTCCTCAGATATTTCAGATCTCCCTTAACCAAACCAGTTCTACACTCAATCAGTACTATCCCATGCAACATACAGCACCACATCAGTACTGTCCCTCTGACATATCAGATTTCCCTCAGAACTGCCCTCTGGCAGCACAGATTTCAGTCTCACAATATTTTCTCAGCATTGCTACTCCCACAGAGTAGAGATCTCACAGTATTGCACTGCATCGTAGGGTTTGAGCCCACATTACTCTGACAGAGCCAAGCTGGTGGTCAGATCACGTCAAAACACATCACTGGCAGGTAACATTGTGAGAACAAAGAAACTGAGACAAAAAAACTCATTGTGACCTTAAACACAAGAAAATAATTATTATTAGCATGAGGAGGATGCCAGTACATCCAGCAGTGTTCTAACTAGTGGAAATCTTCATTGAAAAGTAGTGTGTGTGATAGCCATTTGAATTTGGCCCTGTTGGCTTCATAAATCCCCAGCCCCTGCCAAGGAATGAAAGTGTATCTGGGTGGGAATGAGAGAAGCTGGGTCTGTAGGGTCTTGTCACATTGCTGAGTGGTGAAGTGATTCCTTGCACCAACTATTCGCAGCATGCATTATAAACAGTGCTTTAATAACATCACAATCGAAAAAAGCTCTGGAATTTTATCCTGAGAACAGCAGGCTGATATTGCATGAGAATCCTACCCAGATAGTGAGTGAATAAAAACTGGATTACTGATGGGTTAAAGGAATACTTTCATCCTGCATTTTTGTCCTGGTGTCAATTTTCAAACTGAGGGACTATTTCAATAACGGTAATAGATTTAGTAATACTTTAGCCTAATTCACCCCTCTCACCTCTCCTCCTCCTTTCCTGAAGGCACTGGATTTCAATTCTTCTCCGCTCCTGAGGGTGCTGACTGTCACTAGGGTTCAGCCCCTCTCCTGAAGGCGTTGATTCTCACTGGGGTTCAGTCCCTATCCTGAAGGTGCTGACTCTTACTGGGGTTCAGCCCTTCTCTGAAGACGCTGACTTTCACTGGGGTTCAGGTCCTCCCCTAAAGATGCTGACTCTCACTGGAGCCCTCCTGAAGGTGCTGATTCTCACTGGGGTCCAGCTCCTTTTCTTATAAAGCAGAGATTGATTCCCCCTCTGAGAACTAACACCAAAGCAACAAAGGGGAGTACCTCACCTAATAATCTGTAAAAGGTGTGTGTGAAGTGGTGCGATCTGTGCTTCAGCAACTTCTAGTGGTTAAAAACAAAATAAATCCCTGACACTTACTCTAAAATCAACACACAATTTATTTATCTAACTTACAGTGAACAAATTAACTGAACTCTTAACAAACCAAATAAATCTCTTCTAATTGTTAACTATTCCCAAATAAAACAAGATTCTAATGGTATATTGTTCCAATAAATACAATTCCCACTTATTAACAAAAAATAGAATTTAGTCACTCTCTAAATTACAACCCGGTTTTTTGTCTTCAAGAATAATTCAGAGCCTTCTCTGTTGATTCTTTTCCTTTCTTCTTTGGTACCTTTGCTATCTAGATAGTGCTTTCTCTAAGACAGAAATGAAGCTATTAGAGCCAGTGATTCTCTCTCTCTGAGAGCTGTGAGCTGTTATTCCTGGCAGATGGCTCTTTCTTTTTGTCCAACTGACCCCCTTCTTTTATATCTATCATGATTTTTTTTAATTCTCTAAGCCCAGAAAAAAGAACCGTCTTTTAAAGGAACCATGGAATGTTTTCTCCTTAACATTTTACAATTTTACAAACACCTATAATGACCCGACCCAACTTTACAACAGTGCTGACACTCATTGGGGTTCAGTTCCTCCTCTGGAGCTACTGACTCTCACTGGGGTTCAGCCCTTCTCCTGAAGGTGCTGACCTTCACTGGGGTACAGCTCTTCTCCTGAAGGTGCTGACTCTCACTGGGGTTCAGTTCCTCTTCAGGGGATGCTAACTTTCACTGGGGTTCAGCTCCCCTCCTGAATGTGCTGAGGATTTATGCCCTCAACTTGTTAGGAAACGAGTTACCGAGCAATATCGTGAAGGAGCTGGATTAAACTCTTTACTAGCACTTTATCCCCAAAGATGTTCATCTACTACCATCTCTTGGTAACCTCTCTTCCCCAGCCTCTTGTCACTGACTCCTTCTTTAAAAGAGGTCCTAACAGTGAAATTCCCTCGTTAAAAGGAGTCCCAATAGTAAAACTCCCTCTTTAGCAGCAGCACATGTAAGTGGAACAGATAGCTTGTTGTTTGTGTGGGTTAAGTAATGCTCCCTATGGGATTAGCACTCCCTGAGGCTATTGGCTCTGAAGTTGCCAGAATTAATTACTTTTTCTCTCTCAAAAAATGACTATCTCACAGGGAAAGTGCGAGATGCCCTGAGGGTGCTTTGCGTATCTTTCAGTGAGACACAGTGTTTATCCGTACATCCTGGATTTATCTCAAACACCATCCTTCCCAGCCCACGGAACAGCCAACATCCCAATCTGTAGAAAGTTCTCAAAGGGGAGCCATAATCAGTAAGCAAACCAACTCCAAGTACCTGCAACAATCAATGCGGCTGTTTCTGATTCTGTGGAACCCTGTCAGTCTGTGTGATTGACAAACAGTTCCAAGGTCCCTCTGCATCCCACTTCCCCCCACCCCCTACACCCCCCCAACCCATCCAGTACTGATCAGATAAAACTTTACAGATGTTGCACACTGTTTTCATTTTTATTCAGGAACCATCAACATTGCTTTACACATTCTCAATGCAGAAGGAAAAGGAGTTAACAATGGCCAGCATTTTTCTTTTGTTTCCTTCCCTTGCTATGGATTGTGTGCCTTTAACAGAACCATTTACTCATATTCTGATGTAAAGCTGGCCTCATATTGTGATCATTGTGTTGTGATCACTCTGTCATAGAATGACAGAATCCCTACAGTGAAGAAGACGGCCTTCAGCCATCTGTCTCCACATATCTTGTCCAAGCCCTCCCCCCCTTGCACTATCCCTGCACCCCACATATTTACCTTGCTAATCCCCTAATCTACAGATCTTGGGACACTAAGAGGCAGTTTAGAATGGACAGTCCATCTAACCCGCGCATCTTTGAACTGTGAGAAGAAACCAGAGCACCCAGAGGAAACCTACGCAGACACGGGGAGAATATGCAAGCTTTACATGGCCAGAATCAAATCTCTATCCCTGGCACTGTGAGGCAGCAATGTCAATCAACATGAACCATGCAGTCCTTGTCATGATCACTGTGTTGTGACAACTATCGTGGTCAAGGCATGGTGGCTCAGTGTTGCCTCACTGTGCCAGGATCCCAGGTTCGATTCCCAGCTTGGGTCACTGTGTGGAATCTGCATGTTTTCCCAACGTCTGTGTGGGCTTCCTCTGGATGCTCCAGTTTCCTCCCACAGTTTGAAAGACATGCTGGTTAGGTGCATTGGCCATGCTAAATTCTCCCTCATTGTAGCTGAACAGGAGCTGGAGTGTGGCAACTAGGGGATTTTCACAGTAACTTCATTGTAAGCCTACTTGTGACACTAACAAATAAACCTTGTGGTCACTGTGTCCTGGTCACTGTATTACAGTCACTGTATTCTGGCCACAGTGGTCAGTATGTGGTGGTCACTTTGTTCTGGTCACTGTCTCCTGGTCGCTGTGCTGTGGTCACTGTGTCCTGGCACTGTGCCCTGGTTATTGTGCTGTGATGATGTGAAGATGCCGGTGTTGGACTGGTCACTATTCTGGTCACTGTATTCTGGTCACTCTGTGGTGGTCACTATGTTCTGGTCACTGCACTGTGGTCATTGTGTCCTGGTCACTGTGCTGACGTCACAGTGCTGTGGTCACTGTGTCCTGGTCACTGTGCTATGGTTACTGTATTTTCTGGGTCAAAGTGTGTATGCAAGCAGTTTTCACGCCGTCCTGGATCAACTCTTCAGCAATTGTTTCTCAGCTTTCACTCTCTTGCTTCCAAAACATCTGAATCAGAAAATCATATTTTGACATTATATCAGTCGTCCCCCAGCCTCAGCCTGTACCCCCTGGTTATCACCTCATTTTCTTCCTAAAATAGTGTCTATTTCTTCCTAAAATAGACAATAGTCAGTGTCTAAACATGGAATGCTTTCCCAGGGGAGAATCACAGTACACTCTGCAAGCATCAGATCAGGAGCATGACTCCTGGAGTTTCCATAAACCAGATTATTCTCATCCAAACAGTCAATGCCTTTATTGACTTAACCCACCTTCCCCCTTCCACTCACTCAACTCACACTCCTCTCCATCTTGACCGCTCCCAATCCCAGCCTCTAATCCTCCCAATTCGTTTTGTACTTCAGTCCTTTCTACCCCTTCTCTTCCTGTGATATCTCCCTTTTCCTGCCTTCCTATCTCATCCCCTCTCCACTGTTCAGAATGAGCTGGAATCTCACCATTAATCTCTCATCTCTCTCTTCCACAGGTGATGAGTATCCTGAGTAACCCAGGAGCAGTGCCCCCTCAGCCACAGCATGACTTCTCTATCTCCCCTCTGCATGGTAGCCTGGACACCTCAAACCCACTTACTGCCAGCTGCAGCCAGCGAGCAGACTCCATCAAGGGTGTGGAGAGCCTCCCCAGTTCACAGTCCTACTGCACACCTGCCTACAGCACATCTGGATACAGCATGGACCCTGTGCCTGGCTACCAGTATGCCCAGTATGGACAGAGTAAGCATCACCTGCTGGAACTACACTCCAGCAAGCAGAACAATAACATATGAATGAGATGGGCAATAGGTGTTCCTTATGTCAGAGTGCAGATTGGAGGGGAAGGGACGAGAGAGGCAGGTTTCATCCTGTGTAATGAGTCAGTCAAGCAATGGAGAGCACGAGGGCCTTGGGTTAGGGAGGGAGAAAATGCTGGACACCTAGCAGAGCTTTTTCAAGGAACAAATACTGCGTGTCCTTGATAGGTATGACCCTGGCACGCAGGAAGGAAATGGCCAAGTGAAGGAACCATGGTTCACAAAGGAAGTTGAATATCTTGTTAATAGGAAAAAGGAAGTGTATGTAAGGATGAAAAAATAAGGTTCAGTTGGGTTGCTTGAGTGTTACAAGGTAGCTCAGAATGAGTTAAAGAAAGGGCTTAGGAGAGCTAGGAGGGGGCATGAGAAGTCCTTGGCAGGTCAGATAGAAGAAAACCCCAAGGCTTTTTACTCTTATGTGAGAAATAAAAGAATGACCAGGGTGAGTTTTGGGCTAGTCAAGGATAGTAGTGGGAACTTGTGCATGGAGTCAGAAGAGATAGGTGAGCCGTTGAATAAATACTTTTCTTCAGTGTTTATTAAGGAGAGAGGCCATGTTTTTGAGGATGAGTGCATGATACAGGTTGATAGGATGGAGGAGGTAGATGTTCTGAGGGAAGATGTATTAGCAATTTTGAAAAATCTGAGGGTTGATAAGTCCCCTGGGCCAGATGGAATACATCCTAGGATACTTTGGGAAATAAGAGATGAGATTGCGGAGTCTTTAGCTTTGATCTTTGGGTCCTTACTGTCCACGGGAATAGTGCCAGAGAACTGGAGACTGGCAAGTGTTGTTCCTCTCTTCAAGAAAGAAAATAGGAATGACTCTGGTAATTATAGGCCAGTTAGTCTTTATTTCAGTAATCAGTAAATTAATGGAAAGGGTCCTGAGCGATAAAATTTATGACCATTTGGAAAGATGTCGTTTAATCCAGGATAGTCAGCACTGTTTTGTGAGGAGTAAGTCCTGCCTCACAAATTTGATTGGATTCTTTGAGGAGGTAACTAAGAGTGTGGACGAAGGTAGAACAGTTGATGTCATACACATGGATTTTAGTAAAGTGTTTGATAAGGTTCCCCATGGTAGGCTCATGAAGAAGATAAGGATGCGTGGAATAGAAAGAAATTTCGTTGATTGGATAAGTAACTGGCTGTCTCATAGAACCATAGGGTGATGGTGGAAGGATAATTTTCAGATTGGAGGCCAATTACCAGCAGTTTACCACAGAGGTCAGTGCTGGGTTCCTCTGCTATTTGTGATTTTTACAATGACTTGAAAGAGGGGCTGAAGGGTGGGTTAGTAAATTTGCTGACAACACCAAGATTGGTAGAGTAGTGGATGAGGTGGAGGACTTTTGCAGGCTGCAAAGAGACATTGATATGATGCAGAGCTGGGCCGAAAAGTGGCAGATGGAGTTTAACCCTGATAAATGTGAGGTGATTCATTTTGGTAGGGCTAACTTGAATGCAGATTACAGAGTCAACGGCAGGGTTCTAAGAAATTTGGAGGAACAGAGAGATCTTGGGGTTCATATCCACAGATCTCTGAAGGTTGCCACTCAAACAGATCGAGCCGTGAAGAAGGCTTATAATGTGTTTATTACCAGGGGGCTTGAGTTTAAGAGCCATGGGATTATGCTGCAACTATTCTGGATGTTGGTGAGACCACATTTGGAATATTATGTTCTGTTCTGGTCACCTCACCATAAGAAGGGTATGGAAGCATTGGAGACAGTGCAGAGGAGATTTACCATTATGCTGCCTGCTTTGGAGGGTAGGTCTTATGAGGAAAGGTTGAGGGAGCTGGGGCTTATCTCTTTGAAGTGGAGGAGGATGAGAGGCGACTTAATAAGATGATCAGAGGGATTGATAGAGTGGAAATGCAGAGTCCATTTCTTCAGATGGATGTAGCTATTACTAGGGGGCATAACTATAAGGTTCATGGTGGGAGATATAGGAGGATGTCCTATTCTTTATTCAGAGAGTGGTTGGGGTGTGGAATTGACTGCCTGCTCTGATATTGGAGTCTGACACTTTAGGAACTTTGAAGTGGTTATTGGATAGGCACATGGAGCACACCAGAATGATAGGGAAGGGATAGCTTGATCTTGGGATTGGTCATAGCTCAGCACAACATTGAGGGCCGAAGAGCCTCTACTGTGCTGTACTGTTCTGTGTTCTAGTGTAATATCAGAGTGTTCCAATAAGGGGTGATGTTTTATAACAAGAGTGTTACAGTGAGGGGTGTGTGTTAGAATGTTGCAGTGAGAAGTGTGTGTTATATCAAAGTGTTCAAATGAGGGGTGTGTGTTATATGAGAGTGTTACAGTGAGGGGTGTGGGATTTTTCAGAATGAGGAGTGAAGTGAGGGTGTGTGTTTTGTCAAGATGTTCTAGTGAAGTCTGTGTTACATCAGAATGCTATTGTGAGGATTTTGTTATGTCAGTGCATTACACTACAAGGTGTGTTTCATATCAGTGTTACTTTGAGGGGTGCGAGTTATATTAGTGAGGGAGTGTGTGTTTTATTAAAATGTTATACTGAAGGATTTGTGTAATATTAGAATGTTTAGGGAAAGGTGTGTGTTACATCAAAATGTTCAAATGAGGGGCCTGTGTTATATCAGAGTGTCACAGTGAGAGGAATGGGATTTTTCAAAGTAAGGAGTGAAGTGAGGGGTATGTGTTATATCAAGGTGTTCTAGAATGCATCTGTGAGAGGTGTGTGTTGCACTGGAATGTTGCAGTGAGGGGTGTGTGCTATAATTTCAGTGAGAAATATGTGCTATATTAGAATATTTCAGTGAGGGATGTGTACTATATTAGAATATTTCAGTGAGGGGTGTGTGCTATATTAGAATATTTCAATGAAGGATTTAACAGTTTTGTTAAATCAGTGCATTACAGTAAGTTGTGTGTTTTATGTCAGAGTGTTATAGTGGGGAGTGTGGATGTCAGAGTGACACAATGAGAGATTTACATTATATCAGAGATTTGCAATGAGCGGTGTGTGTTATATCACAATGTTACAGTGAGTAGTTTATGTTTTATTACGATGTTAAACTAAGGAGATATTTTAAATCAGGGTGTTATAGTGAGGCCTATGGGTATATTATAGTGTTACCTGAGGGCTGTATATTATACCAGCTTACTGCCCTGAGCGTTTTGTAACATCAGTTCATTACAGTAAGGTGGGTGTGTTCTCTCCCAATGTTAGAGTAAGCGGTGTATGTTATATCAGAGTGTTCCAATGAGGGTTGTCTGTTACAACAAAGTGTTACAATGAAGAGTGTGTGTTATATCAGTGTTTTGCAGGATGAGATATGTGTTACATCAGAGTGACACATTGAGGGCTATGTGTTATATCACAGAATTACAATGAAGCATCCGTCTTTCATCACATTGATACAGTAAGGGGGTGTTTTATATCAGATGTTACAGTGAGGTGTGCAGGATTTGTGATAGTGTTACTTTGAAGGGTGTGTTTTATACCAGACTACTACAGGGAGGCTTTTGTCATATCAGTGTATTACAATAAGGAATGCATGTTCAATCAGAGTATTCCAATGAGGGGTGTCTGTTATATCACGGTGTGATGTGGAGATGCTGGCATTGGACTCGGATAAACACAGTAAGAAGTCTCACAATACCAGGTTAAAGTCCAACAGGTTCATTTGGTAGCACAAGCCACTAGCTTTTGGAGCAGTACCTCTAATGAAGGGGCAGCACTTCGAAAGCTAGTGACTTATGCTATCAAATAAACCTGTTAGACTTTAACCTGGTATCACAGTGTTACAGTAAGGGGTGTATGTTATATTAGAGTGTTCCAATAATGGTTATGTGTTATATTACAGTTAGAGTTGTCTGTTGTACAAGTGTGTCACAGTGAGGGGGGTGGAATATATCAGAGTATTACACTGAGCTGTGTGTGTTAGCTCAGAGTGTCACAATGAGAAGAATATGTAATGTCATATTGTTACAGGGGGGATATGTGTTATGTCACAGTGATGCAGTGAGATGTGTGTGTTATATCAGAGGTGAACATGAGGAATATTTCATTAAGGCATGAGTGTTGTATCAGTACTTTGCAGCGTGGGGTGTGTTATATCAAAGTGTTTAAATGAGGGATGTGTGTTATATTACAGTGTTATGGTGAGGAGTTTGTGTTATATTAGAGTTTCACTGTAAGAAGTGGGTGTTATATCAGAGCATTATAGTGAGGGGTGTGTGTTGTATCACAGTTTTACAGTGAGGAGTGTGTGTTGTATCACAGTGTTACAGTATGGGGTATGTGTTTTAATACAATATTAAAGTAAGGGGATTTTTTTTATCAGGAGGTTATTGCGAAGCATGTGGCATATATCACAGTGTTACTCTGAGGAGTGTGTGTTATACCAACTTATTGCCCTAAGTGTTTTGTAATATCAGTTCATTACAGTAAGGTGTATCAGTTATATCCCACTCAATGTTTGAGTGAGAAATGTGTTATATCAATGTTTTGCAGTGTGGGGCGTATGTTAAATCAGAGTGATACATTGAGGGCCATGTGTTATATCACAGTATTACAATGAGGCATCTGTCTTTTAACACATTGTTACATTAAAGGGGTGTTTTATGTAAGTGTTACAGTGAGGTGCGTGAAGGGTACATGGTATACAGACTGCTACAATGAAGCTTTTGTCAAATCCATGCACTACAGTAAGCTGTGCATGTTCAATCAGTGTTCCAGTGAAGGGTGTGTGTTATATCAGAGTGTTCCAATGAGGGATGTGTATTATATTAGCGTGTCCAATGAAGGCTGTGTATTATATTGGAGAATTAGATGAAGGCTGTGTGTTATATCAGAGTTTGGCAGTGAACAGTTTACAGTGAGGGGTGTGTGTTGTGTAAGAGTGTTGTATTGAGAGATGCGTAGTATATAAGAGTGTTGCAGTGAGCATTGTGTGTAATGTCAGAGTATTATCGTGAGGGATGTGTGTTGTACCAGAATGTTGCAGTGAGGAGTTGTGTTATATAGAGTTTCACTGTGAGGAGTGGGTGTTATATCAGAGTGTTCCAGTGAGGGATGTGTGTTATATCAGAGTGTTCCAGTGAGGGATGTGTGTTATATCGGAGTGTTCCAGTGAGGGATGTGTGTTATATCAGAGTGTTCCAGTGAGGGATGTGTGTTATATCGGAATGTTCCAGTGAGAAATGTGTGTTATATCGGAGTGTTCTAGTGTGAGTTGTGTGTTATGTCTGAGTGTTCCAGTGAATTATGTGTGTTTTATCAGAGTATTCCAGTGAGGGGTTTGTGTTATATCGGAGTGTTCCACTGAAGGATGTGTGTTATATCAGAGTGTTCTGCTGAGGGGTTTGTATTATATTAGAGTATTCCAGTGAGGGATGTGTGCTATGTCAGAGTATTCTTGTGTGGGTTGTGTATTATATCAAAGTATTCCAGTGAGTGATGTGTGCTATGTCAGAGTTGAGTTCCAATGAATGGTGTGTTTTGTATAGAACATTCCAGTAAGGATAGTGTGCTATATCAAAGTGTTGTAGTGAGAGGTGTGTGTTCTATCAAAGTGTGCCAGTGAGGGGTGTGCATTGTATCAGAAAGTTGGGTGAAGGATATGTTATATCAGAGTTTCATGGTGAGAGGTGTGTGCTATATCAGAGTATTCTAGTGAAGGGTATGTATTATATTAGAGTGTTGCAGGTAGAGGTGTGTGTGAGATCAGTTTGTTTTAAGGAGGGGTATGTGTTATTTCAGAGTATTACAGTCAGGGATGCGTGTTATATCAGAATGTTAGGGTGAGGGGTGTGCATTATATCAGTGTTTTCCAGTGAGACATGTGTATTGTATCAAAGTGTTCCAGTGAGGGGTGTGTGTTATATCAAAGTGTTCGAGTGAGGTAGTATGTTATATTAGAGTGTTCCAGTGAGGGGTGTGTATCACATCAGGCTGTTACAGTGAGGTTTGTCTGGTTATATCAGAATATCACAGTGAGGGATGTGTGTTGTATCAGTGTTACAGTGAGCTGTGTGTAATATCCACACATTCCAGTGTAGGGGTGTGTTATATCCAGGTGTTAAAACGGGAGTTTCTTATATCACAATGTTTCAGTGAAAGATGTGTGTTATATCAGTGTTACAATGAGTTATGTGTTACATCCTCACGTTGTACTGCAGGATGTGTGTTATACTAAAGTGTTAATATGAGGGTGTGTTATATCACAGTGATGCAGTAGGGGTTGTGTGTTATATTAAATTGTTACTGTGAGAGGTGTTTCAGTGAGTGTTGTGTGTTATATCAGTGTTTTGCAGTGTGGGTGTGTTATATCAAAGTGCTTAAGTGCGGCATATGTTGTGTATCATTATGATACAGTCAGGGGTGTCTTATATCAGATTGTTCCAGTGAGGGGTGTGTGCTATGTCAGAGTATTATTGTGTGAGTTGTGTATTATATCAGTGTATTGCAGTGAGGGGTTTGTGTTATATCTGAGTATTCCAGTGAGGGATGTGTGTTATATCAGAGTGTTCCAGTGAAGTATGTGTGTTTTATCACAGTGTTCCGGTGTGTGTTGTGTGGTATATCAGAATGTTCTAGTGAGGAATGTGTGCTATAACAGAGTGTTTCAGCGTGGGTTGTGTGTTAGAGTGTTCCAGTGAAGATTGTATGTTACATCAGAGTATTCCAGTGAAGGGTTTGTGTTATGTCAGAGTGTCCCAGTGAGGGGTGTATATTATATCAGAGTGTTCCTGTATGAGTATATGTTACATCAGGGTATCCCAGTCAAATGTGTGAGTTGTATCAAAGTATTCCGATGAAATATGTGTGTTGCATCAGAGTGTTCCTGTGAGGGGTTGTGTGTATTATATCAGATGTTCCAGTGAGGACTGTCTGCTATATCTGTATGTTCCAGTGAGGGGTTGTGTTGTATCAGTATGTTCCAGTGAGGGTTGTGTGTTATATCAGAGTGTTCCAGTGTGGGTTGTGTGTTATACGAAGTATTTCAGTGAGGAGTGTGTGCTATATCAGAATGTTCCAGTGTGGGTTGTGTGTTATAGCAGTGTTTTCCAGTGAAGGTTGTATGTTATATCAGAGTGTTCCAGTCAGAGGTTTGTGTTATATCAGAATTTTCCAGTGAGGGTTTGTGTTATGCCAGAGTGTCCCAATGAGAGATGTGTATTACATCAGAGTGTCCCAGTGAGGGATGTGTGTTATATCAGAGTGTTCCAGTGAGAGATGTGTGTTATATCAGTGTCCCAGTGAGGGATATGTGTTATATCAGAGTGTTCCAGTGAGGGATGTGTGTTATATTGGAATGTTAGGGTGAGGGGTGTGCATTATATCAGTGTATTCCAGTGAGACATGTGTATTGTATCAGAGTGTTCCAGTGAGGGGTGTGTGTTATATCAGAGTGTTCCAGTGAGGGATGTTTGTTACATCGGAGTGTTCCAGTGAGAGATGTGTGTTATATCAGTGTTCCAGTATGAGTTGTGTGTTATGTCAGAGTGTTCCAATGAATTATGTGTGTTATATCAGAGTGTTCCAGTGAGAGGGTATGTGTTATATCAGAATATTCTTGATGTGGTTGTTTATTATATTAGAGTATTCCAGTGAGGAGTTTGTGTTATATCAGAGTGTTCCACTGAGGAATGTGTGTTATATCAGAGTGTTCTGCCGAGGGGTTTGTGTTATATCTGAGGGATGTGTGTTATATCAGAATGTTCCGCTGAGGGGTTTGTGTTATATCAGAATATTCCAATGAGGGATGTGTGCTATGTCAGAGTATTCTTGTGTGGGTTGTGTATTATATTAGAGTATTCCAGTGAGGGATGAGTGCTATGTCAGAGTATTGTTGTGTGGGTTGTGTATTATATCAAAGTATTCCAGTGAGAGGTGTGTGTTATAATCAGAGTGTTCTAATGAGTAGTGTGTTTTATATAGAACATTCCAGTAAGGAGAGTGTGCTATATCAAAGTGTTATATTGAGAGGTGTGTGTTTTATCGAAGTGTTCCAGTGAGGGGTGTGCATTGTATCAAAGGGTTAGGGTGAAGGATATGTTATATCAGAGTTTCGTGGTGAGAGGTATGTGCTATATCAGAGTATTGTAGTGAAGGATATGTATTATATTAGAGTGATGCAGTTAGAGGTGTGTGTGAGATCAGATTGTTTTAAGGAGAGGTATGTGTTATATCAGAATATTCCAGTCAGGAATGCGTGTTATATTAGAATGTTAGTGTGAGGGGTGTGCATTATATCAGCGTATTCCAGTGAGACATATGTATTGTATCAGAGTGTTCCAGTGAGGGGTGTGTGTTATATCAGAGTGTTCCAGTGAGGTAGTGTGTTATATTACAGTGTTTCAGTGAGGGGTGTGTGTTGTATCAGTGTTACAGTGAGCTGTGTGTAATATCCACACATTCCAGTGAGGGGCTGTGTTATATCCAGGTGTTAAAAGAGGGTGTCTTATATCACAGTGTTGCAGTGAAGGATGTGTGTTATATCAGTGTTACAATGAGTTACGTGTTACATCCTCACATTGTACTGCAGGATGTGTGTTATATCAAGGTGTTAATGTGAGGGTGTGTTATATCACAGTGATGCATCGGAGGTTATGTGTTATATTAAATCGTTACTGTGAGAGGTGTTTCAGTGAGTGTTGTGAGTTACATCAGTGTTTTGCAGTGTGGGTGTGTTATATCAAAGTGTTTAAGTGCCGCATATGTTGTACACCATTATGTTACAGTCAGGGATATCTTATATCAGATTGTTCCAGTGAGGGGTGTGTGCTATGTCAGAGTATTATTGTGTGGCTTGTGTATTATATCAGACTATTCCAGTGAAGGGTTTGTGTTACATCAGAGTGTTCCACTGTGGGTTGTGTGTTTTATCAGAGTGTTCCTGTGTGTGTTGTGTGATATATCAGAGTGTTCTAGTGAGGGATGTGTGCTATATCAGTGTTCCTGTGTGGATTGTGTGTTAGAGTGTTCCGGTGAAGATAGTATGTTAAGTCCGAGTGTTCCAGCGAGGGGTTTGTGTTATATCAGAGTTTTCCAGTGAGGGGTTTGTGTTATGTCTGTGTCCCAGTGAGGGGTGTATATTATATCAGAGTGTTCTTGTATGGGTGTGTGTTATATCAGAGTATTCCAGTGAAGTGTGTGTGTTATATTAGAGTTTTCCAGTGAGGGATGTATGTTATAACAGAGTGTTTCAGTGAGGGGTTTGTGTTAAATCAGAGTGTTCAAGTGTGTGTTCTGTGTTTATATCAGAGTGTTTCAGTGTGAGTTATGTTTTATATCAGAGTGTTCCACTGAGGGGTTTGTGTTATATCAGAGTTCCAGTGAAGTGTGTGTGTTATATATAGGGAGAAGTGTTATAGGGAGAGGTGTGTTTTCTAGCAAAGTGTTCCAGTAAGGGTATGCTATGTCAGAGTATTCTACTGTGGATTGTATGTTATATCAGAGCGTTCCAGTGAAGGTTGTGTGTAATGTCAGAGTATTCTTGTATGGATTGTGTATTATATCAGAGCGTTCCAGTGAGGGGTGTGTGTTATATCAGAGCGTTCCAATAAGGAGTGAGTGCTATATCAGAGTGTCACAATGAGAGATGTATATTCTATCAAAGTGTTCAGTGAGGGTGTGCATTGCATCAGAGTGTTAGGCTGAAAGTTGTCTTATATCAGAGTTTTGCAATGAGGGGTGTGTACTATATCAGAGGGATATTTTTATATCAGAGTGTCACAGTTAGGGGTGGATGTTATATGAGTTTGTTCTAGTGAGGGATGTGTTTTATATTAGAATGTTAGGGTAAGTGGTGTGTGTTATATCAGTGAGTTCCAGTGACAGGTGTGTGGTACATCAGAGGGCTGCAGTGAGGGTTGTGTGTTATATCAGAGTGTTCCAGTGAGGGGAATATCTTATGTCAGTGTTCCAGTGACAGGTGTGTGTTATATCAGGGTGTTCCAGTGAAGGATTTGTTTTATACCAGAGTGTTCCTGTGAGGGATGTGTGTTAAATCAGATTGTTCCAGCATGGGTTGTGTGTTATATCAGTGTGTTCCAGTGAGGGGCTTGTGTTATGTCAGAGTGTTCCAGTAAGGGGCTTGTGCTATATCAGAGTGTTCAGTGTGGGTTGTGTATTATATCAGAGTATTCTAGTGAAGTGTGTGTGTTACATCAGAGTATTCTTGTATGTGTTGTGTATTATATCAGAGTGTTCCAGTATTGTTTGTGTGTTACATCAGAGTGTTCCAGTGTGGTTGTGTATTATATCAGAGTATTCCAGTGAAGTCTGTGTCTCATATCAGAGTGTTCCAGTGAAGGGTTTGTCTTATATCAGAGTGTTCCAGTGAGGGGTTTGTGTTACATCAGAGTTTTCCAGTGAGGAGTGTATATTGTAACATAGTGTTCTGTGAGGTGTGTGTGTTATATCAGAGTGTTAGGGGGAGAGATGTGTTATATCAGAGTGTTCCAGTGTGGAGTGTGTGTTATATCAGCGTATTCCAGTGAAGGGTGTGTGTTATATCAGAGTATTCCAATGAAAAGTGTGTGTTATATCAGAGTATTTCAGTGAGGGGTGTGTTATATCAGAGTGTTCCAGTGAGGTGTTTGTGTTATATCAGAGTGTTCCAGTGAGGGGTATGTGTTATATCAGAGTGTTATAGGGAGAAGTATGTTTTCTATCAAAGTGTTCCAGTGAGGGTGTGCTATGTCAGAGTATTCTACTGTGGGTTGTGTGTTATTTAAGGATATTGCAGTGAGGGATGTGGGTTATGTTAGAGTGAACCAGCGTTATGTGTTTATATCTGAGTATTCCAGTGAAGGATGTGTGTTATGTCAGTGTTCCAGTGACGGGTATTTGCTATGTCAGAGTGTTCCAGTGAGGGTTGTGTGTTATATCAGAGTATATTAGTGTAGGTTATGTTTTATATCAGAGTATTCCAGAGAGTCTACCTGTGACTTAAATATATTCAACAAGGTAGCCTCCACCACTTCAATGGGCAGAGAATTCCAGAAATTTACACCCTTTGAGTGAAGTAGTTCATCCTCAACTCTGTTCTAAACTGCCCCTCCTTATTTTGAGGCTGTGCCCTCTAGTTCTGATTTCTTTTCTAAGCGGAAAGAATCCCTCAACCTCGACCCTATCTAGCCCCTTCATTTTCTTGTAAGTCTCTATAAAATCCACCCCCCCCTCAGCCTTCTAAACTCCAGTAAGTACAGGCCCAGTCTATTTAATCTCTCCTCATTTAAGCTAATCCCCTCATCTCCAGTATCAGCCTAGTGAACCTTCTCTGCACTCCCTCCAAGGCCAATATATTCTTTCACAAATAAGGGGACCAAAACTACATACAGTACTCCAATTGCCGTCTCACCAGTGCCTTGTACAGTTGCAGCAAGACCTCCCTGCTTTTATATTCAATGCCCCTCGCAATAAAGGCCAACATTCCATTCCTGTAGACTGAGTTTTTGTGATTCATGCACAAGGATTCCCAGGTCCCTCTGCACAGCAGCATGTTGCAACTTTTCACCATTTAAATAATATTCCATCCTATTATTGTTTCTATTAAAGTGGATAACCTCACATTTGCTAACATTATACTCCATCTGCCAGGTTGTCGCCCACTCACTGAGCTTATCCAGATCTCGCTAGAGACTTTCCGCGACCTCCAAAAACAATTCGTTTTTCCACTCATCTTTGTGTCATCAGCAAATTTTATTACCCTACACTCAGATCATCTATGTATATGGTAAACAGTTGAGGACCCAGCACTGATCCCTGCAGCATGCCACTAGTCACCAACTGCCAACCAGAAAAGTACCCATTGATTCCAACTCTCTGCTTCCTGTTAGATAGCCAATCCTCAATCCATGCTAATACTTTACCCCCAACTCCGTATACCCTAACATTCTGCAGCAACCTTTTGTGAGGCATCTTATCGAACGCCTTCTGGAAATCTAAAAACACCACATCCACTGATTCCCCTCTGTCTACTGCACTAGTCACATCTTCATAAAAATCTAGTAAATTTGTTAAATGCAACTTCCCCTTCACGAATCCGTGCCGTGCCTGTTTGATCGAACCGTTCTTTTCTAGGTGTTCTGCTATTTCTTCTTTAATGATGGATTCTAGCATTTTTCCAACTAAGGATGTTAAGCTAACTGGCATGTAGTTACCTGCCTTTTGTCTGCTACCTTTTTTAAATAGCGGCGCAACAGTAGCTGTTTTCCAATCCGCTGGCACTTCCCCAGAGTCCAGCAAATTTTAATAAATAATTATTAACGCATCTGCTATTACTTCTGCCATTTTTTTCAGAACCCTGGGATGCATTCCATCTGGTCCCAGGGACTTGTCTACCTTCAGTCCCGTTAGTCTACCACATACTACCTCTCTAGTAACATTAATTGTATTAAGGACCTCATCTCCTACCAACCCTCTATCTTTAATATTCGGTAAGCTATTTGTGTCCTCCTCTGTGAAGACCGACACAAAAAACTTATTTAAAGCTTTAGCCATTTCCTTGTTTCCCACCATTAAATCCCCCGTCTCATCCTCCAAAGGACCAACATTCACTCTAGCCAGTCTCTTCTTCTTTATATATTTGTAAAAACTTTTACTATCATTTTTTTATGTTTAGAGCTAGTTTCATACTCTATCTTTCCTTTCTTTATCACGTTCTTAGATTTTCTTTGTTGTTTTTTAAACTTTCCCAATCTTCTAATTCCCCACTATTTTTAGCCACTTGGTACACATCAGTTTTTAATTTAATATTCTCCTTTATTTCCTTCAATATCCTTGGCTGGTTATCCCTTTTCTTACAGTCCTTCTTTATCACCGGAATATTTTTCTGCTGAGTACTGAAAAAGATCTCCTTAAAAATCCTCCATTGTTCCTCAGCTGTCCTACCAACCACTCTGCGGCCCCAATCTACATTAGCCAATTCCACCCTCATCTTATCATACTCCCCTCTGTTCAGGCAGAGGACTGGTTTGGGACCCTACTTTCTCACCCTCCACCTAAATCAGAAATTCAACCATATTGAGATCACTCGTCCCAAGAGGATCCCTCACAAGAAGATCCCTAATTCTATCTGCCTCATTACACAGTATCAAATCTAAGATAAGTCGCTCCCTTGTAGGTTCCATTACATACTGTTCAAAGAAACTATCCCGACAGCATTCCAAGAACTCATTAACTCTTTCTCAAGCCCACCGTGTCCAACTTGAGTCAACCAATCAATATGAAGGTTAAAATCCCCCATAATTATCGCCATTCCGTTTTTGCATGCATCAATTATTTGCTTGTTTATAGCCCGCCCCACCTCAAAGTTATTATTTGGGGGCCTATAGTCCACACCCACCAGTGACTTTCTCGCCTTATTATTCCTTATCTCCACCCACAAAGATTCCGCATTTTGCTCTTTGGACCCTATATCTTCTCTTACTACCGCCCTGATATTATCCTTTATTAACGGAGCTACCCCACCTCCTTTTTCTTCTTATCGTTCCTAAATGTCTGATACCCCTGGGTATTCAGTTCCCAGTCCCAGTCACTCTGCAATCACATTTCCGTAATGGCCACTAGATCATACTCATTTGTGCTTATTTGTGCCATCAACTCATTCACTTTGTTTTAAATGTTTCATGCATTCAGGTAAAGTAACTTTATACGAGCCTTTATCTGGACCCGATTTGTAGAAACACTACTAACCTCTCCCATGCCCCCTATTCCTTTAATTAGTGGAATGTCCTCAACATTAACCTGCACTCGTACCCTCTCCTTTACTTTTGATTTTGTAATTCCCCCTACCCCTGCACCCTCCCCTCCTCCCACTAATTAGTTTAAAGCCCTATCTACAGCCCTAGTTATACAATTCACCAGGACTGTGGTCCCAGCACGATTCAGATGAAGACCATCCCATCTGAACAGGTCCCATTTGCCCCAATACTGGTGCCAATGCCAGTATTGAATTCGAACCCATTCCTCCCACACCAATCTTGAGCCACACATTCACCTTCTTAATCCTATTGACCCTGTGCCAATTTGCACGTGGTTCAAGTAGTAATCCAGAGTGTTATATCACAGTGTTATTGTGAGGGGTGTGTGTTATATCAGAGTGTTCCAGTGTGGGTCTTGTATTATATCAGAGTTCCAGTGTGGGCTGTGAGTTATATCAGAGTGTTGCAATGAGTGGTGTGGTTATGTTAGTGTGTTACAATAAAGTGTTTTTTTATATCAGAGTTTCACAATGAGGTGTGTGGGATTTGATATAGTGTTCCTGTAGGGGTGTGTGTTATATCAGAATGTTGCAGTGTGGGGTGTGTGTTATATCAGACTGTTCCAGTGTGTGGGGGTATGTCTTATATCAGAGTGTTCCAGTATGGGGGTGCCTTATATCAGAATGTTCCGGTGACGGCTTTGTGTTGTATCATAGTGTTCCAGTGAATGGTATATGTTATATCAGAGTACTACAGTGAGGGGTGTGTGTTATATCATAGTATTGCAGTGAGTGTGTGTGTTATATCAGAGTGTTTCAGTGAGGAGTGTGCATTATATCAGAATGTTACAGTGAAGGTGTCTGTTATATCAGTGTTTTTCAGTGAGGGGTGTGTATTATATCAGAGTGTTCCAGTGAGTGAAGTCTGCTATGCCAGAGCATTCTAATGTGGGTTGTGTGTATTATCGGAGTATTGTAGTAAAGTGTGTGTTTATATCAGACTGCTCCAATGAGGGGCGTGGTTACATTAGCATGTTACAATAAGATGGTGTTTCATATCAGAATTTCACAATGAGTATGTGGGATTTGTCACTGTAGGGACGTGTGTTATATCAGAGTGTTGCAGTGTGGGGTGTGTGTTATATCAGAGTGTTCCAGTGTGGGGGTATGTCTTATATCAGAGTGTTTAATGAGGGATTTGTGTGATATCAGAGTGTTCCAGTGAGAGGTTTGTGTTGTATCAGAGTGTTCCAGTGAGGCATGTCTATAATATCAGAGTGTTCCATTGAGGTGTGTGCATTATATCAAAATGTTAGGGTGAGGGATGTGTGTAATATCAGTGTGTTCTAGTGAAGGGTGTGTAGTATATCAAAATATCCCAGTGTGGGGTGTGTATTATATCAGATTGCTGAATTGAGGTTTGTGTGTTATATCAAGTGAGGAAATGAGAGGTGTGTGTTGTAACAGAGTATTCCAGTGAGAGATGTGTGTTCTATCTGAGTGAACCATCAAGGGCTATGTGTTATATCAGAGTGTTCCAGTGAGGCATGTGTGTTATATCAGCATATTACAGTGACAAGTGTTAGTTATATTAGAGTGTTCCAGGGAGGGATATACAGTATATCGGAATGTTAGGGTGAAGGGTGTGTGTCATATCAGTGTTCTGGTGGGGGAGTGTGTGTTATATCAAGTGTTCCAGTGAGGGGTTGTGTCTTATATCAGAGTGTTCCAGTGAGGGGTTGTGTATTAGATTAGAGTGTGACAATGAGGGAGTGTGTGTTATATCAGAGTGTTCCAGTGTGGATTGTGTGTTATATCAGAGTGTTCCAATGTGGATTGTTTGTTATATCAGAGTGTTCCAATGTGGATTGTGTGTTATATCAGAGTGTTCAAGTGAGGAGATGTGTGTTATGTCAGAGTGTTCTAGTGAGGGGTTGTGTGTTATATCAGAGTGTTCTAGTGAGGGGTTGTGTGTTATGTCAGAGTGTTCCAGTGAAGAATCTGTGTTATATCAGAATATTTCAGTGAGGAGTGTTTGCTATATCAGAGTATTCAAGTGATGGGTATGTATATCAGATTGTTCCAGTGAGTGGTGTGTGCTATGCCAGAGTATTCTAATGTGGGTTGTGTGTATTATCAGAGTATTGCAGTGATGGGTGTGTGTTCTATCAGAATGCTCCAATGAGGGTGTGGTGAATTTACCGTGTTTCAATAAAGTGGTGTTTTATATCAGAGTTTCACAATGAGGTGTATGGGATTTTTGACAGTGTTCCTGTAGAGCTGTATGTTATATCAGAGTGTTGCAGTGTGGGGTGTATGTTATATCAGAGTGTTCCATGAGGCGTTTGTGTTTTACCAGAGTGTTCCATGAGGGGTTTGTATTATATCAGAGTGTTCCAGTGAGGGGTGAGTGTTACATCAGAGTATTCCAGTGAAGGGTGTGTGTTATATCAGAGTTTTCCAGCGAGGCTTGTGTGTTATATCAGAATGTTCCAGTGAGGGGTATATATTATATCAGGGTGTTCCATGAGGGGTTTGTGTTATATCAGAGTGTTCCAGTGAGGGATGTGTATTATATCAGTGTTCCAGCGAGGCATGTGTGTTATATCAGCATATTACAGCAAGGAGTGTATCAGAATTTTTATAGAGGGGTGTGCACTTTATCAAAACGTTAGAGTGAGGGGGGTGTGTTATGTCAGAGTGTTTCAATGAGGGGGTGTGTGTTACTACCAGAGTGTTCCAGTGAGCAGGTGTGTGTTATATCAGTGTTCCAGTGAAGGGTGTGTGTTATATCAAAATGTTCCAGTGAGGGGATGTGTGTTATGTCAGAGTGTGAAAGTGAAGGGTCTATTATTATCAGGGTATTCTAGTGTGGAGTGTGTATTATATCAGAATGTTCCAGTGAAGGGTGTGTGTTATATCAGAATGTTTCAGTGAGGGGTGTGTGCTATGTCAGAGTATTCTAGTGTGGGTTGTGTGTATTATCAGAGTATTGCAGTGTGGGCTGTATGTTATTTCAGAGTATTGCAGTGAGGGGTGTGTGCTGTATCGGAATATTACAGTGATGGGTGTGTGTTCTATCAGATGCTGCAATGAGAGGCGTGGTTGTGTTAGCATGTTACAATAGGGTGGTATTTTACATCAGCATTTCACGATGAGGTGTGTGTGATTGCTCACAGTGTTCCTGCAGGGGTGTGTGTTATATCAGAATGTTCAAGTAAGGGAGATTTGTTATATCAGAGTTCCAGTGAAGGATGTGTGCTATATCAGAGTGTTCCTGTGAAGGGTATATGTTATATTAGAGTGGTCCAGTGAGGGTTGTGTGTTATGTCAGAGTGTTCCGATGTGGGTTGTATGTTATGTCAGAGTGTTCCAGTATGGGTTGTGTGTAATATCAGAGTGTTTCAGTGAAGTGTGTGTGTTATATCAGAGTGTTCCAGTGAATGATATGCATTATAACAGAGTGTTCCAGTGCGGAATGTGCATTACATCAGAGTGTTCCAATGAGGGGTGTGCGTTCTTTCAGGATGTCACAGTTAGGGATGTGAGTTATGTCAGAGTGTTTGGATGAGGGCATGGGTTATATCAGAGTGTTAGAATGAAGGTGTGTGTGATATATCAAAATGTTTCAGTGAGTGATGAAACACTTTTATATCAGAGTGTTTTTGTTATACCATAGTGTTGTAGTGAGAGATGTGTGTTATATCGAAGTGTCACAATGAGGATTGTGTGTTACTTCATACTGTCGCAGGATGAGGATATCGGTTGTATCAGAGTGTTAAGATGAGGGTGTGTTATATCAGTGTTAGGAAGAGAGTGGTATGGGTTATATCACTGTTAGGATGAAAATGTGGGTTATATCAGAGTTTTACATTGAGGAATGTATGTTATATCAGAGTGTTAGGATGAAGATATGGGTTATCTCGAAGTGTTAGGATGAGAGTGTATGTTATATTAGAGTCTTAGGATGAGGATGTGGATTATATTAGTGAGGGTTATGTGTTATGTCATGATGTTCTAGGTGGGGTGTGTGTTATATCAGAGTGTTAGGATAGGAGTGTGTATTAATTCAGAGTATTTACATTGATAAGTTTCTGTTTCTTTTCAAACTTCCCTCAGGATGTCGCTGACAGGTTTGGCAGCGAGTTTAGGATCTGACAACAAGTTGATTTGGAAGTTAGGATGTTGAAGCGGTCACCGCGGCAGGAGTGGGAATGACACTGACCAATTGTTGTTTTTTGCTCGCATGTTAACCTAATCACAGCTTGCTGCTTGTATTCAATGGGTTCAGAGGTTCTTCCTCCCCCTCTCTATTCCTCGCTGTCTTGCCCTTCGACTGTCCTTCCCGACCCCAGCTCCCATTTTCCACGCTCTCTCTGCAGCCGCTCCTAATGTCTTTAGCTCCTGCCGTTAAATTGAAACCTTCTGCAGAAGTGGCTGGATCAATAGCAGCTTTCCCTTTCACCCAGTGCGTGTAGCAACCTCTGACCTCCCCACGCTTGCCTCTGGATGTGCATGGACATGTGTAGTTGATATAAATCTCGAATAAATACTGCTATCGTATATTGCCAATAACGAGTGCCCTGAGGCAAGGTGTCAGTCACACCCTGTATGCACGGCCTGAATACATCTCAGCTCATTTACTGGTTTCGTTCATAAAACCATTCAGTGCAGGAGGAGGCCATTTGGCCCATTTTACCTGTCCTGCATTTTTTCTCCTTCCAATATTTATTCGATTTCCTTTGGAACGTTAAAATCTGCTTTCAGTCAGACCACAGGAAGACATTCAGCAAAAAAATCTTCCTTAGCCCAGCAGCAGCAGCACCACCACCACGCCATCCGCCCCCCCGATAGTTTTGTCGATCTTCTTAAATCTGTGTCCTCTGATTACCCACCCTCCCTCTGTCAGTAGAAGCATCTCATTCTCTCAAAAAAGCTCCTTCATCATTACAAACTCCTGTATTTAATTTCACTTTAACCCTTTACACTCTAAAGAGAACAATCCCAGCTTCTTTCCTTGACAATTGAAGGCTCTCATCTCCTATGGCATTCTGTAACTCTCCTCTGTTCTTTCTCAAAGGCCTTCATCCTAAATTGTTATACAAAGAACTGGCCACAGGTTCAAAATCAGTAAGGGAATCAATGGTTATGGGGATAAAGTAGGAAAGTGTATTGAGGATTATCATATCAGATCAGTCGTGATCTCACTGAGCGCAGAGTAGACATAGTGGCCAAATGGCTGCCTTATGCTCTTACGTCTTATCTTATAATATTCCAGCTGGTATCCTGGATCAGTAGTTTAGCTTTCTTACTTTCATACTCTATTTGTAAAATCCAGGATCCCTTTGACCTTTTTAAGAATTGTATCAACTTGTCCTGCCACTTTAAAAAGATTTGTGTAGCTGCACCTCCCCAGGTCCCTATGCATACGCATGCATGCACTCACCCACTCACACCATCTTTCTCACACTCTGGTTTTCTTTCTCTCTGACACACACTTCTGCTCTCATGCTGCTCACTACACACTTCGCAGGCATCAGGCCAGCCTTCACCTGTTGGGCTGAATTTTCATGTATTTTATCCTAAATGCCATTAATAACACAGTTAAAGCATTTCCAATGAGAAAAGCCACACTCGCCTAACTGTGGAATATTTAACTCTGGAGGAGTCACAGCTCAGTCCAATTTCTGTCCTCCACCAATGTCTGCACAGACACACCACTTCTCAGCCTCGGCCGCTGATCCAGGAGGAGAAACCACATCAACAGGAGGAGACTATTCAGCTCCACAGGCCTCTCCACCATTCAATTAAATCATGGGGCTGACTTGCACGTGAGTCACGTTTATCTGGTCCCTGCTCCATATCCTTGAACATCTTTATCCAACAGTTCTTTTTGCATCTCCGACATGAACCAGATTCCACGGGGAGGTGTAGGCCTCTTCCCCATAGAATCCAGTATCTTTTGAGGCAAGAGTTCCTGATTTCCTCTCCACTTTGCATGAAAAATTTCTGTCTCAAATAACCTGGCTTGCATGTTAAGATAGTGTTCCTTTGCTCTCCTGGTAAGGGAAATAGTTTCTCTCCTGCCTACCTTCTCAAACCTTTCATCATTGTAAACATTTTGACTAGATCATCCATCAAATCCCTTCCCTCACCCCAGCAATACAACCCAGATCCCAAGTTTATGCAACCTGTCCCCATCTTTAACCCTTTATCCTGATGTATCACCAAGACTAATAAATTCTTCTAAAGGCTCAAAACTGGACACAACACAGCAGATATGGTCTAACCAAGACTATATAATTGAGGGATAATATTTTCCCCTCTGTATTCCAGTCCTGTCAAAAAAATCAGCATTCTTTGAAACACTGATTAATCTTTATACTTCTCTACTTGCTATTAGTATTTTACATATATGGACACACAAATCTCTCTACTCCTCCACTGAAGAATATTTTGACTAATTTCTTTTGAGACTCAAAGAGAATCTCACACATTCCAACATTGTATTCCAGGCCTTTTGGCTAAGATCAAGTGTTTGGTCAAATCAAGCCCAAAATGAGGTGCAACTTATCTTGTCAGCTTGGATCTTGTCTGTCTGTTATGGGGACCATGAATTGGATTCTATTTAAATTTGGTTTTTGGAGCGATCAAGGAAATGGATTCAGGTCTGCCAAGTCCATTCTGAACATTGGTTTTGTATCTTTAAGGATGGAGTAAAAAACGTTTTACTCCAACTTTCATGGTTTTTTTCCATTCACTTAGTCTGTCTGTAACTTCCTTCTGCCAGTCACAATGAATCTAGTGTCTCTTGTAAACCTGCATATACATATACAATGCTTTATTCCTTCATCCAAATGATTCATATTCACACCAACAACTGAGATTTTCTGTTTGTCCCATGCTGCCAATCAAAGATCAAACTTCTTTGCTATCTGTCTCTTTCTTCCATCTATAGAGTGATAATTACAAACGTCTTGCCAGTGCTAGCACATTGACTTATCCACTTAGTTCGATTCTGTATCTCTTTTCCTATATACTCTTCTTTTTCAGGGACTAATCCAGTTCACTTTTGAAATTTATTCTTGAACCTGCTTCAATCACATATTCAGATGACACATTCTAGATAATAACTCCTGAAAAAAATCTCATTTCCCCACATCACACCTGTTTTTTTTAACCAACAATTCTCAAACTGCTCCCTCAACACAGAGCTGATCTACAGACAGTCTCTCTGCAGCCATTGCTGCATAAAATCTTCCTTCAAATGGCTCACTGTTGCTTGTTCTACCCTTATGGTAAACTTCCAAATGTCCAGTCAGTCCAACTGCAGCCCAATTCCTTCTTGTGCGCAGCAGGAGAGAAGAGAGTTCCAGCTCACATCTACTTTATTATATCTGGGCAAATAGGAGATGGCAAAATCCCACACCATCCTCAGCCTTATTATTTTGTATATCCCTAAAATTGCTCATTCTTGGGACAACTGAGACAGAGCAAGGATGGTAGAGAGAAACTGCTCACTGAATCCAGACATGCCAAAAACCAGATTGAACCGAGATACCTAAAAACTGCAGCCTGAACCCAGGCACCCCAAAAACCAGACTGCAATCCCAGGAATCAGCCTGGTAAACCTTCCCTGCACTCCCTCAAGGGCAAGAACATCCTTCCTCAGAAAAGGAGACCAAAAACTGCACACAATATTCTAGATGTGTATAATTTGGGTAAAAGTGAGATTATTCACTTTGGAAGCAAAAACAAGAAGACAGATTACTACCTAAATGGCTGTAAATTGGGAGAGGAAAGTATGCATAGGGTTGTGGGAGTCTTTGAGTACCAGTCGCTAAAGGTAAGTGTGCAGATGCAGCAGGCAACAAAGAAGGCAAATGGATTGTTGGCCTTCATTGTGAGAGATTTAGAGTACAGGAGCAGGGATGAGTTGTTGCAATTATACAAGGTCTTAGTGAGGCAACACCTAGAATATTGTGTGCAGCTTTGCTCTTCTTGAGTGTAGCAAAGACTAATGCCAGGGATTGCAGGACTGATGTATCAGGAAAGATTGGATAAGTTAGGATTGTATTTGCTTGAGTTCAGACGAATAAGGGGAGATTTCATAGAGACTAATAGAATTCTACTAGATAGAGTAGATGCAGGTAGGATGTTCCTAATGATGGGGAGTCCAGAACTAGGAGTCACAGTCTGAGGGTTCAGGGTAGGCCATTTAGGACGGAGTTGAGGAGACATTTTTTCATCCAAAGAGTGGTGAGCTTGTAGAATTCATTACCATAGGAGGTAGTTGATGCCAAAACATTGTATTTATTCAAATGGCAACTGGATATAGCACATGGGGTGAATGGGATCAAAGGTTGTGGGAAGAAGGCAGGATTAGATTACTGAGTTAATGATCAGCCATGATCATGATGAATGGTGGAGCAGGCTCGAAGGACTGAATGGCCCTCTCCTGCTCCTATCATCTAGGTTTCTGTGCCAAAAGACTGAATGCACAGACTGAATTCAGAAACCCCAAAAACCACAGACTGAACCCAGATACACCAAAAACCAGATGGAACCCAGACACCCTAAAAACCATAGACTGAATGCAGACACCCCAAAAACCAGACTGGATCCAGACACCTCAAAAACCATAGACTGAAGCCAGAAACCCCAAAAAACACAGGCTAAACCCAGGTACCACAAAAACTGCATACTGAACCCAGAAACCCCAAAAACCAGACTGAACCCAGACACCCCAAAAACCAGACTGGATCCAGACACCACAAACACCGCAGACTGAACCCAGACACCCCAAAAACCAGACTGAACCCAGACATCCCAAAAACCAGACTGAACCCAGACACCCCAAAAACCAGACTGAACCCAGACACCCCAAAAACCAGACTGAACCCAGACACCACAAACACCGCAGACTGAACCCAGACACCCCAAAAACCACAATCTGAACTCAGTCGCTACACTGACCATGAATAATAATGAAGAGGTTTGAGACACATTCTCAGCTGTCCCTCTGAATAATTTAGTCAACACACTCCCCATGCCACAGTTCAAAGATCTTGGGTAACATTCACTGGGAAGAAGGGCCTGCTGGGAGCCATGAGGTGTCATCCTGTCATGGTGTGCTCACTTGTGTACTGAGCATGCGCAGTGTATTAATTAGCCAATCCCCCATCTCTAGACTGGTGCCAAGGAATATCAAAGAGTTCTGTGCAAGACCATGAAGTGAATTTAAATGGAAATGACAGCTCGGTAATAAGGCTTTCCATCGAACACTGCTCCCCCCTTTGGGGCAGAGAGACGACGAGAGCTTCACGCTGAAGATGTTGTTTATTTATTAGGAGTGATTGTCTGTTGTGCCAGCTCACACAGAACAGTTATTGGCAGAGTAAATCGAGTGGTAATGAACAAAAAGCATAGATTATCTCACATAAACCAAGACAGCACATCCAAATACACAACTCTGTCACTGCACCTGAAGCCTGACTGCTAGGCCTTGACGCTTATCCCCATTCCCCCAGACTTTATTACAGCTCTAAATTCCATTCCCCAAAATTAACTCATTGAATGTTATGGGGACAGGACAGAAGTCCTAATTTGTTGTTTTATTCTATATTTTTATTACCAGACCATAAGTGGTCAGCACAGAGAGCACTAACAGTCCATGAGTTAACAATTTGAATCTCCAGAGACACTAGTGTTTTATTATTGTCTCCCAGTGACTCAACTGGTGTGGTTCCATCTCAGCCCCTGGTGACGATACTTGGGATTTTACATTTGGTCTTAGGTCATTTTTGGTCAGACCAAGTGCCTGTTCCTGATCACCATCTAATATGTGTCCTGTGGGTGAGGATTGGAGGGGTGCTGCCTCTCTCCACATGATAGCCTAAAGGCATTTCATTCTCAAAATGTACTCTCTCCTTTCCTTCTCTATGAATGCTATGCTTTGTCTGTGTAGTGCACAAGAAACAGTAATTTTCACTGTAACCCCATACATATGATAATAATAAATCACGTCAAATGGGTCCTGAGAGGGAGTGAGCCAGAAACTGTTCCTCCACTTTTGTAACCACCTTCAGTCTCACAATCTCCAAAATCTCGGCATTTCTCCAATTCTAGCTTCTTGCACGTTCTTCACTTTCTTTGTCCCAGTGTTTTGACTGTGCCTTTAGTAGTCTCGGTACTAGACTCTGGAATCCTCCCTATGTCCCTCCGTCTTTCCTTTAAGACCATCCTTAAGACCCATCTGGACACTTGTCTTAATGTCTCCTTAGCTGGTTCAGTGTCAAATGTGCACCTAAATGATGCGCCTTTGGATTGTTTAATTATGTTAAAGCTGCTATATAAATGCAGGTTGTCATGGTTAAAAGGGACAGGAAAGAGCAACTGACGAAAGGAGTGAGTGATTGATCCTCGGTAAGTGTTTGTTTATCCTGTCGGATTTTGTGTTACGTCCAAGGTGCGGTCGACTACCTGACCAAGAATGTGAGCCTATCCACACAAAGGAGGATGAAGTTAAGTGAGCACTCCGCTGTCCTGGGCTTGCTGCAGGTCGAGACTGGGCAGGCTTATTGAGGACGTCCCAAGACAGCGAAACCTCACAGAGCAACAACACAAGGGAGAGAGAGACAGTCGCCTGGCGCTTTGTACCAAACAGCTAAAATTGGAGCTGAGACACCGTGGGGCAATTCTAGAGAGAAGTCAGCCTTCGCTCCTGAACATCCCGCGCCCTCTGCTGTACTCTCGGATATACTATACCCCATAAATTTTCTCATCCAAACTGCCCCCATCTCGAGCTAGATGTTTATGGTCTAGAATTGCCCTTGTAAAATTGTACAGCTCCTTCGATGACTTGTGTATTTTTTTTTTGTGAAATTTCATTCCTGCTTTGCCCACGAGCGACTTGATCCTGTGGAGACAGCTAAGCTCTGTGGCCATCTCCGCTTATGGGTACCAGCAGTAATCAAAGAGGACCAACACATGTACACGGACTCTGTGGATTGGAAATAGTAGTTGCTGATTAAACCCTCCCCATCGCAAAAGGAAACGGTTACCTTGTAGACCGCAACACTTGCAACATCTGGATTGATTGACTTTTAACCAATCGAAAATCTCGACAGCTGAACGACAAGGCGTGCGATAACCAATACTTGAAGAGAAGCAAACCTTTCAAAACTCCGATCGGTAACGATTCCAAACAGATCAAACACAACTTTTAACTCATTTTAGTTTAAGGGGAGTTTGGTTCTTTGAGAGTAAAGGGGTTGTGTTTTTGCAGGAATCTGTGTTAAAGAACCGCCATAAACAGAGACAAAGCAGTTTGGAATTTATTTCAGAGGGTGGGAAGCAGGTGAAAGGGGAAGTAAAATCTGTTTTATTAAGCAGATTTTAATTTCTTGATGCAAAGCGTCAGTTAATAGACAGTGAGACTACGGAAACATTCCAAGGTTGATCATCAACAAGGGTTCTATAATGTAAATGATCACTGCAGACTGGCACTGAATTATTATATAGTTTGTTTCTGAAATACTATTCGACATATGTTTTGAGTGTGCCCACTCTTAGCGACCTGGAGTCAATCGCACTGTTTAAATTGAATCCTGGATCTGGTATCTCTTTCTGCATTCCTGGTCTCAGATTGAAATACTCGCGGTGTTTCTTGTCTGTAACTTGTGATCCAGGAGCGCTGATAAGAACTGAGTTGGCAGCACCCAGGACAATTTGCTTCAATAAATGAGTTCCATTTTCCACACTTCAGGAACGTCAGCCTGTGGACTTTGAACTTCAGCAAGAGGGAGTGGTCAGAATCCTGCCGGACCAAATGTCCATGGACCCGTTCACACAGACAGTGCTCCAACAGAATGAGGATGTCTCCTCCCAGCCCTGCTCTCACTCAAACTCCCTCCTTTCTCTCACCAATGATCCAAAATCACATCCCTCCACCGTCCACTTCCATTCAGTCACGATGGATCCATCCATTCTCCTGGGGACCACAGTCACTTTTTCACCACGTGTACTCCAATTCAGTAAAACCCTCAACTTATTCTTCTTCAGGTGTTGAAATGAGGAAGCATTTTAAATCTTCTGTCGTAGGATGTTGGGTTCCGTGCATTTTACTGTAATTAAAAAAAAACATTTGAAGAACTTTACCAATATTCTATAGACTTTCTTGGCATGTTAAATACTGAATAACTCTTTCACTTTTCCTAAACCCCTATCTCCCCTCTCCCCTTCCTCCTCCCATCTCTGCTGTAACTTGTATTGTAGAATCATCATATGAATTTGTTAAAAATCCCAATTCTGTTTGGCTGTGTTTAGTGGAATTATTCGCTGCTTCTTGACAGATGCTACCCTCTGCTGGGCAAACTTTAACTTTAACTCACAGGAAATGCCGAGCTGTGATAGGAGCAGGCAGCTTTGCAATAGGAATACAATGTTTTCTCACTTTTTAGTTCCCCTGTTTTCCTGATCTCCCATTCCCACCCCTGCCCCACCCACAGCTTCCCTGCTGGAGGCTCAGTAACCTCACCTATGCCCACTCTTGCCACAGTGGTTAGCACTGCTGCCTCACAGCGCCAGGGACCTGGGTTCAATTTCCGACTTGGGTCACTGTGTCTCATTTGTATTTTTTCCCCATGTCTGCATGGAACTTCCTCCCACAGTCTGAAAGATGTGCTGGATAGGCACATTGACTTGGACATGCACTGGAGTGTGGTGACTAGTAGAATTTCACAGTAACTTCATTGCGGTGTTAGTGTAAGCCTCACTTATGACTAATAAATAAACTTTATTTTTACTTTACTTCTTCCTGACCAATATTGAGAAGATAATTGGTATTGTAAGATATCGCTGCCCTCAGTCAACGTTCAGACACTTCAGTTATGCAGGAAAGAGATCTGGAGAGGGAACATAGAATCCATATAGTGCAGAAAGAGGCCATTCGGCCCATTGATTCTGCATCAACTCTCCGACAGATCATCCCTCAGAGGTCCAACCCCCCCCACCCCAAAAATGGAAATATTATTCCTCCGCTCAATACTAAGAAGCCTATTTTATGTTAAGCAGACTGAATAGGCCTGATTTGTTTTCCCCATGCCCTTGTATTCAAAAAAAATTTCTAAAGTAAGCCCTTGTAAAGGAGACACTGGATTTCCCCCACACGAACTCACGGGATGACAGCCGAACAATAGAGGAGCTAAATAGCTTCCAGTTCCTAAGTTTCCATCCTCCTGCCTTTGGGCTGAGATCAGCCACCTCAGCACTGTGGTTTTCTGATTGGAATGGCTCAATCCCTGCGTGAAACATTCCAAATCCTCACGACGCCAACACCAAGTGCCAAAAATCTCAAGAGATTTTGTGCACAATTTCTCCTCTTTTAATCAGTGATTTTGTGGCTGATTTGGGGCTTGAGGGAAGGACCTAAAGAACTTTTTATTTTCTTAATTCATTTGTGGGATATGAACGTCACTGGCTGACCAGCATTTACTGTCTATCCCTACATAAAAACAAATTCCTGCAGATGCTAGAATCTGAAACCAAAGAAAAAATGGTGGAAAATCTCAGCATCTGTCAGGAGACAAAATATCTGGTGTTTCAAGTCCAGATGACCCTTTGTCAAAGCACTGCCCATCCTGGTTGCCCTTGAGAAGATGGTGGTGAACTGCCTTTTTGAACCGCTGCAGTCCATATGCTGTGAGTCGACCCACTTTGTCATTAGGAACAGAATTCCAAAATTTTGACCAAGGACAGTGAAGGAACAGTGATATATTTCCAAGTCAGGAAGGTGAATGGCTTGGAGGGGAACTTCATAGAATCATAGAAACCCCACAGCGCAGAAGGAACCATTTGGCCCATCCAGTCTGCATTGACTTTCTGACAGAGCATCTTTACCCAGACTCTACCCCCATAATTCCACATTTACCCTACTAATCCCCCTAACCTATACATCTTGGGACACTAAGAGGTAATTTAGCATGGCCAATTCACCTAACTTGAGCTATAAATAACAAAATAGACTGTCATTGCCTTCGCTCAGCTGCCTTACCCAAATAAACAGTCTCTTTTCCTGCTCTTCCAATTTTTAGAATGAATAAGCAAAAGAAAAGAACTGACTTTTCATGCCCCTTTGATTTTTCTTCCCCTGAGTTGTTTGCAGAACAGTCCAGGAGGTAAATCTTCAATTCCTGGAGCTTCCCAAACTAACCTGAAAATTCCCGGGCAAACCCACAGCTCCCCGGGCTAAACTGGAGATACCTGGGATAATCTGGAGCTTTCCAAGCAAATATGCAGCCTTCTGGGATAACCTGGAAACTCCCACACAAACCTGGAATTCATGGATTACTTGGAGAATTGATGAGCCCCATTGCAGTTTATCATGGGGTGTTACGTGGGGTGGCAGAGGATTGTGGGGTCAGCAATGTAGCCCCTGCCATAGCTGATGAAAATCCAGGTTATAATGTATATAAGGTTCAATATCTAAAAGCCTGAGCTCTGGAATTTGGTTTATGGGCCTCAGTGTTCCACTTTGGTCTTTCATTTAAAGCACCTCTTAATTCCATTAAACATCCAGCCTAGTTCATTCTTGCACCATTAACAGACCCTTCAACTCACCCCTCACTCCCTTCCCTGACCCCTGTCTCTATAAGCTTCTGTGCTTGTTTCCTATAATTTGATTCAGCATGTGTGTATATAAAACCACTGCATAATTTATTCTGCTACGTTGTTAATTATAGAGTAGATGGGAACCTGTACTCGCATTTACATACAGTCAGTAGATGTCTGGCTATGTAACCTGCTATAATTGTTATCTCATTAAAGGTTAACTGAAACTAGCCAGTTCCACAGGATGTGTGTGTTTATGTGTTTGTATGTGTCTAACACCAACACCAAATCAGATATCCCTCCCTCTATTCCAGTGCATGAAAGCAAAAATGAAGGTGGCAGGTTATGCATCCAGAGAAAGGAAACAGTGGTCAGTCGCTGGGCAACTGAGACGGAGGGTTTGAGTTTATGAGAAAGCAGGCCAGGGTTCCAGGCAACAGGCCTGAGGAGAGAACATCTGAGAAATCAGGAAAAAGTTGAAAGCAATCTTGGATTTTTAGGTCACTGGATCATAGAAGGAAAACAATGCTAAAGGAGGGAAAGAACTGGTCAGATAGAGAGGAATAAAACTGAATGAAGAGCAAAAGACCTGCATTTACATAGCACCTTTCATGACCTCAGGATATCTGAAAGCACCTTTACAGCCAATGAAGTATGTTGTAAGAAATACGGCAGATAATATGTGCACAGCAAGTTCCCACAAAAAGAAATAATGGCAAGGTAATCTGTTTCAGTGCCATTGATTGAGGAATAAATATTGACCAGGACATTGGGAGAATTTTCCTGATTTTCTTGAAAAGAGTGCCCTGGGATCAGGTGGTACATCCACCTGAGAGAGTCTCAGTTCAACATCTCATCCAAAAAAGATAGTACCACTGACAGTGCAGCACACCCACCCTTAGTATTGCATTGGACATGCCGGCCTTGATTTTGTGCTGTAGCCTCAGAACCCCGGCTCAGAAATGAGAATGTGATAACACTTAAAAATAACTGACAATTGAGCAAGGAGGAAGAGGAGGAAGATAAAATTGGAGAGACTGGACAGGGAGAAAGGAAAAAGGCTGCCAAGCACCTCAGATGATTGGAATATTTTCTTTGGACTCTCCTTGTCTATGATGGGAAACTACTGTCCGCAGGGGCTGGAAGGAATCCTGCAGCAATCATACAGCAACTGGCTGTGATTAATAATCTGAAAGGTCATATTCTTACCCTATATGTGGTAGGCCAGAGCTCCCCACTGACCCCTGCTGGTAACTCAAACCTCTGCCTGAGCAGAAACTTCTATCTCACAAGGAAGTGGACATTTAATTCCAACACACAAGTTACTGTGACACATTCTTAGTGCTCAGAAGCGAGGCCTTCTGATTGTCATCGATACCATGTGTAATTAGCATCACTGCAAGCCTTTCACTGAATGCTGATATGGCAACAACTCATATTCGTATAGCACCTTCAGCACAGTTAAACATGACAAGATGTCTTGCAGGTATGTTATCAGACAAAATCATCCATCCACAGAAGGAGACATTAGAGAAAGCAAACAAACTCTGGAGCAAGAGGCCTCTCACAGAAGAAAAGATAGAAACAGAAGCAGATTGCTTTTGGGTGGAAATTCCCCAGATAGAGGATCCAGACAACTGAAAGCATGGCCACCAATAGTGAAGCCTTGAGAAATAAGGATACTTGAGAGTGCACAGAGATCTTGGAAAGTTGTAGGGAAAAAGAAGGTTATACAGATAAGGGAGCAAAGCAGGGAATTGAAAACAAAGGTGAGAATTTTAAAATTGAGCCTTTGATAGATCAGGGATTAATGTAAAGATACTAGGTGAATGCGGATCTTGTGCAAGTTTCGATACACGCAGCAGATTATTGGCTTAGCTCATGTTTATGAATTGTGCAATGTGGGAGGTTGTTCAGTAAAGCATGGGAACAGTGGAGAGCAATTAAGAGAGATGGTAATGAGGTGAAACTGGTGCCCATCAGCACATAGAAAGAATTGGTTTTCAGTCATTGAAGAGCAACATGTAAATGAAAAAGAAGAGGGAGCCATGGATAGAACATTGAGGAATGGCAGAGATAATTGGATGGAATGGGAGCCAATGGTGGGGATTCTCTGTTTACAATCAGATAGGTAGGAATGGAACCAAATGAAGGAAATCCCATTGAGACAATGGAGGACAGATACAGACAAAGATCACATGGTCAATATGACATCAGCTTGAAATAAAGGATAAGACTGTAAGAACCTCTCCCCAGACGCAGGTCATATACATCACCCTCATTTCTCCCACTAGTCTAGTCTACAGGTGAAAAAGATTATTGTAGAAAACAATGAAGATGTCTAGGTGGCATGGCACTGGCAGGATGGATAATGAGGAAGGGGATACTGTGGACGTGGATATCGTGGGATTGATCTGATTTATTATTTGGCATACAATGAAAAATATTACTTCTTGCACACTATACAGACAAAACATACTGTTCATAGGGAAAAAGGAGAGGAAAGAGTGGAGAATGTAGTGTTACAATCATAGCTAGGGTGTAGAGAAAGATCAACTTAATGAGGTAGGTCCATTCAAAAGTCCGAAGGCAGCAAGGAAGAAGCTCTTGTAGAGTTGGTTGGGACGTGATCTCAAATTTTTGTATCTTTTTCCTGACAAAAGAAAGTGGAAAAGAGTACATCTTTGTAGCATACGGTCCTTGATAATGCTGACTGTTTTTCCAAGGCAGCAGGAAGTGTAGTTGGAGTTAGTGGATGGGAGGCTGGTTTGTGTGATGGACCGGGCTACATTCACAATCTTTTGTAGTTTCTTGGGGTCTTGGTCAGAGCAGGAGCCATACCAAGCTGTGATATACCCGAAAGGGAGCTTTCAAAGGTGCATGTGTAAAAAGTGGTGAGAATTGTAGTAGACAGGCCGAATTTCCTTAGCCTCCTAAAAAAAGTAGAAGCATTTGGCGGGGGGAGGGGAGGCTTTCTTAACTATAGTGTCAGCATGGAGGGACCAGGACAGGGAACCAATATCATGGAGGTGGGATATTGTGGGAGTGGATACAGAATGGATATTGCGCATGTGGATATTTTACGGGTGGATATTGTGGGAGTGCATACAGGATGGATATTGTGCATGTGGATATTGTAAGAGTGGATATAGGATGGATATTGTGCCTATGGATATTGTGGGTATGGATACTGGGATGGATATGGAGTGGATATTGTGTGGTGGGTGTCATCAAGAATATCATCAAGGTGGATTTTGCTGGGGTGGATACTGTCCGTGTTGATACTGGAGTGGATATTGTAGGAGAGGGTGGAGTGGGGTGGATATTCTGTGGATGGCTATCATCATTGTGAATATTGTAGGTTTTGATATTGGAATGGATATAGTGAAGGTGGATATTCTGTGGATGAATATTGTGAGGTGGGAATTGTAGGAGAGGATACTGAGGGGGCAGATATAATCACAGTGGATGATGCAGAAATGGATATTGTGTGTGTAAATATTGAGGTGGGTATTTTGGGGATGGATATCGTAGATGGTGGATAATCTGTGAGAGGGTATTGTGGAGTTGGATATTGTAGGTGTGGATATTGTGGGTGTGGTAATTGTGGGGCTGGATATTATCGGTGTGAATTTTGTAAGAGTACTTATTATGGATGTGGATATTTTCAGGGTGGATATTATGGATATGGATATTGGGGTGAATATTATGGCTGTGGATATTGTAGAGTGAATGTTGTCAGGGTGAATATTGTGGATGTGGATATTGTCAGTGTGGATATTGTGTGTATGCATAGTGTAAGAGTGGATATTGTGGGAGAAGATATTGTCAGGTTGAGTAAATTATGGAGAGTGTATAATATGAGGTGGATATTTTGTAGAGTGTATAGGTTGTGGTAGATAATTTGCAATGTAGATTTTGTGGGGCAGATATTATAGGGGTGGAGTTTGTGGGGTTTGACAAAATGCAAAACTGCCATTCCATCCATGTTGTCCAAGGAAACTTTCAAGCTCTTTTTAGTCATTCTTGGCTGGAGAAGATAAAGTTGAATTGGAATGCTGTGAATAGATTAGTGGAATCAAAGACGAACTTAGAAAACATCTTAGAAAAATACAGTAGTGCATTTCAAGGTACACAAAAATCGATGACATTTAATCACTTTCATTCAAGATTAAGCCAAACTGCCAACCTAAGAGTCTCAAAGTCAGAACAGTGCCCTATCGTATACATCCAAAGATAAAATTGGAATTGGAGAGATTTGTAGATGCAGGAGTCTTAGAAGCTATCAATATCAGTGGCTGAGCAAGCCCTGTAATGAAACAGGATGGCACTGTATGTATTTCTGGAGATTTCCAGCTTCCATCAATCCAGTTCTCTGTGCAGATCAATCTCCGTTACCAGTGATTGTGGACTTGTCCACTGGCTGATCAGGACAGACCTTCAATAAAATCAACTTGTCTCATGCCTATATGCAACTGAATGCTGCAACTGAATCTCAGCATGTTATCACTCAAAAAGATCTTTCCCGTTACAAACAATTGCTTTTGGAATTACATCAGCACCCATTTTATTTCAATGGTCAATGGACCAGTAAACAACAACCTAATAAGCCTTCTGTTGTTACACCCAAAGCCCACACAGGATCCCAGAGCAAGTACTACAAATATAACAGATTGCTCTCTGGTTTGGGGTTGGTTTTGTGTGGGTTGGACCTTGGTGTGGTGGGTATTACGTGGAGGTGGTCTTTGGATGCAGGACAGGATCTGCTGAGAAATTATATGCGGAATGACAAATTTGGAAATGAGCAAGCTATTGATGAGCAGATATGCAGTTTGAGGCTCAGCTCAAGGTTAAACCAGGCACAATCTATGTGAACTACCAACAAGTAGCTAAGGAAGATGTGGCAGCTAGTGACCATCATACTCAGTTTCTGAATTTAATAAGAAAGCTCATCACCAGAAACAAGTTCAGCCAACAACTGACCAAAATGGAACAGACACCACAGGTCTGATTTCAAATTGTCAACAGAAAGCTAAGGAAGTTGGCTCCATGCAGGTAGCTGTCATGCGTTTCTGTTATTCTATATAGACCACATGAATTCCAATTCAATTCCAGCTTGACTGAAATCAGGAAGTCAGAGTTGGAGCAACATAGAGACGCCGGAGGGTTGTAGACAAGCAGGCTTCAAGATCATGCAGTGTTACCACAACAGTCAGCCTACACAGGTTGTGGGAAATATTGAAAACTCATCCTTGGGATGAATGTGAACAGATTATTTGAGGTAGATCTGGGTGATGGCAAATGTTGCAATAATTCTTTAATGTTTTTAACATGAGAAATTTGATAGTTAAAGTGGAGAAAGAAGGCCAAGTGCATCCTGACTTGTGGCTGGCAATAGCAATATCAGTGTAGTTGAGCTGGTGACACTCTGGTTTCTGAATCAGAAGATTTTAGGTTCAAATGCAGAAACTTCAGAACAAAATCGAGGCTGACACTTCAGTGCACTGTTGAGGGAGTGTTGCACTTCTGGAGGTGCCATCTTTTGGTCAAGGTGTTAAAATGAGACTCCTCAGTCCTCTCAGCAGGGAAGGGAAGATCTCAGAGCCTGTCACTGTGTTCTGCTCAATATTACACTGCAGTTTAAACACTATTTATAGTGCTCAACTCCTACATTACAACATTGATTGGGATTTTCCAGCCCTTCCTGCCAACAGGATCTTCCAGTCCTGCCAAAGGCAACCTCCTTGACCACACACACCATTCCTCCCCACCCACTTTGCCCTGCAGTGGGACAGGCTGGCCACGCAAATGACACAGGCATCGGTGGGACTGGAAGATCCCACAGACAGTCAATAATCAGAAAACACACCACAGAAGGGCCGCAGAATCCTTCCCAGAGACAATACATTAGTAATATTTCACTGACTATAAAGATCTTCATCCAGTGTTTGTGAGGAATCTTTAGAAATGCCAATCTTTATCAAAGTAAGACAAACCCCTCTCTCCTACAGTTCAAAATTGACCACTGGAGTGTGATACCCATTACCCTCATAGTCTGTGTGATTCTAACCAAAATCACTTTGGGCGTCCACCACATTCTCCGCCTCTCAAGTAAGTGGTCAATCCAGCATTATTAAACCATTTTACGTGAGCTAATTCAGTGTATACGTTAATTATAATGATGGAAATAACGGGCATGAATGGATTATAATGACAGAGATTTGCATATCGTCAGCCTCACTTTCTCATCCTGACTGACCTTGGTTCAGTGTGTCATGTCGAGATCTACACATTCCACAATATGTTGCTGATCTCTCTTCAACTGTTAGATCTTGGCTTGGTCTCATCCACTCTGGGCAATCAGAACTAGTCTTTGTCTTCCAGGGTAGACAAGTCCCTACGTTTCCAAGATCAGGGATCGGTCTTACCTGGTTTGAGCTGCCAGTTGAAGTGTCTTCCTGGGGTATGACTGTGATCACAAGCTAACAACCACTTGGAGGCGCAGTTGAAAGTGCACATCAATACAGAATGGACAGTCGAGTGTGTAGCAAGCTTGTCTGTGAGAGGAGCCACCTCTCCCCTACACTCCATACAATATCATTACAGAAAAGCTAAGTGACATGGTGGCCAAATTCTCTGGTCTTGCACACCCCACTCATGCTGCCAGCATGAACAGAAAATCTGGCGTTCAGCCAAAACTACATTTAAAGCCACAGGCAAGGTCAGAGAATTACGGACAGGAAGTTTCTTAATACAAGCATGAAGTAAAACTATGGAGACAGAATAGGATCATTCCATGAATTGGTCAATTCAATTCTAAATAGTTAATTCACATCAGAATGCTAATATCATCTTATCCAACATTTATAGTGTGAATAATGGAATTATATTATGGATCAACACAGGAGGCCATTCAGCCCATTGATTCTGCACCATTCTCTGTGAAGATTTGAATAGGTGGATGTACCACATTGATTGCATGTCAGTGAAATTTAAAGGGAAGCAGACAATTAAAGCGGGGTGGGGGAGACATAAAATCTTTGAGTCTTTGGAAGACTGAAACAGGAGAGTGGCAGACAAGGAAACTGAAATCTTATGAGTAGATACTTCAAGTGGGGGAAGAGAGGGAGCAGAAATAATTGAACCCATAATAACTGGAATAGCAAGTTTGCAGATTAACTGGAGTGAGCCTCCGAGGTACACAAGGGTGGGAACGTGGGAAATCAGCAACTGACAAGTTAAACTTATGGACTGGTCTTCAAGAGCAATGTCTATAGGTGAATCTTAAACAGTTTGACTTTAGATAGAAGCTGTATCTTGTGTAGAAGTCAGAGGGCAAGTGTTAAGAGGGTCAAGGTGCACGGGGGAAAGTTGACTGAAATTTACTTACAAACTCAGGAGCAGAATTTTTCAGAGTAATTGTTGGCTTAGCTGATGACGAGCTCTGTCCTCTGGGTCTAATCGAGTTGCCACTATGCCTAAGGGCTAAAAGAAAATATGAGAGAAGCAATATGAGTGAGGAGCAGCCAGGAAGGAAGAGTAGACAGAATGGTGTTGGAAGGCCCGTCTGGGTCTCCTGCTCTGCGCACTGCTCCCAATAATATGCATCAAGAAAAAGAATTACATCTGTCCAGCGCTCTTCACACCCGCTGGGCATCCCCAGAGCACGGCTCAGTCAGTGAAGGACTTTCAGCCATGCAATCAGTGCTGCACCAAAGGAAAACACAACAGCCAATTTTGCAAAGCAAGATTCCACAAAGGGCAATGAGATAAATAGCTGGATAATTTGCACATTTTTATTTAATCAATAAGGGTACAATTTATGTTGATATGAGAAAATGCAGCAATGGTATCATGCAGTGCAGACAGGCGATGATTATGAAGTTAATAGATTTCACAAGGATCTGGGAGGGATGGATTTTAAGGAGGAGGGAAGTGAACTACAGAACACTGGTGAAGGAAATGCAAAACATGTGGGTACGCGGGATATGCATCTTTTAGCAAAGGAAAAAGATTTGATTGTGATTATCAGCCATTCACTAACCCTATCCCAGCGATGTCACGCTTGTATTAATCAGGATTTAATCAAATCCTGGAATACAGCTGGAGAGCATTGGATTACAAACGGAAACAGATTCATTTAATCCTCTGCGATTCACTGGTGAACAGGCTCTTGGTAAGTCGTTCTAGTCACCTGGGGCTAAGGTTCACTCTGGTCATGATGTGTCGAAAGCCTCATAAACAGGAAACTTCCCCTGGTCTGAGGCCTCAAACCAATGCTTTCCTGAGGGAGCTTTTGTTTACTTTAAAGGGACCTCCATTCTCTCGTCTGGTGCTACAGCATTACCTGCTGTTCTTCAGAGAAAATTGCAGACCCTTCTTGCCAATTCGGACCCTCTGAGAAACCCACTGTAACCTCCTGACCCAGGAGTCAGAGAGGTTGGTCCCACATTGTCACCATTCCCAGGTAGAGGGGCATCCTTATCCAAGACTCATTAGCACCTTTCTTCTTGCTCTAACCGATCTGTTGCCTGGATGCCAATAACTCCCGACTTCCTCACTTCCCTCACTCTTCAAAGCAGTGGAGAAATCTGAAGCTTCCTCTCCCCTAGAAGGCTGTTGACTTCTGTTGACCATCAACTGGAATTTTTAAAAACAAGAGTTAATGGAGAATATGGGAGAAAGATTGGTAAATGGATTTGAGATACGTATCGGTCATTGCAGGAGAGGTCCAAACTTCCTCCTGTACCCGATGCTCCACTCTCTCCTCTCTTAAGTTGATGTCAAAATATTTTAATCTCAAAATATGTCAGTTGTTTAGTCAGGGCATGGTGACAGTTGGTCAGGCATCATTAGTCTTTGCTCATTGGTCCCATTCTTCCTTCTGAGTCTAAATGAAGGTTGAAAGTTCAAACCCTTGCACTGCCAGCTCTGATTGATGTCCTGATCCTTCAAGGGTCATCACATGACCTCTAACCATTCCTCTGCACAGTTACCCAGCCATTTTTCTCACCATTTCCAATATTTTTCAGACCAACAAAGAAGACTGCGCAAAGTAAATCAGAAAAACACCATTTCCTGTTCAAATGTCTCTCAGAATTCTCTTACCCAGAATTGCTTGCAGCTGTGTCCTGGAAATGAACCTATATTTCCTGAGACCTCCTTTAGCTTTGGTGATTTGAAACTACTCCAGTGACTTTTTTAAAAATTCATTCACAGGATGTGGGCATCAGTGGCTAGTCCAGCATTTATTGCCCATCTCTAGCTGACTTTCAGAAAGTGGTAGTGAGCTGCCTTCTTGAAATGTTGCAGTCTATTTGGTGCAGGTACATCCATCGTGCTGTTAGGGAGGGAATTTCAGGATTCTGACCCAACGACTGTGAAGAAACATCAATATATTTCCATGTCAGTCTGGTGAGTGACTCAGAGAAGAACTTGCAGGTGGTGATGTTCACAGTATCTGCTGCCCCTGTTTTTGAAACGGCAAAGATTGTGTGCTTGGAAGGTGCTGTCGAAGGAGTTTTGGTAAGTTTCTGCAGTGTATATTGTAAATGGTATACACGGCTGCAATGTGCATCAGCGGTGGAGGGATTGAATGTTTGTGGATGGAATACCAATCAAGCGGATTGTTTTTTCTGTTGTTGGAGCTGGCACTCATCCAAGCAAGTGGAGAGTATTCCATTACATTCCTGACTTGTCTTGTAGATGCTGGTTGGACTTTGAGGAGTCAGAAGGTGAGAATTCCCAGCCCCTGAATACAGAGTCTATGTTGGATACTCCTAGTGTGGTATTGAGGAAATGTGGTGCATTTGGGCATACAGACTTTCAGATAAACCAAGGTTCAGTCTATTCTCCCAGATGAATGTAAAATATCTTGGACGCTATCTGCCGGAGGGGAAAATGGTGAAAAAAATGAATGTTCAACTGGATAGGAAATTGGAAGTCACCTGATGACCCTTGAAGGATTAGGGCATCCAATCAGAGCTTGCAATACAACGGTTTGAACTTTCAACCTTCATTTAGACTCAGAAGCAAGAGTGAGACTAATGAGCTAAGGCTAGTGCATGACCAACTGTCACTATCCTCCCTGGAGTGAAAGGTGCTATATAATTGCAAGTCTTTCTTTTTACTCCAATTCTCCCCTATTTTTATCTTGTGGTGTATCACTATGCATTAATTGACCCGATATTTTGCTGTGGCAATTGGTCTCAAGGTATCCGAGTCCAAGGCGCTGTGGAGCCTTCCTTTCATAACTGAGGAGCCCTTGGATGTCCATGGTCCAGAGTCACAGCCTCATTTCAGGTTGTGGCAATTCTGCTTTCATTGTCATCGACAGTAATTTCCCATGGTAACATCATGTTTTACCTCCTGTTGTCATGGCAACACCCTAATCAAATGAGAATACCAATTCCATTATAATTACCGCATTAAACAGTGAAGCCTGTTTCTATAGGCCACACTAACAGGACACTGCAGCAGCGGGTAGCAGTGTGATGTGGGATCCTCAACGATATCGTTCCAAAATAAGGCACACCGCAAAAAAAAGTACTACACACCAAATCCCGTTAAAGAGTTTGGTAGCTAAGGGTTAAAATCCAGTTCAGTTTTCACAAACTGAGAGAGGGAAGAGAAAATAAATGCTACTGCTGCTGTCTGAATATTGTCTGCGCTCACTCTTCCTAAACCCTGACTAATTAACAAGAAGAAAACATTTAAATCACTTCTTCTCTTCTTTGTACAATTTTCTACGAAAAAAGGGCAGCTTTTAAAAAAAAACACACGCATGCAATGCAACCTTTTATGAATATAAGCGACACCTTAACAGCCGTGAATTCACTGTATGGGTTCAGAACAAGGAGACAATTTTACTGGATAATAGCCTATCATGGAAGATACAATTTAAATTAAAAAATGCAATTTTCACCTTGGGTTGAACAAATGATTACAATTTCTATACAAATTAAGGCATCCAGCTTCTGTCTCACTACTTTTATCACACCATAAAATATGACATTATTACCATGAAATACATTTTCAAATATTTTTGATTCTGGCGATTGCTTTTAAATACAATCAACTGAGTATCACTTACCTTCTGAGGGGGAAATTCAGCATCAGGAGGTGGGGGGGAACAATGAAAGTCTGGAGAGATTAAAGTAAATCAGAAGAAAATTTTAAACTAAATTATCACTCCTCAACTGAAAAGCTGCTGCCACTATCTCACGGGAAACAAATCAGCATGAGATCTTACCCCATCAACTGTTGACTCTTTTCTACCATTTCTTGTCTTGATTTTTATTTCTCAGCTTCTATTTTTTTTAACCTCTCTCCTTCCAAGTGTTTAACATGATTAAAGGGGTTGATGGGCTAGATCGAGAGAAGTGTTTTCCTCTGCGTGGAGTAGTCCAGAACAGGACAGAATAATCTGAGAATTATAGCAATGGGCATTACGAGGATGGTGTTTCGCTAGTCAGTGCTCAGTGGATGGAGGAGGATCGTGGCTTCATCTACTCCAGTGCAGTGCTGAGGGAGACCTTCACTCACGCCTTGATACCCCCATATTCAACCATTCAAATAATTTCCTGATTGCTAACCCAGATTCTAATGCTGCGTAAACTCAAGACAATCCAAAACTCTACTGTCTGTGTCTTAACCCAAGCCGGCCCTGTTCATTTTCCCAATCAACCTTGTGCTCACTGATGTATATTGGCTCCTGGTCTAGCAACATCCTGATTTTAAAGTTCTCATCCTTTCTTTCAAATCCCTCCATGTCCTTGCCCCTCCCTATCTCTGCAATTCCCCCCCATCCCCACAAATTTCTGAGAAGTCAGTGCTCCTAATTCTGGCACCTTGTGTATCCCCAATTATAATCAAACGCTCCACCATTGGTGGCCATGTCTTCAGTTGCCTTGGTCCCAAGCTCTGGAATTGCCTCCCTATACCTCACTGTCTCTCTATCCTATGCTCTTCTCCTTGAAGACACTCAATAGATAACCTCCCCCTGACTAAGCTTCTGACCGAGTACATGGCTCGGCGACGTGCTATGTTTTATAACATTCCTATTGAAACACCTTAAACAGAATTTTCTGATTGTTTATGCTGGTGGGATTTTCCAGCCCCTCTGCAAAGAATGGAGATTTGGCCGTGCGCCATGAACGGCCCATAAGATTGTGCCTCCTTGTGAGTATTCATTATGTTAAAGGTATTGTCTAAATACAAGTTATTGTTATTGTTGTTGAGTGCTGTGGTCAGAGCAGGTGTCCCTCTCGAATCACACACCCTCTGCACTCTCTTAACTGACAACTTTTGTTCAAACAGTCAGAGTGCAGTGCCCAGGATTCTCTCTGAACAACATGATAAAATCACATCAACTACTCATTGGTAATTGGCCTGTGGGATCTTGCTGTGCATAATTTAGTGACATATTGTACCCTGTATTCTCATTACACCCTGTACGCCCTCACACACTCATTACACCCCGTGCGCCCTCGCACGCTCATTACACCCTGTGCGCCCTCGCATGCTCATTACACCCCGTGTGCCCTCGCACGCTCATTACACCCTGTGCGCCCTCGCACGCTCATTACACCCCGTGCGCCCTCGCACGTTCATTGTATTCCACACATACACTATACCATGTACCCGCTCTGTGGAGTAATGGGATAGTGTAGGATGGGATATGGGATGGGATGCAGGGGCGGAGTGGAGGGGTCATTGGGTGTGCAGGGAGAGGGTGGTGGTTAGGGAGGGACTTTAATATCTGCCCCACCTTACATGCTTCCCAGTTTTTTGCCACTTAGTAGCCCAGGACCTAAACTCTGCAATTCTCTCTCTATCGGGCCTTGTCCTGGATCTGCAGCTTCATTCTTGCCAAAATAAGTATCTTTGCAAGGCTGGACTCCAAGCAGAAAGCAGCTACTGAAGGGGTTAAATATTTGTGTTAATGATGATTGCTCTGTTGCAGTTCATCCCCGTCCAGTTAAACGGGAAAGATCATTTGGCGCTGGGGAGCTTGTGGACTCTCGTCCCTCTTCCAGATTGTCTGTCACAGTCGGTGAGCTGTTTATGTATTCATAAGGAGTGTGGAGGATAAATGAATGGGTTCATTACAGTTTAAAGTGTTACTAATGGTGTGTACCTGACACACTGCACCTCCGAAAATCTAATGTGACACAGTGGAATATAAAAATCCATTGCTCAGCAAAGCCTGGTGCAGCCAGGAGCAACCAATGGAACCTTCCTATCAGCTCCTCATTCTGCATTCACTACACCCAATATTTACAATTCTTTCGCTATAATGTCGTACCAGGCCCTCATAGCCTGCTGTCACGACCTTAATATTAGCTGCAAATTGAGCTCCAGCAGCCTAACAGCAATTGGAGAATGTGAGTGGAATCACTTTCCTCTTAAACTATTCACTCTTTGAGGCAAAATAGAATTAACTCTGCGAGTTCTAAACTATCAACTGGACTCCAAACAACTCGTGCCTTTCATAAAGGAATGTGAGTATAACAACAAAGGTGCTGACTCTCACTGGGGTCCAGCCCCTCTCCTGAAGGTGCTGACTCTCACTGGGGTTCAGTCCCTCTCCTGAAGGTGCTGACTCTCACTGGGGTTCAGCCCCTCTCCTGAAGGTGCTGACTCTCACTGGGGTTCAGCTCCCCTCCTGAAGGTGCTGACTCTCACTGGGGTTCAGCTCCCCTCCTGAAGGTGCTGACTCTCACTGGGGTTCAGCCCCTCTCCTGAAGGTGCTGACTCTCACTGGGGTTCAGCTCCTCTCCTGAAGGTGCTGACTCTCACTGGGGTTCAGTCCCTCTCCTGAAGGTGCTGACTCTCACTGGGGTTCAGCCCCTCTCCTGAAGGTGCTGACTCTCACTGGGGTTCAGCCCCTCTCCTGAAGGTGCTGACTCTCACTGGGGTTCAGCCCCTCTCCTGAAGGTGCTGACTCTCACTGGGGTTCAGTCCCTCTCCTGAAGGTGCTGACTCTCACTGGGGTTCAGTCCCTCTCCTGAAGGTGCTGACTCTCACTGGGGTTCAGCCCCTCTCCTGAAGGTGCTGACTCTCACTGGGGTTCAGCTCCTCTCCTGAAGGTGCTGACTCTCACTGGGGTTCAGCTCCCCTCCTGAAGGTGCTGACTCTCACTGGGGTTCAGCTCCCCTCCTGAAGGTGCTGACTCTCACTGGGGTTCAGCCCCTCTCCTGAAGGTGCTGACTCTCACTGGGGTTCAGCCCCTCTCCTGAAGGTGCTGACTCTCACTGGGGTTCAGCCCCTCTCCTGAAGGTGCTGACTCTCACTGGGGTTCAGCCCCTCTCCTGAAGGTGCTGACTCTCACTGGGGTTCAGCCCCTCTCCTAAAGGTGCTGACTCTCACTGGAGTTCAGTTCCTTTCTGGAAGGTGCTGACTCTCATAAGAACATAAGAAATAGGAGCAGGAATAGGCCATCTAGCCCCTTGAGCCTACCCCGCCATTCAATAGCATCATGGCTGATCTGAAGTGGATCAGATCCACTTTCCCGCTTTCTCCCCAAAACCCTTAATTCCCTTGTCGATCAAAAATTTATCTTCCCATGATTTAAATATATTTAATGAGGAAGCCTCCACCACTTCAACAGGCAGAGAATTCCAGAGATTGACCACCCTTTGAGTGAAGAAGTTCCTCCTCAACTCTGATCTAAACTGCCTCTCCCCCTCATTTTGAGGCTGTGCCCTCTAGTCCTGCTATCCTTTTTAAGTGGGAAGAATCTCTCTACCTCTACCCTATCCATCCTCTTCATTATTTTATACATCTCTGTAGGATCCCTCCTCAGCCTTCTAAACTCCAACAAGTACAGATCCAGTCTATTCAATTTCTCTTCATAGGCTAATCCCCTCACCCATATCAGTCTAATGAACCTTCTTGGCACTCTCTCCAAGGCCAATAAATCCTTCCGCAAATGCAGCAACCAAAATTGCACATAATACTCCAGCTGCAGCCTCACTAGTACCCTGTACAGTTGCAGCAAGACCTCCCTGCTTTTATATTCTATCCCCAAACTGGGGATAGACTCTCACTGGGTTTCAGTCCCTTTCTGGAAGTGCTGACTCTCACTAGGGTCTAGCTCCTCTCCTGAAGGAGTGGAAGGAGTTTTACTCTGTATTTAACCTGACCTTGGGACTGTTTGATGCTTCCATGAAGAGGAAGTGTTATTCTCTGTCTAATTCTGGGAGGAAATGTTTTGAATCATTCAGTATAGTTTGGCAGTCTGCTATTCCAGTGCTTGGGCCTTTGGCCTGTGTCTTAGTGAGAGACTGTGTGTTGCAGGAGACTAAAGAGAATGAATTGTTGCGAGAGTGTGAGTGATTCTGTACACTTGATGCTTCAGCAGTCGCGCTGTCAGCCTTTTTTATCCCTTCACCATTTACCTCCATCTGTTTATTTTATTTGTGTTGACTTCTAATTTAATCAAGGCTCCAATCAAACTGTACAAATGAATCTGACGCCTGTTTCAGGACAAGCTTTGTCGCTCTGACTGATTAATTCATACAATGACAGACACAATGTTCTACCCTGCTTATCAAGCTGCTTCTACAGCTTCCCTAGTCAGGGTGACTAACCTCTCTCTGTGTCACTGATTCTGCACCAGCTCTGTCATCATCTCTCCACAGTCACCCTCTCCTCTCCCCATTCTGTCTTCCCCTTTCAATCCGCACATTCCTCATTATCCCTCTCTCCCTCCCCGCCTCTCTCCTCACCCTCCCTCCCCGCCTCTCTCCTCACCCTCCCTCCCCGCCTCTCTCTCACTCTCCCTCTCCTCCCCAACTCTCTCCTTGCTATCCCCTTCTCTCCTCATTCTCCTTCCCCAACTCGCTCCTCACTACCCCTTCTCTCCTCACTCTCCCTCCCCACCTCTTTCTCCGCTATCCCCCTCCCTTCCCTTCTCTTTTTGCTCTATCTTCTCCTACCTCTCCATCCTGTCCTCTGCATTCTCAATGATCTCCTTCCTCCATTCATTTCTCCATTATTCCCTCTTTTCATCCCCTTCCCGGGATTCTGTTCCTCCTCTCTGCTCCTTCATGTACATCCTGTGGGAGTTAGGCAAATCCTGAATATTCAGTGCCTCCGACACACACAGGGACAGGTTGGTAGCAATTCGATAGGACAAACTCAAACTCAAACAATTCAAGCTTTTACACAAAACAAACATCAAATCAACTTCCCCCTGATCTCAAATCCTTGCTGAGAAAATGTCCCCCATCCTGAATTATACATCACTACTATCCTGGGAACAAACTGTCACTGAGTGTGAGCATGTTTCTTGTAATAATTGTGTCTCTCTGCCAGTCTGTCAGTGCCCTCCTGTCTGTATCACTGTCTCTATTGCTCCCTCTCATTCCCTCTCTCTCCCTCGCACTCTCTGCCCTCTCTTGTTCTCTTTCTCTTACTTCCTCTCCCTCTTGCTCCCTCTCTCTCTCTCTCTCCTGCTCCTTCTCTCTCTCTCGCTCCCATTCTTCCTCTCTTGCGCTTCTCTCTCTCTCTCATTCCCTCGCTCCAGGTGTCGGGTGTAATTGGAATGTTAGTCACCATGGATAACTAATCCAGCCATAGAACTCTCAATCCTCCAATCAATAGCAATGCTTTAGCACCTAGCTGCTAACCCAGCACCTTCCACAGGTCAGTGAGGGGACCGAATGCCTCTCATTGCTCAACACTGACCTGGCAGACACCAGGGATTAAAAAGGAATGCAGAGAGAGAGAGAGAGAGACACACACACACACATACATGGTCACAGACACACAGACACCACACACACACAGACACACACGCAGACACACAGTTTGTGCACACACACACATGCTTCATGTACATAGAAACACAGTGGTTCACACATGCACACAAAGGAAAGAGACAGAGGCACAGAGTTAGAGAGGTGGACAGAGAGAGGCAGATACAGCTAGAGAGAGAGATAGAGAGGGATAGAGACAAAGAGAGATGAGCAGAACGGTGGTTAGTCTATTGCCTCATAGCATCAGGGACGCGGGTTCAATTCCAGCCTCGGGTCACTGGCTGTGTGGAGCTTGCACATTCTCCCCATGTCTGCATGTGTTTCCTCTGGGTGCTCCGGTTTCCTCCCACAGTCCAAAGATGTGCTGGTTAGGTGCATTGGCCATGCTAAATTCTCTCTTAGTGTCAGGGAAACTGGCAGGGTAAATACGTGGGATGGAGTCTGAGTGGGATTGTGCTTGATGGGCTGAATGGCCTCCTTCTGCACCACAGAGATTCTATAATTTAGAAAGAAAAGGATAGTGACAGAGACAGGGACAGAGACAGAAGGATTGAGTAAGGGACAGAGAGAAAAAAAATGCAAGAGGAAGAGAAATGAGTGGAGAGTGTGCTTTTGACAGAGAGAGAAGGAGAGAGTGTGTAACAGAGAGATTGAAAGTGGGGATAGAGAGGTGACAGAGATTGTGGTGGAGGGGAATGGGTGCCTTTTCAATATAATCAGGTGGACAGAAGGAGAGGAAAAGCAGAAAGTTTCTACTGAAACCCTGATGGCCTGAGGCTTATTTTGGTTTAATTTCCGCTGCCTGGCATTTCACAGCTGGTAAAAGCGTTTCCTATCCATGTTATGATTAGTGTAAATTAATAGGCGGCTTTCAACTAATCAGCACTGATTAAAGCTGTCAAACAGTGATGGCCATCCGCTATTGACAGTGAGCCACCCAGGACTAGCTCTGTCACATACCAGCTCCATCGCACAACAAATTAAATGCTGCTTTCAGTGGGATTGGCAACATTCTGCACACACATTCCCTGTAATTCAGCTGTAATTCTCAGCAGTGTGTGAACACAGGACATATCAGACAGCACCTGCAGCAAGCTCACAGGCCATTCCTACATATACTGCTTCTAACTCGTAAATCCGCTTAACAGAAGAACAGAGCAAAGGGGAAGGGGCTTCATTAATTTAGAAAGGAGCCGCTCCACCATGACTATCTCTGTCACTGACCCACTTCCTCCCTTTATACTAATATCAGCCGTGGCTCACTGGACAATCACGGGTACAATTTTATCTTTTAAAAAGCATTTAGACAGTTACATGGGTACGATGGATATAGAAGGATATGGGCCAAATGCGGGCAATTGGAATTAGTTTAGGGTTTTTTTTAAAAAACAAGGGCGGCATGGGCGAGTTGGGCCAAACAGCCTGTTTCCATATTGAAATCTCTGACTCTATGACTACACTCTCACTTCTAAATCTGAAGCTATGGGTTCGAGCCCCACTGCAGAGACTTGAGCACAAAATCCAAACTGACAATACCAGTTCTGCACCGAGAGAGTGCTGCACTGTCAGAGTGCTACCTTTTTGGATCATATGTTAAAATGAGCAAAAGATTCCTGAGGTGAGGTGAGAGTGACTGCTTTGTCACCAAGGCAGCATTCGACTGGGTATGGCATCATGGAACCCCAGTTTACCCAACCGGATCAGGCAGGGCACAGGGCCAACCCATGGCACTGGGTGGGGGTGCGCTAACCTCTGCGATTGTGGTTTGCCCAGGTTTGGATACAGTAAACGATCAGGATAGCGATGCAATTTTTCAAAACCACCTTAACCTTTTGGCTACAATAAAGCATCAGATCAAGCCCACACTGCTGGGGAGGGGGTTGGGGGGGGGGGTGATGGTGGTGAGGTAACAACGCCTCATCCTGTCAGCTTCGATCTTCTTTGTCCCTCATGTGGGGCCCATGATTAGATTTTATTTAAGTTGGATTTTTTTCACTAGAATTAGAGTGTCAAAAGGTATCAAAGAAGCCCTAATAAACCTGGAGTCAATGGGTATCAGGGGGCAAACTCTCTGCTGGTTGGAGTCATTCTTGGCATGAGGGTAGACGGTTGTGGTTGTGGAGTATCAGTCATCTCAGCTCCAGGGTATCTCTGCAGGAATCCCTCAGGATAGTGTCCTGGGCCCACCAATCTTCAGCTGCTTCATCAATGACTTTCCCTCCATCATAAGGTTAGAAGTGAGGACGTTGGCCGAGAACTTAAGAACATAAGAAATAGGAGCAGGAGTAGGCCATCCAGTCCCTCGAGCCTGCTCCGCCATTCAATAAGATCATGGCTGATCTGTAGTGGTTCAGTACCATTTTCCTGCTTTCTCCCCGTAACTTTTAATTCCCTTGTCAATCAAAAATCTATCCACCCTTGACTTGAACATATTCAGAGAGGAAGCCTTCACCACTTCATCAGGCAGAGAATTCCAAAGATTTACCACCCTTTGCATGAAGAAATTTCTCCTCAACTCTGATCTGAACCACCCCCTGCCCCCCACCCCCCCCGTCTTGAGGCTGTGCCCTCTAGTCCTGCTGTCTTTGCTAAACAGGAAGAGTCTCTCAACCTCTACCCTATCCACCTCCTTCATTATCTTATACGTCTCTATAAGATCCCCTCTCAGCCTTCTAAACTCCAAAGAGTACAAACCTAGCCTATTCAGTCTCTCCTCATAATCCAATGCCCTCATCTTCGGTATCAGCCTAGTAAACCTTCTCTGCACCCCCTCCAAGGCCAATATATCCTTCCTCAAATGCGGCGACCAAAACTGCACACAGTACTCCAGCTGCAGCCTCACCAGCACCCTATACAGCTGCAACAGAACCTCCCTACTTTTATATTCTATCCCCCTAGCTATAAAGGCCAACATTGCATTCGCCTTCTTAATCACCTGCTGCACCTGCATACTGTGTTTTTACGATTCGTGCACAAGGACCCCCAGATCCCTCTGCACTGTCTCATGCTGCAACTTTTGGCCTTTTAAATAGTAATCCTTCCTACCATTATTCTTCCCAAAGTGGATAACCTCACACTTGCTAATATTATACTCCATCTGTCAGGTCCTCGCCCATTCACTCATTGTCCTCTGGACAACATTCAGCACCATTCACAACTCCTCAGATACTGAAGCAGTCCATGCCCGTTGGCAGCAGGATCTGAGCAAGTACTCAGACAAGTATCATTTGTGCCACACAAATGCCAGCAGTAACCATCATTAACCAGAATCTAAAATTCTACTCTTGGCTTTCAATGTCATTACCATCACTGAGCCCCCACCATCAACATCCTAGAGACCACCACTAAGCAGAAACTTAATTGAACTAGACACATATCAGTCAGAGATTGGGGATCCTGCAATGAGTGACTCACTTCCTGATTCCCCAGCGCCTCTCCGCCATCTGCAAGGCACAAGTCAGGATCATGATGGAATACTCACCACTTGCCTGAATGGGTGCAACTCCAACAACACTTAAGAAGCTCAGAATCATCCAGGACAAAAAAATCCAAATGGTCATCAGAAAATGGCCCCTTCTACAGCACCTTCCAAACCACAACTTCTTCCATCTAGAAGGACAAGAGTCACAGATACCAGGAAACACCACCAGCTGCAAGTTCCCCTCCAAGCCACTCACCATCCTGACTTGGAAATGTATCTTCACTGTCACTGGGTCAAAATCATGAAACTCCTCCCAAACAGCATGGTAGGCATATCCAGAGCTCATAGATTGCAGCAATTCAAGAAAGCAGCTCAGCACCACCTTCTTAAGGGGCAAATAGGGATGGGCAATAAGTGCTGGCCTAGTCAGTGAGGCCCATATTGGAAACATGTTCCTGTTTCACCATCACTTCTGTAATCACTGACCTAAATTGGCTCCCAATCAGAAAACCAACTGAACTCAAAACTCTTATTCTTGATTTGTAAATCCCTTCATGCCCTCATCCATTCCTCTCTTAGCAACCTTCTCCAACCCTCTGAGATCTTTGCCATCCTGCAGTTCTGCCTCTGGCTCCTCCCCAGTTTCCTTCACTCCATGGGGGGCCTTGCCTTCAGCCACTTGGAGGCCAAACTCTGAACTTCCCTTCATAATCCTTGCCAATCATCTCAAACCTACGTCGATGAGCAAGGTTTTACTCCTCTGTCCCATTATCTCCCCGCAAGGGTCTATGCTATGTTTGTGATGGCCCTTTGGGACATTCTATAATGTCATGGGTGCTTCATAAACACAAGTTGTTGTTGCATCAGTTCAGCAGCAGCCTCGCACCAACTGAGAGCACAGTTTCTGCGAATGTCACCAGCTGGTTATGGCTGCCCACAACAACAAATAAATGAGGGGATTTCTCTGTGGCGGCTCTCCCACTGTGAGTGTAAATAGCAGAGAATCATTGAATCTGACTCTGTACAATCCAGCAGGCAGGCTGGCACTCTCACTACAGAAATAGGTTTCAGATTAGAGACTAATAAAAGCGCCTGGTGCTGATCTCAGAATCAAATCTCTCCGAAAATAAAAGATTTAATGAGTTTTTAAGGTGTGGACAAAGAGATTAGAAAGAGAGAGAGAGAAGGGAAAAGAAATAGAGAGACGGATAGAAACACGTACAGTGAGAGAGAGAGATAGACACACACACACACAGAATTAGAGAGAAACACAAAATGAGACAAATATACACACACACACAGACACACACACAGCAAGAAAGATACACACATACAAAACAAGACAGACAGACATACACACTCAAAACGAGACAGAAACACATACATACAAAGCGAGATAAACACACACACAAAGCAAGACAGGCACACACAAAATGAAATAGACATACACACAATGAGAGACACACACACACACACAGAGAGACACACACACAAAAATGAAACACACACAAAGTGAGACAAACACACACACAAAGTGAGACAGATATACATACGCAAAGTGAGACAGACAGACACACAAAGCGAGACAGACAGACAGACACATACATACACACACACACACACTGAGACAGATACATACACAAAATGAGAGACAGACACACACACACACAGCAAGACAGACAGACACATACAAAGTGAGACAGACAGATAGACACACAAAGCGAGACAGACAGATACAGAGGGACAGATACATAGACACAGGTAGACACACACACACATATGCATAGCACACACAAAACAAGACAGACACATACACAGAGACAGACACACACACACAAAGTGAGACACACACATACACATAAGCAATGAGAGACAGACGTACACACACAATGTGAAACAGACACATGCGTACAATGTGAGACAGACACATGAAGTGAAACAGACAGACCCACACAGAAACAGACACAGAGTGAGACAGACACACACACACACACACACACACACCACACGCGCGCAAACACACTGAGAGACAGGCACACATATAAAGTGTGATGGACAGATACACACACACTCACGTATGCAATGAGAGTTAGACACACACGCACACAAAGTGACAGACACAAACACATACAAGAAACACACACGCAATAAGAGACAGACACGCACACGCAAAGTGAGACAGACACGCACACACAAAGTGAGACAGACACGCATACAGAGTGTGACAGACAGACTTACACACACATATGAAACGAGGGCTAGAGATACACGCACAAAATGAAAGATACACATACACACACACACAAAGTGAGACGGACACACACATATACAATGAGAGACATACACACAGACTCATGCACGCAATGAGAGACAGATACACACACACATGCAATGAGAGACAGACACACACGTGCACGCAATGAGAAACAGATACACACAAAGCAAGACAATCAGACACACAAAGCGAGACAGACTCACACACACACAAAGTGAGACAGGCAGACACACACACACACACAATGAGACAGATAGACACACACATGCAATGAAAGACAGACAGACTGGCATACATACACGCGCACACAAAATGAGGAACAGACACCCATACAAAGTGTGACAGACAGACACACATACACTCACACTCACATATGCAATGAGAGCTAGGCACATACACACACACGAGAAACAGGCACACACACACACACACACACATGCACAATGAGAGACAGACACGCACACACAAAGCGAGACAGACAGACACACACACATACACAGACACAATGAGGAACATACACTTACATACGCAATGAGAGCTAGACACATACACACAAAATGACAGACACACACACACACAAAGCGAGACAGACACACACACACACACAAAGCGAGACAGACACACACACACAAAGCGAGACAGACACACACACGCACAAAGCAAAACAGACACACACACGCACAAAGCTAAACAGACACACACACGCGCACACACACACAAAGTGAGACACAAACACACGCACAAAGCAGGACAGATGCACACAAAGCGAGACATACACACATACACACACACACACAAAGCGAGACAGTTACACATGCACAGAAAGTGAGATAGACACACACACACTCGCACATAGTGAGAGAGACAGACACACACAAACAGCGAGAGAGACACACACAGAAAGAGATACAGATATACACACACAAAAAGAGATACAGACACACACAGACGCACATACACACAAAGTGAGACACACGCACACACACACACACACTCACACGTACAAAGCAAGACAGATACGTACACACGAAGAGAGACAGACAGACACATACACATAGACACAGAGAGACAGATATACACACACAAAGAGAGACACACACACACACAAACACACACACAAAGAGAGAGACAACAGACAAAATGACACACACAAAGCAAGACAGATAGACACACACACAGTGAGGCAGATACATACACACACACACAGACACAGACACAGACACAGTGAGAGACAGACAGACACAAGCAATGAGAGACAGACACACACATACACACGTAATGAGGAACAGACACACAACAAACAGTGACAGACAGGCACACAACACTCACATATGCAATGAGAACTAAACACACACAAACACACACACATGCATACATGCACACCAAGTGAGACAGATATATGCATGCACACACAAAACAAAACAGATACACACACACACGCAATGAGAGACAGACAGACACACACACACACTCAGAATGAGGGACAGACACACATACATAGTGTGACAGACACACACACACACACACACTCACATACGCAATGAGAGCCAGACACACACACAAAATGACAGACACACGCACACACATACGCACACGCAAAGAGAGACAGACACACAAACACACACAGAAACAGAGACAGACACACACACACATAGAGAGACAGACAACAGACAAAGCGAGACACATAGAGAGAGATAGGCACGCACAAAGTGAGACAGATACACACATATATGCACACACACACAATGAGAGACAGACACACAAACAATGAGGAACAGACACACATACAAAGTGTAACAGACAGACATGCAACACTCATATGCAAGGAGAGCTAGATACACTCACACAAAGTGAGACAGGCACACACACATACTCAATGAGAGACAGACACACACACATACGCAATGAGAGACAGACACACACACAAACACATGCATACACATACACAATGAGAGACACACACACACAAAGTGCGACAGACACACATAGACACACATGCAATGAGAGATAGGCACACAAACACAAAGTAAGACAGACATACACACACACACAGTGAGAGACAGACAGACACATGCAATGAGAGACAAACAGACACACACACGCAATGAGGAACAGACATACATACAAACTGTGATAGATAGGCACACAACACTCACATATGCAAAGAGAGCTAGACACACACACACACACACAAAGCGAGACAGACACATGCACGCACACACAAAGTGAAACAGACACACACAATGAGAGACAGATGCACACACACACTCAGAATGAGGGATAGACACACATACAAAGTGTGACTGACAGACACGCACACGCACACACACACACTCACATATGCAATGAGAACCAGACGCACATACAAAGTGACAGACACACGCACACACACACAAAGGAAGACAGACACATAAACACACACAGAAAGAGAGACAGACAACAGAAAAAGTGAGACATACAAAGAGAGATAGACACACACACACATACACACACAATGACAGACACACACGCACAAACAATGAGGAACAGACACACATACAAAGTGTAACAGACAGACACACAACACTCATATATGCAAGGAGAGCTAGATACACACACACACAAAGCGAGACAGACACACACATAATGAGGGACATACCCACACACACAAAGTGAGAAAGACACTCACAACACTCACACAATGAGAGACAGACACACAAACGTAATGAGAGACACATACACACATAATGAGAGACAGACAAATACACACAATGAGAGACAGACAAATACACACAATGAGAGACAGACATACACACATACACACACATAAAAACATAAGAACATAAGAAATAGGAGCAGGAGTAGGCCATCCAGCCCCTCGAGCCTGCCCCACCATTCAATAAGATCATGGCTGATCTGTAGTGGTTCAGTACCACTTTCCCGCTTTCTCCCCGTAACCCTTAATTCGCTTGTCAATCAAAAACCTATCTACTCTTGACTTGAACATATTCAGTGAGGAAGCCTTCGCCACCTTATCAGACAGAGAATTCCAAAGATTCACCACCCTTTACGTAAAGAAATTCCTCCTCAACTCTGATCTGAACTGCCCCCCCTCCCAATCTTGAGGCTGTGCCCTCTAGTCCTGCTATCTTTGCTAAGCGGGAAGAGTCTCTCAACCTCTACCCTATCCACCTCCTTCATTATCTTATACGTCTCTATAAGATCCTCTCTCAGCCTTCTAAACTCCAAAGAGTACAAACCTAGCCTATTCAGTCTCTCCTCGTAATCCAATGCCCTCATCTCTGGTATCAGCCTAGTAAACCTTCTCTGCACCCCCTCCAAGGCCAATGTATCCTTCCTCAAATGCGGCGACCAAAACTGCACACAGTACTCCAGCTGCAGCCTCATTAGTACCCTATAAAACTGCAACAGAACCGTCCTACTTCTATATTCTATCCCCCGAGCTATAAAGGCCAACATTGCATTCACCTTCTTAATCACCTACTGCACCTGCATACTGTGTTTTTGCGATTCGTGCACAAGGACCCCCAGGTCCCTCTGCACCATTGCATGATGCAGTTTTTCTCCATTTAAATAGTAATCCTTCCTACCTTTATTCCTACCTCACACTTGCTAACATTATACTCCATCTGCCAGGTCCTCGCCCACTCACTCAACCTATCCGGATCTCTCTGCAGGTTTTCCACACCCTCCATGCAATTTGCTTTTCCATTCATCTTTGTGTCATCAGCAAATTTCGTCATCCTGCACTCTACCCCTTCTTCCAGAACATCTATGTAAATGGTAAATAGTTGAGGCCCCAGCACCAAACCCTGGGGCACTCCACTAGTCACCAGCTGCCAATCAGAATAGCACCCATTAATACCTACCCTCTGCTTCCTATTAGACAACCAATCCTCTATCCAGTCTAACACCCTACCCCCGACTCCCTGCTCACACAACAAACCACATACACACACAGAAATGAGAGACAGACATGCACACACACACACACACACACAGAATGAGAGACAGACATGCACACACACACACACACAGGAATGAGGAGACAGACATGCACACACACACACACACACGTACACACACAATGAGAGACAGACATGCACCACACACACACAGAGAATGAGAGACAGACATGCACACACACACACACACGTACACACACAATGAGAGACAGACATGCAAACACACACACAGAGAATGAGAGACAGACATGCACACACACAGACACACCACGTACACACACAATGAGAGACAGACATGCACACACACACACACACAGAATGAGAGACAGAATGCACACACACACACAGAATGAGAGACAGACATGCACACACACACGCACAGAATGAGAGACAGACATGCACACACACACACACACACGTACACACACAATGAGAGACAGACATGGCACACACACACACACAGAATGGAGAGACAGACATGCACCACCACACACACAGAATGAGAGACAGACATGCACACACACACACGTACACACACACGAGGAGGACAGACATGCACACACATACACACACAGAGAATGAGAGACAGACATGCACACACACACACACAGAATGAGAGACAGACATCACACACACACACAAAATGAGAGACAGACTACACACACATACACACACAGAATGAGAGACAGACAGCCACACACACACACACCACTACACCCACAGAATGAGAGACAGACATGCACACACACATACATACACAGAATGAGAGACAGACATGCACACACATACACACAGAGAATGAGAGACAGACATGCACACACACACGCAGAATGAAAGACAGACATGCACATACACACACATACAGAATGAGAGACAGACATGCACACAAACACATACACACACAGAATGAGAGACAGACATGCACACACACACACACACACACAGAATGAGAGACAGACATGCACACACACACACACATACACACACGGAATGAGAGACAGACGTGCACACACACACATATACACACACGGAATGAGAGACAGACATGCACACACACACACACATACACACACACACAGAATGAGAGACAGACGTGCACACACACACACATACACATACAGAATGAGAGACAGAAATGCACACAGACACAATGAGAGGCAGACACACACAAAGTGAGACAGACACATACAAGATTAAGAGCCTCTTCTTAGCACTGCCGGTGTTGTGAGTTGCTGTCACTATGTGGGGAGAGCATTGAGTAAACCCCAGCAATTCCCCAGCGGGTTCCATGGTGGGGTTTCTTCTCTGCTTGCTCCATGCCAACATTCCCCTCCTTCTTTCCACAGAGCTGTGTTCCCACAACATGCACATGGCCACCCATGGCACTGCCACACTGACTGCTCTCTGATTGGTTCTGTGACTCCAAGAGGTGGGCCAATGGAATCTTATAATTGGTGGTAAAATGCCACCGCTTCCCCCCTGGATCCTGTTCCGCTGGCATCAGGTCCTAATGGCAGGAATACCCAGTGAAAAAACTCTCAGCGTTATCAAAGAGAAAGGAATCTCAAACTCTTCATTCCAAAAGCTGTGGTATTCGCAACTCACTCAATAGACATAACTATACACAAAATGCACGCCCATACACAAAACGCACGCCCATACACAAAACGCACGCCCATACACAAAACGCACGCCCATACACAAAACGCACGCCCATACACAAAACGCACGCCCATACACAATATATGCACACACATCCAAACATATTCTTTATCTCATCTTCTTTCTGTCTCAGTCTAAATTTCTCCATCTCAGTCTTTATCTCTCTTTCTCTCTCTCACACTCACTTTCTGTCACTGACTTTTTCTCTCCATTTCTTTGTCATTTTCTATGTGTTTGCCCCTCTGTTTGCATCTCTCTTTCAATCCTCCGGGTATCTGTCTGTCCCCCTTACCTCCCTCAGTATCTTTCTCTCTCTCTCTTTTTCTGCCTCTCTCTCTCCCTTTATTTTTACTCTCCTCTTTCCATCTCTCGTTTTATCTTTTCCTCACTCTCCCTCTTAGCTTTCCTTCTCTCTACCTTTCCCTCTTTTTCACTTTCTCTTTCTCTTTCTTTCCCCCTCCTGCTATCTTTCCTTCTCTCTATCTTTCCTCCTCTATCTATCTTTGCCTCTCTATCGCTCTCTCTCTCACACTATCATTCTTTCTCTATCTTCCCCTCTCTCTCTCTTTCCCTCTTTGCAGAAGGTGGAAGTCACATGGGATCAGAGGTGAGCTAGCTACGTAGATACAAAACTGGCTCAGTCAAAGAAGACAGACGGTAGCAGTGGAAAGATGTGTTTCTGAATGGAGGGCTGTGACAAGTGGGGTTCCTCAGGGATCAATGATGGGACCTTTGCTGTTTGTAATATAGATAAATGATTTGGAGGAAAACGTAACTGGATTGATTAGTAAGTTTGCGGACAATACAAAGATTGATGGATTTATGGATAGCGATGAGAACCAACAGGATATAGAATGGTTTGAGACTTGGGTGGAGAGATGGCAGATGGAGTTTAATCTGGACAAATCTGAGATAATGCAGATAGGAAATGTACAGTAAATGGACAAACCCTTAAGAGTATTGATAGGTAAAGGGATCTGGTGTACAGATACACAGGTTACTGAAAGTGGCAATGCAGTTGGAGAAGGTAGTCAAGAAGGCATACAGTGTGCTTGCCTTCATCAGCCAAAATATTGAGTTTAAAAATTGGTAAGTCATGTTGCAGCTTTATAGAACTTTAATTAGGCCGCACTTGGAATATAATGTTCAATTCTGGTCAGCACACTACCAGAAGGATGTGGAGGTTTTAGAGAGGGTACAGAAAAGATTTACCAGGATGTTGCCTGGGTATGGAGGGCATTAGCTATGAGGAGAGGTTGGAGAAACTTGGTTTGTTCTCACTGAAGCGACAGAGGTTGAGGGGAGACCTGATAGAAGTCTACAAGATGATGAAGGATGTGGACAGAGTGGATAGTCAGAAACTTTTTCCCAAGGTGAAAGAGTCAATTAGTAGGGGGCACAGGTTTAAGGTGCAAGGGGCAAGATTTAAAGGAGAAGTACGAGGCAAGTTTTTTTACACAAAGGGTGGTTGGTGCCTGGAACTCGTTGCTGGGGAAGGACAGTAGTGACTTTTAAGAGGCATCTTGACAAATATGTGAATGAGATGGGAATAGAGGGATTTGGTCCCCAGAACAGTAGGGAGTTTTAGTTCAGTCAGTCGGTGCAGGCTTGGGCGGGGGGGGGTGCCACAGGGCCTATTCCTGTGCTGTAATTTTCTTTATTCTCTTTTTTCCCCTTTCTTTCCCCCTCTCTCTCTTTCCCTCCCTCTATCTTTACTTCCAACACCTTCAACATGCTATTGTAAACACTGCCCTCTGCTGCTTACACAGCAGAGTAGCAGCCACTGCAATCAACTGGAAATTTCAGCTCAGAGTAAATCAGAGTATAACCCAAAATCAGGAGGGAATTCTAATTGGTGCAGTTGCAAAGGGCAGGAACATCAGCATGAAACACTCCCAAAAAAGGTACAGCACAGGGTTAGATGCAGCGAAAAGCTCTCTCTACACTGTCCCCCCATCAAACACTTCCAGGACAGGTACAGCACAGGGTTAGATACAGAGTAAAGATCCCTCATCATTGTAACATAAAAATAGGCGAGCAGAGACGATCCAGGGATTTCAGTTATGACAATAGATTGGAGAAATCAGAGCTGGTCTCCTTCCAGAAGGGAAACTCAAGAGGAGAGGTTGAGAAGCAGAAGTTACTGATTTAAGATGAATGAGAAAATAAGAAAGACAGTGTGAGAAAAAAGCTTTTCGCTCAGCAGCAGTTTGAATTTGGCATGTGCTGTGTGAGAGATACTGGAGGCTGATTCAATCAGGACATGGAATCGTTATCCAAAAAAGTCAGGAATGTTCTGAGGAGAGAGAAACAGAGTTTCAGCAGGATAACCTCCCAACTGATCTCTTTAATATTATCTTTCCCTCCCAGCCTACAAACATCCTTCACTTGTCCTCAGCACCAGCCACTGCAAATTAACTGAGAAATTAGCCCATGATGGACTGAATGGTCTCCTCCTGTGTAAAGTTTATTTATCAGTCACAATTAGGCTTACATTAACACTGCAATGAAGTTACTTTGAAGTTCCCACACTCCACACCTGTTCGGGTCAATACACCTAACCAGCATGTCTTTCAGAAAGTGAGTGGAAACCGGAGCACCCGGAGGAAATCCACGCAGACACGGGGAGAATGTGCCGACTTCACACAGACAGTGACCCGAGCTGGGAATTGAACCCAGGTCCCTGGTGCTTGAGGCAGCAGTGCTGACCACTATGCCACCGTGTTAGCTCTGTGTTTCATAATGTATTTTTTTGTCTGTATATTTTTGTTTGTTTATTAATAGGATTTGGGCATCGTTGGCTGGCCAATATTTTGTACCCATCTCTAGTTGGCTTTGGAGGGCACTTGAGAGTCAACCACATTATGAGTTTATCACTGTCCCCCTGAGCTGTTCCCCACCTCCCCAGTGCCTTGCACTCCCCGCCTTCCATGCCTGCACTGCCCCCTGCCCTGGATGCCCTGTGCTACAGCCAGTGCCCACACTACCTCCCTGGTATTTGTCAATATCAGCGTCACATCAGGAATTGACCATCTCCCTGCGTTCAGACTCAACAACCAGACTGACCATCATAGAGGAGAGAAATCCACGGAGTGAAAGGGAGGGAGAGAGAGAGGGGCGTCTGGAAGAGCTGGAACTGGATGGAGTGTTGTGAGGCAGAGAATGCCAGAAGACAAGAGTTGAAAAGGCCTTGCTGAGTGCAGCTGATAGATTGTTAAATACGGTAATTAAGAAAGCCCAACATCTTTGGAGAAAGTGGAGTGTTGTTTCTAATCCGTAAGCAAGTGTTTGACTTGTACCCTGTCTAAGTGGCTTCATGCAAATCAGTCCGTGTGGCAAAAAGTCAACAGACCATTTAAAATGCCGATGTTCCACTGTAATCAGGCAGTCTCACTTTAGTAGCCATCCCATAATCACGTCCCACACTCAAACTGCAGAGCCTGAGAACACAACTCCAGATGTGACACAGTGACCAGCTCCTTCCCCCTCCCCACCTCGCCCACTCAGTCCCCCCCCCTCGTCCACTCAGTCCCCCCCTCGCCACTCAGTCCCCCCCCCTCGTCCACTATCAGTCCCCCCCCGCCCCACTCAGTCCCCCCCCCGCCCACTCAGTCCCCCCCCTCGCCTACCCGTTACCCAATGCCCATCCAATTACCCTTCACCTACTCAATACGCACTCACCCATCCAGTTACCCCCCTCACCCACTCAGTTCCCCCCTCACCCACACAGTTCCCCCCCTCACCCATACAGTTCCCCTCATTCAGTTACCCTCACCCACTCAGTTACCCCTCACCCACTCAGTTACCCCCTCACCCACTCAGTCCCCACTCACTCAGCCAGTTACCCCATCACCCACCCAATACCCCAATGCCCAACCAGTTGCCCCTCACCCACCCAGCACCCCTTCACCTATTCCCAAACCCCTCACCCATCCATCTTCCAAACCCACGGCCACTTCTATCTAGAAGGACAAGGACAGCAGATACATGGGAACATCATCACCTGCAAGTTCCCCTCCAAACCACTCACCATCCTGACTTGGAAATATATTGCCATTTCTTCACAGTCGCTGAATCAAAACCCTAAAATTCCTTCCCTAACAGTATCATGGATCAACCCACAACATGTGGACTCAGAGATTTAAGGTGGTAGATCAGCACCACCTTCTCAAGAGCAACTAGAGATGGGCAATAAATGTTGGCCACCCAGCAATGCCCATGTCTCATGAATGAATTTTTAAAAACCATCACCCACCCAGTACCCCCTCCCCCCGCACACTTGTGTCTATGTGTGTGTATCCTGTGTATCCTGTACATGGTGTGTGTGCTCTGTATGGTATGCAGGTTATCTCTGGTGTGCGTTTATGCGTGATGTACATGTTACAGATCGTAGAATTATAGAAACCCTACAGTGCAGAAAGAATCCCTTCAGCCCATCAAATCTGCACTGAAAACAATTCCACCCAGGTGCTACCCCCATATCATACCCACTAATCCCTCTAACCTACACATCCCTGGATATAAGGGGCAATTTCTTAGCATAGCCAATCAACCTAACCCGCACATCTTTGGACTGTGGAGGAAACCGAAGAACAAAATAAAGAACAACACAGTACAGGAAACAGGCTCTTCAGCCCTACAAGCCCGCGCCGCCCATTTTACCATTCAGTGAGTGCCTCATTCCAATCCTCCTTCTATCTATAACACCACAATGAAGGGGTGCAAATTTAGAGAATTATATGAGTGCCAGATTAAGGGAGGTCTAATTCAGGGACAATTTGTTAAAACCAATCAGCCTAAAAGCACACCTTTGGGGTGTGGGAGGAAACCAGAGCATCTGGAAAATACCCACTCAAGCACAGGGAGAATGTGCAAAATCCCACAGACACTGGCCCAAGTCGGGGATCCGACCCAGGTCTATGTATCTGTACAGCAAACAGTGATAGTCACTGAGCTGTTGTGTTGCCTGTCAATTGGTTCAGTTTAAGCATACACTAACGACGTGAAGCACCAAGCAACTCTCGAAACAACATCCAAAAGCAGCCCTCGCACCACCCACCATCTGCATGCCCCTTGTTGGACTGAATCACCTGTGGATGTAAAAAAGAGACATCAATAAACATACACAGCTTATACAAACATTAATGGAAGATCCCCAGAAACTCAAACATAACAGACAGGTGAGCCATAAAATTTGTTGGATGGTTGATAGGAATCTGTTAATTCCTAGGAACGTCCTGAGGGTCTTGATCCTCAACTAGAACATTCTTTTGTATCCCTCTATCTCTAGTCTGCTCATGTGCCTATCTAGGTAAGTCTTAAACAACCCTACCGTGCCTGCCTCCACTACCCTCCTCTCACCCATGGGAAACCCACTCAGACACGAGGAGAATGTGCAAACTCCACACAGACAGTGACCCAAACCAAGAATCAAACCCAAGACCCTGGAGCTGTGAAGCAGCAGTGCTAACCACTGTGTTACCATGCTGCCATGTTATGCATGTTATGCATGGTGTGTGTGTTATCCAGGATGTGCGTGTTATGCGTGGTTTACTTGTTACAGATAGTGTGCATGTTTTCCATGGTGTGCGTGTTACAGATGTGTCTGTGCTATGCATGATTTGTGTGTTACCTGTGGTGTGCGTGTTATAGATAGTATGCGTGTTATCTGTGATGTGCATGTTATGCATGATGTGCGTGTTAGCATGGTGTGCGTGTTATCCATGGTGTGTGTTATGAAAGGTGTGCATGTTATGTGTGGTGCGTGTGTTATCCGTGGTGTGCGTGTTATCCATAGTGTGTGTGTTATCTGTGGTATACACGTTATCCGTGGTGTGCGTGTTATCCATAGTGTGTGTGTTATCTGTGGTATACACGTTATCCATGGTGTGCGTGTTATCCATAGTGTGTGTGTTATCTGTGGTATACATGTTATCCGTGGTGTGCGTGTTACGCGTGCTGCGTGTGTGTTTTCTGTGGTGTGCGTATTATCCATAGTGTGCATGTTATGCGTGGTGTGTGTGTCATCCATGGTGTGCGTGTTATCCGTAGTGTACATGTTGGTGCACACATTGTTATGGATGTTGTTGAATGTGATGCTGTGACTGGCTCACAACTCAGAGTCTGCCTTCATGTTTCACACAGGAGAGGGTCAACAGCAGGCACTGGGATCAGTGCAGGTTTGTGGGGGTCAAGGGTGTGGGGTCCAGGGGTGTGGGGGGCAGAGATGGTGCCTCACTGGAATGAAAGAGTTTCCATCCAAAGACTGAAAAAGAGGTCAATGCTGCCCCCTTGTGTCGATATTATGAACAGTTTCAATGTCGCTGCTACTGATACATGACCTACATTCCACATCTGAGAAGGGGGCAGAACAGGGAGAGGAGGAGGAGGGAAGGAGAGGGGCAGAGGGAGGAGAGGAGCGGGAGGGAAGGAAAGGGGAGGAAGGGAAGGAAAGGGGTAGAGGGGAGGAAGGGAAAGAGGAGGGAGGAAGGGAAAGAGACGGGTAAAGGGGGGTAAGTGGAGATGGGAGTAAAGCGGAGGAAGGAGGGCTGGAAGGTGGAGGAAAGAGGGGAGAAATGTGGAGGGGTGGAGGGGGCGGAGGAGTGGAGGGGAACAGAGGGGCAGAAGGGGAGAGGGTCGGGAGGAAAGGGGCAGGGTGATGGGGCAGAGGGGAGGGGGCAGAGAGATTGGAAGGAGGCAGAAGGGGGAAGGGCTAGAGGGGGGAGGGGCAGAGGTAGGGAAGAGGTGGAGGGGGTAGAGGGTGGGAGGAGGGCTGGGGAAGAGGGCTGAGGAGAGGGAGAGTGGCGGAGGACAGGAGAGGGGGAGAGGGGAGAGAGGCAAAGGAGGAGGACAGGTGGAGGGGGAGAGGCAGAGGGAGAGTAGGGGAGGGTTAGGATGAGAATTGCAAGCTTGGGACAGCTGAAGGCACGGCCAACAGTGGAGCAATTTCAAACCACCACTGCTCCCGAGACCAGAGTGGGAGGAGTGCAGAGATCAGGAGGGTTATTGGAGCTGGACAAGACTGCAGAGATCGGAGGAGTGAGGGAACGGAGGGATTTGTAATAAAGAAGAGAATTTATAAACTGAACGTATTTGTTCAGCAGGGGTCAGTGTCACTGAGCAAGAAGCTGGAGGGAGTGAGGATTAGGACGGGCTGTGTAGGCGGGAGTAAGAGTTAGGACGGGCTGTGCAGGAGGGAGTGAGGGTTAGGACGGGCTGTGCAGGAAGGAGTGAGGGTTAGGACGGGCTGTGCAGGAGGGAGTGAGGGTTAGGACGGGCTGTGCAGGAGGGAGTGAGGGTTAGGACGGGCTGTGCAGGAGGGAGAGAGGGTTAGGACGGGCTGTGCAGGAGGGAGTGAGGGTTAGGACGGGCTGCGTAGGAGGGAGTGAGGGTTAGGACGGGCTGTGCAGGAGGGAGTGAGGGTTAGGACGGGCTGTGCAGGAGGGAGTGAGGGTTAGGACGGGCTGCGTAGGAGGGAGTGAGGGTTAGGACGGGCTGTGCAGGAGGGAGTGAGGGTTAGGACGGGCTGTGCAGGAGGGAGTGAGGGTTAGGACGGGCTGTGTAGGAGGGAGTGAGGGTTAGGACGGGCTGTGCAGGAGGGAGTGAGGGTTAGGACGGGCTGTGCAGGAGGGAGTGAGGGTTAGGGCAGTGGCAGAAGACCATTCACCCATCATGTCCGCACCAACTCTCTAAAAGAGCATGTCACCTCGGCCCTCCCTCCACCTGCATAACCCTGTGCATTTACCATCACCAATCCAGCTAACCTACACATCTGTGGACTGTGAGAGGAAACTGGAGCACACAGAGGGAACTCACGCAAACACGGGGAGAACATGCAAACTCCACACAGACAATGACTCAAGGCCAGGTTCCTGACGCTGCGAGGCAGCAGTGCTAACCACTGTCACACCGTGCCTTCAGTATAGGAGAATGTGCATGAATGCTTCACAGGAACCGTCATCAATCAGAGCACATCAATCCCCTCACACACGTACCTGCACAGATGACCAAAAGCTTCATCAAAGGGACAGAATGGCGAGGACAGATTGTGTTAGCTCTGTAACCTCCCAGAATCAGTATGTTTAGTACAGAAAGAGAGATATCCTTTCATTTCCTTCGGCTGTGTACAACAATTAAATCATTCAGCAGAAAGCTGAAAAATAAAGAAGGATATTTATTCTCGCATTCTTAGCCAAATGGAATCCAATATTACATTCAACCAGAGTGTAACATATGTGTCTTTCTCTTAATATGCTGATCTGGCTTAATTATGAGGGCTACTGCAGTGGAATAGCTGAAACATAGTGTCCAGCACATTGGAGTCAACTTTCAGAGAGTATCCACACCAACGGAGCTGAACCCCAGTGAGAGTCAGCACCTTCAGGAGAGGGGCTGAACCCTAGTGAGAGGTTGGCACTATCAGTGTACCGGGGCCGTGCCAGTTCACAACTCTGCCATGTCCCTGATCACCTGGGGCGACAGTGCACCCAGACCACACACCCCCCCCCCCCCCCAAAGGGTGAATATTGTGTCTGGTCTCTGCTTTCCAGAAGCAGTAGCGATTGTGTTGGTGTTGAGTTCCACCGTGAGTGGGAACATTCACCAACTTAGAGTGTTAAACCGGTTATGAATATTTAAATATACTTAAATCAATGGTAATTGAGTTCACCCCTTGCTGGGTATGAACTGGTAACATTGCCAGTGTGGGGGAAGATATTCTGATCCTGAGATATACTCACTGTTAATCCCATTTCCTCCCTGGCGATGCACTGTCGGGGGGCGATGCACTGTCAGTTGAGGCGATTAACCCTTTTGGAGTTGTTTTCAAATTACCTGATGGTTGTGTTTGAACAACAAGTGATTTTTCACTGGACAATATCTTTTACGCAACCAAATCCTGCAAGAAATCCCTGTTAGCTTTACGTTCCTGTGATTTACTGGGATATCCTGTGCTTATAAACCACAAACGTCAATTTTCCATCTTCCTTCAATTTAATCTCTATCTGTGCTGGTAACTCCCTCCCTCCCCCAGTCACCAGTCTATCTCTCCAGGGCTTGTGTACACACGCCTGGCATCTGCATACTCACACTTGAGGCCCGTGTACTCATGTTTGGAACCTATGTCCCTACTCTTGGCACCTGTGTATCCACATTTGGGATCCGTGTACCACGCTAGGGACCTGTGTACCCACGCTAGGGACCTGTGTACCCACGCTAGGGACTTGTGTACCCACACTAGGGACCTGTGTACCCACACTAGGGACCTGTGTACCCACGATCAGGGTCGCTATACCCACGCTCAGGGCCTGTGCACCATCAGAAACCTCAGTTCACGTCAGGTCACCCAGTCAAGGCTGAGCTCTCGGTCACTGGGACCTCAGACAAACTTTAAGGTCATCACCTGATACACTCTGACCTGTGTACCCGCCTTGAAGATTGTGTACCCGCCCTAGGGGACTGAGTACTCACTGTCAGGGGTTGTGTACCCACCCTCGGGGACTGTGCACCTGCCTCAGGGACCGTGTACATGCACTCGGGGACCGTGCACTGCCCTTAGGTTCTGTGTACCCATCCGTCGGGACTGTGTACCCACCCTCAGGGAATGTGCACCCACCTCGGGAACTGTGTAATCCCATTTTGTTTGTGATGCAGTTCATTCTTTTGAAGTTTCCCCATCAGCAGCACAGAGTGACTGGAATTGTACAGGGACTAACACATGAGAAAAGGTTTTATGAACTCAATGTGTGTCAATGGGTGCAGGGTGCTCTAGGGTGGAACTGTTGAAGGCGATTAAAGGAGTTTGAGATAAAGGGGAAGGAAGTATTCCCTCTGCCAGGGAAAAGGCAGATCAAAGAGGCTGAAATTTAGAGTTAGTGAAAATCTGAACTCACTCCCCCAACAAGCTGCTGAGGATGAGGGTATTTGTCAGGAAGGAAGGTCACAGAGCTCTGTAGAACAATCATTTAGATCAAAATTGTTAATTCTTTTCCTGTCCACAGTTGCTGCCAGACCTGCTGAGTTTATTCAGCAGTTTCTACAGAACCAAGTTGAATAAATGAAATTAAACAGAATAACTGTCATCAAATTGAAAGGCAGAAAGGGCTTGAAGGGCTGAATGGCCTCCTCCTGTTCCCAGGTAAGAGATTTGAAGGGCTGAATGGCCTCCTCCTGTTCCCAGGTAAGAGATTTGAAGGGCTGAATGGCCTCCTCCTGTTTCCAGGTTCTGAAGGCTAACATTATACAGAGTTAGATTCTCTCTCAGAATCAAAGATTAAACAAATCAGGAGGAACATTAGGAATTAAAACATTGTTTTTCTCATTTTCTTGGAAGGATTTAACCCACTTAATTCAAAACACATTCGAGAGGGAGAGTGAAGTAAAATGGAGAGGAGGCAGAGGTAAAGCAAAGAGAACCCAAGGGATATATTCCAAACTCTTAACAAAAATCATCCTGTTTGACCATTCCAGCTTTCGATATCTCCCCCATCCCGATATCTCCCCCATCCCGATATCTCCCCCATCTCCCCAGTCTGCCCCGACACTCTATACACTGACCTCAGGAAGGAGTTCAGCCAGGCTTTCAGTTCCTGATTAGCATCCCGGGAATCCCGCTGTGATCCAGGATAGCCAACACTATATTACCCAATCATGAAACATTATTTCATTATTTAAATGATCTGATTACTTCACTGGCGCAGGTTGGGGGGTGGTTAATGCACTAATATAAAAATACCCTCTTCATTCAGCGAGGCCAATCACATTACAGAAAACAGAACAAAACTCCAATTCCTCATCATCACAAACTTAATTCCTTTTTACAAAGATTTCCATTAATAACAGTCCTCATAAAACAGCACAATTAACAGTGAACTCAGCAACTATGCAGCACTCCCTCAGCACTGACTCTGACAGTGCAACGCTCCCTCAGCGCTGATCCTCTGACAGTGCGGCGCTCCCTCAGCGCTGACCCTCTGACAGTGCGGCGCTCCCTCAGCGCTGACCCTCTGACAGTGCGGCGCTCCCTCAGCGCTGACCCTCTGACAGTGCGGCGCTCCCTCAGCGCTGACCCTCTGACAGTGCGGCGCTCCCTCAGCGCTGACCCTCTGACAGTGCGGCGCTCCCTCAGCGCTGACCCTCTGACAGTGCGGCGCTCCCTCAGCGCTGACCCTCTGACAGTGCGGCGCTCCCTCAGCGCTGACCCTCTGACAGTGCGGCGCTCCCTCAGCGCTGACCCTCTGACAGTGCGGCGCTCCCTCAGCGCTGACCCTCTGAGAGTGCGGCGCTCCCTCAGCGCTGACCCTCTGAGAGTGCGGCGCTCCCTCAGCGCTGACCCTCTGAGAGTGCGGCGCTCCCTCAGCGCTGACCCTTGAGAGTGCGGCGCTCCCTCGCGCTGACCCTTGAGAGTGCGGCGCTCCCTCAGCGCTGACCCTCTGAGAGTGCGGCGCTCCCTCAGCGCTGACCCTCTGAGAGTGCGGCGCTCCCTCAGCGCTGACCCTCTGACAGTGCGGCGCTCCCTCAGCGCTGACCCTCTGAGAGTGCGGCGCTCCCTCAGCGCTGACCCTCTGAGAGTGCGGCGCTCCCTCAGCGCTGACCCTCTGAGAGTGCGGCGCTCCCTCAGCGCTGACCCTCTGAGAGTGCGGCGCTCCCTCAGCGCTGACCCTCTGAGAGTGCGGCGCTCCCTCAGCGCTGACCCTCTGAGAGTGCGGCGCTCCCTCAGCGCTGACCCTCTGAGAGTGCGGCGCTCCCTCAGCGCTGACCCTCTGAGAGTGCGGCGCTCCCTCAGCGCTGACCCTCTGAGAGTGCGGCGCTCCCTCAGCGCTGACCCTCTGAGAGTGCGGCGCTCCCTCAGCGCTGACCCTCTGAGAGTGCGGCGCTCCCTCAGCGCTGACCCTCTGAGAGTGCGGCGCTCCCTCAGCGCTGACCCTCTGACAGTGCGGCGCTCCCTCAGCGCTGACCCTCTGAGAGTGCGGCGCTCCCTCAGCGCTGACCCTCTGGAGTGCGGCGCTCCCTCAGCGCTGACCCTCTGAGAGTGCGGCGCTCCCTCAGCGCTGACCCTCTGAGAGTGCGGCGCTCCCTCAGCGTGCCCTCTGAAGTGCGGCGCTCCCTCACGCTGACCCTCTGAAGTGCGGCGCTCCCTCAGGCTGACCCCTGAAGTGCGGTCCCTCAGCGCTGACCCTCTGGAGTGCGGCGCTCCCTCAGCGCTGACCCTCTGAGAGTGCGGCGCTCCCTCAGCGCTGACCCTCTGAGAGTGCGGCGCTCCCTCAGCGCTGACCCTCTGAGAGTGCGGCGCTCCCTCAGCGCTGACCCTCTGAGAGTGCGGCGCTCCCTCAGCGCTGACCCTCTGAAGTGCGGCGCTCCCTCAGCGCTGACCCTCTGAGAGTGCGGCGCTCCCTCAGCGCTGACCCTCTGAGAGTGCGGCGCTCCCTCAGCGCTGACCCTCTGAGAGTGCGGCGCTCCCTCAGCGCTGACCCTCTGAGAGTGCGGCGCTCCCTCAGCGCTGACCCTCTGAGAGTGCGGCGCTCCCTCAGCGCTGACCCTCTGAGAGTGCGGCGCTCCCTCAGCGCTGACCCTCTGAGAGTGCGGCGCTCCCTCAGCGCTGACCCTCTGAGAGTGCGGCGCTCCCTCAGCGCTGACCCTCTGAGAGTGCGGCGCTCCCTCAGCGCTGACCCTCTGAGAGTGCGGCGCTCCCTCAGCGCTGACCCTCTGACAGTGCGGCGCTCCCTCAGCGCTGACCCTCTGACAGTGCGGCGCTCCCTCAGCGCTGACCCTCTGACAGTGCGGCGCTCCCTCAGCGCTGACCCTCTGACAGTGCGGCGCTCCCTCAGCGCTGACCCTCTGACAGTGCGGCGCTCCCTCAGCGCTGACCCTCTGACAGTGCGGCGCTCCCTCAGCGCTGACCCTCTGACAGTGCGGCGCTCCCTCAGCACTGACCCTCTGACAGTGCGGCGCTCCCTCAGCACTGACCCTCTGACAGTGCGGCGCTCCCTCAGCACTGACCCTCTGACAGTGCGGCGCTCCCTCAGCGCTGACCCTCTGACAGTGCGGCGCTCCCTCACACTGACCCTCTGACAGTGCGGCGCTCCCTCGCGCTGACCCTCTGACAGTGCGGCGCTCCCTCAGCGCTGACCCTCTGACAGTGCGGCGCTCCCTCAGCACTGACCCTCTGACAGTGCGGCACTCCCTCAGCACTGACCCTCTGACAGTGCGGCGCTCCCTCAGCACTGACCCTCTGACAGTGCGGCACTCCCTCAGCACTGACCCTCTGACAGTGCGGCACTCCCTCAGCACTGACCCTCTGACAGTGCGGCACTCCCTCAGCGCTGACCCTCTGACAGTGCGGCACTCCCTCAGCACTGACCCTCTGACAGTGCGGCATTCTCTCTGGCCTGGATTATGTTCCCAAGTCTCTGGTGAGGGGATTTGAATCCATAACCTTGTGACTCAGGGGCAAAGCAGCTACCCACTGAACTGTGGCTGATTCCTGGACTGAGAGACAGACCCTCAGATATGGAGACACATCCCTGAGGGAACTCACCAGATATACCAAGCCTGCAGAAATCTCTTTGCAGACAATATTTCTTCATTCTGATCCGTGCTTTTGCTGGTTTGATGGATGGATCAGTCCCGGCTTGCTTCCTGAGAGAGATTTTTCGCTGACTCAGCGCTCTGTCATTTTGCTGAGTGTGCAAGATGACTCAGTCTTTTCTTACAGCCAATCAACAGCCTGTTACCGGGCCTGATCCCATCCAATCCGTTTTACCCGACTCACTCAATGAATATTTTCATTGATTCTTATTTTAATATTAATATGTCAATAAAAGAAAATATCCCTCTACATTAATCACTAATATCAAGTTAAACCCCTCAAGAAAGTGAGTGAAAAGTGATTGAGGGAGGGAGTACTCCAACTTCGGAGAAAATTCCCTCCAGAATCCCCCACAGCAGACACAGAGTGCATTGGTCCTTGCTGCAAGTGAACAGTAGAGTGGTTTCTGGAACAAAGAGTATTGTGGGTAGTGTGGCTCCCATTACTGCCCAATTGCCTGAGGATTCACATGATGATGACCAATGACAGGAGCATTGGAGAGGGGTCAATGAAGGTAGGAGATCATGTGACAAGAGGCCTTGATGTAAAATCCAACCAGACTCACCAGCCCTGGGGAGGGAAGGCAGTGTTCTTGACTCTGACACTGACCCTGATCTTGACTCTGACTCGGACCCTGATTTTGACCCTGATGTTGATCCCATCCTCTACTCTGACCAAGAGCCTGATCCAGGTGCTGAACTTGTGACCCCTGATCCTGAGACTGCCCTGCTTCCCATCTATTCCTAAAGTTAAAAAGAAGCAAAACAGAATTCAAAGATACAAAAATATAATAGCTTTAAACTTTATTTAACAATAATTTAATTGCTAAATAGTCATTAGCCTCCCTCTGTGCAAGTCAGGTTTACTCTGGTTCACTGTCTACACCCATTGTGCAATTTTTAAAAATGTTTTTTACTCTGTTGAAATTAATTGGAAGTTTGCAGCAGTAAATATTGTTCATACATTTTATTAAGGGATTAATGTTACTGTGTTCATGAGCTCAACATTTCAGGAGACTAACTTCCATTTAAACCACACCTGCTCAGCAAAAAAGCCTCTCAGAATGAGATGTAAAGTGATCAGGATTCTGCACAAATGGTGTTCTATGTGTCCTGTGTATTCAGAAGTTTTAATTTTGCTCTATTCCAAGTATTGTGTTTGAACGGATGGCACAGTGGCACAGTGGTTAGCATTGCTGCCTCACCAGGTTCAATTCTGGCTTCAGGTGACTGTCTGTGTGGAGTTTGCACATTCTCCCCGTGTCAGCATGGGTTTCCTCCGGGTGCTCCAGTTTCCTCCCACAGTCCAAAGATGTGCAGGTTAGGTGGATTGGCCATGTTAAATTGATGCTTAGTGTCAGGGAGACTAGCTCAGGTAAATACTTGGGGTAAAGAAGAGAGGGATTGTGGTCAGTGCAGTTTTGATGGGCTAAATAGCCTCTTTCTGCATAGTATGCAGAATTCATACAGCATAATTCAAATTCAGAACAGAAAATTCTCCATCTGCTTCACATTAAACTGTCAGCAGGCGGCAGCAGAGGATTATATACACACGCACACACACACGCAGACACACACACACACAGACACACACACACACAGACACACACACACGCACACACACACACATGCACAGACACACGCACACATACATACACACACACACACACACACACACACACGCAGACACACACAAAGACAGGTGGGCACACACATACCCTCAGTCGCTAATCAGGCTGACTATTCATCAACACGGATACCAGCCCATGTGCTGAGGCAGAGCTTGGATGTTTGCCAGCGAGAGGGATCTAAATGATCCAGCACTCTGTCCCTGCCCCCCGGACAAAATGACAGAATGGGGGTGTTGTCTCTGTCTCTCAGATTAACCAATATACACCCCTGAGGGGCAACAAGAGAGATGCCCATTCTCTATAAACTCAGGGGCATTGATATAAGATCATCACTGATGAACCCAGTTAAGAATTCAGGAGAAACCTCTTTATCCAGCGAGTGATGCAAACTCACTCGGAAAAGGTTGGAATGGATGGCTGGATTGAAGGGAAAATGGATAAACAGCAGGCAACCAGGAAATTGGGGGTATGTTAATAGGATGAGGTGAAGTAGAGTCTGATCATGCAGTTGCCAACCTAAGCATATTCCTGTGCGTTTTGTCACATGACTTGCCCCCACCATTTGGGCCAACACCTCCACCTCTGACGAAGGGTCATCTAGACTCAAAACATTGGCTCCATTCTCTCTCACAGATGCTGTTAGACCTGCTGAGATTTTCCAGCATTTTTTGTTTCTGTTTCAGATTTCATCATTCCAAAGTTCTTAGTTTTTACCTCCATCCCGGTGTCACAAGCCTCCCTAGGCCAATCGGAAAGCAGATCATTGCCCAATTATAGAATCCCTACAGTGCAGAAGGGGGCCATTCAGCCCATTGAGTCTGCACCAACAATGATCCTACACAGGCTCTACCTCGTAACCCCACAGATTTACTCCACTAATCTATGCATTCCGGATCACTAAGGGACAATTTAGTTCGACCAATGCATCTAACCTGCACATCTTTGGAATGTGACAGGAAACCGGAGCATCCAGAGGAAGCCTACACAAACACGGGGAGAATATGCAAATTCCACACAGACAGTGACCCAAGCCGGGAATCGAACCCAGATCCCTGATGCTGTGAGGCAGCAGTACTAACCACTGTGTCACCTGTGCCACCAGATGATACTTGACTGCCAGCCAATCAACCTTCTCCGTCTACTTTCAATATTTGTATATCTGGTAAAGAGGAATGTCTCAAAAAAATTACAAAACAAATCAGAGGCAGAATGTTACAGCCATTCTCACAGGAGATACTTTCCCATCCCACTGTGGTGAACGGAGTTTTGGCTGGGTGCCAAATACTCCGACTTCACTGTGACGGGAATGTGCATGACTAGGCGGGAAGATATACTGGCACTGGAGGTGGTGCAGAGGAGGATGTCTAGGTTGATTCCAGAGTTGAGAGGGTTGGATTATGAGGAGCATTGAGCCAATCCTGGAGAATTGGCAAGCCTTTGGCCACAATCTCCTGTGGAACTTACATTGGTCCTGAGCAGTTTGGCTAAATGAGCTATTTCTGTCTATCAATTCTCCGTGAAACTACAAATATAGGACTGGTTTAAATACACTTTAACCAATAACTTCAAGCTATTATTCTTCGCAAAGGTGCCTAATACAACGCGGATAGAAAGATCACTGGATTTACTCTTTATTGGTTATTTGTGATTTGAAACACTTAATCAAACAATGAATCTTCCACCAGTGTTTGCTTAACTTAAACAAACTTCATTTCAAATACAATTTATTTAATATAACACCTGTGTGTTCCTAAACTACACACATCAACATGTACAGAATGAATCAAAAACCACAGGAGATAACTCTGCACAGATTAGCTTCTTTGCTACATAAATCGTAATAAAATCTATTAAATATTTCATATCTTCAAAACTTAGAAAAATAACTCAGGATAATGCAAATTTTCTATTTGAAAAACCCCAAACGTGTAAATTCACCTTAAATAAATGGTCACAAGAGGGACTGAAAATGTGACAGTCTAATGTTTCACAAAAATAGGATTCTCAAAACACGTACTCTATGCTGGTATATCAGTGTAGTACTGAGGGAATGCAGCCCTGTCAGAGGGACAGTACTGAGGAAGTGCTGCACTGTCAGAGGGTCAATACTGAGGGAGTGCTGCACTGTCAGAGGGACAGTACTGAGGGAGTGCTGCATCGTCAGAGGGACAGTACTGAGGGAGTGCTGCCTTGTCAGAGGGACAGTACGAAGGAAGTGCCGCACTGTCAGAGGGACAGTACTGAGGGAGTGCTGCATTATCAGAGGGTCAGTACTGAGGGAGTGCTGCACTATCAGAGGGTCAGTACTAAGGAAGTGCTAAGTCAGTACTAAGGAAGTGCTGCACTGTCAGAGGGACAATACTGAGGGAGTGCTGCATTGTCAGAGGGACAGTACTGAGGGAGTGCCGCACTGTCAGAGGGACAGTACTGAGGGAGTGCTGCACTGTCAGAGGGGCAGTAGTGAGGGAGTGCTGCACTGTCAGAGGATCTATACCAAATAGTGCTGCACTGTCAAGAGGTCAATACTGAGGGAGTGCTGCACTGTCAGACAGGCAGTTATGAGGGAGTGCTGCACTGTCAGAGAGGCAGTTCTGAGGGAGTGCTGCACTGTCAGAGGGTCAGCACTGAGGGAGTGCCACACTGTCAGAGTGGCAGTTTTGTGGGAGTGCTGCATTGTCAGGGAGACAGTAACGAGGGAGTGCTTTAATGAGGGAGTGCTTGTGAGTCTGTGTGTGTTTGTAGCAATGGAAACTTGCACTATAACAGCCAGTGTCAATGGCCCAAGAATGAGATGCCTCCCAGACCATTGCAGCAGGCTGTGGCAGGATGAGCTTCTACAGAGACCACCAGAACAAAAACCTCCACATACTACAACCCCACTACACACACACACTCAACCCTTCATTACCTAGAGCTTTGCTAAGACCACCCCTGGATTAGAGTTTATTGTTTTTGTCTCGTTATCTAAGTGTGAGGAGTGGATGCAATGAAGGTTCACTGGGTGAGAAGATTATCCAATGAGAAGGGATTGGGTCTATATTATTTGGTCCAATGGGAGGCAATCTTATTAAAACATATAAGCCCCTGAGAGTGGCTCCTGGGAGATGTTTCCGACTGGGGCAGACTAGAATCAGAGGTTTTTGTTTTAAAATAAAAGGTTTTTCTTTTAAGATAAAATCAAGGAGAATCTTCCTCTCTCAGAATAGATTAATCTGTGGAATTCTTTTCCCGAGAGTGCAGTGGGTTTCGTGGGTCATTCAATTGATTCAAGGCAGAGATTGGCAGATCTTTGAGTGACAAGGCGGCTGGGGTACAGACCAGAAAGTGGAGTCAAGAGATCGAAAGGCTTACAGTCTATTGTCTCCTCAGATAAGACACTCCCCAGCAATGAATGGACAGGGGTTCAGGCGCTGGTGCAGTGGGAGAGTTTACTCAGTGTAATTGGGATGATTACTGACAGTGCTGGTTAGAACGCAGATGTGAATACACAATGTTCCTCAGCACTTCTGACAGGATATTAGCACACCAATCATTCTGACTGGACAGACAGCTTGCCCTCTGAACCCGGACCTGCTGTTTCCTGCTTCTGTGTGGCAGCAAAATCCATCAGATCAACAGGGGAGATTCACTGCATCAATCATCCTCCGACTGAGATCTAAAATCAAAAACAAAACCCGTAAAAACATGAAGTCCTATAAATTATATCAGCAGAAAGATCACAGCTTCTACCGCTATATATTCTAGCTGAAAAGCAGCACAGTTCCACACGCACTGACTCCCACAAACACTGACTCTCACTGGGGTATAGTCCCATACACACTGAATCTCTGGGGTACAGTCCCACACACACTGATTCTCATTGGAGTGCAGTTCCACACACACTGACTCTCACTGGGGTACAGTCCCATACACGATGACTCTCATTGGGGTACAATCACACATTCACTGACTCTCACTGAGGTACAGTCCCACACTCACTGACTCTTACTGGGGTACAGTCTCACACACACACTGACTTTCACTGGGATACAGTTCCACACACATTGACTGGAATTTTTTGGAGCCATGGCTGTGAGCTGGGATATAGTCACACACTCACTGACTCTCACTGAGGTACAGTCCCACATTCATAGACTGTTGTGGAGTACTGTCCCACACACACATTGACTCTTACTGGGGTACAGTCACACACACACTGACTCTCACTGGGTACAATCTCATACACACTGACTCTCACTGGGGACAGTCTCACACATACTGACTCTCGCTGGGGTACAGTCTGAATACACTGACTCTCACTGGGGTACAGTCTCACATACACTGACTTTCTGGGGTACAGTCTCATACACACTTACTCTCTGACGTACAGTATCGTACACACTGACTCTCTGAGGTACAGTCCCACGCGCACTGACTTTCTGGGTTACAGTCACACACACTGACTCTCATGGAGTACAGTCACACACATTAATTCTTTGAGATACAGACTCACAGATTTTGGACATTATGTCAGTTGAATCTATTTATTCCCCCCAGTCTCCATGGGGTACGCGTTCCCCCCCAACCATACCAAATTCCCCAAGCCCCACCAAACCCCATAAAACCCCCCAACCCTCCTCAAACACCCCAAACTCCCCAAATGTCCCCAAATCCCCCCACCTTCCAAACCCCCATCCTTAACAACCCCCAAACTTTCCTAAACCTCCCAATTCCCAAACCCACATCCATCCCAATCCCCCCAACTCTCCCAAAGTCCCAACCCTCCCAAAACCTCACCAAACCTCCCAAAACCATCTCAACCCACAAACCCTCGATCCCCCCCCCCCCCAGGTCTTTCCAAACTCCCCCCCCCGTATCAATCTATATCCCATCGATGATGTCATTCTCTGAACTGCATCATCAGTTCAACCAATGATGTCATTCAATGGGATGGGCCAATCAAAAAAATGAGAAGGAAATCTAGCAGCAATGACTTTGCTGAAACTTTGCTGTTGAAACTGGTTCTGACCATCCTCGAGTGTCTGAGTTAGGAACGCACACTCACTACACAAAGTCGCCCTCTCTTCTAGTCTCATTTCCAGGGTGTCAGTTTTCTCCAGTTTGATGACAGCTCAGTGCTTCTCTTCAGCAGCTGCTTCAGCGGGTTAACACTGCGATTTAGCCAAATGTGGCATCTCTTCTCAATCATTGGTTTAATCAACTGCAACAAAATATAAGCAGCAGCATCAACCAGCCTGAGTAACACTGATCCAATCTCTTCATTTCCTCCTTCTAACCCCTCCACCCACCCGCTTTCCTGAAGGTGCTGTAACACTACATTCTACATTCTCTCCTTCCCTTCTCTATGAATAGTATGCTTTGTCTGTATAGTGTGCAAAAAGTAATACTTTTCACTGTATATATATATACATATGACAATAAGAAATCAAATGACTCCCACTGAAGTTCAGCTCCTCTGCTGAAGGTTAACAGTTACATAGAATTACATGGAGTCTATAACACAGACAAAACCTACAGCAGAGTTTGGCCTTCACAGTATTTATAGGCTAACCCCATCAATATAATCTTCTGATCCTAAAGGTTATGAATCCCCTCAACCACTGAAAGAGCTCCACCTTCTCTCCTCTCTCTGGATAATATAAGAAGTCTCACAACACCAGGCTAAAGTCCAACAAATTTATTTGGAATCACGAGCTTTCGGAGTGCTACTCCTTCAACAGGTGAGTCTCAGTGCTCCAAAAGCTCGTGATTCCAAAGAAACTGTCAGATTTTAACCTGGGATAGTGAGACTTCTTACTGTGCCCACCCCAGTCCAGCACCGGCATCTCCGCATCATCCCCCTGGATGAAGAATTTCTCTTGCTCTGTGAGAGGTCAAGTTGCCTCTGCGAATGCATAATGCCAGCTGACCAACTCAGAATCTTTCTCTAACAGTTAATACAGATTTGTAAGTTCTGAAATCTGCAGTTTTAAACACCACTTACCCTGAGCTTGCCTGTCACTGTATGACTGGAACAGTCTGCAATGAGAGGCCAGGAGCTGGAACGTTTTGGAGCCGTAGCTGTGAGTCTGTGCCCTCCTCCAGATTACTGAGAGTGTGAGTGAGAGCAGCTGCCCTATAAAGACTGGAATCAACATGACAGATTGTGGAGCTCTGGCCTCTCTCAGCTTCCCACACTCACTGGCCAATCTCCCTGCAGCACAAAGGCAGAAGCACTCAGTCTCTATCGACAGGTGGAGGGTGGGAGTGGGGAGGGGGCGGGCGAGGCAGGACTATGTGATGGAGAGGGGGAGGGGACATAGTGAGACCCTGGGAAAGTCTCTGCCCGGCTCTCTCACCAACCCCGACCTGCTGTTCCCCAGGTATCAGAGCTGGCCCATTCTGGTTAAAGGTCACAGGAGGTCAAGTACATGCTGCTTTACGAGGAGAGGGACGGGACAGAGAGAGGCCGGAGAAAGGATCAGGACTGAGAGGGAACGAGAGTTGATCCCCCCCACCCGCCTACACTCCCAGGCAGATGGTTGCACGCACCCGCACACTCCTCACAGTCTCCTACAGATGCTGCTCACACTGTTGAATAGTTCCACATTCCACACTCTCTGGCCCAGCCTGGACATTTCTTTCCCCCCCACCCCACTCCACTTTGTCCCAGGGGAGGGTCTCTTTATCTCTGGTTGAGCTAAATGCAGATACTGTGCGATAACCCAGCTTCACGCTGCTCAGTAACAGCTAAACTGTGACCTCATTTTAGAAGCCCAGCCTCCACCCCTCACATGGTGGGATTCCCTCTTTCCAGGTTGGTGGGGAATGGGTGGGGGTGGGGTGTTCTCATGCACCTGCTACCCCTGCCCTTCACACTGATAAACATTGTGGGTTTGGAAAGTGCACCTCTGGAACATTAGTGAGTTCCTGGAATACATAGCTGTTATTGTTACTACTGGAATCATACAGTCCCTATAGTGCAGAAAGAGGCCATTCATTCCATCGAGCGTGCACCAACCCTCCGACAGAGCATTTTACCCAGACCCTACTCCCGTAACTCCACATACTTATCATCACCAACCACCACCACCCCCCAACGACATTTTTGGACAGTGGGAGGGAACCCACACAGATACGGGGAGAACATGCAAACTCCACACAAGGAATCGAACCCGGATCCCTGGCACTGTGAGGCAGCAGTGCTTTGTGACCCTCTGTTAGAAAACAATTTCTCTCTCTTCCAGCTGAGATAAACTAAGTGAACAAAGACATAGAGAGATAATCCAGCTCCCCCTGGTTCAATATCATTCAATTGTAAGGATCCCAGCTAACCTAACCAAACCCTTGTGAGCGAGATTACCAATTAATACATTCTTATCTTCTCAAATGAAGATAGGATTATTCTGCAATAAAAGATGCAAACGGAGCGGCGCAATGGCACATTACTTAGCATTGCTACATCACGGCGCCATGGACCCAGGTTCAAATCATGCCTGGGTCACTATCTGTGCAGAGTCTGCATGTTCTCCCCATGTCTGCGTGGATTTCCTCCCACAGTCAAAAACACATGCTGATTAGGTGCATTGGCCGTGCTAAATTCTCCCTCATCGTACCCGAACTGGCACCAGAGTGTGGCAACGAGGGGATTTTCACAATAATGTCATTGCAGTGTTAATGCAAGCCTACTTGTGACACTAATAAATAAACTTTAAAGGTCTATCCATTTCACCATCTCCCATCCTGATAATCCTCTCTACAATTATAATCATTCACTAACCAATGAATTGTGTCACACAACACAGCAACTCTGGGCTGAGCTCCACTGATCAGGTTAACCTCAGTAATTTAACCACAAGCTCAGATCACTCCGGGAGTCCGACCTCAGTCTGGGGTCACTCCAGGAGTGGGATCTCAGTCTGGGATCACTCCAGGAGTGAGACTTCAGTTTGGGATTACTCCGAGAGTGAGACCTCAGTCTAGGATCACTCCAGGAGTGGGACCTCAGTCTGGGATTACTCCAGGAGTGGGACCTCAGTCTGGGATCACTCCGAGAGTGAGACCTCAGTCTCGGATCACTCCGAGAGTGGGACCTCAGTCTGGGATCACTCCGGGAGTGGGACCTCATTCTGGGATCACTCCGAGAGTGAGACCTCAGTCTGGGATCACTCCAGGAGTGAGACTTCAGTTTGGAATTACTCCGAGACTGAGACCTCAGTCTGGGATCACTCCGGGAGTGGGACCTCAGTCTGAGATCACTCCAAGAGTGGGACCTCAGTCTGGGGTCACTCCGAGAGTTTGACCTCAGTCTGGGATAACTCTGAGAGTGAGTCTGGGATCACTCCGAGAGTGGGACCTCAGTCTAGGATCACTCCAGGAGTGGGACCTCAGTCTGGGATCACTCTGAGAGTGGGACCTAAGTCTGGGATCACTCCGAGAGTGGACCTCAGTCTGGGATTACTCCAAGAGTGAGACCTCAGTCTGGGGTCACTCCGAGAGTGAGACCTCAGTCTGGGATCACTCTGAGAGTGGGACGTCAGTCTGGGATCACTCCAGGAGTGGGACCTCAGTCTGGGGTCACTCCAGAGTGCGACCTCAGTCTGGGATCACTCCAGGAGTGAGACCTCAGTCTGGGATCACTCCGGGAGTGGGACCTCAGTCTGGGATCACTCCAGGAGTGGGACTTCAGTCTGGGGTCACTCCGAGAGTCCGACCTCAGTCTGGGATCACTCCTAGAGTGAGACCTCAGTCTGGGATCACTCCGGGAGTGGGACCTCAGTCTGGGATTACTCCAAGAGTCCGACCTCAGTCTGGGATCACTCCTAGAGTGAGACCTCAGTCTGGGATCACTCCGGGAGTGGGACCTCAGTCTGGGATCACTCCGAGAGTGGGACCTCAGTCTGGGATCACTCCAAGAGTGGGACCTCAGTCTGGGATTACTCCAAGAGTGAGACCTCAGTCTGGGATCACTCCAAGAGTCCGACCTCAGTCTGGGGTGACTCCTAGAGTGGGACCTCAGTCTGGGATCACTCCAGGAGTGGGACCTCAGTCTGGGATCACTCCGAGAGTGGGACCTCAGTCTAGGATCACTCCAGGAGTGGGACCTCAGTCTGGGATCACTCCGAGAGTGGGACCTCAGTCTGGGATCACTCCGAGAGTGGACTTCAGTCTGGGATCACTCCGGGAGTGGGACCTCAGTCTGAGATCACTCCAAGAGTGGGACCTCAGTCTGGGGTCACTCTGAGAGTTTGACCTCAGTCTGGGATTACTCTGAGAGTGAGTCTGGGATCACTCCGAGAGTGGGACCTCAGTCTAGGATCAATCCAGGAGTGGGACCTCAGTCTGGGATCACTCTGAGAGTGGGGACCTCAGTCTGGGATCACTCCAGGAGTGGGACTTCAGTCTGGGGTCACTCCGAGGAGTCCGACTTCAGTCTGGGATCACTCCAGAGTGGGACATCAGTCTGGGATACTCCAGGAGTGGGACCTCAGGTCTGGGGTTACTCCGAGAGTGAGACCTCAGTCTGGGATCACTCCAAGAGTGCGACCTCAGTCTGGGGTCACTCCTAGAGTGGGACCTCAGTCTGGGATCACTCCTAGAGTGGGACCTCAGTCTGGGATCACTCCTGGAGTGGGACCTCAGTCTGGGATCACTCGGGGAGTGGGACCTCAGTCTGGGGTCACTCCGGGAGTGGGACCTCAGTCTGGGATCACTCCGGGAGTGGGACCTCAGTCTGGGGTCACTCCGGGAGGAGTGGGGACTCAGTCTGGGATCACTCCGAGGAGTGGGACCTCAGTTTGGGATCACTCCGGAGTGGGACCTCAGTCTGGGATCATTCAGAGAGTGGGATCTCAGTCTGGGATCACTCCGGAAGTGGGACCTCAGTCTGGGATCACTCCGAGAGTGGGATCTCAGTCTGGGATCACTCTGGGTGTGGGACCTCAGTCTGGGATCACCCCAGGAGTGGGACTTCAGTCTGGGGTCACTCCGAGAGTCCGACCTCAGTCTGGGATCACTCCTAGAGTGAGACCTCAGTCTGGGATCACTCTGGGAGTGGGACCTCAGTCTGGGATCACTCTGGGTGTGGGACCTCAGTCTGGGATCACTCCAGGAGTGGGACTTCAGTCTGGGTCACTCCGAGAGTCGGACCTCAGTCTGGGATCACTCCTAGAGTGAGACCTCAGTCTGGGATCACTCTGGGAGTGGGACCTCAGTCTGGGATTACTCCAAGAGTGAGACCTCAGTCTGGGATTACTCCAAGAGTGAGACCTCAGTCTGGGATCACTCCAAGAGTCTGACCTCAGTCTGGGATCACTCCTAGAGTGGGACTTCAGTCTGGGATCACTCCAGGAATGGGAACTCAGTCTGGGATCACTCCGAGAGTGGGACCTCAGTCTGGGATTACTCCAAGAGTGAGACCTCAGTCTGGGATCACTCCAAGAGTCCGACCTCAGTCTGGGGTCACTCCTAGAGTGGGACCTCAGTCTGGGATCACTCCGGGAGTGGGACTTCAGTCTGGGATCACTCCGGGAGTCCGGCCTCAGTCTGGGATCACTCCTAGAGTGGGACCTCAGTCTGGGATCACTCCGGGAGTGGGACTTCAGTCTGGGATCACTCCGGAGTGGGACCTCAGTCTGGGATCACTCCAGGAGTGGGACCTCAGTCTGGGATCACTCCGGGAGTGGGACCTCAGTCTGGGATCACTCGGGGAGTGGGTCCTCAGTCTGGGATCACTCCAAGAGTGGAACCTCAGTCTGGGATCACTCCGGGAGTGGGACCTCAGTCTGAGATCACTCCAAGAGTGGGACTTCAGTCTCGGATCACTCCAAGAGTGAGACCTCAGTCTCGGATCACTCCGAGAGTCCGACCTCAGTCTGGGATCACTCCAGGAGTGGGACTTCAGTCTGGGGTCACTCCGAGAGTCCGACCTCAGTCTGGGATCACTCCTAGAGTGAGACCTCAGTCTGGGATCACTCCGGGAGTGGGACCTCAGTCTGGGATTACTCCAAGAGTGAGACCTCAGTCTGGGATCACTCCAAGAGTCCGACCTCAGTCTGGGATCACTCCGAGAGTGGGACCTCAGTCTGAGATCACTCCAAGAGTGGGACCTCAGTCTGGGATCACTCTGAGAGTGGGACCTCAGTCTGGGATCATTCCGAGAGTGGGACCTCAGTCTGGGATCACTCCAAGAGTGAGACCTCAGTCTGGGATCACTCCAAGAGTCCGACCTCAGTCTGGGATCACTCCGAGAGTGGGACCTCAGTCTGGGATCACTCCAGGAGTGGGACCTCAGTCTGGGATCATTCCGAGAGTGGGATCTCAGTCTGGGATCACTCCGAGAGTTGAACCTCAGTCTGGGATCACTCCGAGAGTGGGATCTCAGTCTGGGATAACTCCGGGAGTGGGACTTCAGTCTGGGGTCACTCCGAGAGTCCGACCTCAGTCTGGGATCACTCCTAGAGTGAGACCTCAGTCTGGGATCACTCCGGGAGTGGGACCTCAGTCTGGGATTACTCCAAGATGAGACCTCAGTCTGGGATCACTCCAAGAGTCCGACCTCAGTCGGGATCACTCCTGAGTGGGACCTAGTCTGGGATCACTCCTAGAGTGGGACCTCAGTCTGGGATCACTCCGGGAGTGGGACCTCAGTCTGGGATCACTCCGGGAGTGGGACCTCAGTCTGGGATCACTCCGGGAGTGGGACCTCAGTCTGGGGTCACTCCGGGAGTGGGACCTCAGTCTGGGGTCACTCCGGGAGTGGGACCTCAGTCTGGGATCACTCCGGGAGTGGGACCTCAGTTTGGGATCACTCGGGGAGTGGGACCTCAGTCTGGGATCACTCCGAGAGTGGGATCTCAGTCTGGGATCACTCCGGGAGTGGGACGTCAGTCTGGGATCACTCTGGGTGTGGGACCTCAGTCTGGGATCACTCCTGGAGTGGGACCTCAGTCTGGGATCACTCCAGGAGTGGGACTTCAGTCTGGGATCACTCCAGGAGTGGGACCTGAGTCTGGGATCACTCCAGGAGTGGGACTTCAGTCTGGGGTCACTCCGAGAGTCCGACCTCAGTCTGGGATCACTCCTAGAGTGAGACCTCAGTCTGGGATCACTCCGGGAGTGGGACCTCAGTCTGGGATCACTCTGGGTGTGGGACCTCAGTCTGGGATCACTCCTGGAGTGGGACCTCAGTCTGGGATCACTCCGCGTGTGAGACGTCAGTCTGGGATCACTCCGGGAGTGGCAGTTCAGTCTGGGATCATTCCGGGTGTGAGACCTCAGTCTGGGATCCCTCTGGAAGCGGGACCTCATCCTGGGATTGCTCCCAGTGTGTTAAATGAATGGGTGTGGTGTTTGAAATATTCAGAAGGTATGGAGCAGTAATTTTGAGTTCTGTATTATTTGTTAATGAAGTTGATGGTCGGGCTGGGATGCAGAATCAATGACAGTGACACAGCAATATGAATTCCCACCGCTGTCCAGCAGGGAGCAGTATCAGTCTGCTGTGTCACTGTGTTGTATCAGTGCTGAGACAGCAATCAGTTAACTGCAATGCGGACAGTGAGAAAACAGCTCCAAGACTGATACAAAATACTTTACTAGTGAATGCACAAAACATCCAGATAACTTTATCAAGAGGTTAACTGCAATGTGTCACACCGTGACCACATAAAGCGTTTTAAGAAAAACAAAACTCCAACCTTGTGCAGAAATATTATTACCCACTTTCAACTGCAGATTTACAAAAAAATCTGCTAAGCTCCTCCGCTCTCCTGAAGGTGCTGACTCTCACTGGGGTTCAGCCCCTCTCCTGAAGGTGCTGACTTTCACTGGGGTTCAGCCCCTCTCCTGAAGGTGCTGACTCTCACTGGGGTTCAGCCCCTCTCCTGAAGGTGCTGACTCTCACTGGGATTCAGAATCACAGATTCCAGGCTCTCTCCACTATCTCCCACCCAATAACCTTTCATCCTGTGTGAATCTGAACAATCGGAGTTGGCTGGTTATTCAACCATGGGAGGATCACAACTGAACCTGCTCTTGACCTTACCAGACATGAACACACATATGTACATACACACAGTGTACACACACTCATGCATGTACACTCAGACACACAAATGTACACACAAGCACACACACACGTACACAAATACGTGTGTAAACATACACACACCACAGTGAGACACACATAAACCCTCCACCTGAAGTCATTGGATATTAATCAAGGTGCACTGACCCTGGCTGAACTTTCACCTCACTAACTTATGGGAACTGAGGCCAAGAGTCCAGCCAATGGGCTGTCCCGTCTGGGAGCCACTAACTGAACACAGGCCCTGGATCAGCCCAGGGAGCTTCCTGCTTTGTGGAATTCTCCACATTGGTAATTTCATCTCCCTCCTGCCTGTGGAGTCAAACTTTCTCTCTCACACCCAGATTGCAGCAATTGACATGAATGAGTTCTTATCTGAAGCAGAGTAACAATCAAATTCCATTAATCACTGAGTGACAGTCAGTCACACTTGTCAATGTGACAAAACAGCACAAACACATTGTGATCGATGCTTTCTGAAATCTCTTCTCTCAATCCTGAGATTCAGAGCTGCCAGGCTCTCCACAGGCTCCTAGTGCCAGCTGGGACCACCAGCCTGCCTGGGGTCTCACAGGACAGAGTCTCTGGGAGGCTGATGCTGGGCCCATGAGCTCCCTCACCCACTCCGCTTGCTCCGAACAATCTCTGCAGTGGGTTCGGTGAAGCTGCCAACTTGCCCTGGCAGGCTGACAGGAATCAGCGGGACTGCCGCACACATTGGGAGTAACGGCCATTGTGATCTTGACGAGGACATCAAGCTGAGGGAGGAGACACTGGCAGGAGGAGAGGACTCAGTAAAGTTTTACAACACCAATTTTAAATCCAACCAATTTATTTGATAGTAAATTCGCGAGCTTTCGACTTTATAGCCTTTGTCAGGCTTTGTCAGGCAAATGCCTGACAAAGGCTATAAAGTCGAAAGCTCGCGAATTTACTATCAAATAAATTGGTTGGATTTAAAATTGGTGTTATAAAACTTTACTGAGTTTACCCCAGTCCAACGCCGGCATCTCTACATCAGGAGGAGAGGACACAAAGGTTAGAGTTCAGATTTTACAAGAATGTATTTCAATCCTTTAAAATTCCCTAACACCATGATTCCTGCTCCACATTCACTGTAGCTGCTCTCTCTCTCTGTTTTTCCCTCTCTCTGTCTCTCTCTCTCTCTTCCTCTCTCTGTCTCTCTCTCTCTCTCTCTGTCTCCCTCTCTCTGTCTCTCTCTCTCTCTGTCTCCCTCTCTCTCTCTCTCTCTCTGCCTCCCTCTCTCTCTCTCTTCCTCTCTCTGTCTCTCTCTGTCTCTCTCTCTCTGTCTCTCTCTCTCCTCTCTGTCTCCTCTCCCCCCCCCCCTCCCCCCCCCCCCCCCCCCCCCACCACCACCACCATCTCTCTCTCTCTCTCTCTGTCTCTCCCACTAACCTCCTGGCTAATGTTACTGAAAATGAGGCTCAAAGTTGGAATTTTCCTGGTTCTGTGAATCTTCCCAAACAGTTTCACTAAAACAGATATTCTGCTTATTGTCAGAATGTTTTTTTTGCAGGATCTTGCTCTGCACAAATTAGCTCAGTAAAAAGTCTCACAACACCAGGTTAAAATCCAGCAGGTTTATTTGGCAGCACAAACCACAAACTTTCGGAGTCAATTCCCACTCACCTGATGAAGGGGCAGTGCTCCAAAAGTTTGTGGTTTGTGCTACCAAATAAACCTGTTGGACTTTAACCTGGTGCTATGAGACTTCTTACTGTGCTTATCCTAGTCCAACACCAGCATCTCCACATCATCACAATTTGCTGCCAGATTTCCATATTATTTCATTTGCTGTAAAGCTGTGGGATATCCTATGGATGTAAACGGTGTTACATAAATGTAAGCCTTTTGTTCCATTATTACACTCACTCACAGCCAAACCCAGAAATCTCTCAAACCTCTTCCTTCTTCATGTTAATAAACAGTGGATATCTTCACAGAATCTCTACATTGCAGAAGGAGGCCATTCAGCCCAACAACCCTGCCCTGATGACAATCCCACCCAGCCACTATCCCCATAACTCCGTGTATTTACCTTACTAATCTCTCTGATACAAAGGGTTAATTTAGCATGGTCAATCCAACTAATCTGCACATTGGGAAGAAACAGGAACACCCAGAGGAAACCCACACAGACACGGGGAGAATGTGCAAACTCTACACAGTGACCCGAGGCTGGAATTGAACCCGGGTCCCTGGCTCTGTGAGGCAGCAGTGCAAAGCACTGGGCCACCCGTGACAGCTAACAACAGCTTAGCTTTCAGAAATGCTCGAATCAGACCCTGAGCCATCACCCAGAGGAGCAGCAAACACTCACCCAACAAGTGCTGCTTCTTCAGCAAGCTCACAGACATCTGCAGGATGTCGACTCTCTCTGCTTTGCTCTTCCTCTGGTCTTTGTGAAAGTCTCTCTGCAGCAACCCCTTCAGCTGCAGGAAGCTCCAGTTTATTCCATCTCTCCGTCTTTTCACCACCATCTGTTCCATCAGCTGCTGAAAACACACAGAGAGAATCATTGAATCGTCAATCGGCACAAACCCTCACACTCTGCTCTGTCGCTGCCTCCTTCCAAAAGGAAGGCTCTGAAATGCTAATACTGAGAAATCCCTGCTTCCACCCCCAGCACCTCCCCCCACTCCCCAGCAACCGCCCACCAACACCCCTCCCCCATCCCCCCTCCCCACATCCCACTAGGCCCTGTGCTCTGGGGTTGATCTGGTTATCCATATATTCCCATGTTTGTAGATAGGGCAGGGTGCTGAGGGACATATCTGTGGGGTGAGGCACGCTGTGTGTGTGGGGGTGGGAGGTGTGTGAATGGGATCAGTCTCAGCAGCTGCTGGAATTAACGGCTGGAATGAAGCAGAGAGTGTGGGTCTCTGCTGCCTCCCTGATTCTCACACTCCCCTCCCAATCCCCCCCACTCACCCACAGGACAATAGGTGTGTGCCTGGCTACCCGGGGAATTAGTGACGGGATCTCCCTCTGTATTGTGAGCAGAAGCTGCTGAGTCCCTGAGGGCCATCTGGGCAGCAAATGTGTCTCACAAATCCCAGGATATTAATCTCAGCCCAAAGTCACACATCCTGGGAAAGTGAGAGGTAGAGGGAGCAGTGGGACAGCTCCGATTACTGGATGAAATATCAATGTGTAACATTTCATTGCAACACATTGTTAGAACATCATTGGTGTAATGTGAATCAGCAGCACACTGCATCCTACTTGCTTACACACTCACACTCCACACACTCGCACACTCACACTCCACACACTCACTTCACACACTCGCACACTCACACTCACACCCACTCCACACACTCCACACTCACACTCCACACACTCACTCACACACTCCACACTCACACTCCACACACTCACTCCACACACTCGCACACTCACACTCCACACACTCACTCCACACACTCACACACTCACACTCCACACACTCACTCCACACACTCACACACTCACACTCCACACACTCACTCCACACACTCGCACACTCACACTCCACACACTCGATTAGGGGGTCATAGAATCTACAGTGCACAAGGAGGCCATTCAGCCCATTGAGTCTGCACCAACCATAATCCCACCCAGCCCCTATTCCCCTTATTCCACATATTTACCCTGCTTATCCCCCTGACACTAAGAGGCAATTTAGCATGGCCCTAATCCATATATCTTTGGACTGTGGGTGGAAACCAGAGCACCCGGAGGAAACTCACACAGACACGGGGAGAACGTACTGACTCAACAGTTACCCAAGGCCGGAATCAAACCCGTGTCCCGGGTGCTGTGAGGCAGCATTGCTGATCACTGTGCCACCGTGCTGCCCCACCAGCATTAGTGGGGTAAATGTGCAGGGATAGGGTGTGGAGTGGTCTGAGGTAAGATGTTCTGTTGGAAGGTTGGTGCAGGCTCAATGGGCCGGATAACCTCGTCCTGCACTATCAGAGCTCTGTGATTGTGTGACTTGAGTTACATATTCCCTCAGACGTTTAGGAGCGTCAGCTTCTCCCCAAAAAATCATGAGTGAACCCATCATGTTTTCCAGACTGTCTGCATGGCCACTTTCACACAGAGAAAAGATTTTTATTTTTGACTTACAAACCAGACTGAATTTCCATTCTGAAACTGGGCTGTACATCATTAATCTCACAACATTGGCACTGCAGCGTTAGTCTATAAACACTGTGGGGCTCTGTCTCTTTAAGACTGCAGAGTAGGAAAGGATCTCCTGACTTGAGGGGCCAATGGGAATGGAAGGTGAGTGATCAACCCAGAGGATAGAGTTCTCTCTCAGGCAGGATCACCAGAGATAGCTGCCCTCCAGCCTCCCAGCTTCAGTCACTCCATTACTGGAGGCTGTGCCTGGACTCAAAGCTCTGCAATTCCTTCCTAAGCCTTCACTCTTCCAATGGTCGAAGCCAATGGCAATTTGCGAGTTTCGCTGGCCCCCACCCTGGGAGTCGACTTGCCGGGAACAGACCCCGCTGGCGGGAAGGACAGAAAGTCCAACCCTCAGTGTCAAACCTCATTGGCTCATTGCTCCTGTGAAGTGCTTAGGAGTGTTTTACAATGTTACAGGCGTTATATCTATGCAGGTTGCTGACTGAATCTTGAGATACAGCATGTGACTCTTAATCACACCCAGGAGGAGAAGGGGCTCTATGCGGGACACAGGGGTGAACAGAGACAGGGAGAGAGAGGGGAGGCTGGTACTCCATCATCAAAGAGTTCACATGTAGGACAGAGCACCCACATCAACCCTATTGTCTTTCAGTATTGGATGGTAGAAGCTGCCAATCCTTCCAGAGATCTCCAGGAATTATAGATTTTATGGCCACGGCACAGCCGCCAGTCTATTATTTCATTCAATTCCAGCATTTTTGTTTATTTGTTCTGAATACCTCAGAGATGAGAAAAGGCTGTTTGATTTAATAGTCAAAAGTCGACCAATCAGGACATGAAGCTTGCTGCAATGATGGATGTGTCAGTTGACCAATGGCAGGCAGGTGGGGGTGGGACTGTTGGTGGTGGGACGGTGCAGGAATGGACCTGAGCAGAGTCGGTAACCCCACTCAACCCCGTTTGGTTCGAGAGAAGCAGCTGGAGACATGGACTCTGTGGAGAAGTGGGAGGTTTGAGATATAGAGGCGGCACAGTGGTTAGCACTGCTGCCTGACAGTGCCAGGGACCTGGGTTCGATTCCAGGCTTGGGTCACTGTCTGTGTGGAGTTTGCACATTCTCCCCGTATCCACGTGGATTTCCTCTGGGTGCTCTGGTTTCCTCCCTAAGTCCAAAGATGTGTGGGTTCAGTCTATTGGCCATGCTAGTATCCTGGGATGTTTACAGGGATTAGCTAGGATAAATACATGAAGTTATGGGGATAGGGTCTGGGTGGGATTGTTGTTGGGCTGAATGGCCTCCTTCTGCACCATAGGGTTTCTATGATTGAGTCGAGAGGACAAGACGAGGCGATTAGTGTGAGGCTTGAATGGAAGGGCAGAGGAAGAGTCAGAGAGCCATTGCAGCTTGGATGGCCATTCAACCCATTGAATCCATGCTGGAACAGTACAGGGAACCTTAACCAAATTTCTGTCCCTGTCAGACACAGATAGAAAACCAAGAGGAAGCTCTCCACTTCCACAGACATGGAATCTTTCCAGGGACTTGAGCCCAGGGTCCAGGCATACACTCCCAGTGCTGTGCTGAGGGAGTGCCGCTCTGTCAGAGGTGCTGTCCTTTAGCTGTGACATTGACCTGCCCCTTCAGTGGGTATGGAAGATTCCATAGAGTTATTATGAAGGGAACGGGAATTTTACCCAGTGCCCTGCCAAATATTTATCCATCAACTGACAAGTAAAAACAGAGAACCCGATCATTGTCATGTTGCTGTTTGTGAGATCTTGCTGTGTATATTCTGGAGGCCATTTTTACCAACATTACAGAAGCAACTATATTTTAAAAGTGCTTCATCAGCTGTGAAATACTTTGGGATGACTTTGGATCATGAAAGGCACTAGAGAAATGCAAATTCTTGGTTTGTTTTCGAATAGAACTATCCTATCACAAACCTGGCTCCATGACAGTCCTGATTAAAGTGACACAGACAATGTTATCAGTCTGGCTGTTAAGACTGCTCACCTATCAGGTGCATGTCCCTTTAAGCTGGCAAAGCAATGTCTAATATTACCAAAACATGGGTGTGATTCTCAATGCCAGATTCTCTAAGGCCAGATGTTAGGGAGAAGCTTTCATTCATCCAATCATCGGAGCTGTCCCACTGCTCCCTCTACCTCTCACTTTCCCAGGATGTGTGACTTTGGGCTGAGATTAATATCCTGGGATTTGTGAGACACATTTGCTGCCCAGATGGCCCTCAGGGACTCAGCAGCTTCTGCTCACAATACAGAGGGAGATCCCGTCACTAATTCCCCGGGTAGCCAGGCACACACCTATTGTCCTGTGGGTGAGTGGGGGGGATTGGGAGGGGAGTGTGAGAATCAGGGAGGCAGCAGAGACCCACACTCTCTGCTTCATTCCAGCCGTTAATTCCAGCAGCTGCTGAGACTGATCCCATTCACACACCTCCCACCCCCACACACACAGCGTGCCTCACCCCACAGATATGTCCCTCAGCACCCTGCCCTATCTACAAACATGGGAATATATGGATAACCAGATCAACCCCAGAGCACAGGGCCTAGTGGGATGTGGGGAGGGGGGATGGGGGAGGGGTGTTGGTGGGCGGTTGCTGGGGAGTGGGGGGAGGTGCTGGGGGTGGAAGCAGGGATTTCTCAGTATTAGCATTTCAGAGCCTTCCTTTTGGAAGGAGGCAGCGACAGAGCAGAGTGTGAGGGTTTGTGCCGATTGACGATTCAATGATTCTCTCTGTGTGTTTTCAGCAGCTGATGGAACAGATGGTGGTGAAAAGACGGAGAGATGGAATAAACTGGAGCTTCCTGCAGCTGAAGGGGTTGCTGCAGAGAGACTTTCACAAAGACCAGAGGAAGAGCAAAGCAGAGAGAGTCGACATCCTGCAGATGTCTGTGAGCTTGCTGAAGAAGCAGCACTTGTTGGGTGAGTGTTTGCTGCTCCTCTGGGTGATGGCTCAGGGTCTGATTCGAGCATTTCTGAAAGCTAAGCTGTTGTTAGCTGTCACGGGTGGCCCAGTGCTTTGCACTGCTGCCTCACAGAGCCAGGGACCCGGGTTCAATTCCAGCCTCGGGTCACTGTGTAGAGTTTGCACATTCTCCCCGTGTCTGTGTGGGTTTCCTCTGGGTGTTCCTGTTTCTTCCCAATGTGCAGATTAGTTGGATTGACCATGCTAAATTAACCCTTTGTATCAGAGAGATTAGTAAGGTAAATACACGGAGTTATGGGGATAGTGGCTGGGTGGGATTGTCATCAGGGCAGGGTTGTTGGGCTGAATGGCCTCCTTCTGCAATGTAGAGATTCTGTGAAGATATCCACTGTTTATTAACATGAAGAAGGAAGAGGTTTGAGAGATTTCTGGGTTTGGCTGTGAGTGAGTGTAATAATGGAACAAAAGGCTTACATTTATGTAACACCGTTTACATCCATAGGATATCCCACAGCTTTACAGCAAATGAAATAATATGGAAATCTGGCAGCAAATTGTGATGATGTGGAGATGCTGGTGTTGGACTAGGATAAGCACAGTAAGAAGTCTCATAGCACCAGGTTAAAGTCCAACAGGTTTATTTGGTAGCACAAACCACAAACTTTTGGAGCACTGCCCCTTCATCAGGTGAGTGGGAATTGACTGTGCCAAATAAACCTGCTGGATTTGGTTTGTGCTGCCAAATAAACCTGCTGGATTTTAACCTGGTGTTGAGAGACTTTTTACTGAGCTAATTTGTGCAGATCAAGATCCTACAAAACAATCACTCTGACAATAAGCAGAATATCTGTTTTAGTGAAACTGTTTGGGGAGATTCACAGAACCAGGAAAATTCCAACTTTGAGCCTCATTTTCAGTAATATTAGCCAGGAGGTTAGTGGGAGAGACAGAGAGAGAGAGAGACAGAGAGAGAGAGAGGTAGAGAGAGAGAAAGAAAGAGAAGGAGACAGAGAGAGAGAGAGAAAGACAGAGAGAGAGAGGAAGAGACAGAGAGAGAGACAGAGCAGATACAATAAGTGTGGAGCAGGAATCATGGTGTTAGGGAATTTTAAAGGATTGAAGTACATTCTTGTTGTAAAATCTGAACTCTAACGATGACTATGCTAGGGGTGTATTATAGGCCACCCAACAGCCTGTGGGTAGTTGAAGAAGGCATATGTAAAGACATTTTGAATAGTGCAGAAAGAACAGAGTCGTTATAGTGGGAGATTTTAATCTCCCTAGGGTGGATTGGAAAGTAGCTAGAGCTGGGGGTTTGGACTGGCAGGAATTTGTAAAATATGTACTGAAAGGATCGTTGGAGCAGTATGTGGCTAGCCCAACTAGAGAAGGGGCTATATTGGATTTAGTTCTGAGTAATGAGCCAGGGCAAGTGGTTGATGATGTTGTAGTAGGGGAACATGTGGCTAACAGTGACCACAATTCTGTCTACTTTAGGATACAGATGGAAAAGGATGCTTGTTGCCCTAGGGGCAGGGTGCTGAATTGGGGGAAGGCTAACTATGGTCGGATTATGCAGGAACTTAGGGAAACTGACTGGGAACGGTTGTTCGAGGGTAAGTCCACACTAGGCATGTGGGATCTTTCAAGGGAATACTAAAAATGTTGCAAGATAAATAATGTGCCGGCTAAGAGGAAAGATGGGGAAGGTAGGATTAGAGAGCCGTGGATTACTAGGGTTATTAAGGACTTGGTTAGGAAGAAAAGAGAGGCGTATGATAGGTCAAAGCAGCTGGGAACGGAGACAGCGTCGGAGGAATATAGAGAGAGTAGGTGGGAGGTCAAACAGGGAGTTAGAAGGGCAAAAAGGGGGCATGAAATGATTTTGGCAGATAGGATTAAGGAAAACCCAAAGCCTTTTAACTCCTATGTTAGGAATAAAAGGGTGGTTAGAGGAAAAATCGGTCCTGTTAGGGACGGAGGAGGGGAACTGTGCTTAGAGCCTGAGGGAATGGCGGAGATCCTGAATGAATACTTTGCGTCGGTATTCACGAAGGAAAGGGGCTTGTTGACAGCTCCTGTCTCTGAGGGAGCTGTGGACCAGTTGAGGGAAATATCCATACCGAGGGAGGAAGTGTTAGAGCTTCTAGGCAGCATTAAAACTGATAAACTGATTAACTGATTTCTTTACCCAAAGGGTGGTTCGGGAGTGGAATGCCCTGCCTGCAGCAGCTGTAGATGCGCCAAGTTTGGTGGCGTTTAAGAGGTTAGTTGATAAGTATATGGAAGAGAAGGGAATGGTTTAGTTTGGAGGGGCATTGCTTTTTATATTGGTCGGCGCAACATCGAAGGCCGAAGGGCCTGTTCTGTGCTGTAATGTTCTATGTTCTAAATCTCAGGGGCCTGATGGCATTTATTCCAGGCTGTTTAGGGAGGCGCGAGGTGAAATTGCTGGGCCTCTGATGCAAATCTTTGTCTCTTCTTTAGACACAGGTGAGGTCCCAGAGGACTGGAGAATAACTAATGTTGTACCATTGTTTAAAAAGGTAGTAGGGATAACCCTGGAAATTATAGGCCGGTGAGTTTGATGTCAGTAGTAAGGAAGCTGTTGGAGGGGTTTCATAGAGATAGGATGTACAGGCACTCAGAGCGTTGCAATCTGATTAGGGATACGCAGCATGGATTTGTTAAGGGAAAGTCGTGCCTTACGAATCTGGTAGAATTTTTTGAGGAGGTGAAAAAAACGGTGAACGAAGGGCGAGCCGTTGATGTTGTCTATATGGATTTTAGTAAGGTGTTTGACAAAGTCCCTCATGGGAGGTTAGTTGAGAAGGTCAAGGCTAATGGGATACAAGGACAGGTAGCTAGATGGATAAGTAACTGGCTTGGTAATAGGAGACAGAGAGTAATAGTGGAAGGGTGTTTTTCTAGCTGGAGGTCAGTCACTAGTGGTGTGCCACAGGGCTCAGTACTGGGACCTCTTCTATTTGTAATATATATAAATGATTTGGAAGAGGGAGTAAGTGGAGTGATCAGCAAGTTTGAGACGATACAAAGATGGCTGGACTTGTGTATAGTGAGGAGCATTGTCAGGCGATATAGCAGGACATAGATAGGCTGGTAGCTTGGGCAGATAGATGGCAGATGGAATTCAATCCTGATAAATGTGAGGTGATGCATTTCGGGAGAAAGAATGTAGGGGGGAGGTATATGATAAACGGTAGACCTATTAAGAATATAGAAACGCGAGGGACCTGGGGGTGCAGGTGAACAAGTCTCTGAAGGTGGCAGAGCAAGTGGAGAAGGTTGTGAAGAAAGCATATAATATGGTAGACTTTATAGGAAGGGGTATAGAGTACAAGAGCTGGCCTTTAATGTTGCAGTTGTATAAAACGTTGGTTAGACCTCATTTGGAATACTGTGTCCAGTTCTGGTCGCCTTACTACCGGAAGGATGTGGAGACTCTGGAGAGAGTGCAGAGGAGGTTTACCAGGATGCTGCCTGGTATGGAAGGTCTGAGTTACGAGGAGAGGTTAGGCAAATTGGGACTGTTTTCCTTAGAAAGACGTAGACTTAGAGGAGATCAAATAGAAGTGTACAAGATTATGAGGGGTATAGATAGAGTAAACAGGGTTAAGCTTTTTCCTAGGATGGACTCAAATAGCACAAGGGGTCACGGGCTTAGGGTGAGGGGGGTAAGGTATAATTTGGATGCTAGAGGGAGTTTTTCACACAGAGGGTGGTGGGGGTATGGAATGCGCTGCCAAGTAAAGTGGTGGAGGCAGGTACTCTGGAGTTATTTAAGAAATACTTAAATGGGCACATGAACAGAATGGGAATGGAGGGCTATAGAAAACTGATTTAAAATAGGGATCATGAGCCTTGGGAGTCCCTGGGAAGTGTGTAAATAGATGATGATATTGATGTACTTGTTTTTATCCTACAGGTGCTTTGGTCCACCTTGTTGTCTAACAAGGGACATACACACGATGGGTCGTGAGAGGGCTGCTCTTGGATTTTTTTTTCGAGAGTATCCCAGTGCTTCACGTTGTTAGTGTACGCTTGACCTGGACCATTTGATAGGCAACACGACAGCTCAGTGACTATCGTTGTGCTGTGCAGATACATGGATTTGGGCCTGTGTCTGTGGGAGTTTGCGCATTCTCCCTGTGCTTGCGTGGGTTTTCTCCGGGTGCTCCGGTTTCCTCCCACATCCCAAAGATGTGCTGTTAGGATAATTGGCAAAACAAATTCTCCCTAAATTGTCTCAAATTTGGTTTTTAATCCATAGATCTATAAACATGGATAGGGATCGCGGGTAGAGGTGGGAACATCGGGGTGGCAGCGCGGGCTCGTTGGGCCGAAGGGCCTATTTCCCATGCTGTTTTGTTTTTTGTTCTTTGTTTTTAACCTCTGTCTCCTCTCCTCCTTCCAGTGTCTCCCCCCTCAGCTTGACGTCCTCTGCAAGATCACAATGGCCGTTACTCCCAATGTGTGCGGCAGTCCCGCTGATTCCTGTCAGCCTGCCAGGGCAAGATGGCAGCTTCACCGAACCCGCTGCAGAGATTGTTCGGAGCAAGCGGAGTGGGTGAGGGAGCTCATGGGCCCAGCATCAGCCTCCCAGAGACTCTGTCCTGTGAGACCCCAGGCAGGCTGGTGGTCCCAGCTGGCACTAGGAGCCTGTGGAGAGCCTGGCAGCTCTGAATCTCAGGATTGAGAGAGGAGATTTCAGAAAGCATCGATCACAATGTGTTTGTGCTGTTTTGTCACATTGACAAGTGTGACTGACTGTCACTCAGTGATTAATGGAATTTGATTGTTACTCTGCTTCAGATAAGAACTCATTCATGTCAATTGCTGCAATCTGGGTGTGAGAGAGAAAGTTTGACTCCACAGGCAGGAGGGAGATGAAATTATCAATGTGGAGAATTCCACAAAGCAGGAAGCTCCCTGGGCTGATCCAGGGCCTGTGTTCAGTTAGTGGCTCCCAGACGGGACAGCCCATTGGCTGGACTCTTGGCCTCAGTTCCCATAAGTTAGTGAGGTGAAAGTTCAGCCAGGGTCAGTGCACCTTGATTAATATCCAATGACTTCAGGTGGAGGGTTTATGTGTGTCTCACTGTGGTGTGTGTATGTTTACACACGTATTTGTGTACATGTGTGTGTGTGCCCACGTGTGTGCTCCTGTGTGCGTGCCTGTGTGTATGTGTGTCTTAGTGTACAGACACGCGTGTGTATATAGAACATAGAACATAGAACATTACAGCGCAGAACAGGCCCTTTGGCCTTCGATGTTGCGCCGACCAATTAAGAGAAAGCAATGACCCTCTAACCTAAACCATTCCCTTTTCATCCATAAACTTATCTACTAATCTCTTAAACGCCACCAAACTTGGCGCATCTACAACTGCAGCAGGCAGGGCATTCCATACCCTTACCACCCTCTGGGTAAAGAACCTACCTCTGACATCCGTCCTATAACTACCACCCCTTAATTTAAAGCTATGTCCCCTCGTGCTAGCTTTCTCCATCCTAGGAAATAGGCTATCACTGTCCACCCTTTCTAAACCTCTAATCATCTTATATGTTTCAATAAGGTCTCCTCTTAGCCGCCTTCTTTCTAACGAAAACAACCTCAAATCCCTCAGCCTCTCTTCATAAGACCTGCCTTCCATACCAGGCAACATCCTGGTAAACCTCCTCTGTACCCTCTCCAATGCCTCCACATCTTTCTTATAATGCGTGGACCAGAACTGCACACAATACTCCAAGTGCGGCCGCACTAGAGTTTTGTACAGTTGCAACATGACGTTGCGGCTCCGAAATTCAATCCCCCTACCAATAAAAGCTAAGACTCCATATGCCTTCTTAACAACCTTATCGACTTGACTGCCTACTTTCAGGGATCTATGCACATATACACCAAGATCCCTCTGTTCATCAACACTATTAAGAATCCTACCATTAGCCCTATACTCTACACATTTGTTATTCCTGCCAAAGTGCATTACCTCACACTTTTCCACATTAAACTCCATTTGCCACCTCTCGGCCCAGCTCTGCAACTTGTCCAAGTCTCTCTGCAAACTATAACACCCTCTTCACTATCTACCACTCCTCTGACTTTGGTGTCATCTGCAAATTTACTAATCCATCCTTCAATACCCTCATCCAGATCATTTATAAAAATTACAAACAGCAGGGGCCTCAAAACAGATCCCTGAGGTACACCACTTGTAACCGAACTCCACGATGAATAATTTCCATCAACCACCACCCTCTGTCTTCTATCCGCTAGCCAATTCCTAATCCAATTAGCTAAATCACCCTCAATCCCATACATCTGCATTTTCTGCAGAAGCCTTCCATGGGGCACCTTATCGAACGCCTTACTAAAGTCCATATATACCACATCAACTACCTTACCCCCATCCATCTCTTTGGTCACTTTTTCAAAAAACTCAATAAGGTTAGTAAGGCACAACCTACCCTTCACAAATCCATGCTGACTATCCCCAATCAATTCATTTCTCTCTAAATAACTATAAATCCTATCCCTAATAATTCCCTAATAATATGTACGTGCATGTGCACACTTGCATGTTTGTGAGTGTGTTTGTGTTTGAGTGCATACACATGCATGAGTGTGTGTGTGTGTGTGTGTGTTCGTGTCTGGTAAGGTCAAGAGCAGGCTTGGTTGTGATCCTCCCATGGTTGAATAACCAGCCAACTCTGATTGTTCAGATTCACACAGGATGAAAGGTTACTTGGGTGTGAGATAGTGGAGAGAGCCTGGAACCTGTGATTCTGAATCCCAGTGAGAGTCAGCACCTTTAGGAGAGGGGCTGAACCCCAGTGAGAGTCAGCACCTTCAGGAGAGGGGCTGAACCCCAGTGAGAGTCAGCACCTTTAGGAGAGGGGCTGAACCCCAGTCAGAGTCAGCACCTTCAGGAGAGGATGGATCAGCGACTTGTTACGCTATAATATTGAATTTCTGTGAACCTCTAGTATCTCATGGGTAGTTACTTTTTTGAAGGACTGTCAGTATTTATACCCAAAATGTTACTCCGCAACAGTGCTGGATCAGAGACAGACTGAGTTTACAAACCATGCCATTGAATAGTCTCAATTTTTGAAACTCTCAATTGCAAAGTAATTATTTGTGCAGCCAAGTGTTTTGATACTGAAAAGTTATGGAAATAAATGGGAAAGAGCAATTGAGATTAATTGGATTGTTCAACCAAAGGGTAGGCATTTCCACAATGTGCAGAATGGCCTCCTTTGTCGTTTTGGCACCCTAAGATTTTTTATGTCTGATGTTTCTCAAAGGAAATTAAAATAAAATATTTTAGTGGAATGTTATTATGGAATAAATTCTGTATTTTGGGAATATTTTGATAATAAATTTGAAACCTTGTTTTATTATACATACACCCTGCAATAGACATACACACATTCATGGACATTGACACACACACAGGTACCTAGACTGACACACACACCCAGACATAAACACACACACAGACATAGACACACACACAGGTACCTAGACTGACACACACACCCAGACATAAACACACACACAGACATAGACGCACACACAGGTACCTAGACTGACACACACACTCAGACATAAATACACACACAGACATAGACACACACACAGGTACCTAGACTGACACACACACCCAGACATAAACACACACACAGACATAGACACACACACAGGTACCTAGACTGACACACACACCCAGATATAAACACACACACAGACATAATCATACACACAGGCACCTAGACTGACACACGCATCCAGATATAAACACACACACAGACATAGACATACACACAGGCACCTAGACTGACACACGCATCCAGACATTGACACACACCCAGACGTAGACACACACATAGGCACCTAGACTGACACACACACACACACACACACACACACAGATGTAGACACACACATAGGCATGCAGACTGACATATACCCAGACATAGACACAACACAAGCATCCAGACTGACACACAGACCCAGACATAAACATACACACAGGCACCTAGACTAACATGCACACACACAGATGTAGACACACACACAATACCCAGACTGACACACACCGAGACATAGACACATCGGGGCACCCAGACTGAAACACACACATCCAGAATGGACACACACACACATAGACACCCCAACCTACACATGTATGATAACAAGCAAAGAGACATATTCAGAGAGATACAGATGTACAGTGCACACATGTTGGTGCTGAATAGTTTCAGCTAAGCAATCCTCACTGATCACACAGTAAAAGCCTCAGTGAAACTTGGTTAGCTCTGCCTGTCGCTCTGCTCCCAGAAAGGGCTAGTCTTCATTCTGTGGCCCGTTTCACTATTCCCCACTCAATCTCAGCCCTTCCACACGCCAAATTCACCCCAACTCAGTAATGTGTATTGTGAGGGTGACTGGACTTCCAGGGCAGTGAGGGAGGGGAATTGGTTCACATTCTTCGGCACATCTTTGAATTTTGACCTTCCTGTGGTTTGCAAACCAATTTTGTTAAATCTGCCTCCCCGTAATCACATGGGCTTTTACTCAGTACCTTCTGAAAGTGAAAGTAAAGTGAGCCGGAGAGGAGAGGCCAGTTTGTCAGGTCGACATGTTGAAGTGTGAGAGATTTCTGAGCAGCCCGCTGGGGGGATTCAGCTTCGAGAACTGCAGCAGGTGAGCAGAGGGAGAGGGGGTGGGAAGAGGAGAATTAAATCCCTGAATGATGGCCAAGGAGTAAAGATTGAAGCTGGGCAGGACTTTTAGAAACACTTCCGTGATGGCAGCCTGCTGGTGCCCAGTTTCTGCCCTGCATTCGATATTGCTGTTGGGAAAGAGTCTCGAGGGAGAGCTCTGTTTCCACCCCCCGCCCACAGACTGTCTGACTGGCTTTAGGGAGCTGTACTATCCCCAGACTGGGATATATTTTAAACAATCCTTGGCCGATGGAAACTGAAAGAAAGACATTCCCTGAATGACTGGCAGATTCAGCGTGCGGCTGTTGTGATCAACTACAGGAATATCCTCCCATCCTGACAGACTCAAATAGAAAGGGAATGCTTTGTGATATGGAGCTTATTCCCTCTCATTTATAGCGCAAGGATCCGAGATTTCCCAGTCCCTACTGCGTTTCCCCCCTTTTCCAACTCCCCTCCACTTTCCCTCTCCTCACACTTCGCCCTCTCCTTTCATCCCCTTCACCCCCTCACTCTCTGACCCCCATCCCCTTCACCCCCTCCCTCCTCTGACCCCTCCCTTTTCACCCTCACTCTCTGACCCCCCTCCCCTTCACCCCCTCACTCTCTGACCCCATCCCTTCACCCCCTCACTCTCTGACCCCCATCCCCTTCACCCCCTCACTCTCTGACCCCCATCCCCTCACCCCCTCACTCTCTGACCCCCATCCCCTTCACCCCCTCACTCTCTGACCCCCATCCCTTCACCCCCTCACTCTCTGACCCCCATCCCCTTCACCCCTCACTCTCTGACCCCATCCCCTTCACCCCCTCACTCTCTGACCCCATCCCCTTCACCCCCCTACTCTCTGACCCCCATCCCCTTCACCCCTCACTCTCTGACCCCATCCTCTTCACCCCCTCACTTCTGACCCCATCCCCTTCACCCCCTCACTCTCTGACCCCCATCCCTTCACCCCTCACTCTCTGACCCCCATCCCCTTCACCCCTCACTCTCTGACCCCCATCCCCTTCACCCCCTCACTCTCTGACCCCATCCCTCACCCCCTCACTCTCTGACCCCCATCCCCTTCACCCCCTCACTCTCTGACCCCATCCTCTTACCCCCTAGTCCTCTGACCCATCCCCTTCACCCCCTCACTCTCTGACCCCATCCTCTTCACCCCTCACTCTCTGGCCCCATCCCCTTCACCCCCTCACTCTCTCACCCCATCCCCTTCACCCCCTCCCTCCTCTGACCCCCATCCCCTTCACCCCCTCCCTCCTGACCCCATCCCCTTCACCCCTTCCCTCCCTCTCCTCTGACCCCCATCCCCTTCGCCCCCTCACTCTCTGACCCCCGTCCCCTTCACCCCTCACTCTCTGACCCCATCCCCTTCACCCCCTCACTCTCTGAACCCCATCCCCTTTACCCCCTCACTTTCTGACCCCATCCCCTTCACCCCCTCACTCCTCTGACCTCACTCTCTTCTCCTGTGAGGGTGCTGGCTGTTATGAAGGAACTCACCCAGTGCACTTCACTTCACTGCTCCCTGATATAGTTTTGACGCATTGACAGTGAGTGCCTGCAGCTAATATAACTGGGAAGTGAGGGGTTTGGCTTGTAGCTGGATCTCATCCTGTGCTTCCCCCCCCCCCCCCCCCCTGTGTGTTCCTCACTGGTCATATTGTCCAGCAAGTGCGGAGCACGGTGATAAACAGTGACCACCCCCCGCCATGTGAGCTTCATTCATTCAGTACAGAGTAAGGGTTGAGAGTGAAACCTGCCCAGCAGGTGAACACTTGTTGGATATTAACCCTCTCACAACCCGGACATTCCCAATATTATCTGCATTTAGAAAAGGATTTCCACACCCTCGATACCTTTCAAAGTTCTTCCAAAGTCATTTCCATCTTCTTAATGTGCAGTCGCTGCAGTTGTGTGGGAAACACGGCAGCCAATTTTCACACAGCAAGATCCCACAACCAGAAGAGGACCATCTGTTTTTGTGATGTCGATTGGGGGATGAATATTGGCCAAGATACCGGGGAGAACTCCCCTGCTCCCCTTCAAAGCGGTGCTGTGGGATTACTTACTGCCCCTTGAGGGGACAGACAGGGGCTGAGTTTAGTGTCTCAATTAATGGACTGCACACCACCGCTTCAGGAGTGTTAGCCCAGCTTGAGTACTGAACAGGGATTCAAAATCATAAGGCGAGATTGCGATTAGCTGGAGCTCTGCAGAACAGGTCAGTAAACTCTCCCCTGACCTGCTCCCTCTCTCCCTTACTCTCTGCTGTCTCCATCTCAAACCTCCCGTGTCTTTCAGGAATGCAGCACTGGAGAAAGAATTGCAGCAAATGGGTTACAAACCCCCGAAAGCAAAGAAGACAGGGACCACTATAACCGGCATCATCTTCAAGGTAAATCCTCACCAACAACTCATGTTTACCAATCCTTTAAAATCTCCTTGAAGCCTCTATGAATTAATGTTTAATTACATGGACACAACTCTGTCAACAATAACCGAGAGAGAAAAATCGCAGGGGCATTAACAAATATATCGTATTTTATCTTTTATTTCACTCAACTCGGTGAGTCTGGAGGCAGTAATTAACATATCATTTTCCACAAACCCCAGTTTACCAGTTTCTGACACCGAGCTCCCAGTATCGGCATCACAGTCATTAGCACTGCTGCCTCACAGGGTTCAATTCCTGGCTTGGGTCACTGTCTGTGTGGAGTTTGCATATTCTCCCCGTGTCTGCATGGGTTTCCTCCGGGTGCTCCGATTTCCCCCACAGTCTGGAAAACATGCTGGTTAAGCGCATTGACCACAATAAATTCTCCCTTGATATTCCCAAACAGGCGCTGGTATGCGACAATTAGGGGATTTTTCACAGTAACTTCATTGCAGTGTTAGTACAAGCCTACTTGTCACTAATAAATAAACTTTCTCTTCATTCAGTGACAGTTTGATGGTGACTGACTGTTTTTTGTGTTATGCAGGATGGGGTGATTCTGGGGGCTGATACCCGGGCCACAGAAGACATGGTTGTTGCTGATAAAAACTGTATCAAGATCCACCACATCGCTCCCAACATCTAGTAAGTGTTAATCCTCATTCACAGCCTGTGTTCTACGGTCCAGCCCCACAATATCTGTTCAAACACTCCCTCTGGTGGCCCGTTCCTAATTGACATCTGTTCCGGGGATTTTAACTTAGTGAATTAATAATTAAATGCACAAACCATTCTCCTTACCACGAGCTGTGTCTCGCTCTCTCTGCACAATTTGAATCTCCCTCTCATCCTGTGATATTAACCCTTCATTCTCTGTGATATTAACCCTTCTCTCTGTGACATTAACCCTTTCACTCTTTGTCGCACTGTGTCTGCTATTAACCCCTCACTGTCTCACTTTGTGGGACATTAACCCCTCACTCTCTGTCTCACTCGCTCTGTGATATTAACCCCTCACTCTCTGTCTCACTGTGTGTGATATTAACCCCTCACTCTCTATCCTACTGTGTGTAATATTAACCCCTCACTCTCTGAATCACTCTCTGTGATATTAACCCCTCACTCTCTGTGATATTAACCCCTCATTCTCTGTCTCACTCTCTGTGATGTTAACCCCTCACTCTCTGTCTCACTCTCTGTGATATTAACCCCTCACTCTCTGTCTCACTCTCTGTGATGTTAACCCCTCACTCTCTGTCTCACTCTCTGTGATATTAACCCCTCACTCTCTGTCTCACTGTGTGTGATATTAACCCCTCACTTTCTGTCTCACGCTCTGTGATATTAACCCCTCACTCTCTGTCTCACTTTCTGTGATGTTAACCCCTCACTCTCTGAATCACTCTCTGTGATATTAACCCCTCACTCTCTGTCTCACTCTCTGTGATATTAACCCCTCATTCTCTGAATCACTCTCTGTGATATTAACCCCTCACTCTCTGTCTCACTCTCTGTGATATTAACCCCTCACTCTCTGTCTCACTCTCTGTGATGTTAACCCCTCACTCTCTGTCTCACTCTCTGTGATGTTAACCCCTCACTCTCTGTCTCACTGTGTGCGATATTAACCCCTCACTCTCTGTTTCACTATGTGTGATATTAACCCCTAGGATGCTCTTGCTATGTTAAGAAGCCTCTCTCTCTCTCTCTCTCTCCCTCTGTCTCTGTGCAGTTGCTGTGGTGCAGGCTGTGCTGCTGATGCTGAAGTTACGACACAGATGATGGCCTCAAATATCCAACTGCACAGCCTGTCGACAGGACGAAAACCCCGTGTCGTCATCGTGAACCGCATGCTGAAACAGATGCTGTTCAGGTGAGAGAGTGTACACAGCACCTGGTTAGAGAGTGTACACAGCACCGGGTTAGAGAGTGTACACAGCACCGGGTTAGAGAGTGTATACATACCAGCGGGTTAGAGAGTGTACACAGCGCTGGGTTAGAGAGTGTACACAGCGCCAGGTTAGAAAGTGTACACAGCACCGGGTTAGAGAGTGTACACAGCACCGGGTTAGAGAGTGTACACAGCGCCGGGTTAGAGAGTGTACGCAGCACCGGGTTAGAGAGTGTACACAGCATCGGGTTAGAGAGTGTACACAGCACCGGGTTAGAGAGTGTACACAGCACCGGGTTAGAGAGTGTACACAGCACCGGGTTAGAGAGGGTATACAGCACTGGGTTAGAGAGTGTACACAGCACCCGGTTAGAGAGTGTACACACCATTGTGTTAGACGGTGTACATAGCACTTGGTTAGAGAGTGTACACAGCACTGGGTTAGAGAGTGTACACACCATTGTGTTAGACGGTGTACACAGCACCGGGTTAGAGAGTGTATACAGCACTGGGTTAGAGAATGTACACAGCACTGGATTAGAGAGTGTACACAGCACTGGGTTAGAGAGTGTATACATACCAGCGGGTTAGAGAGTGTACACACACCACCAGGTTAGAGAATGTACACAGCACTGGGTTAGACATTGTACATAGCACCGGGTTAGACAGTATATACAGCACTAGGTTAGACAGTGTACACAGTACCGGGTTAGAGAGTGTACACACACCACCAGGTTAGAGAATGTACACAGCACCGGGTTAGACAGTGTACATAGCACCGGGTTAGACAGTATATACAGCACCAGGTTAGACAGTGTACACAGTACCGGGTTAGAGAGTGTACACACCACCAGGCGAGCGAGTGTATACACAGCAACAGATGAGCAAGCATATACACAGCACCGGGTGAGAGAGCGTATACACAGCACTGGGTGAGACAGTATATACACAGCACCAGGCAGAAGAGTGTACACACAGAACTGAGTTAGAGAGTGTACACAGCACCAGGTGGGAGAGTGTATGTACAGCACTGGATGAATGAGCATATACACAGCACCAGGTGGGAAAGTGTACACACAGCTCCGGGTGAGAGAGTGTATACACAGCTCCAGGTGAGGGAATGTACACACAGCTCCGGGTGAGAGAGTGTACACACAGCTCCAGATGAGAGAGTGTACACACAGCTCCAAGTGAGAGAGTGTATTCACAGCTCTAGGTGAGAGAGTGTACACACAGCTCCAGGTGGCAGAGTGTACATACAGCTCCAGATGAGTGAGTGTACACACAGCTCCAGGTGAGAGAGTGTACACACAGCTCCAGGTGAGAGAGTGTACACACAGCTCCGGGTGGGAGAGTGCACACACAGCTCTGGGTGAGAGAGTGTATTCACAGCACTGGGTGGGAGAGTGTACACAAGCTCCGGGTGAGAGAGTGTACACTCAGCTCCGGGTGAGAGAGTGTACGCACAGCTCCAGGTGAGAGAGTGTACACTCAGCTCTGGGTGAGAGAGTGTACTCAAGCTCCGGGTGAGAGAGTGTAAGCACAGCTCCGGGTGGGAGAGTGTACGCACAGCTCCGGGTGGGAGAGTGTACACACAGCTCCGGGTGGGAGAGTGTACACACAGCTCCGCTCCGGGTAGGAGAGTGCACACACAACTCTGGGTGAGAGAGTGTATTCACAGCACTGGATGGGAGAGTGTACACAAGCTCCGGGTGAGAGAGTGTACACTCAGCTCCGAGTGAGAGAGTGTACGCACAGCTCTGGGTGAGAGAGTGTACTCAAGCTCCGGGTGAGAGAGTGTACGCACAGCTCCGGGTGGGAGAGTGTACGCACAGCTCCGGGTGGGAGAGTGTACGCACAGCTCCGGGTGGGAGAGCGTACACAAGCTCCGGGTGAGAGAGTGTACACACAGCTCTGGGTGAGAGAGCGTGTGGGACACTGTTGCCAATCCGGGCTAAGATATAACTGAACTTTGATGTTGGGAATCAGCCTGGAACACGATTGGCCCCTTTCCATCCTAAAAGAGCAATGTGGGATCCTGGTTTCGGATTAAAATGGGGGCAAAGGCCTGAATCAGGCAGAAGAATTGGACACCTGACTGGAGGCCCCTTTTAAAATGGTGGCCATGGTGACATTGTCAGTGTTTCTGGGGTAGAAAGGCCAGTGACTTTATTCTGAATCTGTGACCACTGACTCACCCTGCCCCTAACAACAGCCAGAGCCCAAGGAGCACAGTGAAAATTATCCCCTTTCTAATTTCAACACAACTTTGTCCTTGTCTCACTTCAGGTACCAGGGACATATCAGTGCATCAGTGATAGTTGGGGGTGTGGATTGCACAGGGCCCCACCTGTATGCAGTGTATCCTCACGGATCGACGGATAAACTTCCCTACGTTGCCATGGGTAAGGAGACAGTAATACTCAGTCTAAATCGCACTAGCGAGCGGGACTTGGGCTGATTACAAGAATTCCAGAAAATTCCTGTCAAAAGAGAAGCGGATTAAAAGAAAAACATTTCAGCAACTGTGGGGAAAGAATCAGGGTGTCTAAACTAGAATTATAGAATAGAGCCACAGTGCAGATAGAGGCCATTCGACCCATCAAATCCACTCCGCTAGAGCATCTCACCCAGGACCACCACTCTGTCCCTGTAACTCCATGCATTTACCTGGCTAATCCTCCCCAGTCCACACATCTTGGGAGAGTGAGGGTGAATTTAGGATGGCCAGTCAACCCAAACCTGCATATCTTGTGGAGGGAAACCTGAGCACCCAGAGGAAACCCACGCAGACAAGGGGAGAACGTACCAACTCTACACAGACAGTGACCTGAGCCAGGAATCGAACCCGTTCTCTGGTGCTGTGAGGCAGTCAGGTTAACAACAGTGCCTCCCCAATTGGATGTCTCTTTCCAAAGAGCCATCACGGGCACAATGGGTGGAATGGCCTCTTTATGTGCTGCTCAATTCTACAATTTAAAGATTATTTAGGCTGCCAGGCTGAGGTTCTCTGTCCGGTTCTGAGCTCAGTTTCACTCAGTTGACCTCAGTGCCCAGGAGCCACCAAGTGTCTCACGATTGGTCACCAGACTTCAATATTTCTGGTACTCAGCCTTGCTCCTCCAATCAGAAGTGAGCAAACCCTTCCTCTCCCAATTGAAGGGTTCCTGAATGACAGCCAAACAAAAATTTAATTCCTACAACCGAGCTAACGCCCATGGCACTTAAACATCAATCTTTGTGGCTGTTCCCCTGGTCGAATAGCCTGCTGCGGCTTCACTCGGGATTGCCTCGGGGATGTTGGGTGCTCTTTAACTGCAGCTTAGGGAGAGTCAGCACCTGAGGGGGTGCGAGTCAGTCGGAGCGATCACCCCCCCCCCCCCCCCACCCCTTACTTTTCAGGCAGTGATTGTGTCTGTGTTTGGATTGTGAACCTGTAGCCATGTTAATGAATGTCTCCTGTGCAACAGGCTCTGGTTCGGCTGCTGCCATGGCGATTCTGGAGGATCGATTCAAACCAAACATGGAGGTAAAGTGAGGAGAGCCAAACCCCTTCCCCCGACATCCCACCCCCACTCCGAGAACCAAATCCGAACACAACGAGGGAGTGGTTTCTGATTTGCAAATTCTCTCTCTCTCTCTCTCATACCCTTTCTCTGAAAGGAAACATTCCTAATGATTTTACACAGGATTTACTCCAATAATTTCCCAGCAATCTGTCTGATAACCGTCTCTCCCACCCACTCAATGCTGCTTCCTCATCGGTGAAATGAGCCAAAACTGGGTTCAGAATTCTTCTTTCCCTGAACACCAACACATTTACAATCTCCCCTCCACCCCGCTCACAGCACCCTCCCCACAACACCCTCCCCACCGCCTTCACAGCACCCCCCCCACAACACCTCCCATCCCCTCACAACCCCCCCCCATCACCCACCCCCCCCCCTCACAACCCCTCACCCTCCCCATCCCCTACAACACCCTCCACCACAACACCCTCCCATCCCCTCACAACACCCTCCCCATCCCCTCACAACACCCTCCCCACCCTCCCTCCCCTCCCCATCCCCTCACACACCCTCCCCACAACACCCTCCCCATCCCCTCACATTGTTTTTTGCAACACCCTCCCCATCCCCTCACACCCCTCCCATCCCCTCACAGCACCCTCCCCATCCCCTCACAGCCCCTCCCCACAACACCCCCCCTCCCTCACAGCACCCTCCCCATTCCCCTCACAACCCCCCCATCCCCTCACAGCACCCTCCCCTCCCCCACAACACCCTCCCCATCCCCTCACAACACCCTCCCCACATCCCCATCCCCTCACCCCCTCACCATCCACACCTCCACAGTCCCCTCACAGCACCCTCCCCATCCCTCCCCACTCCCACCCCCTCACAACACCCTCCCCATCCCCTCACAACACCCTCCCCATCCACCCTCCCATCCCCTCACACCACCCTCCCCATCCCCTCCCTCCCACACCCCTCCCCTCACAGCACCCTCCCCCCACCCTCCCTCCCCTCACAACACCCTCCCCTCCCCTCCCTCACAGCACCCTCCCCATCCCCTCACAACACCCTCCCCATCCCCTCACAGACACCCTCCCCACACACCCTTCACATCCCCTCCCCATCCCCTCACAGCACCCTCCCCATCCTCCCCACCCTCACAACACCCTCCCCATCCCCTCCATCACCCTCACATCCCTCACAACACACTCCCCACAACACCTCCCTCCCTCACAGCCCTCCCCACCCTCACAGCACCTCCTCACAGCACCCTCCCCATCCCCTCACAGCACCCTCCCACAACACCTCCCCATCCCTCACAGCACCTCATCCCTCACAACCCCTCCCCATCCCTCACACACCCTCCTCCACAACACCCTCCCCATCCCTCTCACATACACCATCCCCTCCCTCCCTACAGCACCCTCCCCCAGCACCTCCCCTCACAGCACCCTCCCCTCCCTTCACACCCTCCATCCCTTCACACCTCCCTCCATCCCTCACAGCACCCTCCCCACACCCTCCCCATCCCCTCACAGCACTACCCACAGCACCCTCCCCACGCCTTCCCATCCCCTCACAGCACCCTCCCCATCCCCTCACCCCCTCCCCACCCCTCACAGCACCCTTCCCTCACACACCCTCACAGCACCCTTCCTCACGCCCCCTCACACATCCCCTCACAGCACCCCACCTCCACCCCCCTCCCTCACAGCACCCTTCACAGCACCCTTCCCACCCCCTCACAGCACCCTTCCCACCCCCTCACAGCACCCTTCCGTTTTGTCTCACAGCACCCTTCCACAGCACCCTTCCCACCCCCCTCACAGCACCCTTCCCACCCCCTGACAGCACCTTCCAGCCCCTTTCACAGCACCCTTCCCATTCCCTAGACAGCACCCTCTCCATCCACACAATATCCTCCCCTCTCCCAGATCTGCCTCCCAGCACTCTGCCCTCCCTCCTCTCCTCCTCCCCAGACCCCCCTCGCAGCACTCTCCCTCCCCCCCTCACAGTACCTTCCCCTCCCCAGACCTTCATCCACCCCTCCCCACACACCCTCCTTTCCCCCACACACCCTCACAATACCCTTCCCTCCCCTCTTGCAACACTGTCCCCTCCCTCATATTCCTCCCCCTCCCACTGCTGTTCTGAGCTCTGGGTTACTCCAGGCCTGGGCCCTTGGCTATTCCAGGCCTGAGCCCTTGGTTAGTCCAGGCCTGAGCCCTTGGTTAGTCCAGGCCTGAGTCCCTGATTACTCCAGGCCTGAGCCCTGGGTTACTCCAGGCCTGAGCCCTGGGTTACTCCAGGCCTGGACCCTGGGTTACTCCAGGCCTGGACCCTGGGTTACTCCAGGCCTGAGCCCTGGGTTACTCCAGGCCTGAGCCCTGGGTTACTCCAGGCCTGAGCCCTGGGTTACTCCAGGCCTGAGCCCTGGGTTACTCCAGGCCTGAGCCCTGGGTTACTCCAGGCCTGAGCTCTGGGTTACTCCAGGCCTGAGCCCTGGGTTACTCCAGGCCTGAGCCCTTGGTTAGTTCAAGCCTGAGCTCTGGGTTAATCCAGGCTTGGACCCTGGGTTACTCCATGCCTGAACCCTGGGTTTGTCCAGGCTTAAGCCCTGAGTTAGTCCAAGACTGAGCCCTTGATTAGTCCAGGTCTGGGCCCTTGGTAACTCTAGGTCTGGGCCCTTGACTACTCCAGGTTTTGGCCCTTGACTACTCCAGGTCTGGTCCTGGGTTACTCCAGCTCTGGACCTGGATCTCCTGAACCTGAATCTCAGCTGTCACAATTCTGTCTGAGCCTGCTTATTTATTTCCAGGAGGAAGAAGCCAAGCAGCTGGTCCGTGAGGCCATCCTAGCCGGAATATTCTCTGACCTCGGCTCTGGGAGTAATGTTGACCTCCTCGTCATCACCAAGGACAAGAGCGAGTTTTTTCGTGGCTTTGACACCCCCAACAAAAAAGGCGTAAAGTAAGTAGCCAGATTGCAGTAGGACAGTGGCACAGAGTACAAATGCTAATAAACACAGGTTAGGCCCCACATAGAGTCCTGTGTCCAAGTCTGGGAGCACACTTCAGGAACAGAAGCAAAACCTTAGAGAAGGTCAGAGGAGATTTTGTCAAACAGGCTTGGAGCTTTTCGGTCTGTGCGTGAGGGATTAGGGAAACCAGAGCACTTCTCTTTTGAGGAGATCAGGTCAAGAGGAGATTTAACAGTAATAGATTTAATAATATAAAGTTATTAAAATTTGAATGTTTTGTTAGAGTGAACTGGCAGGAACTGGTTGATAACCAGAGGGCACGGATTTAGAATTATTGGCAAAAGAGATGAGGAGAATCTTTTATACACAAACATGTTATGATGGGGAATGCATCATCTGAAAGTGGATAAATACTTGAAAGGGGAATTTGTGCAGGGCTCTGGGGCAAGTGCAGTGGGAATGTAGTAACCAAATAGGCAGTGCACACACAATAAGGGAAATGGTCTCTTTTTGCGCTGCACCATTCTGTGACTCCACAGCAATCCCCCCCCCCTCTCCCCCTCCCCTGCCACACTGCCATTCACCCCGACTCCACCCCATCACCAGTAACTTCGGCTGTTGTTTCCTGCAGGGAGGGTCAGTATCGTTACAAGAAGGGTACCACTGCTGTGCTGAAGGAAACAATCACTCCGTTGTCGGTGGAGCTGGTAGAGGAGGTTGTACAGAGGATGGATACTGAGTAACAAGGAGGATCCCATCATCTCTGCAGGATCGAGGGAGGGAGATCAAGATCAGCAATTCCTGTCAGAAACAAAAGGATGCTGCAACTGATAGTGGATTGCTGCCCTGGGATTGTGAACACATTGTATCCTGACAGATTAGACCCCAAACACATTGTATTCTGATAGATTAGATCCCAAACACACTGCACTCAGAGTGTGAATTGTACAATTTAGTTTCCAAAAATAAATAAACTCCTCAGGATAGGAGAGGCTGATGCAGTGAATGTTAACATCCATCTCATTTGTATCTGAGGAGAACCACGTGTTTGCAAAACATACATTTTTTATTGATAACTGAAGTAGAGATATAACATTCCACAATGCTTCATTAATCTTTAATAAGTGGTGATTTGCTTATTAAGTTCCAGGAAACATTTACATATTTTCCAACAGTGCCAGATGTTTATTAAAAATAATCACGAGAAGATTGTTTCGAAATTGGGGTGGCGGGTGACAGATATCACACGCAGTATTTCCAGAAGCAGTCTGAGAAGTTGTTACGTTTCTTGTATAGTTTTCTGCCTTTTCCAGTGAACAGGCGGCCTGTTTTTGGCTGTGCTCTCCTTCCATACAGAATCTGCTGAGAGAGTGAGAACAGGGATTGGTTACCAAGGCTTCGAAGGATTGGATTTCCAATCTCCAGTCCCATTCTGAACTCATCCCAACCCTATATAAATCCCCATGTGACACCCCCCAAAACCAGCCCTTACCCCAACAAATCCGTACCTGAAACCCCATCCCCATACCACTATTCAGTGATTGACTCCCCCCACCTCCTGCCAAAGGTACTTCAAGGCACCCTAACTTACATAAAACTCATATCTATTTTTTATAATTCCAAGCAAGATTTGAGTATAAGGAAGTTATTCAACTGCAAAGGAACTCCCCACAAGATTCGATACGGAAGAAAGCTCCCTCAACTCTGTCCCATCAAACACTCCCAAAGCAGGTACAGCACAGGATTAGATACAGAATAAAGCTCCCTCTACATTGTCCCCCATCAAATACTCCCAGGACAGGGATTAGACACAGAGTAAAGCTCCCTCTACACTCTCTCCATCAAATACTCCCAGGGCAGGTATAGCACGGGGTTAGATGCAGAGTAAAACTCCCTCAACACTGTCCTCCATCAAACATTTCCAGGACAGGTACAGTACGGGGTTAGATACAGAGTAAAGCTCCCTCTACACTGTCCTCCATCAAACACTCCCAGGAGATACAGCACGGGGTTAGATACTGAAGAGCTATCTGACAGATGTGTTGATTCTAAAAGCAGTAGTGTTTCTATGTTTTGAACTCACCTCTTTGACATTCCCCAAATCAGTGTCACTGATTTCCCTCAGACCTGTTGACAAGGAAGGAAGATTCAGTTTAACTCTTGAACAAATCTGATGGAGGGGAATCCACAGATTGATCCTCAGAGCCATAAACAGCTGATAGAATGAATCTGAGACACGTAAACAGTGAATAAAGCTCTAATTCTGACTTGTTATTGGGAAGTTTCCACCATAGGAGAAGATAACAGTGCAGCACATCTCAAAATAAAACTACACTGTCTGATCAAACACTCATGGGACAGATGCAGCACGGGGTTAGATACAGAGTAAAGCTCCCTCTACACTGTCCCCATCAAACACTGTCAGAAGTCTGACAACATCAGTTTTAAATCCAACCGATTTATTTGATAGTAAAATCGTAAGCTTTCAACTCTATGGCTTTCGTCAGGTGAATGAGGAGTGCTGGTGACCAGAACACCTCATTTGCCTGACAAAGGCCATAGAGCCAAAAGTTCCATCAAACACTCCCAGGACAGGCACAACACGGGGTTAGATACAGAGTAAAGCTCCCTCTACATTGTCCGCATCAAACACTCCCAGGGCAGGTACAGCGTGGGGTTAGATACAGAGTAAAGCTCTCTCTACACTGTCCCCCATCAAACACTCCCAGGATAGGTACAGCACGAGGTTAGATACAGAGTAAAGCTCCCTCTACACTGTCCCCATCAAACACTCGCAGGACAGGTACAGCACGGGGTTAGATACAGAGTAAAGCTCCCTCGACACTGTTCTCATCAAACACTCGCAGGACAGGTACAGCACAGGGTTAGATCCAGAGTAAAGCTCCCTCTACACTGTTCTCATCAAACACTCGCAGGATAGGTACAGCACAGGGTTAGATACAGAGTAAAGCTCCCTCTACACTGTCCCCATCAAACACTCGCAGGGCAGGTACAGCACAGGGTTAGATCCAGAGTAAAATTCCCTTTACACTATGCCCATCAAACATTCCCAGGACAGTAAGGATGGGTTAACACTGTTCATACTGTCTGAATGCCAACCTGAAAAGATGGGGATTCTCTCCTCCACCATGTGGAATGTTCCCATTTCCTGCTCCCAACCCTCTGAAACCACAATGATAAACTAGTGGTGAAGTAAAAGCAGATGTCTTGCCAATAAGAACTAGGTTGAGAGTGTCCAAACTCATCTGTTCTGGGTAATAGACAGGAGAAATTACCAGAACATTATTCTGGCTTGATCCTAATTTAGCTCCCAGAGTTACAGTACAGCCTCCCTACCACTAGGCGCCACCATCATTCTTTCAGGGGTCAGACACTGTAATGCACTATGTACACGCCTTCCTTCACTATGAGTGGTCAATTAAACTCAGTTCTCAACAGGTTGGTGATGTGGAGCAATGGCAATGGGTTCAATTTTGGTATTGAGGGTGGCACGGTGGCACAATGATTAGCACTGCTGCCTCACAGTATCAGGGAGTCGGGTTCAGTTCCAGCCTCGGGTGACTGTAGAGTTTTCATGTTCTCCCTGTGTCTGTGTGAGTTTCCTCCCACAGTCCAAAGATGTGCAGGTTAGATGGATTAGCCATACTAAATTGTCCCTCTTAAGTGTCTCCATCAAACACTCCCAGGACAGGCACAGCACGGGATTAGATACAGAGTAAAGTTTCCTCTACACTGTCCCCATCAAACACTCGCAGGACAGGCACAGCACAGAGTTGGATACAGAGTTAGTGTCGCAGGATTAGCAGAGTAAATATATGCAGTTACAGGGATAAGGTTTAAATGGGATTGTTGTCAGTGCAGGCATGATGGGCCAAATGGCCTCCTTCTGCACAGTAGGGAATCTATGAGTGCAGTTACAAGTGGTGTACCTCAAGGATCTGTTTTGGGGCCACTGCTGTTTGTCATTTTTATAAATGACCTAGATGAGGGTGTAGAGGGTTGGATTAGTAAATTTGCTGACGATACCAAAGTGGGGGGAGTTGTAGACAGCGAGGATGGATGTTACAGTTTGCACAGGGACATAGATAGGTTGCAGAGCTGGGCCGTGAGGTGGCAAATGGAATTCAATACGGATAAGTGTGAGATGATTCACTTTGGTAGGAATAACAGGCATATGAAATATAGGGCTAATGGAAGGACCCTTAATAGTGTTGTCGAGCAGAGGGATCTTGGGGTACAAGTACATAGCTCTTTGAAAGTTGGCACCCAGGTTGATAAAGTTGTTAAGAAGGCGTACGGTGTGTTAGCTTTTATTGGTAGAGGAATTGAATTTAGGAGCCGTGAGGTTATGTTACAACTGTACAAAACTCTGGTGCGGCCGCACTTGGAGTATTGCGTACAGTTCTGGTCGCCGCATTATAAGAAAGATGTGGAAGCATTGGAAAGGGTGCAGAGGAGGTTTACCAGGATGTTGCCTGGTATGGTGGGAAGGCCTTATGAGGAAAGGCTGAGGGACCTGAGGTTATTTTCATTAGAAGAAGGTTACACGGTGACCTAATTGAGGCATATAGGATGATCAAAGGACTGGATAGGGTGGATAGTGAGAGCCTTTTTCCTCAGATGGTGATGACCAACACGAGGGGACATAATTTTAAATTAGGAGGTGGTAGTTATAGGATGGATGTCAGAGGCAGGTTCTTTACACAGAGGGTGGTGAGGGCGTGGAATGCCCTACTGCAGCAGTTGTGGATTCGCCTACTTTGGGGGCATTCAAATGGTCGGTGGATAGACATATGGATGATATTGGAATAGTTTAGGTTAGAGGGTCCACTGGCTGGCGCAACATTGAGGGCCGAAGGGCCTGTACTGCGCTGTAATGTTCTATGTTCTATGATTCGATGACTGAGGTTATTAATTAAAGCCCCACTGTCCAAACCTTGTCCCGTCCCTGAGGTGTGGTGACTTTCAGATTAAATCGCCATTAGTCAGTCAGCTCTTCCCTTCAAATGAGAGAACAGCCTCTGGGATTATGGTGACTTTACCTTCACCCTAAATTCAAGGAGATAGAGGGAAAGTCTGGGGTTCAGAATCTGTGTACTGTACCATCCTTAAGTTGTTCAGCTGCTTCGAGATCTCTGATGGTGTCATAGAGGCTGGCCTGGGGCAATGAGGCAGGCGGGTTCCACAGAACAAGATCATTGTCCAGACTTTGCAGATCATCCAGATTGAAAGGCTGACTTTCCTCACTGGATACTGGAAGAGAATTATCTGAGTGTTAGAACCCTGGAAGACCAGAGACCATTTGGCTTCTTATGTACCTCCCTTCCTACAACCTTTCTGCCCCCAGCACCCTCTTCCCCACAACCTCCTGCCCCTCCATCATTCCCCCATCCCCATAGCCCCCCTGCCCCCCTTCCAACTCCCATCCCCATAACCTCCCTCCCCCCACCCATTATCCCCACAACCCTCTCTGCCCCCGTCCGCCATTCCCACAACCCCCCTGCTCCCATCCTCACACTGCCCCTGGGCCCCCCCAGGCAGAGTGTTCTGTCTCAAACTCCCAGCTAAAACACAGAGAGTGAGATTTTCCCATCCTGCCTGCCAGGAGAATCAGAGCAGGAAAGGTCTGTTGACCTCAGGTGGGAATTTCTGGCCTGGGGTGAGTGCAGCGGGAAAATCCTGCCCTCACCCACCTTCCAGACTGTCTCCTTGTATCACCTGGCTGCTCATATTATCGAATGTAATCAATCCCCTAATCAATAGCTCTCAGTTCACTGAAGAATAAAATCCCACAGGGTGCTGGAAATCTGAGATAAAAGCAGACCATGGTGGAAATACTCAATTGGTCTGGCAGCGAGTGTGGAGAGAGAAACAGAGTTAACGTCTCAGGACACTAACATTCTGACAAAGAATCATTGACCTGAAATTTCAAAAGTTTATGGAAGGAAGTAGAAGAGAAAAAAATGTCATTTAAAAACAAATCTGTTAAAAATTCTCAAATTCTGCTTTTAAATTTCAATGAAAGGGACACAAACAAAATATTTTTTAAAATCTTCCACCAAACCCCTGTCCAGGCTCAAGTATCTGAAAGAGAGAAAATCCCATACCCGCTATAACTTCATTCTGAATGTGACACAATGGTTAGCATTGCTGCCTCACGCACCTGGGACATGAGTTTGATCTGAGCCTCGGGTTGCTGTCTACATGGAGTTTGCACATTCTCCCTGTGTCTGTGTGGGTTTCCTCCGGGTGCTCCGGTTTCCTCCCACACTCCAAAGATGTGCTGATTAAGTGGATCAGCCATGTTAAATTGCCCCTTAGTGTTACAGGGTAAATATGTGGGATTATAGGATAGGGTCTGAGTGGGATTGTTGTCAGTGTAGGTTTGATGGGCCGAATGGCCTTTTTCTGCATTTTGGGGATTTTATGAATAACATTATAATCTCAGAGTTTGGAATCACTGGGGCTGGAATTTACCCCTTCATCTCCTCTCTGCTCCCCTCCTCTCTCTGCTCCTCCCTTCCTGCTCCGCTCTCTACCCCGACACCTGTGCTTTCAGTAGTAGAGATTTATAAAATGTAACGGGGGCTAGCTCACACCCCGCTCCCCCCACAACCCAATCCCCATAATACGGAAAGCAGGCAGGCATCAAAATAGGCAACCTGTCTGCCACATCGAAGAGGATGTTAAGCAAGACAATTGATGAACATCACGCTGCCATCATTCGGTTGGCATGGCAAGTGAGCAGGCAAGAAAAGGAAGGCTGATTTCTCTTAAACAACTTTGTTGAAAAGGCAGAGAGGAAGGAAGGGATCTGTCTCCATTGGCCTTGCCCTCTTCACCCCAATCAGATCAGCTGTCATTCCTCACGGATGGGACTGCACCCACTGAGTGCTGGAAGTCCCACTCAGTTTATTTCAGATACTGCCCACAGGTTATTGCTGCAAAGTGTTCCTCTTTCAAAATCAGTCCAAAAGTGACCGATTTTTGTAACAAGAAGGCTAAGCCTCATAAAATTCAGCCCATTAATCTGATTTAATCTGGGTGAGAGTAAATGGATTGGTAATTTAATCCGAACAACTAAACTCTGTCCCCAGTCTGCAAGTTATATTACATTTCTTTAGCTGGATCAGAGTCTCATCAGAATGAGTGAGAGAGAACTTAATTGAAACTCTGTCAGCTGCAGAACCTGATCTCAAACTGAAATTTGTACATCAGCTCCCAAGTAAAACGTGAACTAAATACATCATAACTCCTTCCTGTTCAGGAATTTTGCACACACTAAAAGCTTCAGGAACATTACTGTCTAATTCAATAATAAGCTCTAATCTGAATTTGCTCCAAAATTTTAATATACAAATTCTTATCCAAGAAGAAGTATCAGCTCTGACACAAGATGATCACACAATGATACAGAAATAAAAAAAAACTTGCATTTAAACAGCACCAAACATAGCCACAGAATATGCTAAAGTGCTTTAGGGTTAATGAAGTACTTTAGGAAGTGTAGTCACTGTAGGAAATGCAGCACTCAATTTACGCATAGCAAGCTCCCACAAATAGCAATGAGATATTATAGTATCGGGCAATCTGTTCCGTGATGTTGGCTGAGGGATAAATATTTGCTCAGTGGCAGCTACCAGTTGGGAATTCTGACCATGTTCCACTGATCATAGAAACCCTACTGTACAGAAGGAGGCCATTCAGCCCATCGTGCCTGCACCGACAACAATCCCATCCAGTCCCTATCCCCATAACCTACACATTTACCCCACTAATCCCCCTAACACTAAGAGGCAATTCAGCATTACCAGTTAACTTAACCTGCACATCTTTGGACTGTGGGAGCAAAACGGAGCACCCACAGGAAACTCACACAGACACTGAGAGAACATGCAGACTCCACACAGGCAGTGACCCAAGGGCAAAATTGAACCTGGGTCCTTTGCGCTATGAGGCAGTAGTGTTAACCATTTTGCCACCATTATATCACAGACAACTTTCCTGTTCTTTTCCTAATAGTGCACTGAGATCTTTAAATATTAACCTGAAAGGGCAGGTTTAACGTCTATCTAAAAAATGGTATCTTTTTCATATTGACACATAGAGACGTGTGAATGATGATGGGGACTCTGTCAGGGTTCGGTCGAGGCTATCCCCTGCCTCGCCATCCCTCCCCGATCTGCCCTGCTTACCTGCTCTGTACACGGAGTCTGCAATGGGCAGAGCAAAGACACAGGATCCACTCAGGAGTAATGCACCAGCTACCAGTACCAAGGACATCATGATTGAAGAGTCGGAAAGATGAGAGAGTGAGAGAGACACAGAGAGAGAGAGTGGAGGTGTATACCCAACACTGAACACACACCTTTATATAACCCTACAGCCCCCTTTCCCCTCACAAACAACATAGCTGGTCAATAAAACATCACTTTATTACCATGAGGTGTTAAATCCAATCAATGCTTCATTCTGACTCAGTTTCAAGGATAAAATAGAAAAGCAGATGGGACACAGATTTACTGTCCATCACCAACAGTCAGAACTAATAAAACCCATCAAGTTCACCCCTCTCCATCAACTCCTGCTTTTCGACTGTTATTTATTATTCACAAGCTGAGTGACGCAGATTTATCCAACAAGTTTTGACATGAAATATAGTCAGTCTTGAATTAATTAAAAGATTTTCCTGTATTGAAAAACTCTTAAAGCACTTGCTCCTGTATTGCTTCCCTCCTCATAATCCTCTAATCGATCCAAAACGCTATACCCTATCTACGTTTTGTATCTAAGGAAGCCAGTCCTCTACGATCTTCCCATCTCATCTTATCCTTTATTCTTCTATACTCCCCCCCTCAATCTATCTCAAATGCACCAATACTAGAGCAGCATGGTGGCATAGTGGCTAGCCCTGCTGCCTCACAGTATCAGGGATCCAGGGTTCAATTCCCGGCTTGGGTCACTGTCTGTATGGAGCCTGCATAGTCCTCCCTGTGTCTTTCCTCCAAATGCTCTAGTTTCCTCCCACAATCCAAAAGACATGATTGGGTGGATCGGCCGTGCTAAAATTCTTCTTAGTGCACCCAAACAGGTGCCAGAATGTGGTGACCAGCAGATTTTCACAGTAATTTAATTGCAGTGTTAATGTAAGCCTACTTGTGGCACTAATAAATTAAACTTAAACTTATGTATTTGCCTCAACTGCTCTCTGCAATAGCACATTCCACATGCTACCCATGATTCTCCAGGTAATTCATTTTCTCCTGAATTCTCCAATTGGATTTATTAATGACTAACTTATATTTATGGTCTTTCGTTTTAGTTTCCCCCTCAAATGGAAATATCTCCATATCTACTCTCTCAAACCTCTTTGCATTTTTAAAGATCTCAGTAGGTTGCCACTCAGCCCTCTCTCTTCTGATGAATGACTTTGATGTGTTAGATCTTTCCTGATAGTTGGAACTGCTCAGGTGTGGTAACATCCTGGTCAATCGCTTTTTGTGCCTCCATATCCTCTTCATTATGTGGAGACCAAAACTGTGTTCCAGATATGCTGTAACCAAAGACTGTTAATTATTTTGACACATCTCTGCTTTTCAGTGCTGTTTTTCTGGAAATGTGCTTTGATTGTACGTTTTACAGCTCTGTTAACCTCCTTCATCACCGTTAATGATTTGTGTATCTGTACCGCTTAATTTTTTAAAATCCTTTTCTCAGAAAGCTAATGCGTGATGTGCACAGGGTAGGTACTTAATGCACCTCCCCACTAGCTGTAAAACCAATTCAAATTCACATTGAATCCAATTCATTGTTCCCACAGAAGGGACGTAGTAGATTGAAGCTGACAAGAACATGCATTGTACCTGATCTCACTTTGAGCCTAGCTTTGATCTTAGCTGAATCTGTACCCCTTCTTTTTATTTATTTTATTTGGTTTCTATTCCATTCTCAAAGTTACAAAGCCACTGCTCAGAGCAGACCAGAATACATCTCCTTTCTTACTCCAAAATTTCAAATTGAATCCAAGTCAAGTTGGAGTTGTGTAGAACTTTAATGAGGCCACAGCTAGAATACTATGTGCAGTTCTGGTCGCCACATTATAGGAAAGAGTGATTGCATTGAAGAGAGCACAGAGGAGATTCACCAGGATGCTCCCTGGGGTGGAACATTTAAGTTATGAAGAGAGGTTGAATAGGCTTGTGTTGTTTTCATTGGAGCAGAGAAGATTGAGGAGTGACCTGATTAAGATGTTCAAGATTATGGAAGGCATGGACAGGATGGGCTAAGGAGCAGCGGTTAATTGAAGTGTTAGTCACAAGGGGACATGTGTTCAAGATCAGGGTTTAGGGGGAATGTGAGGAAAAATGTTTTTTTACACAGAGGGTGGTGAGGGTCTAGAGCCTGGGAGGATGGTAGAGATGAGGTGCCTCACGTCCTTTAAAAAGTACCCGGGTGAGCACTTGGCACATCATAATATTCAAGCCTGTCGACCAAGTGCTAGTAAATGGGATTAGATAGTATCAGGTCAGGTGTAGTCTAGAGGTCAGGAGATGATCTTTTTACTCCTGAACCCTACTTAGCACCAACTGTCGATAAAGGCTGACTTCATTCTGCTCTGTGTCACTCAGATCCACGTTAAAGTACACCAACCCGGAAAATCAATCCAGGTTATTGCCCATGTGTCAAGATGCCGTAACTCAGCTTCATTATGTATTACAATCATTTAAAAAATAAATTAAGATAAAACAAAAACACGTACAGATTAAAACAAAATAGTTTGCCAACAGTCAGTAAAGTTTCAGTTCTCCGACTTTTACAGCTGGTTACTTTGTTGGGTGTCCAATTATCCCTTGTATCTTTTAATAAAATACAAAGTAGATGCATCAAGCTACACCTGAGCCTGTATATCTAAGCTAGTAATTCTGCAGTTATACAGAGTAATAAATATGTAGCACTGGTGTGAATAGGTGACTTTAAGATGGCATGTCCTGTAATAAATATGCTAACATGGAACTCATAAATGACATCAGAAGGAAATTGATACAAAAAATAAAACGCAATGTGACATTTTCCAAAGCTTCTAAATCAAGGGCTTGACAGTGAGGATGACTGAATCTATCCGCTGTTACCACAGGACAAACGAGCTGACCCTTTCGCTGCCAGTTGCTTTCATAGATCCTGCCAGGTGGAAAGAAGCATCTGGAAATCTTATCTCCGTGTCTCATCCCTCAGTTTCTCCTCGTCTCCTGAAGGAACTGGATTCTGATAGGATTTAACTCAATTGCATGGATGAGCTCAGTCACAGTTGGTTCTTCCTCCCACATTTTTTCTTTCAATCATTCTCGAGATATGGACATCACTGACAAGATGGGCTAAGCTGCCCTCTCTTCTAACACGTGTAACATTTGTTATGATCCCAGTTGGGTATTTCTACTGGAGGGAAAGGTCCTAGGATGGAACCCTAGATTAAAAGACAACTTTTATCTTTTTTTAGAAAACATTGATGAACAAAGTTACGGGACTGCCTATTAGCTTTTGACAAAAAAATTATTAATCATGAAATGTTTGACTATGCTATAATGCCCCTTCACTCCTTCTCCCCCCCCACCCCACCCCCGCCACCACTTATCTTCACAACAGTACACAGATTTTAAGATTAACATGGCTTACAAAATATATCTTAACCTATAACAGTCTTAGTAAACACACAGTCCCATTACGCCTACAGGCTGACTCTGGTCAGACACACTTCACTCTGAAACCAAGTGGACTTCTGAGCCTTCCTCCTCAAATACCTCAGATGATTCTTACACCACAAGCCAATTTTTCCTCACTGGATTTCAGCATCCACACAACTGATTCCAAACTCTACCCTCAAGAAGATGCACCTTAGAATATTCCTTCAAGCAATGCTTTTCCTCTTTTGTTCTCAACCAGAATCTGCTTCCAGATTTTACAACTCTCTTTTTAGTATTCCTTTGTCTTGAATGTTCTCAAGCTTTTACATAAACCCTGAGATCGAGCCACCAATGGCTTCACAAAGGCTTCATAGGCTGTAGTAAAATATCTCAAAGTTTAGGATCATTTCAGATATCCCTAGCTTCTGACTAGTCAATTTTACCAATTTCACTCTTTTCAGTTCAGTCTTTAACTTCAATGAACAGTAGCATCCTGTTCCAATTCTAGTTTCTGTTTGTTCCTATGATTTCATACTTCCTGGAATGTCTCTTTCATTCCCTGCTTCTAGACCTAACCATTCCTTAGTTTTCTCTGGGTCTTACAGGTGGCACAGTGGTTAGCACTGCTGCCTCACAATGCTAGGAATTTGGGTTCAGTTGCTGCTCAGAGACTGTCTGTCTATGTGGAGTTTGCACATTTTCCTCATGTCTGCATGCATTTCCTCCGGGTGCTCTGGTTTCCTCCCACAGTCCAAAGATGTGCAGATTAGGTTGATTGGTCGTGCTAAATTGACACTAGTGCTACGGGATTAGCAGGGTAAATATGGGATTACAGGAATAGACCCTGGGTGGGATTGTAGTCAGTGTAGACTAGATGGGCCAAATAAACTCCTTCTGCACTGTAGGGATTCTATAATTCTAGCTTTTATGTCCATTGTTCTACTTCTGTTTCTGGCAGAACTGAAAGGGCTATTCTCTCTCTAGCTTCCTAGTTCCAAACACTTAGTGTCCACTGAAAACTAAACTTTAAAAGTCTTTCCACCCTAAAGTTGTTCCTGGTTGCTAAGGAACAGCTGATTCTTTCTCCAAGCTCGTGTTTATTTTTTCCCAATGTAAACTCTCTCAGCGAGACAGAGTTTGAACTGAAACAAAACCATCATACTTGGCAGGACTTTTGTTTAACAAGAATCTAATTAAAGTTTTACACTTACCTGCTCAAATATATCAAACTAAATTCACTAAACTCTGGACTTTATTTCTAATATTCAGCAATACAAATATAGATCACTTGGAAGTACCTCATTAGTGTCCTTGAATCATATTTATCCTCCATACTGTATTTTTATTATTCTGAGAAGCATGTGTCTTTTCAGTTCTATTCTTGTGCTCGTGGTGAGTAGGATTCTGTTCATATTATTAGCAACTTGTTTCTCTCTCCAACTTCTCTATGGGTTTGCAAACAAAGCTTTGTTGACCGCCATGTGTTTGTGGGGTAGTTAATAACCATGAACTGAAACTGTAGCTTCTCTTATTTTAGAAATTTTATGGTTTTCTAGGTGATCTCTAAAGCAATACTGTCCTTAAATTTCTGCATTAATATCATCTCTCTAAGGTTTCCAAATCATTTTATTCAGCTTAATCATCCAAACACCTTTTCCTTATCTCCAGCGAATTTCACAAAAGTCTGATTCTGTCACTTCCTCAGGTATCTAATGTTCTGAGAATAATTGGTCCTCAGAGCAGTCTTAACTTCATTATACTCTACAGGCTGCTCATCTAATCCAATGCTTTGCCTACCAAAACACTTTTTAATAGAATTATCCAAATTTCTTGTGGCCAGTGTAACTTTGGAGCAATTTCCTCAAATAACTCCAAAGATGTGCGGGTTAGATGTATTGGCCATGTTAAATTACCATCATGATGTACACATTGGAGGGATTAATGGGGAAAGTATATAAGATGAGCATAGGGTCTGGGTGGGATTGTTGTCACTGTGGAGTTGATGGCCTCCTTGCACACTGTAGGGTTTCTATGATTTCCTTTTCCCAAAGAAAAGCCAGGCTGCGTGCTTTAATGATTACCGTCCAATGGCTCCGACATCCATTATTATGAAGTGCTTCAAAAGGTTAGCCATGGCACGAATCAATTCCAGCCTCCCAGACCATTCAGATCTACTACAGTTTGCCTACCGCTGCAACAGGTCCACAATAGACATCATTTCCCCGGCCCTGCACCTGGATAATAAGGACACCTATGTCAGAGTCCTTTTTATCGACTAAAGCTCAGACTTCAACACTATTTTTCCCATGAAACTCATCTCCAAATTCCGTGGCCTGGGCCTTGGCACTTCCCTCTGCAATTGGATCTTGAACTTCCCAACTGACCAACCGCAATCAGTAAGGACAGGCAACAACGCCTCCTCCACGATCATCCTCAACTCCACTGGTGTTCTCAGCCCCTTACTATACTCCTTATACATCTATGTGGCCAAATTCTCCAATTCGATTTTCAAGTTTGCTGACGACACCACTGCAGTGGGTCGGATCGCAAATAATGATGAGAGTACAGGAATGAGAGAGAACCTGGTGAACTGGTACGGTAAAAATATTCTTTCCCTCAACAAAATGAAGGAGATTGCCATAGATTTCAGAAAACGTAAAGGAGAAGATGTCCCTATCTACATCAATGGGGGTATAAAGCAGAAAGGATCCAGAACTTCAAGTTTTTAGGTGTCCAGATCACCTATCCTAGTCCAGCCATGCCAACACTATAGTTAAGAAAGCCCACTAACGCCTCTACTTTCTCAGAAAGCTAAGGAAATTTGGCAAGTCAGCTACAACTCTGACCAACTTTTACAGATGCACCACAGAAAGTATTACCACTTGGTATGGCTCCTGCTCTGCCCAAGACCACAAGGAATTACAAAAGGTTGTGAATGTAGTCCAATCCATCACACAAACCAGCCTCCCATCCATTGACTCTGTCTACACTTCCCGCTGCCTCAGCAAAGCAAACAACATAATTAAGGACCCCAAACACCCCGGATATTGTCTCTTCCACCTTCTTCTTTCACGAAAAAGATACAGAAGTCTGAGGTCACATATCAACTGAGTTAAGAATAGCTTCTTCCCTGCTGCTGTCAGACTTTTGAATGGACCTACCTTGTATAAGTTGATATTTCTCCACACCCTAGCTATTACTGTAACACTACATTCTGCACTCTCTCCTTTCCTTCTCAGTGAATGGTATGTTTTGTCTGTATAGCACGCAAGAAACAATACTTTTCACTGTATGTTAATAATAAATCAAAAACCATAGAAAGCATTCTTTCTAGTTGTATCACAGTTTGGTATGACTCCTGCTCTGCCCAAGGCTGCAAGAAACTACAAAAGATTGTAAATGTAGTCCAATCCATCACACAAATCAGCCTCCTATTCATTGACTCTGTCTACATTTCCTGCTGTGTCAGCAAAGCAGCCAGCATTATTAAGGATCCCATGCACCATGGACATTCTCTCTTCCACGTTCTTCCTTCAGGAAAAAGTTACAAAAGTCTGAGGTCACGTACCAACAGATTCAAGAACAGCTTCTTCCCTGCTGCTGTCAGACTTTGAATGAATGTATCTTGCATTAAATTGCCCTTTCTCCACACTCTAGCTATGACTGTAACACTACATTCTGCACTCTCTCGTTTCCTTCATTCTGCACGGTATGCTTTGTTGTATAGCACACAAGAAACAATATTTTTCACTGTGTAAATCAAATGATTCTATGAAAACATATTTAACCCCTTCCTCACTGAATATCGGCACCAGGAGAATATTTCTTCCCAAAGCAAAAGCAGGAATTAAATCTGACTTATCATCAAGCCAGTCTGCTATTCCCTTTTCACATAATCAAAGTCTTTCCCTATTCAGTTCAAATTTCCTGGCTCCCTCTCTCTTTGCAATTCAAGATTTTTTCTTTCTCTTTGGAAATCTAATTCAGGTTTCCACATTCCCTTTCATTTTCTCTTCCCTTCTCTATCCTTTTCAAGTTCAAGTTTTTTTTTCAACTGTAACTGAATTCTAGCTAACTCGATCTGCATTTTACTTGGATTGTCTTTTTCTTCCTCAAAACTTAATGGATGAACCAATACCTCATCTGCTGAAAACTCTGGCCAAACCCAGCATACCAGTCTCAACCTGTGGATTTGCAATCCCAGATAGAGCCCCCGGTTTTGTTATGATCCCCCGCAGAGACTGATAACTTTTAAAAAGAAATGCAAACTTCCACTAAATAACTGGCACAACAAGATTTCACATTGTAAGATGCTTACTGTAACAAATAGACTAAAAGCACTATTGACCAAACATAGTTTTGTACAGAACTTATTTTTCAAACTAAAGAACAGAACTTTTAACACAACTAAAAAAACTCATTAAGGACAGATATATGTCTTTAAAGTCCATTCAATTCTCCCAGAATTAATCCAAGACAATTCTTAACTTCTGAGAGTTTACTTTGAAACATTTTCTTTCCGAGCCTAGTAATATCTAACCCCAGGACTGTTCTTCATTGTGAACGTGTTACTGAAGATGCACTCTTCAGCACAAGCCAGACAAATTTTCCATCCTCATTTTAATTCCTCACAGATTTTGTCTTTTTGGCTAGGTGCATTGGCCATGCTAAATTCTCCTTCAGTGTACCCAAACAGATGCTGGTGTGTGGCAGCTAGGGGATTTTCATAGTAACTTCATTGCAGTGTTAATGTAAGCCTGCTTGTTACTAATAGATAAACTTTACTACACTAATGACTAATAAATAAACTTAATAAATATGACTAATTACTAGAAGTGCAACTTTCTACTTGCACTTCTAGGGTGATCAATGTAGTAAATATCTCAAGGTATTTCCCAGGTATATTACTGATCAAAGCTTCACAGTGAGATTATTGGATAGGTGAACAAATTGTCACTTAAGGATGGTCTAAAAGGAGGAGGGGAAGTTAGAGAAGCAAAAATGGTAAGGGAGAGAATTTTAAAGCTTAGGAACTTGACAGCTGAAGGCACAGCCACCAATGATAGAGCAATTTAAAATGTGGATGTACAAGAAGCCAGAATTGGAGAACAACAGAGATCTCAGAGGGCTGGGGGGCTGGAGGAGGTTAAAGACATAGGGGGAAGCAAGGCCATTGGAATCAAAGAGTGAGAAATTTCAAATTAAAATGTCGCTGGACTGGGAACCATTGTCGGTCAGTGAACACAGGATAGTGGGTGAATGACACTTGGTGTGAGTTAGGAAATGGATAGCACAATTTCAGATGAGTTGAAGTTTCTGGATGGTAGAAGTGGCATTGGAGGAGGATGACATAGACAACCGTGTCAGAGGCTGCAGAGAGGCCGAGAATGAGGAGGGAGCTTTTACCGTCTTCACTATCACACTGGGTGCCATCTCTGACTTTCACAAGTTCAGTGCTGTAGCAAGGACAGAGATTGGGGAGGTTTAAATATGAGAGTTGCGGCACAGATTTGGAAGAATTTGGTCAGTTAGATTATCCCATCTGATGCCCCGGGTGAGAGGAGAGATCTTGGCACAGGGATAGACCCCTGCTCTGTATAAAACTCAGCTCCTCATTAATCTGCCCATCAGTCAGTTAAACAATCTTACTGAAGCTGGCTGTAACTTCAGAGGCTGAAGCAGCAGATGGTGCTGTTCACTCCCGTGGAACACAGTACTGAATATTTAAAAGATTTAACACCTCCTAATACAGGTAGGTTAATGGGTTAGGTTTTGATTTGATTTGATTTATTATTGTCATATGTATTAGTATATAGTGAAAAGTATTGTTTCTTGCATGCTATACAAAGCATATCATACATAAAGAAGGAAAGTAGAGTGGAGAATGTAGTGTTCCAGTCATAGCTTTTTCATAACTTTTTGTAGTTTCTTGTGGTCTTGGGCAGAGCAGGAGTCATACCAAGCTGTGTGGACACTTCAGAAAGTGACTGTCTTTCCCCAGGGCCATGTGTCCTGTTTGGGCTTTGTGCGTCTGGGTTGTTTTTAACTGATTGGTGAAAAATCCAGAACCATGGGGTGACACAGTGGTACCGTAATTAGTGCCTTTGCCTCACAGCGCCAAGGACCCAGGTTCAATTCTGGCCTCAAGTGACTTGTGGAATTTGCATGTTCTCCCTGTTTCTGCAAGCATTTTCTCTGGGTGCTCCAATTTTTTCTTTTTTTTCTTTTATAATGATGAAATTAACATCAAGTATCACTTTATAAACAGAGGTTTTGTGGTGTAGCAACGGTTAAGATCCCTATCTGGTTTCAGCCAAACAGGTTGATTATCAATTGGAAAATCATTCCAACACATGCCAATGAGAGTGGGAGAGTTTTCTGGCCAATCTAATGAAATCATAGAAACCCTTCAGTGCAGAAAGAGGCCCTTTGGCCCATCGAGTCTGCACTGAGCACAGTCCCACCCAGGTTCTACCCCCATATCCTGATATATTATCCCCACTAATCCTTCTAACCTACTTATCCCTGGACACTAAGGGGCAATTTCTTAGCATAGCCAATCAACCTAACCCACACTTCTTTGGACTGTGGGGAAAAAAGCCACACAGACACGAGAAGAATGTGTAAACTCCACACAGACAGTGACCCAAACCAGGAATCGAACCCAGAACCCTGGAGCTGTGAAGCAGCTGTGCTGACCACTGTGCTACCATGCCGCCCCAGTTTCTTCCTTTAGCTATGGTAAATGTATGAGAATATACAGATACAGCAGGGGGAGAGGACCTGGGTGACACACTCTGTCAGAGAGTTGGTGTAGACTCGATGGGTCGAATGGCCTCTTTTGCACTATATGCTATGAGTTGAATCTCCACTATTGGTCATTGAAGCTATTCAGCAAGCCCTGATTCACCTCCCAACCCTGTCCTTTCTGTCCCTATGTTCTGCTAACCCTCCTGAAAACTGCACCATTTTTAATTGACTCTCTTATATAGGATTCCATGATTAGAGAGTCTGTGTGATTTCCTCTTGGCTAACCTTGTACCTTCTCTGCAAATTTAAGTTTATCCAAAACTCCACTGCCCCATGTCCCAAACTGGTCCTGTTAACTCTTCACCCTTCTATATTGGGACTACATCAACTCAGAGTCTTCTATTGCTATGCCCCTCTCTATCTCTGTAACCTCCTCGAGCCCTACAACCCTTGGAGACTCCTGCATCCTCCAAATCTGACCTTTTATCCACCCTACACCTCATTCTCACCGTAGGTAGATGTGGCTCCAATTCTGGAACTCACTCTGTAACATTCTTTAAGAGACTCCTTGAAACTTACTTCTGACTCATCACCTGCTCTAAGATCTTCTAATGTAGCTTGGTATCACATTTAATTTACACTCCTGTAGAACATTTTAATGCATTAACAAAGCTGTGTTAATTGTTGAACATTAGGCAGGTTAAAAGGGAGTTTTGTGTCTGTTGGCAGTCTGATTGATGTAGGTGTAGCAGTCTGCCTGGGGGTAGCTGTCAGATGTGTAGCTGTTTATGTGAAGCTAACACTTAGACCCTTGTGTTCACACATTCCCTGCTTGCTTCCTCCCAGCACCGTGTGCAGATGTGGGCACAGGATTTTGAATGCGGTTTGGCAGCGGTTGCTCTCCGTAGTCCCAAAGGCAACAATCAGAGGTGGAGCATTAACAACAAGAAAGAGTGAGACAGTAATAGAGGGAGTGAGAATGTGAGAGAGAGGGACTGAGACAGAGATAGGAGAGAGGGAGTGAGACAACAGACAAGAGAGGAGTGAGAGAAACATAGAAAGAGTGAGACAGTGAGAGACAAGGAGTGAGAAACAGATGAGAGAGAAAACAGGCAGAAACAAGAGAGAGAAAGAAACTAGGAGAGGGAGAAAGGAAGAGAGTGAAACAGGAGGGAGAGAAAGAAATAGGAAGAAACTTTGAGTGAAACAAATAGAGAAATAGCGAGAAGGAGAGAGAAAGAGAGAGATGAATAGGGAGGAGAGAATGAGATAGAGAAGAACAAAGAGGGAGGGAGTGAGTGAGGGGAAGAAGGAGGGAGGGAGGGAGTGAGTGAGTGAGGGGAAGAAGGAGGGAGGGAGTGAATGAGTGAAGAGGGTGATGTTGGTTTAAAGAGGCAGCGGGAGTTTGTGGCAGAGACAGCGGCAATTACCAAAGTTTCAGCAACAGCTCCACAGAATCAACTGTTAGAAACACAGAGAGAGAAACCCGGAGAGACCCAGAACTGACCCCGGAGACACAGAGCCAAATCCCCGGGAGAGAGACAGAGCAAACCTGGGAGCGGAGCTGCGGACGCGGGTAAAGATGGAGCCAGACTCGATCCCAGATTATCATCAATATATCAGTTGGATCCCGAGGTTTGGGGTCTTGGGATCGGATGTCAGTTGGATGGATTGGGGGTGTCGGGGCTTGTGTGGGGGGTGAGGATGAGGGTGGGGACTTGGGGGTTGCATCGGGGTGGGGGGGTGAGTCTTGGGCTTGTATAGAGGCTGGGACTCAAAGGTTGTGTGAAGAGTGAGGGCTCGGGGGGTTGGGGGGGGCTCGGGGGGGTTGGGTAAGGGTAGGGGGCTCGGGGGGGTTGGGTAAGGGGCGAGGGCGAGGGCTGGGGGGGTGGGTAAGGGGCGAGGGCTTGGGCCTGGGGACTGGGTAGGGGGCGAGGGCTCAGGCGCTAGGTAGGGGATGAAGACTGGGTAGGGGGCGAAGGCGAGGGGGGGTTGGGTAGGGGGCGGGGGTGAGGGCTCGGGGGGTTGGGTAGGGGGTGAGGGCTTGGGCCTGGGGACTGGGTAGGGGGTGAAGACTGGGTAGGGGGCGAGGGCGAGGGGGGTTTGGGTAGGGGCAGGGGTGAGGGCTCGGGGGGTTGGATAGGGGGGAGGGCTCGGGGCGGTTGGGTAGGGGGCGAGGCTCGGGGCGGTTGGGTAGGGGGCGAGGGCTCGGGGGGTTTGGGTAGGGGGCGAGGGCTCGGGGCGGTTGGGTAGGCGGCGAGGGCTCGGGGAGTTTGGGTAGGGGGCGAGGGCTTGGGGCTTGGGTAGGGGACGGGGGCGAGGGCTCGGGGCTTGGTTAGGGGGCGGGGGCGAGGGCTCGGGGCTTGGTTAGGGGGCGGGGGCGAGGGCCGGGGGGGTTGGGTAGGGGGCGGAGTCGAGGGCTCGGGGGGGGTTGGGTAGGGGGCGGAGTCGAGGGCTCGGGGGGGTTGGTAGGGGGCGGGGTCGAGGGCTCGGGGGGGTGGGTAGGGGGCGGGGTCGAGGGCTCGGGGGGGTTGGGTAGGGGGCGGGGTCGAGGGCTCGGGGGGGGTTGGGTAGGGAGTGAGGGCGGGGGGTTTGGATAGGGGGCGAGGGCTTGGGCGCTGGGTAGGGAGTGAGGGTGAGGCTGGGGCTTGGGTAGGGGGCGAGGGCTCGGGGCTTGGGTAGGGGGCAGGGGCGAGGGCTCGGGGCTTGGGTAGGGGGCGGGGGCGAGGGCTCGGGGCTTGGGTAGGGGGTGAGAGCTCAGGCGCTGGGTAGGGGGTGAGGGCCCAGGGGCTTGCGTAGTGAGGGAGGGTTGAATTGGGTGCGGTACAGTTTGTTGAGCTAAATGTGTATCCGACATCCCAGGAAGAGTCGGAATATGAAATGTGTGGATTCAGTCTGGATCTTTAGCAGCTCAGTGACGGGTTCTGGCTGATGGAGTTTGATCAAAGGTCTAGTCTGGAAATTGCAGCAGACATCATGCTTCATCCTTTCTCGTGATGCTCTGAACACTCTCTCCACTGAGATGGCCAAGGGTCATTGGGTGCAATTCTCCCAGCTCGCCCACCATGGGAATTGTCACTACTGAGGGTGGATTACAGAAAGGTCCATTGGTCTTGGGCAGGATTTTCCAGTTTTGATGCAAGTGTGGCTGGAAAATCCTGCCCACCATGTCTTCTCTTCACCTGATCCCTCTCTCCGCTTCCGGTGACATGATTTTCTGAAATACATTTTCACAAGAGCCATGTGCTGTCAGTACCTCATTGAGGCTGTCCTCCTGACTGTGTGAGTTTACACACGATGCTGCTCATGGTGTCCGAGATACACCGTTCCCTCGTGTAGTGATACAAATTGGTTATGACATCACCTGCACGATGTTCTTTTCCACAATTCAGATCCCAGCCAGACCCAAGATTCCCACCCTTTGAACAAGCAACAGTCTTTTTAACACCGATTCCCTCGCCACTTGACTGCTGTGTGATTAAATTCTTCTATGCAGCTCTTTTGAACCTTTGATTTGTCGGGCACAGCCTTGGGACTCCATCCCCACCCCACCCCACCTCCTCGGTTTATTTATTTTTTGATATCTGCTAGTTAGCTGTGAAACTTAGTTTAAACAGCTTGTACATTATGTGAAGTATTTTTGTGTGTGTTTATTTTAAACAGCCTAATTATTTGGATAATCCCAACCCAAGTTTAAAGACCATTCTCAAACTGGCAATGACTGAAATGACGATTGATCAATCCAACCTCCCCCGGGTGCAGGAAGGTGAGAGAGAGATCAATATATGGTGGTTTAATAATTCCAGATTTGTTTGTATGTAATAATTTTAGCTCTTTCAAGTTGGGATTTTTGCTAAGCGCATCAATAGCTTGTGTTTTCATCACACATCTCTTATCATAGTAACATGTCCCAAGATGTTTACGAGATTGTAAAGTGGACAAACATTGACAGAGCAGGAGATATTGGGACAGGTGACCAAAAACTCATCCGAGATTTAAAAAAGATCTTCAAGAAGACAAATCATAAGAAAGGAATTCCAGAGTGTAGGACCTTTATGACATTGAGGTAACATGGTAGCTACATAAGGAGAAGTGACAACTTGTAAATCACCACAGGAGAATTCAGTGCAAAATGGAACACTAAACAAACACTGCAAACTAAACAAACAGTAATATCAATGATGAACGGAAGGTGGTCAAGTTTCCCCTGCATCTTGTGAAGAGTTAAGTGTAATTTTATTGAGTTATTAATTCATAATCCCACTTAAATGTAAACAGGCAGCACTGGTAAAGAATCTTGAATTTGAGAATTGGTCACTGTCCTGGTGGTTACTTGTTTTCTCAGTGAAGTTAGTCTCAGTTAACTGTACAAAGCAAACCAGAGACATGATGTGACAGTGCAGATGGAGTTTCACTCTGTATCTAACCCCATGCTGTACCTGTCCTGGGAGGGTTTGATGGGGGACAGTGTAGAGGGAGCTTTATTAACCCCGTGCTGTACTTGTGCTGGGAGTCAGTAAAGCTGGCTTCAGTAGTAGTGAAGTTCAGAGTATATTGATACAACCCTGGTGAAATCTGGAGCAGTCATCCTGTGCATTCTGGGCATTTTATTCCCACCAGTGACTTCCTGAGGAAGAAAATGGCTTGTAATGTGATTAAAATATTTAATATATTTATTTTCAATCGGAGTGTGGGGTCCAGAATAAACAGGCTCAGAATTGCCTCCAATACCAGCCTTTCTGCCTTGTTCTCAAAACCCACACTGTTTATTCCACAGTAAGCAGTAATTGTAAACAGCAGCAAAAGTTCTCCAACAGTATCCATTTTATTGATGTGAAAACTGCTCCGTCATTCTTATAACCGTATCCTAACGGAATTGGAAAGAGAGGCTGATGCAAGGATTCCTTCTCAAGTATAGCAGGGAGACAGTTAGTTGAATAGGAAGTCCCTTGTCAATCTGTCTCTTGGGTCAGTGTTCCAGTCTGCCAATAAAGCAGCTGCTTTTGATATTATGTCAACACTCACTCCCTTCAACTCTGGTCTCCATTGTAAACTCCCCCATCCTCCCTCCCATCCACCACTCTCATCCATCCCTCTCATCCATCCCTCCTCCCCCCCTCCATCTCCATCCTCCCCCCCTCCGTCTCCCCCGCCTCCTGATCTTGCAACAGATCCAAAGGACCTCCTCCTTCACCAATAGTTTGGTGTGGGCGTCCCTGGCAACGCCAGCATTTATTCTGTTCTCCTTATTGCTTTTGAGAAAGTGGTGGTGAGCTTCCTTTTTGAACAGCTGCAGTCCCTGAGGTGTAGGTACACCCACAGTACTGTTTGAGACTCTTATTGTTAGTCCACTTCTCTGAGATTATCATGAGACATAATTTTCTATCGAAGGTGGTTTAGAGACAGCAAATGATACAGTTACTAGAATGATACAGTTACTAGAATGATACAGTTACTAGAATGATACAGTTACTAGAATGATACAGTTACTAGAATCAAATGAAGGGACTATTCTGCCCAGCATTGCTCAAGCTGGGTCTGTTGGTGGTGGAGGAGAAACATTCTAATTGTCCCCATAGCCCAGAATCACATTCCCTTTCAAGTATTTATCTAATTTAAATCTAAATGGTACTCTTAGGGTGCTGGGCCTGAACCCCAAGTTAAAGATACCAAATTAAACCCCAACAAATTTTCTACTTTGATATAAATGTGAGAAAAGGATACTTCCTTCCAGGAATCATTCCACTGACATATTAGGGATTTTTTTGAGTAAAACAAACTTTTTTTAATAACATAGTTTATATATATATCTAACAAATGAAGCAGCTTAACTATTAATAATTGACCAGTATGTAAAAATGAAAGGAAGCAACTTTACTTTCTAGCTAATCACTGTTTTGGTTCCAAGAAAGCAACATTCCTCTTAAAGGCTTAAATGACATTTTGAATGCAGTTAGCAATCATAAATATACTTCCTATAAATTGTGTTAACAGTCTTGAAGCTTTCAGAGAGAAGATGTGTTTTCCAGTAGCTTACAGACCTCTGTCTTCAGCAGACTCCCAGCTAGAACTGCAACTGCAAACTACAGAGCCAGTTTATCACATAGCCCTGTTAATCAACTTTAATCAGAAATCCTAGGACGACCTTCTTGTACAAACACAAGTCCACTAGCTCCATCTAGTAGCTATGAAGATGAGTTATTAACTTGCTTTCACACCCTTGAGGTAAATGTTTTCCAGATACATTGGCTGTCTGCAGATTAGATCCGAGATTTTAAGTATTCCCCTTAAACAAAAGAAAAATATTTATATTAATTGCACTTGTATCATCACAAGCACAATTGAATTCATATCCACCAATGCTTCTAAGCTCATTTTGTTTAAGGGGAAGCAGCTAGTCATAACAGAAATCCCCTTAAAATGAGATTAAAAGGCACCCCATTTTGTTCAATGGCACAGTGGTTAGCACTGTTGCTTCACAGCGCCAGGGACTTGGGTTCCGTTCCCACCTTGGATGATTGTGCAAATCCACACAATCTCCCCATGTCTGTGTGGGTTTCCTCTGATTCGTTTCCACGTTCCAAAGATATGAAAATTAGTTGGATTGGCCTCGCTAAATTACCCCTTAGAAAATATTAGGAAAGTGACCTTTCCTACTGTTGGGAAAAACCCAGCTAGTTCACCAATGTCCTTGAGGTGCCATCCTTATCCTTATCCGTAACTCCAGTCCCACACCCATGTGGCTGACCAGGGAAGCTGAGGATGGAGAGTTAATGCCAATGATACCCAAATCCTGGGAATGAATAAAAATATTTCAATAATGCTGGTTTCCAACCTGGGGGCGTCTCTCCAGTTTCCCAGTTACGTCTCCGGTGATAGATTGGCTGCTGTTCTAGGGCGGGAGCTGCAATATTCTAGATCATTTTCTGTTTACACCTGATCCATTCCACTCCTGATCTGGAGCCAATGTATTTGTATCCAACGTTTGCCCACGGTTGCTTAACTCTGTGACTGGCGACATCTCACCTTCCAGCACTCGCTGTCCTAAATTCAGATTGAATAGGGCCTTTTAGGCCTCAGAAGGATCCACTCATGGAAATATTTTGCTGAGGAAGCTTTGCCATATTCTTGCATTTTTGTGGAGGGTGCCTTGTTATCCGGACTGAACGGGAGCTCGGTGTGTGGTTTCCCCTCCTCTTAATATCAAGCAGTGTGATTCTCTCTCTGAGAATATATCCTGCTAATTTGCTAGCATCATTGGCAATGCCCTCAACTTGCCCTTCACCCTTTTGCTGTGAGGGGAACCACCCCAGCAGTCTGTCCAGAAAACCAAAGCATCTCATATCTCTGCTATATCCTCACTAAGGCCATGAATTCTTTCCAGAAATGTGATATTGTGTAAGAAACACAATCATCCAGCTAAGGCCTAACTGGTGATCTGTAGAGGTTTAGAATAACTGCCTTGTTTAAGCTGCTGAAAATGCTCATGACCAAAATTACTCCTCTCTCTATACTGTTACCCCCCGCCCCGGTCAAAGTCTACTGTAACCCTCCTCGAACCTGTTGCATGTACGAGGCTCCATATTCCCACTCTGACAATGGGATGTAGGATTAGCAAAAAAGGTGGGAGAGAAAGGGAGATGTTTAAGCAACTGACAATTCTGCTGAGCCTTGTAGTTGGTAACAATCAATTTAACAATTGAAGTAAATCCATTTGGAAAAAGTTGGGGAAATGTATCAAACCCATGATTCTCTGTTTCACTTGAGTCAGAGTTTCCTGACGGGAGTTTTGTTAATAAGTTTTTCTATTAAGTTGTTAAACTCGCAGTGGTCAGTCAGTCACCACCCACTGCCCCCCCGCACCCCCCCAAACCAGCCCCTATTTGTAGCTCTGTCTACAGCTCCGTCTGTGAGACATTAACATCTGAATGAGTTGTCACACTCACTCCTGACATTCCCTGCTCCGAGATCTGTTCCCAGCGCATCTCTATATCGAAGAGGGCTGGGGATCGAGGGTTCTTACTGTTTGCAGAGTGCAGGGGTGGGGGTGGGAGTTGTTAGTGGGATGCTTCCGTCTGCCACAGCTGACAGATTCCTGGGCAGTGTCACATTTCTGGAGTTGGAATATATTTTAAAGATTTCCAAAAGAGAGACAAAAAGAATTCTTTGATTCCTGAAGCTTAACTGGGAATCAGGAATTATTCCCAGTTAATTCCTGGGAATAACTGGAATTATTCCCAGTTATAATAATAACTGGGTGTGTGTGTGTGTTGAAATGGTTAGAGAAATGGAGACTTGTATTTCTGCAGTGCCGCTTAGAACCGCAAAGTATCCCAAATCACCTCCAAGGCCCAGTAAAGTTTCCTCAGCACTGCCTCAGCCTCAAATACATTCATTTGCCATTAGATTGTTCCATTTCCCAACGTAATCATCAATCCTTTACGGATCTCTCAGTCACACTGTCAAATTAAGAACAGTTTTATTCTGAAGACTCGAACCCAACTCCACACCTGATCCTTCAACAATAACAATACCTTGCATTTCAGTAATACCTTTTAACCCAGTAGAATATCCTGAGGTGTTTCACAAGAGGGCTGTCAAACAAAACTCAACACCAAACCATATAAGAAGATATTGGTACAAGTGGCCAAAAGCTTGGTCAAAGTGGGGCATCTTAAAGAGGGTCTTAAAGGAGCACTGGAAGATGGAGAAGGAGTTCAAAAGCCAGGCAGCTGAAGGAAAATCGGGGGTGCTTGAGGACCGAATTGGAGACATGCAGGGCTGGAGGAGGTTACAGGAATAGGGAGGGACAAGGCAGTGGAAGGATGGGAGGGGTGAGGGATTTTAAAATGAGGATGAGATAACACAGGGTTCAGACTATCCCAAAGCTCTAAGTTACTTAATATTTTTCCAAAATTCTTCTCAAACCCCACTTTATTCCGTTCGATCGTCGCCCCGCACTCTTTTCTGACTGTCATTTTGTGTTCACATTTCCATCTCTCTGATGTATCTTGGGACATTTTCAATGTCACCCTGCCTCGTTCATGTCAATACAGCAAGTACTAGAATAAACAAAGTTCTGGAAAACCTCAGCCAGTCTGACAGCATCTGTGGAGAAAGAATAGAGCCAATGTTTCAAGTCTGGATGCAGAACTCTACTCTGTCTCCGCAGGTGTTGTCAGACCTGCTGAGATTTTCCAGCATTTTCTGCTTTTGTTTCTGATTCCAGCAACCGCAGTATTTTGCCTTTATCTAAGAATTAGAATAAACCTGGTTACAATTCTTTGAGCTATTTCAAATGCATCTCCTTTTGATGAAGGTTGTCCAAGTTTGTATGTGATATTGCATTTGACCTGGCCAATAAGGTTTATGCAATAACAGTAACCTGCTTTTATGTATCATGGGTTATCCAGTACATGATTCAGTCTGTCGCATTGTACAGATACCACCTTTGAACCACACAGGCTCTGCTCTCTTGCAAGTTAAGTGCTGTGCCCAGGCGCGATTCCCAACACATTGGAAACATTGAAGTTCTGGGGAAAGCCCACCAGACTATTTGTCCACCCGAGTTGTACTGAAAGACCATCAAGTTTGGGCTATTCAGTCTTGAGAAGAAGCACCTATATGAGATCGGAAACATGATGGAAAGGTAAACCAGGGATATAGGGTTCACGGGGTTACCTTGTGGTCAAAGACTGCTGCCAAAACCGGTCTTTGCTGGGTGACGAGCTTGGTGAATGGAGCGGGTGAAGCACTCTTTACCAGCGAGCGCTGCCATTGGATGAGTGAGCACTGCAGAACTCTCCGGAACTGGAATGGCCGAATCAATTCTCAACCTCGGTTCCGATCTTGTGATTGGCAAACCCTTTTTCATTATTTATCTGCCTGAATGTATTTAATGGTGTGCGGATTCCTTGCGTTTTTTTGTCTGATGCTGATGGACTGGCCACGCGACTGTTTGAGAGGGTGGTGGGAATGGTTTGATTTAAAATTCCCAAAGCAACAGTACAGGATTTGGATTCGAGAATCCCTGACATCGAGTCATCCCCTAGTCAGATACACAGTGGTGGTTTAAACCCATTTGGACAGTGGGGTTTCATGCTCTCATTCTCAGGATGTGGCAAGGCCAGATTTAATTCCTCATTCACATTTACCCTTGAGGAAGCAGTAGTTTGACGCAGCTGAGTGATTGCTAACTTCAGAGGGCAGTTTTGCATCAATTACCCTGATGAGGGTCTGAGACCATGTACCATAAATCAGAGAATGACAGTAGGTTTCCTCCCCATGATGTAAACCTATTTATTTTAATCAGAATTCACAGTTCAAACTCTCACATTGGTGAAATTAACTGTGTGATCTCTTGATTACCCATTCAGTGACGGGACCCCCACACAACAGAACCACCCCTTTTCAACTGGGATTGCTAACGCACAGCTCCGATAGAAATAGTTGCGCCTCTGTGCTGTCTCCCAGCAGGAAGCATTTTGATAACTGCCTCAATTCATCTTCCTTTGCATCCAACAACCACCAGACACACCTTCTCACCCCGGCAGTCAGGGCAATATCCCTGATTTCTTGGACAATAACTAACCTTGCACACTGTAACCCCTCCCCATATCCCTCCCCATATCCCTCCCCATATCCCTCCCCATATCCCTCCCCATATCCCTCCCCCGATATCTTCTCTATCTTGAGTAAAGTTGACTAACTCTTTTCATCGCTCTGAGCCTGACCTTCAGCCCAGAGAGTGAAACTAGAACCAGCAGGGAGAGCACAGACTGGGGGGGCGCTCTAGAACAAGAGGTCACAGTCTCAGGACATGGGGCAGACCATTTAGGATTGAGACAAGGAGAAACATCGTCACATAGAAGATGGGAAACCTGTGAAGTTCTTGACCACAAGATTATGGAAGCCACATCACTGAATATATTGAAGAAGGGAATAGGTTTCTGGACTCTAAGATATCGGGTGGGTAAGGGGAGAGAGTGGGATTATGGTATTGAGTTAGAGGATCAGCTATGATCAAGTTGAATGGGGGAGCAGTCTCAGGGCTGAATGGCCTACTTCTATTTTCTATGTTCCTTTCTGTTCATTAGGCTCTGGATTATGTGAGGAATTATTCAAGTGCAGGAATTGAAGGAGTTTAACAATATTGCATGTGATGTATACGCATTGACTCCAGTAACACATGGATATTTTGAGTGCTGAGCGAGTGGGTGCTGATGGCTGTGGGGAGCAGAGAGATTTGGGGAAGGCTTGTGTGGGAAGCTACTGAGGATGGGGAAGAGTTGGCTGGGGGGGTTTCTGGGGGCGTGGAGCCGCTGCAAAGAGGGCAGAATGAGGGTCTAGAGGGAAGAATGGAGCCTCTCGAATACTGGGAATCTGGTGGACAGGATGTGGTGGGGTAGCAGGGCAGAGTGAGAGGGCAGGGGGAAGGGTAGACCAAAAGGTGCTGGATTGTGAGGTAGAGTATTCCTGCTGGGGAAAGTAGTGCAGGAGCTGTCGGGAGGAGCTGACCTAGGGTTTGCTGGGTGGACATTAGCCTCTTTGAGGAGATTTGTTTCAGGTTCTTTTTCTCACAAACTTTCCATTAACACTATTTCCCTTGGCAAAGATTAGTAACTGGGCAGTAACAGCGTCTGGGATCAATAACTGGGCCATGTCTGCGTCGGGGATCAGTAACTGGGCAGTGACAGCGTCTGGGATCAGTAACTGGGTCGTGTCTGCGTCTGGCTGTGTGGCTTCCCTTCCCTCAGATCTTTACCCGTCTTTTCCGATTGTTTGATGTACAGTATGTGTTTATACTGGGAATGATTACACTGCCGCCTCCCTGGGGGAGAGTCTGGAGTCTGGAGCCTGGTTGTCTTTCCACAGAATGCCAGCTCACTGCTGAGTGAGGGAAGGTGTTTGAATATCAGTGCAAGGCTTGTTCTTCCCTCAGTTCATTTCACCTCTCCTCACCCCCGCCCCCCCCATTCGGCAAAGTGGGTGGAGAACAATCCCACCCCCACCTCCCCATTTAGGCCCAAAAACCACCCCTTGTTGCAGTCAACATTTGGGGCAAAATCTGGGACTGTTCACGTGTGTGTCTCTGTCTCTCTCTGGGGTGGTGGGGGGCAGGGATGTGCGTATCTCGTGGAGGCAAAGGAGGCTATGTGTTTGGGCGGAGGTGTGTGTCTCTGGGGGGGATGTGGGTGTGTGTCTCTGGGATGGAGTGTGTATGTGTGTGTCTCTCTGGTGTGGGGGATGCGTATGGTATGTCTCTTGGTTGCGGGTGTCTGTGGTATGGGTCTCTGGATTGGAGGTGTGGACATGTGTGTGTGGGTGTGTGTCTCTGGGATGCGGCATGTGTATATGGGGGTGTGTCTTGGGTGGGGCATGTGACTCTGGCGCATGTGAGTATGTGTCTCTGGGGTAGGGTGTGTGTCTCTGGGGTGGGGCATATGTGGGGGTGCGTCGCGTGCGCGTGCGTCCCGGGTGGGGCGCGTGCGTCTCACCTGCACATTTTCTTGGGCGGGGTGCCAGGGTTTCATTGTCACGCTAACCCACACGCCTTCATGGCAACTTGTACAATATCCCCCCAGCTCCAGCTATTCCCTTGACTGTGGGTGAGTGGAGCGGGGAGTTTCGGGGGGGTATTTTGGTTGCGGGTTGTTCTTTGGGGGAGGGGAGGGCATCGAGAGGTGCGGGCTCTCTCTACAATCCCACCTGTCCTGATGTCAGCAGTGTTGGGGTTGGGGAGGGGTTGTTTTTGGTTGGGGGGCAGTGTTTTGTAGATGGTGGGTGGGGACTCTGTTTGTTTGGGGGCAGGGTGTTGGCAGGGGGCAGTGCAGGCTCTGCTTTACAATCCCATTTGTCCTGATGACAAGAGTGTTTGTTTGGGATTGTGGGTTAGTGGGTGTGCATTGGGGGTGTATGCGGTGGGTGTGTGGCAGCAGTGTGGGCTCTGCTATACAATCCCACTCATCCTGAGGACAGGAGTGTTTGGGGGTATGTGTGTTTGGGTTGGGAGGGGTGTGTGTGTTGTGTGTTTGGGTCAGGGGTGTGTCGTGTGTGTTGTAGGGAGGGTGGCGGCAGTGCGGGCTCTGTTATACAATCCCACTCACTCTGAGGACAGGAATGGTTTGTGAAGCTTTGCCCTTTGGCCTCCCACTTCCTGTTTGGTTGTTGCCGAGGGAAACGGCAGCAGGAATGTTTCCTGATTTCTCTCTCTGTTGCCTTGGATACGTTGCCGGCAACTTGCTAACAACCTTAGGCGTCAGTGGATCAGGACAAAGAGTCACTGGGTCATTGACATCACAGGCCATTCGGCCCCTTGAACCTAATCCACTATTCAGTTAGGTAATGCTTTATAGCTCCATCAGCCTGAGGTGATTTGTTTTGAACCCCCTCCAGCCACACTAGCTTCTGGGTGAAAGGCCTTTGCTTCATTCTTCACACTTTGCTGAGTAAGTAGTCACAGAGACAGGCTGCGATGGTGGGTGAATCTTACACCCACCCATGCCCCCCCGCATCAAACCCAGGGGCTGTGAGAAAGAAAAGACTTGCATTTTGATGGTGTCTTTTACAACCTCCAGATGCCCATGCACTCGACAGCCGATAAAGTGTTTTGGAAGTGTTATGGCTTTTTAGTGACACAGAGCAGCAGTCTACATGCACAGCAAGATCCCACAGCACTGTGATAATGACCAGATTGACTAGGGCTGAATATTGACCAGGTCCCCTGTTGTTTTATATCTGCTGGTGAGGGATTTCCTGGGAAAGATGGCATGTTTGTCAGTGCAGCGCTCCCTCAGTGCAGCGCTGGGAACCATTGCTGGGATTATGGGATCCTCTGGGCGATTCCTGTGTGAAGCTGCAGAAGTATCGGGCAGTGAGCGTTGGTTTTTACTGACTGTTGCTCAGCTCCCCGTGTTGCTGCCGTCACCACAAAGGACGTGTTAAAGCTGCTGAACATTTGATGCCCTAATAGCGTGACACTATTCCTCATCATAACCACAACTGCACTGGGCCTGAGGGTTCCCACTCTTCTTCGCTCTGCAGTGACCCCCTGGTACTCAGCTCAGCTGGAGGATTGGGGTCATTTGTGATGCTGCACATGGTGGATTAGCTCCACTGTGGACTAAGATGCGTGATGTGCTGGAAAGGCTGGCCACGTCCAGAAAAATGTACCCTAGTGAGGATGAGGCGAGGATAATGATTTCAGTGCGGCCCCCGCTCTCACACAGTTATCACTACCCCTTCCCCATGGGGCTGAGCAGAAAGTTTGTCAGAAGACTTTCTGTCACACAAGAGAAGGGGAAGGAAGGCACGCTTCACTGCTGCTGCTGTCTCGGGAGTGTGTGTTTATGTTTCTTGTCACAAATCAAGCTGTCTGTGAACAGTTTCTGCATAAGTCTGGGCCTGACTGAAAATAGACATTTGGGTCGAGTGAGGTTTGTGTGAGGGTTAAACAGTTAGATTTCCCATGACATCACTCTCAATAAATCAGTGTGTGTGTGCTGTGAATGATACAAGCTGAGTATTATGTAACCGAGTTAATGCCAAATAGGGGTACATTTACATCCAGGAACCCCCACCCCCTCCCCCAGCTCAAAGCTCACAGAACTGTACATAACAGTGTACAGAACAGTACACAAAAGGCCCTTCTGTGCCTTTTTGAAATTGTTATCATGTAGTTCAAGTGGTGCTAGAGTGCACAGCAAGATCCTGCAAGCTCTGTGTTTGATGTAGGTCAGAGGATAAGTATTGCCCAGGGAACTGGGAGAATGCCCCCGCTTTCCTTCGACTATAGGCCTCAGAAATCCTTCCTGTACACCCAAAAGACCAGATGGGGCTTCGGTAAAATGTCTCATCTGAATGACGGCACCTCCGATAGTGCAGCACTCCCTCAGTGCTGCATCAAATCCTGAGTAGGCGTGACCCTCCCAATCTTCCAGCTCTGACTGGTGGCTCCAAGCTGAGGCCACCCAGTGCTAGGTCAGTGTTTATACTGGCCCAGCCCTTCCCTGCCACAAAGCGCAACTTGACAGTGACTGTCTGAGTGAATGGATTCAGCACTCTGAGGAAATGCTTTCATTGTGGCTTCAGCTGTCTGGAAATGAAAATCCTCTCGTCAGCCTGGAAGGTGCTCCTTAGGCAGCTTTTACACAACTCTCTTGACGTTTCACTGTGAACCGCAGAGTGATGTTTAATAATTATTCTGTGAAACACCTTCTGAAATCAAAACCATTGTCCCCGCTGTGCTCGGACTGTGATCAGTTGGAATCTAATCAGAGTTCTGGGGGAATGTTGCCTTTCCAAAGCAGGGATATCTGATCTGAAGCTGTGTGTTTTTTCCCAGATGCAGAGAGTGTGGAGCACAGGCTGTTGTAAATTCTGCTGAATGGCTCTTGGGCAGGAGTTTGATTGGGACTGTGGATTTGTGAGTCTGATATTGGTGCCTGTTTAATGGATCTGTTTAGCAATATTATCTGGCCTTACCAGAACCTGTTCTTTCTCCTGTTGTGTTGCAGTGTGCCGTGGGTTTGCTGTGCTGGAGGATGGGGCATTGGCGCACAACCTTCAGGAACAAGAGAGTGAGTAGAGACAGCTCCAGGACTGAAATACCAGTGGTTCCCTGTGGCTGGGTTCAACACATCCGCATGCATATAACACAGATTGTTTCCAGCCAAGTGTTCCTTGGCAGCCCCTTTAGGAGGGTGTGGGGTCAGAGCAAGGTCAAGCCATAACACTGACACAATGGGTGAGGACTTCCATCCTCATATTGGGTTTTTGGCTGGTGTTTAAAAGATGAGGGTACTTGTGCAGGAGCTCCTGGTCTTCAATGCACTGTTGTATAGATTAGAATTCTAAACAGAGCTACAAGTCTTTCAGGAGGGGGAAAAGGGCAGAAATCGAGGCAAGTGATAGACAGGAGGGTATTTTAGTTGGAGGGACACAGCAGGAGGCTAGGGGCTGAGGGCAGGGAGATGGGAGGGTGGGGAGGCTGAAGGGGAGAGTTCCAGAATGTAGCTGAAAGCTCATTCACGGAGGAGGGGGGAGGTGAAGAACAGGATGGATTAGCTGCAGGGTAGAGAGCTGGGAGGTGGGAATAGGAAATAGATGAGTGGAAAAGATGTGGCCATGGAGGGGTTCATTAAAGAAGCATGTTTAGTATGGGGGGAGGGGGAGATACCTGACTGAGGACAACGTGTGAAATCTGTAACAGCTCCCACAGTATAAGGGTGTGTGTCACCTTGGAGCCGGTCCCCCAGTGGGAGTTGAGATGTATGAGCACGGAGAAATGGAGGATCCTGGGTTCTGGTTCTTGGCTCTCGGATAAAGGTTATACCAAGCTGCTATTCAGAAAATGCTGGTGTGAGCTCTGTGTGGCTGTTAACCAGTGTCCTTACTGATCCCCAGTTGAACAGCACTATGCCTCGAATGTTGAGAAGAACAAGTTGGTGCGTCGGGATGTGAGTGTTGCTAAGAAGCTGCAAGATGAGGAGGAGCTGGAAGCCAAACACTACAGCCGCGAGCACCAGCAGCAGATGTATGTACATTCCCGGAGGGGCGGGGGGAATGTACGTGTATTCCTCAGGCAGGGCAGCGGGAGAGGAAGGATGGAGGCAGAGGGGGAGGTGCATGGGCAGATTGGGGGGTGCTGAGAGTTGGAGCTGGACAGTGGGACAAAGTAAAAGGAGAAGGAGCAAAGTGGAACTGTGTGGAGAAGGTGGGCAGGATAATGGTCTTGGAGGGGTTGGGGACGGGTGCGCTGAGATGGCGGAGGAAGGGAATGAGGGAGGGGGCTGGGGGGGAGGGAGCATTGAGGGAGTAGGTCTGGGAGGGAGGGGGTTGTAAGTGAGGTAACAAGCATGGGAAGGAAACTGAGGAGGCAGGTCTAGGGGTGGGAGGGGGCAGAATTTGGAGGGGGGAGTGAGGGGATAAGCCTATGAGGGAGGCAGGCAGAGGGAGTGAGGGACTTTCTGCTAGCTGTAAAATTGAAATCTGTGTCAAAAAAAAGGCAAATAAAATTCAGGTGACAATTTGCTTAAAATAAAAATATATAAAATGATTTAATGATGTGGGAAGTCAGAACAAAATGTTTTCCCTTTGATGAAGTGACTCACTGGGCTGAGGTCCTAGACAGAAGGCAGACGGTGCTCCTGCAGTTCCTGGGCAGCGTGGCTAACCTCGGAACAATAAAGGATTGTGTGCAGCACCTACAGCAGTAGAAATCCTGCCCCTCCCCACAGTCTGCTCAATATCTCCAGCTAGCCACAGGCTGCCACCTCATTGCCTCTTACCTGGTTAGGAGCACTGCCCACCAGTAATGTCCAGCTTGGCTGGGGAGACACCGGGATTGGGGGGGGAAATTGAGCTGCTTTGGTGAAACTCCCCATTGCTGTTTCCAGTGACCTCAAACACACTCCTGCATTTGTCTGGCCGGTCAGCTGTGGACCTGGTGAATGGTGCTCCCTCCGTGCAGACCTGACTCACAGCTACTCTTTGTCCTAAGCCCCTTGGAGTCTGTCATTAGAACAAGGAGTATGTGCCCAGCACTGAGCAGTCTGGCTCAATCACACAGCAGTTTAAATTGAAGAGTTTAAACGTGTCAGATACATGATCAGTGAAACTAGGTGTGGATCTGTTCCTGCTGCCTTGAAGCACCTTCAATATATTCAAAGCTCTCACTTGGTGCAGGTTACAAAAACATGTTCCTGGCAACCAGTTTACACCTGACCTAAATGCAGTGTTCAGTGTGTGAGCTTGTGTTGGTGCTATCAGTGTTGCTGCTGCTCTTTCTACTTATCCCTCCTAAACTCCAAATCTTCTGTCCTTTTGCAAGAGCATGCACTCCTCTCAACCTCTCTGCAAATGTGTACACGCACATATATATCCCACACGCGTGTATGCACGCATATACTGCACACCCACACGCATGTATACTATGCACGTACATGAATGCACACATTTTTTGCACATGTGCACACACTATGCACAATGTGAATGCACACATATACCACACAGCCACAAGTGCGCGCACACACACAGCAGTGAGTACCACTGTCAGCCCTTAAGTCAAAATGTCATCATTTTAGGCCTCACCCCAGAGGTTTGAGTGGATATTCCCAATGACGGGGTGCTGTCTTTTGGGCAAAGTGTTAAAACGGGGCTCCATCTGCTCTTTGGGCTGGAAGTTTAAGATCCCGTGACCTGATCACGTTGTTGGGGGAGATATTGCTTTGCGTAAAGTGATTGCCTTGTCCCCTCCATTGCAACAATAATCAGACATCTCACATATTCTATTGGCTGTAAAATACTTTGGGCTGTCCTAGAGGTATGAAAGGTGCTATTTTAATGTAAGTTGTCCTTGCGTTAACTGCACTTTTTCCATGTTTAGCGAGGAGCTTGATTCTCAATACGCCAGAGTTATCCAAGAGGAGATTGAGAAGCGTGTAGCTGAACACCAGCAACGAGAGGAGAAGGATAAGGTGAGCTTTCTCTTCAGACTGTGGGGGTGTCAGCAGAAAGCACGATGACACAGCACTTCTCACAGTCTCACTGCTCCTGGAACTCCGTTTGTGGTGCTGTAGGTTTTTGGTGACAGTCCACTACCTGTTGCTGTCCTCCTCTTGATGTGAATTTAATGTTCTCCTCATTCTGCTGACCTTTGGAATAAGGAGATTGCAGGCATGTCAAAATCCCTGCCCTGGAGTAGTCAGGCTTTGTGTTTGAGCCTAGCTGGGCTTTACCAGCTATTTGACCAGTATCATTTACCGTGCTGAGCCAACAGTCCGGTGGCTGGGTGGAGGAGTCGAAACCTCACCTTGTCTGTGTGTCTTAACCATTGGCAAACTGACAGGAATGGAAACTGTTTCCACTCCGCCCCACTCCCCCACCCCACCAAATTCCTGCCCACCTCCCCAGGAGCCTTCCCTCTCTCCAAGTTGGTGAAAACAGGAATCTCTCTTCAGGTAAATCTTTATGAACTGTCCAGGTCTAAACTGGAGAGATTGGAGTGGGACAGGTGAACTGAAAGGCATTTGGAGGTGTTGGTGTGTTTAGTTGTAATGTGGGTTGTAAGTCACAGACAGAAGGTTCCTGTGCCCTGAGACAGTGTTTGGATGGAAGCTTAGATCAGTGATTTGTTTTGTCTGAATTATAGAATTATAATTATAGAATTTTGTCTGGCTTGTTTTGCAGCAGGGTTAGGAATGGATCTGTTCCCCTGTGACTTCTCCTGTGTCTGCTCAGGTCCCGTTTCCAACGTTTTGCCAGGCAGAGAGAGCTGAGAGAGAGGGTTTGGATCAGTCTGACACTCCCCTCAAGCTCCATATAACCACTTGCCTCTCTAATGCAGAGGAAAATCTCTGCTTCTTTGTGGCTTATGGATCTTTAGCTACTTGTTAGTCTCTGCTGCAGTCCCCAGCACTTACAGTGAGCACAGTTAGTCTGCGATATGTGTCCTTGGTGTTAATGGTGGCAGCTGTACTCCATCCCGTGTGCACAGTGTCAATGGGGGAATCGCCTGTACTGTAACCCTGTGTGCACAGTGTCAATGGGGGAATCGCCTGTACTGTAACCCTGTGTGCACAATGTCAATGGGGGAATCGACTGTACTGTAACCCTGTGTGCACAGTGTCATTGGAAGAATCGACTATCCTGTAACCTGTGTGTACAGTGTCAATGGGAGAATCGACTGTGCTGTAACGTGTGTACAGTGTCAATGGGAGAATCAACTGTACTGTAACCCTGTGTGCACAGTGTCAATGGGGGAATCGACTGTACTGTAACCTGTGTGTACAGTGTCAATGGAGGAATCGACTGTACTGTAACCTGTGTGTACAGTGTTAATGGGGGAATAGCCTGTACTGTAACCTGTGTGTACAATGTCAATGGGAGAATTGCCTGTACTGTAACCTGTGTGTACAGTGTCAATGGGGGAATCGACTGTACTTGTAACTCTGTGTGTACAGTGTCAATGAGGTCAGGGGTTGAAGTGTGAGCTGTTTCCTTGGTCACAGATTGAAAGCCGGATGACAGAGTTTCGAGTGTAGTAAAGACGAAGGGTTGGATAAGGTGTAATGGTTAGGTTTCAGGCTAAAAATTAATCAGACTTCATATAGTATGGAAATAAGGACAGATTCTAAAATGAGGCTGGATTACATCTAAACACACTGATTACCATGTACCCGCGTCACCTCGGGATGTTTTAATCCTAATGACTAGTGTTTTATAAAGATGCTTGTTACACAACAGGGTTCGAGAGGCAGTGACTGATTCACTGGCAGATTGTGTTTGAGTCGCTCAGTCTGTTTATGGAATCTTATCATGCGAAGCTGTTTCAGTAACCTCCCACCCCCCTGTGGGTGCCATTTCCCTCACGCCCATGTTTGTTTTGACTGGCGATATTTTTTACCTTGATCTGAAGAAGTGTTTTTTTTTCTGTTAGTTCCAGAGCTGATTCACCAGATTAATTCCAGCCCCACAGAAAGCTGCTTTTGATTTTTAATTTTAATGGCCGGTGAGTCTGCCCATTAAAGCTGTCCCCGGCTGGGTTGCTTGCGCGCTCTCAGACAGCTCACAGCCTGCCACTGCTCGCTCTGTACTCAATCCGTTCCAACTGGTAATTGGGGAAACGTGGAAAAAGTCTTTCCACTTGTAGGCGAGTCCACAACAAGGATATAAATACAAGCTGGTTACTAACAAATTAAATAAGAATTCATGGAATCATTGAACCCATACAGTGCAGAAGGAGACCATTTGGTCCATTGAGTCTGCACCGACTCTTCAACAGAGCATCCCACCCAGGCCCTATCCCCGTGTATTTACCCCACTGATCCCCCTTGGGACACTGTAGTACAGTGGATAGCGCTGCTGCCTCACAGCGCCGGGGTTCCAAGTTTGATCCCAGCTTGGGTCACTCTCTGTGTGGAGTTTGCACGTTTTCACCACTGCGTGAGTTTCCTCTAAGTGCTCCTGTTTCCTCCCACAGTCTGAAAGACTTGCTGGTTAGGTCTACTGGCCATGCTGAATTCTCCCTCTGTACCTGAACAAGCGCTTGAGTGTGGTGGCTGGGAGATTTTCACAGTAACTTCACTGCAGTGTTAATGTAAGCCTACTTGTGACATTAATAGACTTTAAACACTAAGGAGCAATTTAACAAGGCCAGTCCACCTAACCTGCACATCTTTGGAGTATGGTGGAAAACCAGAACACCCAGAGGAAAGCATGCAGATGTGGGGAGAAGGTGAAAACTTTGCTCAAGCCGAGTCCAGAATTAAACCTGGGTCCCTGGCGTTGTGAAGCTTGATTCTGTTCCATAGGGGGGTGGTGTGAATGTGGGACTGGCTGCTCCATGGAGCAGCTAAAGCAGAGTCTTAATGTATTTAAAGTGGACTTATTGCCTGTGTGAGGGAGAAGAAAATTGAGGTGTACCAGACCAAGATGGCTGGAGATTTATGTGTCCTGAACATTGGCCTATGGATTACACAACATATACAGTCATAGAGGTTTACAGCATGGAAACAGGCCCTTTGGCCAATTTGTCCATGCTGCCCTTTTTTAAAATCCCAAAGCTATTCCCAATTGCTCACATTTGACTCATATCCCTTTATTCCCATTGTACCCATGTAACTAAATATTTTTTAGAAGACAGAATTATATCCACCTCTACCATTACCTCTGGCAGCTTGTTCCAGACACTCACCACCCTCTGTGTGGAAAAATTGCCTCTCTGGACACATTTGTATCTCTCTCTTCTCACTTTAAGTCTATGCCTCTGATTTTAGATTCCCCTTCCTTTGGGAAAAGATATTGACTATCTAGCTGATCTGTGCCCCGCATTATTTTATAGACGCCTATAAGATCACCCCTCAGCCCTACTCAGTTTATTCAGCCTCTCCTTATAACTTAATCCATCAAATCCCGGTATACAGCACATGTAAAGGCCATTCAGCCCAAAAAATCCCCTACTAGCGTTCGGACTTCAGTCTCACATCTCTCTTCATCCAAATTAACCATCATAACTCTCTGCCCTTCTCCCTCTGTCTATTCAAATTTCCTTACATGGATCTGTATACTATTCACTTCAACCACTCCCTGTGGAAGTGAGTTCCGAACTCTCACCACTCTGCAGGTTTTTCTTTTCTACTTTTTATTTGTTCAAAGGATCTGGGTGTCGCTGACTTGCCAGCATTTATTGCCCATCCTTAATTGCCCTTGTTTGGAAGGCATCTCCACCGAGCTGATCACCTTCACATGCTGAGGGAGGGGGTAATGGGTTTGAAGCCCATTCTAGGATTTTATGCTGACACTAAAAGTAGGCACCCCCTTGGTATGGCATTGATCTCGGTGCTTGTCCTGAACTGGGGCTTGAAGCCCCGACACTCTGAGGTTAGGTATTATCCTCTGGTTGATAGTTCTCCACAGTGTCAACCACACTGCTGTGGCTCTGGAGTCACATAGAGGCCAGACCAGGTAAGGACATCAGATTTCCTTCCCTAATGGGTATCAGTGAACCAGAATATTTTCTAACAATCGACAATATGTTCATAGTCACCAGGAGAGCTTTTAATTACAGACTTTCATTGAATTCAAATTCCACCATGTGTTGGACTTGAACTCGTGTCTCCAAAGCATCAGTCTGGGTCCCTGGATTATTAGCCTAGTGACAATACCACTGCATCACCACCAATGGTAGTGAATTCTTCTGAATTGCTGTAGGATTTCTTGGTGATTTTCTTGTATTGACAGACGCTATTTTCTTCCCACTAGAGGAAACATTCTCTCTCTATCCATCCTATCAAAATCTTGGAGAATCTTACATTTCTCAATTAGATCATCCCTCTGTTTTTCTTTTCAGAAGAGTGATGAGGCAGTTATCAATCCTGTCCTGAAATGTATATTCTCACGTTGCTGGTGTCACCTTGTAAATCTTCCCTCTGCAGAGTCTCTATCCGCTTTCCCTGAAGTAGCGACTGGATTTATGCTGTGCTGTGTGTGGCCTGTTTCCTTGCACTGTAACCACATTCTGTGTCTGATCCCAGCTGTTTGTCAGTGCCACATCTTTGTACCATCTCCACCGAGCTGATCATCTTCACGTGTTGAGGGAGGGGGTAATGGGTTTGAAGCCCATTCTAGGATTTTATGCTGACACTAAAAGTAGGCACCCCCTTGGTATGGCATTGATCTCGGTGCTTGCCCTGAACTGGGGCTTGAAGCCCCGACAATCTGAGGTTAGGTATTATCCTCTGGTTGATGGTTCTCCTTTGTGAATGCTTCTAACTCCGGAGTAGTTTTCACTTTCCAGTGTCCTCTCCTCATGATGTATCCTTGAATGTGAATTCTGACTGTGCCACCTTGCTATTCATTCACAGGAGGCATCGTAACCCAGTATGGTTCTGACTGTGCCTAGTGTCCACACAGAGTGGCAGATAAAGAAATGTCTGACCTTTGGACAGTTGGGTTTACTCAGGATGAATTACATCTAAACCTAGATTACCCTATATCCGCGTCACCTTGGGATGTTTTAATCCTAATGGCTAGTGTTTTATTAAGATACTTGTTATACAAGAGAGTCCCAGAGGCAGTGATTGATTCACCAGCAGATTGTATCAGAGTCGCTCAGTCTGTTTATGGAATCTTATTGTGTGAAGCTGTTTCTGTAACTCTGCACCCCCTTGTGGCTGCTGGGCTAGGCTTGCAGAGGTCACAAGCCGCTGCTGGTAGAATGGAGATGGATTGGTCAATGACTCAACATTCAGCAGAAAAACAGAGTATTTTTAGAATTTTTAAATCAGATTTTAGTCTCTCAAATTCACTCAAATTGTCATTTTTTAAATGCCAAATTAAAATGATTGACTGGACTGAATATTAACAGGAGTCCTCCCTGAGATTATTGTCTCAGCTTAAATGTTAATCGCTGAGTGGATATTGGAGACCTAATGAGAAAAGTTACATTTAACAAATGGGTCTGACACTATTCTGAGAATTACAATGTCTTCAGTTTTATTTTTTAAAAATATTTAAGGATGAAATGATTGTCATTCAGTAGTGGCACAGTGGAAAGGTCTGTGGGCGGGTGTGTGGAGGAGGGTCTGTGGGTGGGTGTGGGGGGGCTTCTGTGGGCACGTGTAGGGGAGAGGGTCTGTCGACGGGTGTGAGGGAGAGGGTCTGTCGACGGGTGTGGGGGAAAGGGTCTGTGGGCGGGTGTGTGGGGAGGGTCTGTAGGCACGTGTGGGGGGAGGGTCTGTGGGCGGGGTGTGGGGGGAGAGGTCTGTGGGCAGGCGTGTGGGGGAGGGTCTGTGGGCAGGCGTGTGGGGGAGGGTCTGTGGGCAGGCGTGTGGGGGAGGGTCTGTGGGCAGGCGTGTGGGGGAGGGTCTGTGGGCAGGCGTGTGGGGGAGGGTCTGTGGGCAGGCGTGTGGGGGGAGGTTGTGGATGGGAAGCAGAGCGAGGGGAGCTGGAGGCAGTGGGCAGGTTTTTGAAGTTTTTTTTAAAGTTTACTAATTACTGTCACAGTAGGCTTACATTAACACTGCAATGAAGTTACTGTGAAAATCCCCTAATTACCATATTCTGGGTACACTGAGGAAGAATTTAGCATGACCAATGCACCTAACCAGCATGTCTTTCAAGAGAACGTGCAAACTCCACACATCCAGCAATTCAAGCTGGGAATTGAACCTGGGTCCCTGGTGCTGTGAAGCAGCAGTGCCCTGAGGACAGAATGGGGGAGCCTTTGGGTGGATGGTGGAAGTGTGTGGGAAGGTTGGTAGGGATAGGGGAGGTTATTGGTGGGTGGTGAGGTGGTTGTGAGTGGGGCACCAGTTTATTGGTCTTGGTCCGGTATTGAAGCTCTGCCCCACACTTGAATCTTTCTCTGTCACCGGGCGATCTCACTGGGATCTCCTTGTTCCCCATCCCAGTGCAGTTTGAGCGTGAAGTATGTGTATCGATTGATGCAGTAAATGGACACAGCACTTCATTCAGTGAGCTATTGCCCATTGAACCATTGACAGTAAGTGTGATTTGTATGATGATACATGTACTGAGGGTGGATGTGGATGGGCTTTCTGTTGCTGTGTGAGAGAAGGTTGATATATTACTGCTAATGGGAGCTCTCCGGCAGTCCTGCGTTAAACATGCGATTCTCTCAGTGCTGAGTGCTGACTTTGGAATGCGTCAGTGCGGCTGCTGCAGTTGGGAATACAATCACCGTGTCCTTCTCGGATTAACTCAATAGCTAATTGATATTCGAGAGTGTCACTGGCAGCAATTTGCATGGTTCCTTCTAGAAGAATCTATCAATCCTCAACTTCTGACCCAGCTTGTTCTCTTCCTATTTCTACTCCTTGCCTTCCCTCACACCAGACACGCCCCCGCCCCTCACTGTAGCTCTACAGCTAATTTTCCTCGTAGAATCATAGAAACCCTACAGTGCAGAAAGAGGCTCTTCGGCCCATCGAGTCTGCACTGACCACAATCCTACCCAGGCCCTACCCCCATACCCTTACACATTTACCCACTAATCTACGCATCTCAGGGGCAGTTCAGCACAGATAATCTAAAGATGTAACCCGCACATCTTTAGACTGGAGCACCCAGAGGAAACCCACACAGACACAAGGAGAATGTGCAAATTCCACACAGACAGTGACCCAAGCTGAGAATCGAACCCAGGACCTGGAGCTGTAAAGCAGCAGTGCTAACCACTGTGCTACCGTGTCACCCTGTACACGTTTCCTGTACACATCCAGACAGCATTCGTTAGAGGGCTTCTTAACCAAAGGTGCATCACCCTCCAGGTTGTGTCTAATATCCCTTTATGCCTGTACAGCAGTTAGCACTGTTACCTCACAGTGCCAGGGATCCAGTTTGATTGGGTTATTATGCAGAGTCTGCGGGGGTTTTCTCCAGTTTACTCCCACAGTCCGAATGACATGCTAGTTAGGTGCATTGACCATGCTAAACTCTCCCTCGGTGTGCCTGAACAGGCACTGGAATGTGGAGACTAGGCAATTTTCAGAGTAATTTCATTGCAGTGTTAATGTAAGTCTACTTGTGACATTGCTAAATAAACTTTAAACAGCGGGTCAGTCAATGGTGACCTTGGGCTCTGTACTGTCCAGATGATCAAGGTGTGGGGAGAGAAACAGTTCCAGCTCTCCTGCAGAGTAAGGGAAAGTTTTTGAGGGATTGATATTTTTATTGTGGGTGATTTTAATAATGGAGTAGGTGTCAGATGAATTGTGGAAAGGAGCTTGGTGTGTTCTATTGTTCTGAAATCAAATGAAAAAATCTTGTTATTTTCAACAGAAGTGTTTTAAGGGCTGCTGAATGCAGTCACTGTAACTGGTTTAAACCCATGGAACTTTCATTCTCAATTGGAGACTGTTTCTAATTATAGAACAGCTGTAAGATAAAATAAACTTTAACTTTAAACAACACGCCTTGACATGAGAAGCCTTTTTAAATGGGCTAAGTGTTAGAAAGCATTAACTGTTTAAAACTCAGCATGAATTTAGTGAGTGATATTCACACAGGCTGGAGATACCTTTACCTGTCTGTAATGAACTGCACCACTATGCCACCCCATTTATTTCCTTTAAGATTGTCTTTAAAACACACGTCACCTAGCATTTGTGTGAAGTGCTTCAAAATATTTTATTTAGTTAATGGTGCTGTGTAAATGCAAATATTTATTGTATATAGTCTGTCACACTGAAGGTAGAAATGTGTGCACACATGTAGCGCACACTCACATATACTACACTGAGGATTACAGACACACACATATATATAAAATATAATTATATATGTGAGAGGGAATCCTCTGGGAGACCAAACTCTCATTTTCCAGGACATTTTGTTGGTTGCCCTTATTTTAACTATAATTGTAGAACAAATATGCTTGGAATTCAACCCATCATGCTGGTACTGACTCTATCCAATTAGCCCCATGTGTCTGCATGTATTTATGTGATTATCTCAGGATTTTTTCCATTCCATCTTCTCCCACCACCCTGTTGAATATTGTAGATCCTGTTTCCTCCCTGCACAAAGTAAATCTCCTGCCTGCTGCTTTTCCCAATTCTTGTGGTTGATCTTGCTTGCTGATGTGGTGAGAGCTCCCCATAGCTCAGCTGTCTGCTTTATCCTCGGGGTCTCTGAAGCTGGGTTTACCATGGCTCTCCACCAAGGGGTGCTGTTGCAGTGCCTGTCTGCTCAGCAGCTGGATGTTTGCCAGATGCTGCTGCCACATATTTGTGTTGGGAAACCTTTTTTTTTGCCTCTGAGCGTGTTCCCAGGAGCCAAGAGTCCTCTGCTGTCTGTCGGGGGAATTGTCAGATTTGAGGAGCTCTTAATCTGCATTCTGAAAACATTTCAAACACATGATGGTGACAACTTGAGTTAACCCTCAAATGACTGGTACTGAGACAGGTTAAACCTGTTAGAGTTAGTGGAATGAGAAATTGGTGCATCAACTTATACCACAGCTTACCAGAATGAGCGTGTGCTGGGTTAGACCACAGGTTAGTGCAGTGACCAGGTAGAGTATTAGTTAGTTGGGTTGACTGGGTTAGAGGCAGATTAGGGATGTGAAGAGCTGATGAACCTGGTTAGATGATTGGCTGTGTAGTAAGCAACTAATGTATCAGTTTGATGGTAAGTTAGCGAAGTAAGCAGCTAGTGTATTGAGTTACACAGCAGATTAGTGGAGTGAGCAGGTACTAGGCTAGTCTCCATTCAATGCAGAGAAGTATTGAGGGGAGAAGAGAGAACCATAAATCATACAGTGGAGGAGAGGCCCATCGAGTCTGTACCAACATGTGAGAAACGGTTGACCTCCCATTTGATCCCATTGACCAGCACTTGGCCCATGGCCCTGAATGTTACAATGTGCCAAATGCTCATCCAGGTACTTTTAAAGGATGTGTGAGGTATCCCGCCACCACCTCCCTCAGACAGCATATTCCAGACCATCATTACCCTCAAGGTTAAAAGGTTTTTCCTCACATTTCCCCTTCTTCTTCTTTCCACCCCCCCCGTTCTGGACTTGGCTCCTTAACATTATCAATTGAGGAGGAAAGAGAATTAACTGCCCTGAAAAGCAATGGAAAATGTGACGATCCTTGTGGTCCAATAGCTTACTTATACTCACACATTGAGTGGCTCTTAGTGCGATATTAAAAGGACAACAGCAACTTGGGAACTTGCTCAAATTCTGCAAGGGACCCAGCAGATTGGAAAATAGTCAACGTGACACCTTTATTCAAGAAGGGAGGGAGACAGATAGTTGGAATCTACAGGCTAGTTAGTTAACATCAGTTAAAGACAAATTACTTAACTCATCATGGATCAGGCTGAGTGAACATTGCTTTGAGATAAGAGAATAATGTTCAACTAATTTATCAGAGTCTTTTTTAGAAGATGTAACAAATGGTGTGGACAAAGGGGAGCCAGTAGGTGTAGTGTACATGAATTTCCAACAGGCCTTTGATAAAGAGCTGCATCAAAAGTTACTGCACAAAATAGGAGCTCATGGTGTAGGGGGTAACATACAGGTTTGGGTAGCTAACAAGAAGCAGAGGGTAGGAATAAATGGGTCTTGTTTAGATTGGCAAGCTGTAACGAGTGCTGCAGGAATCAGTGCTGACTCCTCAAATATTAACAGTATCTGTCGATAATTTAGTGGAGCGGACTGAATATATGGTAATTAGTTAAGGTAGGTAGAGAAATAAGAGTAGAAAATCCACAAAAAGATACAGGCAATTTGTGAGTTGGAGCGTAAATGCAGGCAAAAGTACCTTGTCCATGTTAGCAGCATACAATTCAAATGGAGAGAGATTGGAGGGATCTGGGTGTCCTGGTAGGTGGATCACATGCAGCTACAGTGAGTAATTAGGAATGCTAATGGGATGTTGGCATTTATTGCAAGGAGAATGGAATATACTGCAGCTGGATAGGGTCTGGCTGAGATGACATCCGGAGTACTGAGTTTTGGGCTCCTTATTTGAAAAAAGGTACAGTTGCTGAAAAGCAGTTCAGAAGAGGTTCACTCATCTCATTTCTGGGATAACAGGTATTAACATATAAAGAAAAGGTGAACAGGTTAGGCCTGTACTCTTTGGAGTTTAGCAGAATGAAGTGTGGTTTTATTGAAAAGATCCTAAGGTGAATGGAGAGGATGGAAATGGATTCTTAGAGAACCATAGGAACAGTTTAAAAGATGAGTCTGTGGAATCCCCTTCCCCAGGGAGAGTGGAGGCTGGGTCACTGAGTTCAGGCTTTCACAGTTACCTGATCGACAGGGACGCTGGGGTCATGGGGGAGCCTGAGGTTGATTGGTGGAGGGATTCTGGAATCGAGAGGGGGTGGGGGGGGTACAGAGTTGTAGGGACTTTGGGGTCACGGGGGGAGGGTAAGCACTTCCTCGGCAGTATTGGGAGAGAAGCCTGAGAGTTTTTCTGTGTCGTGGCCAATATTCATTCAGGTCATCGTTGCATTGCTGTGAATAAGAATTTGCTGTGTTTAAGCTCACTGTCACCTTTCTGACAACAATAATTACATTTCCAAAATATTTCACTGGAAGGTTGTGAATGTTGCCATTATAAAGATCAAGATTCTCTCTTTTTCATTATTTTTCTTTTGCTTTTTCACTGTTCCACATTTTCCGCTCTCTGCGCCCCCCCCTCCCCCCAGTATCTATATTGTATGTTGTCACTGGACCCCTCCTGGCTCGTGTCATTGGTGGAGGGATGAAGATTGGGAATGTGGAGGAGAGCAGAATTGTCAGAGTGAGAGACCTGGAGATGGTGGGGCTGGAGGAAGTTACACAATCAGGGATGGACTGTGACGGCACTTTGTCAACTGCTGTGATTTCCCGTCCTGATGAACTCTGTGTCTGTGACTCTGTGTGTGTGTGTGTGTGTGTGTGTGAGAGAGAGAAAGCCAGTATCATTCTCTATTAGAAACTATTAATAATCCATTTCATGCAGACTTGCTGCTGTTCTGGTAAACAGTGGTACTGATCCACCCCCCCCCCCCCCCCCCCCCCCCATCCCACCCCGCTGAATGTAAAGCCCCTGATTCTGGGCGCCTCGGGGATGCGTCACTGGTTTGCATCTGAAATGGTGTGTTTGATTTTACCAGTTTCTGAACTGCTGCTTCCTGGAACAGGCTCTGGTCAGTGTTTCATTTCCTGTCAAAACATTTAAGAGAAACGTCTTAGAAATTCCCCACCAACTGAGTTTGTTTTGACCATCGACCACTGATAAGCCAATCGATTCACTCCCAGCCCCTTCTGCAATCGTCATTGGTTTGCAATGTACTTCTATTAACATACCTGTGTCCTGCACAGTTTAATCATTTTCAATTGTTAAACTCCTTTCCTCTCCTGAAGATACTGACTCTCACTGGGGTTCAGTCCCTCTCCTGAAGGTGTTGACTCTCACTGGGGTTCAGCCCCTCTCCTGAAGATACTGACTCTCACTGGGGTTCAGTCCCTCTCCTGAAGGTGTTGACTCTCACTGGAGTTCAGCCCCTCTCCTGAAGATACTGACTCTCACTGGGGTTCAGCCCCTCTCCTGAAGATACTGACTCTCACTGGGGTTCAGCCCCTCTCCTGAAGGTGTTGACTCTCACTGGGGTTCAGCCCCTCTCCTGAAGATACTGACTCTGACTGGGGTTCAGCCCCTCTCCTGAAGGTGCTGACTCTGACTGGGGTTCAGCCCCTCTCCTGAAGGTGCTGACTCTGACTGGGGTTCAGCCCCTCACCTGAAGGTGCTGACTCTGACTGGGGTTCAGCCCCTCTCCTGAAGGTGCTGACTCTGACTGGGGTTCAGCCCCTCTCCTGAAGGTGCTGACTCTGACTGGGGTTCAGCCCCTCTCCTGAAGGTGCTGACTCTCACTGGGGTTCAGCCCCTCTCCTGAAGGCGCTGACTCTCACTGGGGTTCAGTTTAACCTGATCCTGTTGCAATGTCCACTTTGGATACCGAGCTGGAGGGAGGTCCCTTGCTGAATTCCTTTCGCTGCTTTTTGACTTCCCTTTGTTCCCTATGTGTCGCTGCATAATTTCTCCCCTCTTCTCACTTTGAAGAGCACAATAATCATAGTTTCTCTGTTTTTGTTTAGGAACCGATGGGGTTTTTAAGCAGAGGCCTCTTCTAGGTTGTCACTAACTTTCTCCCTGTGTTGCTCCTGTAGGAAGTGGCCAGGAGGTTACAGGAGGAGGAAGAGCTGAGGAACCAGAGGCGACTGGTTCTGGAGGCTGAGCTGTACGAGGCTGAAGAAGAAATGCACAGACAGAAAGGTGAACCACTTTTTCTCTGTGGTTATTCCCTATTGGAGGCTGGAGAGATGGGTCCAGCACCGAGCTGTCCTGTTACATTCCATCAACCTTGGTAAAGAGGGTGATAAGAAGGAGCCGAATGTCAGGAGAATTTTATGCCCTCAAACAAATCAGTTGAAGAAAATAACAATTTTACTGGCTGCCATATTAGTTTCAGCGCTGCACCAAAGATTTCCCAGTTAGTGCTGCATTCCTTCAGTGCTGCACCAGAGATTTCCCAGTTAGTGCTGCATTCCTTCAGTGCTGTACCAAAGATTTCCGAGTTAGTGCTGCATTCCTTCAGTGCTGCACCAGAGATTTCCCAGTTAGTGCTGCATTCCTTCAGTGCTGCATCAGAGATTTCCCAGTTAGTGCTGCATTCCTTCAGTGCTGCACCAGAGATTTCCCAGTTAGTGCTGCATTCCTTCAGCATTTACAAGGTTTCTCAGTTAGTGCTGCACTTCTTCAGCATTTACAGGGTTTCTCAGTTAGTGCTGCAGTCCTTCAGCGCTGCACCAGAGATTTCTCAGCTAGTGCAACACTCCTTCAGCACGATACCACAGATTTCTTAGTTAGGATTAAATACCTTCACCGCTACATCAAAGATTTCTCAGTTAGGATAACACTCCCTCAGCGCTGCACCAAGAAATTTCTCAATTAGGATAATACTTTCTCAGTGCTACACCAGAGATTTCTCAGGATAACGTTTCTCAGCCCCCCCCCCCATAGAGGAATAACAAGGCCTTGCTTGTGAGCGAAGACAAGCCAGTCAAGAGGTCATCCATGGTCCTGTTTCTGTCACACTCGCACAGGTTGACAGTTTAAGGCAGGAAGAATGTAAGGGTTTTGATTTCTTTTCTAGGGAAGAGGTTGTGGCTTGGACATGAGCAGAACCCTCTGGACAGGGAAGTTGCGCAGCTGAATATCCAAGATTCCTATGAGACAGACCAGGAGCAGTTACAGCGAGATGAGGCATTGGCCAAACTGCTACAGGAGGAGGAGGAAGTGCGGATGGTACAGCTGGTAGGGCAGCTCAATGAGAATACACTCGCTTCCATGTTTCATTGTGGTGCATCGTGGGATAGTTTGGGATGTCCAAACATTAATCTACGGCTCGATTGATTCATAAATAAACCTTCGATATCATTGAAATCCCCAGCCCCTACACCCCTCCCTGTCTCCTCAATCTCTTCCAGCACCTACACCCCTCCCTGTCTCCTCAATCTCTTCCAGCACCTACACCCCTCCCTCTTTCCTCAATCTCTTCCAACACCTACACCCCTCCCTGTCTCCTCAATCTCTTCTAGCCCCTACACCCCTCCCTGTCTCCTCAATCTCTTCCAGCACCTACACCCCTCCCTGTCTCCTCAATCTCTTCCAGCCCCTACACCCCTCCCTGTCTCCTCAATCTCTTCCAGCACCTACACCCCTCCCTGTCTCCTCAATCTCTTCCCACCTACACCCCCCTCTTCCTCAATCTCTTCCAACACCTACACCCCTCCCTGTCTCCTCAATCTCTTCTAGCCCCTACACCCCTCCCTGTCTCCTCAATCTCTTCCAGCACCTACACCCCTCCCTGTCTCCTCAATCTCTTCCAGCACCTACACCCCTCCCTGTCTCCTCAATCTCTTCCAGCACCTACACCCCTCCCTGTCTCCTCAATCTCTTCCAGCACCTACACCCCTCCCTGTTTCCTCAATCTCTTCCAACACCTACACCCCTCCCTGTCTCCTCAATCTCTTCTAGCCCCTACACCCCTCCCTGTCTCCTCAATCTCTTCCAGCACCTACACCCCTCCCTGTCTCCTCAATCTCTTCCAGCACCTACACCCCTCCCTGTCTCCTCAATCTCTTCCAGCACCTACACCCCTCCCTGTCTCCTCAATCTCTTCCAGCACCTACACCCCTCCCTGTCTCCTCAATCTCTTCCAGCACCTACACCCCTCCCTGTCTCCTCAATCTCTTCCAGCCCCTACACCCCTCCCTGTCTCCTCAATCTCTTCCAGCCCCTACACTCCTCCCTGTCTCCTCAATCTCTTCCAGCCCCTACCTCCTCCCTCTCTCCTCAATTTCTTTCAGCCCCTACACCCCTTCCTGTCTCCTCAATCTCTTCCAGCCCCTACATCCCTCCCTGTCTCCTCAATCTCTTCCAGTCCCTACACCCCTTCCTGTCTCCTCAATCTCTTCCAGCCCTTACACCCCTCCCTCTCTCTTCATTCTCTTCCAGCCTCTCCCTCTCTCCTCAATCTCTTCTAGCCCCTACATCCTTCCCTCTCTCCTCAATCTCTTCCAGCCCCTACACTCCCCCATCTCTGTAACCTTCTCCAGCCCCTACACCTCTCCCTATCTCTGTAATCTCCTCCAATCCCTACACCCCTACCTATCTCTGTAAGCTCCTCCAGCCCCTACACCCCTTCCTACCTCCTCGATTTCTTCCAGCCCCCACACCCCTCCCTATCTCTGTAACCTCCTCCAGCCACTACATCCCTTCCTATCTCTGTAACCTCCTCCAGTCCCTACACCCTCCCTATCTCCTCAATCTCTTCCAGCCCCTACACCCCTCCCTATTTCTGTAACCTCCTCCAGCCCCTATACCCTTCCCTATTTCTGTAACCTCCTCCAGTCCCTACACCCCTCCCTATTTCTGTAACCTCCTCCAGTCCCTACACCCCTCCCTATCCAAGAACCCCCAAACATTACAACCCTCTTTTGTCTCTGAACTCTTCTCCAGCTATTTAAAATTTTTTAAAGTTAATTTATTAGTTTCACAAGTAGGTTTACTTGTAAACATTGCAATTAAGTTGCTGTAAAAATCCTCTAGTTACCGCACTGCAATGCCTGTTCGGATACACTGAGGGAACATTTAGCATGGACAGTGCACCTAACCAGCGTGTCTTTTGGACTGTGGGAGCATCCCAGAGGAAACCCAAACAAACACGGGGAGAACATGCAGACTCTTCACAGACAGTGACCCAAGCCAGGAAACGAGCCTAGTTTGCTGGTGCTGTGAGACAGCAGTCTAACTTCTATGCCACCATACAATCCTCCCTATCCCTGCAACCTTCCTTATCTCTGTAACCTCCTCCAGCCTCTACACTCCTTCCTATCTCTGTAACCTCCTCCAGTCCCTACACTCCTTCCTATCTCTGTAACGTCCTCCGGCCCCTACACCCCTTCCTATCTCTGTAACCCCCTCCGGCCCCTACACACCATCCTATCTCTGTAACCTCCTTCGGCCCCTACACACCATCCTATCTCTGTAACCTCCTTCGGCCCCTACACACCATCCTATCTCTGTAACCTCCTCCGGCCTCTACACCCCTTCCTATCTCTGTAACCTCCTCCAGCCTCTACACCCCTCCCTATCTCTGTAACCTCCTCCAGCCTCTACACCCCTCCCTATCTCTGTAACGTCCTCCAGTCCCAACACTCCTTCCTATCTCTATAACCTCCTCCAGTCCCTACACCCCTCCCTATCTCTGTAACCTTCTTCAGCCTCGACACCCCTTCCTATCTCTGTAACCTCCTCCAGTCCCTACACTCCTTCCTATCTCTGTAACCTCCTCCAGTCCCTTCAACCCTCCCTATCTCTGTGCTCTTCCAGTTCTGATCTGTTATGTGTCTGATTTTATTATGGCAGTTCCTTCAGCTACCTAAGTTCTGGAATTCTCTCTCTAATCCTCTCTGTCTCCGTATCTGTCTCTCCTCTTCGAAGTTGCTGAGAATTACTTCCCCTTTAACCAAGCTTTTGGACACTTGCCTGTGTGATCCAGTGCCAGATTTTACCTAATAACATTTTGATGAGGTGCTTTGCAATATTTTACTGCATTTGTTGTTGTTGTTGTTGTTGAAGAGGCCCCTCATTAACTGCGGACCTCCCATCTTAGCTCAATCCTACATTCTAGTTCTGTTCAGAGATGGTTCACAATATTGACAGCTTTTCCTGTGCATTAGGAACCCAAATCATCAAAAAAAAAGTCAGTAAGAAATATTTCTGATGATGGAGTTGGAGCTTAAAGAAGAAATGAAATGTTATTTTTGGTGAAGTTATTTTTGGAGGAGGTTTAAGGGATAGGGAGGGGCGTAGGCACTGGATTGGTTACAGAGATAGGGAGGAATCCGGAGAAAGGATTCACTTTGAAAGCAGCTGAGTTAGGCTTGGTTAACTTCCTCCAAAGGGCAGATGGGTAAGTTGGTGGTCGGGAGTTAAGGGAAAAAGTCCAAACGTTTAATGATCCACAAGGTGAATAAAATCTATCAGTGAAAGGATTCAGTGTGAGATATTGCGGCATTTTCCTTTTTGCAACTTTCCACTTTGCATCTCCTGTCTCAAGCTGACCTAGTGTTTGTTAAACAAAATCTCTTGCAGAAGTCAAGAAGCCAAAGGGACCAGGAGGAGGATTTCCGAACAGCACAGGTCGCTCAGGATGAGGTAAATGGGACCGGGAGGATTTTATACCAGCTGCAGTTACTGCTGTCAGTGTGTTCCAGTATCTAACTCAGTGGGTGCTGGGGGCAGCAACCAGGGGAACCTTCACTGTATTTCCAACTTGCCAGGTCTATGTAGCCGTGAAATGTTGGGTACCAAGCAGTGGGATGTCTCACAGACTGAGTGTCACTCTCCCCTTACCCAGAGATGGGGAAACAGCAACTGAAGCTCCTGGGACCCCAATCCAATGGTGACATTGATTGTGAGATAAAATGTTAATAAATGGTGTCAGCCTTAACTCGGTAGAGAGCACTGGCGCGCCTCATACAGTGGTTATAGGTTCAAGCTCCACTGCAGGGAGTTGAGAAGGTAATCCTGTCTGATATTCCAGTGCAGTACTAAGGGGGTGCTGCACTGTCAGAGGTGCTGTCTTTTGCATGAGGCATCAAACAGAGATCTTGCCTGTTCTCTTGGGTAGATGTAAAAGATCCTATGGCACTATTATTGAGGAGGAGTTGAGGAGACCTCTGGTGTCCTGACCAATATTCACCCACCCCCCACATTACATCACATTTACTCATTATCATCTTGCAGTGGGATCATGCTGTGCACAGACTGGCTGCTGCTATATTACAAAAGTGAGTGGCCATTGTTTTGAAAGGGTTACTTAATTGACTTGAGATTGTGAAGGGTGAGTTATAATGGAAAGGGTTTTCTCATTTTATAGAAATACTAAGCCCAATTCTGTTTCTGTCAGGAAATAGCAAAGTACATTCAGAGACAAGAACTGAAAGCACACAAACAGGCCACAGGGCAGCACCAGAGGATGCCCAGGAGACAGCATTCAGCAGAAAGCAGCGATCCCTCAGAGAGGCGGGAGAGACAGGTAAGGATCCAATCAGGAATGTTGAACGTCAGATTATCAGGTTGATCCAAGGATGCAACTTGTTTGAGTGAAATCACAAGATTAAATGTATCAGAGGCAGACAATCAGAGTCGCTGCCTTGGTTATCCAGTGTCATGCATTTGATGGTTTGGAGTTTTACCAGTGTTTGTGTGACATTATCCCAACCATTGAATTTAGCCCATCTTGCTGATATCTGTACCGTCATCAGAGAGAACTGGAGCTCCCAGCAATGCTGCTACCAAACAGTTCAGCTTCTTACAGGAAGGGATCAGGGAGTCTCCGTGTCTCTCTGGATTGGGATATCTGATTTCCGACAGTTTATATCCTCCTTTCCCCCAATGTGGTTCCCAGTTTCCTCCCTGAAAGCGCTCACAATTAGTTTGCTGGAAGTTCCGATCCTTCGTGTGTTAATCTCAGGTTAATTTGGCCGAATCGAACCTCGGGGTGGGCATGCGTAGAAGCAGATGGGTGGCCCATGTTTCATGGCACCATCTTTCCTTTCCAGAGTCGAGCAGGTTCCGCTCAACAAGAATGGCTGAACTCGGAAGGGTTTCCATCGCCCAGTGGTGAACAGACCCCAGAGAGAGGAGAATCTCCCACACGGCAACTGCAAAGAACCAGGTAGGAGCTTCCAGAGCTATCACCCAGTAGTGCTGGAGAGAAATGGCTTTAAACTGTGGGTTGGGGTGGACGTGTGGATGGGGGTCCTGTAACCCTCTCAGTTTTATGTCTGGATTTCTCTGCGTCTCCAGTCTCGCTATGTTTTCTGTTGAAGCTGGCGGTCCTTTTTGGAATGTTTACATCGATGTTATCAGGAAGGGTGAAGGTACGTCCTGTCAAAGTCACTATGAACTCCAGGAATAGGATGCAGTGACCCCAATATTACCCAAAACATACAGCCTCCCTCCCCTGAACAGCACCCAGCGCAACTATAGCAATGCCACCAGTTGGTATTGGTTGTGACCTACAAACTCAGCCCAGGCTGGGGTCTGAGCTGGGACTGAATGATCTGCATGTATCACTAACTCCCTGAATAAACTGTGTGAGGGAGGTCCTTTTAAATCACACCATTCAAACTTTCCACCTTCAGATTAAATGAGAAACCTGCCCACCCAAATCTCAAACTTGCTAGGGACAGTCCAAAGAGTCAAAGTTTCCACCAGAATGTGGAGTGACAGGAATGAGTCCTCACTGTAACTGATGTATAATTAAACAATCAGTACTCTCTTTCACACTGTGTGTGTTTCTACATGTGTCTCGTTTTGTTTCAGGTACCCATTCCCCAGAAACATTGCAGAGGAGTTGGATCCCACCTTTAAAACCAAAAACACTGATCTATATCCCACTGCTTCATCAGGTAACAGTTTCACATTTACCTCAGGGAATAATGACTCTGTATAGAAATATCCTGATTACATTCCAGCCTAGAATTTACTGCCATCTCATTGTTATATTCTGTCTGCCTGTTGGATGCTAATTTGTGTCTGTCTCTCTGTGTGTCTGTCTCCTGCTGCAGGTTGGTCTCACCCCCGCACTGTGCCACCAGACGGTTTCTATGACTACCTAGATGATTCCTCCGTGTCAACATTTGTTCCACCAACCAGGCGGCAGGAAGAGAAGCTGGTGAGACAGAAATCAAAGGAGAAGAAGGAAGGATGCAAGCAGCAGTGAGGGTGCCTGACCTGTGGCTCAGTCTGAATACGCTGGCAGCCCAGAAAGCCTCTGTCAATATATAATATACGTGCATGTAGTAGGCAGCCCCTGTCTATACACACTCGCACACTAGGAATATATAAAAATACGTGTACCTACTAGGAAATCTGTCTATATTATACATGTATACGTATAAGTGTGTATGTATATATATGTAAAATGTGTATGCATATATACACAAACACTAGAAACCTTTTTTATATATATATTATATATATATATATATAATACACACATGTACACTAGGAGTTTTCAACATAGTATGTATATGCATGTATATATACAAGTATGTGTGTCTCGTGTGTGCTCACACATGCTCATGTTTTGTTCTATATCTAAGCACCAGGTTTCCACAGCAGCATCATGAAATATTTGCTTTGTGTTTATACTATTAAACCTCTTACCCCTTCATATCCGGGCTTCAGCTGTGCTAGGAGAGCTTTGGAACAGAAGACAGCTGCATAATGCCTCCAGTCCTGAGACACTAGCTTTCTTGAAGCTGAATAGCAGCGAGGAAAGTTTTGGGGGGGGGAGGGGCGGCGGAATGGTTTTCCCCTGAATTTTCCGGAGCTCAGGTAGATGGAATGTGCCCAGCCTGGGAACTGCTTGCCACAACTGTCCCTCCTGTGGAGTTTCTATGAATTCTGTTGTTGGATGTGAGGGAGGTGAGGGCTGGGAATGGCATCCTTTAGCTGTGCACCATCGTGGATGGGGAGAGGGTGAAGGGGGCAGCCTTAACCCTGTCCTCAACCAACCTCACTACTGGGACTGGCACAAGAGCAGCACTGGGTTTCCATCTTCCCATTAGCTAGCAGGGAGGTATCCTGCCTGCTGCACATCAGGCAGTGAGGGGAGCTACAGGAATTAAAAACTGTGACCTCTCCAGTCAGGATCTGTGGTCAGTGCTTGATCGTAAACTCTGCCCGCTGAAAGCTTTGGTGATTTGAAACATTTGGAAAATCACAGCTTTGACCTTTAATCTAAGATAAGATGGCTGATTTTGTAGCCTGCTTTGTAACTTCCCTAACCTGGGCGCACTGAGGGAAATCAGCCAGAGGTCTCGCTGCACATTATTATCCAAAAAACCCCCAGTTGAGAGGTGGCAATATGGAATTCAGCCCCAAACATTTCTGCAACTGTCCTGGGAGTGTTTGATGGAGACAGTGTAGAGGAAGCTTTACTCTTTATCTAACCCTGTGCTGTACCTGCCCTGGGAGTGTTTGATGGGGGGACAGTATAGAGGAAGCTTTACTCTGTATCTAACCCTGTGCTGTACCTGTCCTGGGAGTGTTTTATGGGGACAGTGTAGAGGAAGCTTTATTCTGTATCTAACCCTGTGCTGTACCTGTCCTGGGAGTGTTTAATGGGGGCAGTATAGAGGGAGCTTTACTCTATATCTAACCCACGCTATACCTGTCAAAATGTTTGATGAGGACAGTGTAGATGGACTTTGCTCTGTACCTAATCTTGTGCTGTATCTGCCCTGATGGGGACAGTGTAGAGAGAGCTTTATAGAGATAGTGAATTTCTAATCTTTCATTGTCAGCCTATGATTTCAGATATTAGATTTATTAGAAATCCCTTTTTTTGAAAAAAAAAGCTTCATTCTATAAATTGGCCGATGTGTGTGTGTCAGCATTTGAGAGAGAGAGAGAGAGACAGTTTCTGCAATTTAATACTTTGTTAACACAGTCAGAAGAGAGTATATGTGAATGTAAAAATTGATAGTTGCATAGGAAGAATCCACTGATTTTAGAATGCCTGATCCACAACGGGACAATGTCGCAATCTGGGATGGTGTTAAGAGTTTTGTTTAACTCCCTTTCCCTGCCCTGGAAGGTGGACAGTGATTTGCCTGATTACTGGGATTCGGGACAGTTTGAATTGGATCCCCACTAGTGTGGCATAGTTTCTCGGGTTAGTTCACTCACCCCCTCCAGTTAAACTGATCCTCCAGTTAAGTGAGCATCAGAATGTCACTTTCTGATGCTCTTGTTAGTTACTTGCATCCAATCCAGTTAATGCAGAAGCTTTCTAATCAAATGCACTCTACCCCCAGCTCTGATTTTGCTAAAGTTACTAAATGAAAACAGTGCCATTTACAGGAAATGATTTTTATTAACATACAGAACAGAAACTGTGCAGGTTCTCTGATCTGACAGTCAGCAATCTGACCTTCCCTGGGTGCCGCCTTCAAGTACAGGCCCCTCTGGTCACAGCCAGCAATGCTATGGAGATTCCAGTTCTATGCTCGATTCTCCCTGCATGATCTCATAGTGTCCTGGTGACTGTCGATGGTATGAAATTATCTTTGGATCCAGTGTTAGTAGATGTAGCAAATCAAAACTAGCGGGAGGACTGAGAACTGTGGCAAAGACAGGGGATTTTGGGTAGGTTTGCGCTAGTGAACATGGACACAAGGGGAGTTCTGGGGAAAGTTTGGTGCTGTTTCTTAAGAGCTGGTATGAACTTTGTGTCTTTCAGGAGTCACTATTATCCATTTTTGTCTCAAACTGAGGATAAATTGAAAAGTCCCTCCCTCTCCATCTGAGGCCTGGCACATTGTCATCTCTGTCAGAATGTTTCCCAATTCCCCCCAGTGACTCAAACACTGAACAGACCCTTGTGTCTCTTTGGTGTTTTACAATCTCACTTTATCATTTGAAGGATGACCTGCATAATATTGAGATTTCATTAAGTTCTATTTCCTTCTCTCTCCTGTGGTCATCCTCTCGTGTGGTAAGCTCACTGCATGATCTGGAACAGTGTGACCTTTGGACCTTTAAAATGGCATGAATGCTATCTTCTGCTTGATCAATGTCCATCCAGTGACTACCCACGAGTGAGTCCCCATCCTGCAGGAGGCAATAGTGAGTGTATAACTGCAGAGGGCAGCAGTGAGTGCCCAGCCTGCACAGGGCAATGTGCGTGCCCACTGAGCATGCCCAGTCTACAGGGGACATCAGTGCACACCCAGTGAGCACCTACCCTGCAGGGGACAACAGTGCCCACCTACTGAGTGCCCAGCCTGAAAGGGGCAACAGTGCACGGCCAGTGAGCACCCAGCCTGCAGGAGGCAACATTACCCACCTGGTGAGCGCCCAGCCTGCAGGAGACAGAAACAGGGCAGCAAGACTTTCCCCTCCTTGGGTAATTGCCTTCATGGATGAATACAAGGGGCTTCAGAGCTGCACCAACAAGCATTGTTGCCAGGGTGAGGGGTCAAATCCATAACCTTTGTCCAATGTAGTTCTGGTCTTTGACCAGTTAATATCTGGACCAGATAAGGCATTCCTTGATCATGTACCTCAGAGGCACAGTGTGTTATCATGTTTCCAGCCATCAGCTTCCCCATTTCCTCTGGGGAATTCCCTAGCCTTGAAACCACATATAAGGTGACTCAAACAATACACACTCATTTACCCAACTCGTGATCAGTTGGTTATATTCACTTTCCTCCAGCCATGTTCTCTTCATCCAGCCCCTAAAGGCAGTTGTTTTCATCCCAATGTTTCAATCTGTGTAAAACTTGTGTTAAAATTAGTTTTTTTTTTGAGAATGTGGTGGTGTAAATGTTTAAATATCATTTGCTGGTTTCTGTGTCTGAGTTGTCCCTTGCTCTGCCTCTGGGGCCTTTATTTGATCACTGGCTGCAGGTTCCAGCTTTGGAGAGTTGCCGGCCCTGGACTGTCAGACTTAAGGGGCCCAGTTCTTTCCAATGTGACCAGTTATCTGTGAGGACAAAAATGTGCCCGTCCAATTACATTCACATAACCAGAGAGATGTTTCCTCTACCCAGAAAAAGAGAGCAGGAAAATCATTGGTTTCTCTCAAATAGTCAGTTGACTGAATTAATGATGGTTTCCCAACCAACACTACCCATAAAAAGGGGAACGCCTATCATGGGAGTTCCACGTGTCATCATGTTTACTATTCCTTTGAAGGTTCTTTAAATTTCAATAGCTTTGAATCAGGTGGTAACTGATTTGCCTTAGCTCAGACCAGTCATTTTGTATTTTTTTGATTATATGTATTACTTTGTCCAAAAGAATAAAGCACTACACATCAAGGCTTAGGCTCTGGAGTGTTTGAGTTTCAGAACTGATTTACAAATCCTGCCCTTGTAAGGTTTAAAATCTGTTCTCCCTCCCTGTAGAATCAGAGGACATGTAGCAGAAGCTGGTGACACAGCAGGTAGTAGATATAGTTAGAAACTGGAACTGGCAGAAGCAGGTTCCTATAAGGATTGATGCTGTGCCACCGTTCACTGTTTGCATCAATGTTTTGGAGTTGAAAATTGAAGAAGGCAATTTCAATATTTGTAAGTGGCACCAAATTGAAATGTAGTTAATACAGAGAACTGAAATTAAAATATAGTCAAATAAACACTGAATGGACACACAATTGTCAAAAGAACTCAGTATTGAACAGCATGAGGAGGCCATGTATTCATTGGAAAATAAGCATCTATATAGAGTGGAGGAGTAAAAGAATCCTGTTTCAGATCCACTTCAATGAGAGTTAATTAAACTATTTAAATAAAAAGCAAGCAAAGCAATAATTAATTTTGATGGAGGGATAAAATAGGAAGGCAGAACCTGTATAGAATCTTGGTTGATTACACATGGAATACGTGAGGGAGAAAGGAAGATAATATTGGTGAGGAGAGATAGGCATCGTGAAGAATTAACAACAGCAGGAACTTGTTGGATTGAATGATCTGTTTTTGCTCCAGCAATATTTTATGCTTAGATAAAATGTATTTTTAATCAAGCACCTTCACAGCTGTCCGACCCCATTGCTACCCCAACATCCAGCCACATCACAGGAGCAGAATTGTAAGAAAAGTTTATTTAATAATAATATATACACTGCTTTAAATATTGCACTTGAGTGAGATTGGCGTGTACAGACACTTTGTTATACAGTAGGTGAGAGATAAAGATATTTCAATGCTTACTGAGTAAACATTCAGGCAATGCGGACAGATCAGGAGTTAGTGCCTTTGCCCAGTGAATCCACTGATAGATGGTCTCTTTGGAAAAGCACAGTTCTGTTTTGTTTCTGGGCCTTGCTTTGTGGAGAGCTTTAATGTTTGGGGTAGTTGATTCAGTCAAATTCTGCTCCTGTAGTCTGACTATTAACCAGCTACTATTTTGGAACATTTTATTGTTACTTTTATTTGGAAAGCAAGTATAGCCTTATTCGATCCATCTATCACAAAGGCCCCCAATAATTAGAAGAAAGTCCTCGAATAGTTTCTGGACTTCCCTCGTTACACTCATCTCCAAATTAAGTCAAGGAGTCGTTGATGCTGAGCCCTATCCAGATCATTGTTATTTCCAGGAGATTCTCTGAATTGCTTCTCCTATCCATTTACCAAATTTTTGAGTTTGTCTGTAACCATTTCTCTGTAATGTCAACTTTCCCCAAGTCTATTTATTTGTGCATTTTGGATGTTGTGGTGCAAGGCACAGCTTTTGCATCTTTGCTCTTTGTACTTCTGTTCTCTTTACCTCTTGTAGACCATCCTTTCTATCTTTATTCCCCTGTTCAGTTCTCCATTTATTTCAGAACTTTCAGTCTGTAATCTCCTCCTGTAACAAAATCCTCCAAGATATTTCGGCTAGTGGGTAGTGAATTCCACACATTCACCACCCTCTGGGTGAAGAAATTTCTCCTCACCCTAGTTCTAAAAGATTTATCCCTTAGTCTCAACATGTGTTCGCAGAAACTGAGTTGAGAGTTGCAGGGCCTTTTGAACATCCCCAATTCTAATCACTCCACTGTTAGGTAGTTGTACCTTTAGCAGCCTAGGCCTAAGTGCTGGAATGCCATTTCTAAAGCAAATTTCTGACACTATGCTGAATACCAAAAGCTCTCACTTTCCCCTGCTCTGACATGTTGGCAGTTTGCTGGGGGGAGAAGTTCCTTGTTGCTGCTTATCCACCAACTCGTCCATCGCATTCCTGCGCAGACGCACGCCCCCTCAAGGCCATTGGATACCAACCAGGAATAGCAGGATCAACCCCCTTACCACCCCCACTTTGCCATCCCTCCCTTCCCTCTCCCCAATTCTACCTATTGAGTCAGCTCCAGCATATGCCACAGCTCTGTACATTTCTCTTTCCAAGTACTTATCCAATTTTTCAAAGTTACTCATAAATCTGGTTCAAGTGGCTCCTTCCAGAGCATCATGCACTGTGGTTTTTTTTAAAAAAAAAATCTCCACTCCCTCAGCTGAGAGTGAAACTTTCCTGGTCTGTTAAACATAGCAACTGAATCAGAGGGAGCTGCAGGGTCTGGATATTACTGTTGAATATCAGAAGTTGCTCGAAGTTGAAGCAGAAAGTCAGCAGTTTTCTGTGATTTCCCTATTTCTGTAGGATGACTGTCCTATGATACTTGAGATTTATAGAGGCAGTGTTCTTTGAAAAATTCCAATTCTTTTGGAATTTGTTTTGTTTTCTACTTGAGAAATGATTCACTTTTAAAGTTGTTGAACTTGTGTTTCTTCCCCCATTTTACAACGCTGCCCCAACATTCAGCCTCTGGTCAGACTGGAGGCCATGGAGCATTCTGGAGGCTTGGGCGTGGTCTCTTGCCGGAGTTGCCAGTCTCCTGTCTCCTCTTCTGGACAATGACAACTGCATCGGTCATCTGCTGCTATCATCAAGGCAACCGGAAGATCCTCTAAAAACCAGATGTGGAGAAACGTGAGAAATTTTGTAAATTGAGCAATTCAGCTTGGTATTATTTTTGATGAATGTGCAACAGACCAGTTTAGATGGTTTAGTCCATCCCAATTTCATTCCCATAACAATGTGGCTGTGCCTTCACCTCTCTGGGCCCTAAGCTCAGGAATTCCCCCTCTAAATCTCAGCTTCCATTAAGACATTGCTTAAAACTTACACCTTTGTGCAGGTTTTTGTCACTATATGTGTCTCTGAATCACATTGACCAGGTTCAGGTGAGGCACTTCAGGATGGTTGACCACATTAAATACACTTTGCTGTTTCCTGCAGACAGACTGTTCAGTCGAGCAGCTCTCAACACCAGCTCTTTCTGCCATTCGTCCTTCACTCTCTCTGCATCATCTATCTCTTTCTTTACGATTTTTCTAACTGCCCCTTAAAATGTCTGTCTCGTAAACATTATATATGTGGGAAGAATGTAACTATTCTTCACAGAAGTTCACAGAAAGTGAACTGAGTGAGGAATACAGAGGAGGTAGTGCGCTGACGGGTAAGGGATAAGGGGAGATGAGTAGGGTACAGGTCTGTTGGTGATGGTCTGTTTTCTGTAATGGTGCTGTTGCTGATGGGGAAGGTGTGGTATATGTTCTTACCGTTATTCACCACATCCAGTGGGAGCTGCTTCTGTTTTTTTATTCTCTGCACAGCCAGGTACAAAGTGAATGGGATGAAGATGCACATAAAAATAATGGCAACAATCGCAACAATCCCTTCATTCTTTCCTATTTAGATGAAAAAAAGAGTGCAAGGAAGAGAGAATATCTGAGCTCCTTAACTTTCATAATCAATGAAGAAATGGTGATAATTAAAACAGTTATTTTAATGTAATCAACTTTTATTTAGCAAATTGACAACAGTAAAGAGCAATGAACAGAAATGCCTGGATAATTGTGAATCAGAACAGCAGCTAGAAGTGACTGGGATTGATTGTTTTTTTTAATTCACTTTTTGTATTCTCTATCTATCCTCCACTGACTGTATTGTGCCAGTGAAATTTCCTTGCTTTTATCAGCAAACGTTGCTATAGTTTTGATCGTGAGTTCTGTTTGCTGTAATTTGCAAAGACGCTTTAAATAGATATTGACGTAACTCAGACTGTTTACAGTCTCACCACTTGCAGGTGGGGGTGTTTCTGTGTCCACTACTTTATGTTTCCAGGTGTAGAGGAAGAATCCTTGGTGAGGTGCTGCAGTGTACTTTGTATACTCTACACACTGTGTCACTGTGCACTCAAGGTAGAGAGGCTGAATGTTGAAGGGTGGGGGATAGGATGCCAATCAGCCAGGCTGCTCTGTCCTGTATGGTGTTGGACTTCTTCAGTGTTGTTGGAGATCTTTTGGGTGGAATTGGTTGTTTTTTTTTCAAATGAACTGTAATGTACTGAGTGGGATTAACCAGGGGGGCAGCAGGGAGATGGAGTTTGATTGATTTGCTGCACAGATTAGCTCAGTATTCCTTTGTATATAAACACATGTCTGACTAAGCTCCTGATTGCAAGCTGCTGTTACTTCCCCAGCCTCTCTCATCCACGTTTTCAGGCAAGATGTTGAGGATATGTGAAAGCACCTGGTATCGGTGTCACTACACATTGCTTCCCCCATCCTCTCTTGGTACCAATCATACCTCAGTCACTGAGCTCGAGTGGGTTTCAAAAGGGGCATGACACTAAAGATGTACTTCAGCCTCTCTTCCTCAGAGGCTGACTGATCACACTGTGTACCTCTGGCATTTTCTCTTCATTATGCAAAATTTAGTTGCCATGTTTCTGGATTATGTTAGAACAGAATCATAGAATCTTACAACACAGAATGTGACCATTTGACCCATTGTGTGCTGTGACAACTTGGGAATTCTAAGTGAGTCGGTCTTCATTTTTATGAAGAGTTAACGCTACCTTTGATCAGTATCTTGTGCACCTGTTTTGGAGTTGTGGATATGGGGCGTGCTGAGCTAGTCAGAAACGTTCTGATGGTCAGTGGAAGTCTGCATAGTTTGTCCTCTGTACGGGAACCATTTCTGATGACTTGGAGGCCTTTTGCCAAACAGCTAGAATAATAAGCACAAAAGCAGATTATACACAGTCCGTACAAACACAATTCAGGTTTTTTTGTACTTGAAATATTTTTAGAAACGTGTGCAATGACTGTTCAGGTCCGTGGGAGGGAGCTTGCTTCAAGTGGTTTTCTCTCATTGCCTGCATACACCAGCAGAGAAGCAAATGATTCATTCAGCACCAGTTAGCTGCACTGAAGGATAGAGGAAGGGTTTAGAAAGCTCATGCTGTTAGCTGTGGTTATGAGTGGCGCTTTTAAGTTTCCATTGGCAGTCCAGTCTCTAACCTTTCAGTTTGTAAATGAATAGCACCAGCACTGGACACTCTCTTAAAGGGGCACTGCTACATGGTAAAGTTACTTATAGACATCATCTTAAAGGGCTATTAAAATATATAAAGGAATTTATATCATTGGTTTAGTTGATAGGTGATAATAGAGGAACTCGATGACATCATCACAGGATCAGCTGGTATGGGGTTCCCTATTTCAATTCCCTCTGCAAAAAAATGTATCCCACAATGCCCTCCCTCTTAAAGGTGAGCTGTCACTGCCAGGTTGGGTGTTGTGGGTACTGGGCATCATCTGCTATCTGCCCAAGTGGTATGGTACATGTGTGAGCTTTGATGTCATTAACGTAAGATACTCATCCATAGGGGGCATCACCTTCCAGAGCTTTCCCTCACAAACAGAAACATCAGTCCCTGTCCCAGGAAAGCCGAGCCCCTTCTTGATGCTGAGTCTGAGACCAGGAAATTCAGTACAACTCCTCACTCCCACTCCATCTCCAATCTAAACTCATTACTCGAAGCTCAGATACAGTGGAGCAACTCAATGATCCACAATAGTTATGATTGGTATGCCCGGTTCGAATCTCACCACCAGCTGCAGCCGCCCTCTCTGCTCCAACTTTCTCAATTTGTTCAGGTTTTGCTTCTCCCTCTCTCTGTAACCTCCTATAGCCATCCAAAGTCTCTCTTCCCTCTCACTAAACCCTGTATTCCCCAATGTGTTTGGGTAAGTTATTTGTATTTTCCTTTGTGAAGACAGAATCAAAATATGTACTTAGTTGTTCAGCCATTTCTTCCCCCCCCATTATAAATTCCCCTGTTTCTGATTGTAAGGGACCTATATTAGTCTTCACCAATGTTTTTCTCTTCACACTCCTGTAAAAGCTTTTACAGTCAGTTTTTATGTTCCTTGCAAGTTTACTAATGTACTCTACTTTCTGTTTCTTAATAAATCCCTTGGACCTCTTTTGTTGAATTCTAAATTGCTTCTAATCCTTAGGTCTGCTGTTATTTTCATACCAATTTGTATGCCTCTTCCTTGGATCTAACACTATCTCTAATTTCCCTTGAAAGCCATGGTTTGGCCACCTTTCCTGTTTTATTTTTGCGCCAGGCAGGGATAAAAAAATTGTTGCAGTTTACCAATGCGCTGTTTGAATGTTCGCCATTGTCTATCCACCATTATCTCTTTAAATAACATTTCCCAATCCATCATAGCCAACTTGCACCTGATACCATTACTACTTGCACATACATCAAGTTAATTGCTTCACCATGATGGTGCTGTCAACTGCCTGGGCCCTAATCTCTGGAATTTCCTCCATAAAGTTCTCTAACTCTTTCTCCCACTGTCCCAATATCTCCCTCCATAGCTTAGTATCAAATGCTACTTGATAATTGGAACACCTTGGGATGTTTTACTATGTTAAAGGTGCTATGTAAATGCAAATTGTTGTGCTTATTAGCGTCTCCCTCAGAAAAGTTGTTTTCTTCCTAAGTCTTTTAAGCATTTCCTCTGGATTCCGAATGCAGCTCCAATTGACAACTTACTCTGTCCAGGGTTTACAAACGCTACCCTCTGTGTCCGAGTATGTACCATTTGGGCAACCACGGCAAATTGTATCCTTGAAAGAGTTACCTGGAAGGAGAAAGACGTAATTTTGTTATTCTTGACCACCTGAAACCTGCCAACCAATGTTTCATCCAGAATATTCCAATCCATTTGATCATGAGGTGTTATCAATGCTGAAAGCCAATCAATCATTCAGTTCAGCCAGGAGAAACTGTAGGGAGATATCAAAGAGGAAAATAGAGCAGCCACAATGATTGGGGTCACACAAACTGGAAATTTGAGTGCATGATGAAGTGTATTACTCAGTATTGTTGTGATTGCTAACCCCTGTCAAAGAATCAGCAGCAAAAATGCACAGACCTTTTCACAGCCCCGCAAAATGTTCATTTCCCAAAGAAGTCAACCATAAATTTCCCTACTGTCCTGAGAAAAATCACAATGTAAAGATAGGTTCATAGGCCAAAATACTGGAGCAAAGTACTAGAATTCAGTTTTCCCCCAACCCCAAACTCCAGAATTCAGACCCATCACCCACCCCCTCCCCAAACCTGAATCTAGCTCTTCAAGGTGGGGGGGGGGGAGCAGTTGGAAGGGGAAAGCTTTAACCTTGACAGTTAATAAAATAGACTGCAGACAACATGAGTGGAATATTTCCACCTTCTCACTCAAGCCTTATTGACTGTCAGAGGATGTGGTTTCTACAACAATCTGTTTTCAGAAGATTCTTACATTAGTCTGACCATTTGCTGAGTCACCCAATCGTCAATCTACCTCACATGTTTGGGGTAAAAGGCAAAATGACTCTTCATCCATCCCCTCCAGCTTGTGATCTGATCTTTCAGATTCCTCTTCCCTAGAGTAGTGTGATGTCTGAGCCATTGACGTGATTCAGTGACTGATTCCTTTCTTTCTCTTTCTGGTAAAGCAGTTGCAACTCCTGAAAATACTTGTTATTTTTCTATTGTTAATCAATGTCGATCCACCTTGTAAAAACACATTATAGGTCAAGTGGCTGCAGCGATGATCTTGATAGCTGGCATGATTTGAAAGATTTTTGTGAAAACTTAGGCATGTGCCTGATGATGTTGAGGGATATTCAACCAAAATCTCTGGTGACTAAAATCCTCAACAGCTATGTGGAAGTGGAAGGGATTTGATTGAACCTTGGGGCAGTATTCCCTTCCAAATGGAGCTTAACAGTACTGACTAGGAACAATATTCAGATTATATCAGACTATGTTGATTATATCTTGACATTTGACATAATTCTTAAAGAGGAATAAAACAAACGGTTTGGAAACTGCTTTCATCAGAATCTCTTACCTTTCTCTTGTATCTCCTGTCCTCGTGCACATACTGAGTGCGCTTGACAAGATCTGCATTCTTTGGTGGTACACATGAATCCCTCCATACAGCTACACTTAGTGTTGGATGTCCTGGTGCAATTTTCTAGAATCAAGAACTTCCCTTGCAAAACAGAAAAACAAATGTCACTTGTTTGTTCTCCCTCCATTTCTACGTAGCTCTCTCTATTTGTGTTACTGTTCCTGCATATCCAGTGTCATTTATCCCTTGCTCCTCAGAAGAATGGGTGTCTATTACAAATGGATGGTGAGGCAGTACCAGGTAACATTTGCAGAAAGAAGACACTTACCTCCCTTACAGTACTGGCACACTTTGCAGTGGCTTCCCCTGTTCGGTCTGTCTGTATATGATCCTGCTGGACAGGACTTGCACTGTTTTTTATGGAAGTAATAGCCTGTTAACAAGAAAGACTGTTACTCATCAATCGTGTGCAATTAGTACAGATTTCTCTGTTTCTCCCTTTAACAATTGTCCTGTAGTTTAATATGAGCAGTGGCTGCCTTCCAATGCCTCTCTGAGAATAGTGTCAGTTAAGATTTGCAGAGCTTTGAGAATGGAGCAGGAGACTAGGACTAAGTGGATAGATCTTTCAAAGGGCCAGAAGAGGCATGGCGAACTGCACCACACTCCAGCGTTCTACAAGTTCCATCCTGTCCTTGCCTGGTGACACTTTAGGCACGCCCAGCAACAATTGTTGGGGGATGATTGGGAATTAGATTTGTGTTTGGAGGCATAGTCCTTGAAGTTGAATTCTCCAACCAGGGCTGAAGGGGAGGAAAGTACCTGTTATTCCCAACTTAGTATTAACAAACAAACTTCCACTGGGCTGGTCCTCCATCAGTGAAACTGAGCTTAACTAAACCACTTGATTCCCCTCCCTCCCCCTATCCCCTCCTTCCCCCATCCCCTCCTTCCCCCTATCCCTTCCTCCCCCTAATTCTCTTCCTCCCTCACTCCATCTCTCTTGGGAGTAGGGCCAATTACTGCAGAGGTAAAATAGACCAGTGACGTTTCCTACAAGATCCTTTCCCCTATTGGCTGCTAGAGAGAGAGACTTGTGCATGAAATTCAGGCTGACTCTCCAGTCAGCACCAAGGAAATGTTGCATTGTCAGAGACGCTACTTTTCAGAAGAGATGTTAAATTGCGACCCAGTCTGCCTTCTCAGGTAAACGATCCCATGACACTACTTCAGAAGGACAAAAAGAGTGTAATCCTGGTGCTCTGATCAATATTTATCCCTCAATCAACATCATCACATGAGATTGCCTGCAAGCTCCCACAAACATTGCTTTTGTGGGAGCTTGCTGTGCACAAAATGGCAGCTGCTATTCCTCCATTACATTGACTATATTTGAAAAAGTATTTAATTGGCTGTAAAAAAAATTTTGGGACTTCCTGAAATGGCGACACTCTGTACAATTTATTTTTCCTGATTGAAAACGCGTACCAAAGTTTTCAGACTTTAGTATTTTTTTCCCCAATGAGGGAAGGTGGAAGAGAGAATATCTGAGCTGCATGGAGTCCTTGATTATGCTGGCTGCTTTTCCAAGGCAACGGGAAGTATAGAGAGAGTCAATGGATGGGAGGCTGGTTTACACAATGGACTGGGCTACATTCATGACCTTTTGAAAGCCACATAATGATTCTTGAAATATGTGAATCACTTTGTCACATCTGAATCAGAGTTATTTCAGAACCTCAAACTCCCCAGTGAGTAATTAAATCTGTTGGCCTGGTTGAGCAGGGCAATGATTCATCTTCCCTCTGAAACCAATACAGTACGCATATCAAATAGGGTGCCAATTCTGCCTTTCTACATCTGTCCCTTAGCTCTGCCCCTTTCAATCTCTCAGCCCCTCAGAACCTACCCCCCTCCTCCCAAAGGCACAGGACTGCCTGATGTTTGGTTCTTGATTTCAATGTGATAGTGTTCCAAACTGAGCCTTCAAGATCAGGGTGATCCCAATTCTGGATCCATTCTGAGTCAGCCCAACCCTCAAGACATTATAGCTGACTCACGGTGACCCAGGCTAAAGAGGGGAGAGCATCTCGGTGAAATCCATATCTCAGTCCTGTACATTTATGGATTTCAGCTGGAGAATACCTTCCAGTGCAGGGCACTGAGGCTAGTTACACAACACCGGTTGAGATCAGCCACCTCAGCACAGGCCAGAGATTGGATCCTGAAACTTCCTAAAGTTGGATGCCTGGATAATTATATATTAAACTGAGTTGGGAGGAGGGTAGGGATGGGAGAAGGGGGCAGGGATTTGGGGGGGTGTAGGCTTACGGATTAGGCAGTGGGGGACACATATGGATTGGGGATTTAGGGGGCACAGGGATTGTGGGGAGAGGTCAGTGATTGTGGGGAGGGGAGCAGGGATTATAGGGAAGGGGCAGGGATTTGTGGCAACAGAGATTGGAGAGGGGAGCCTTCTCTGTGCACTGGTGGAGAAATCTGGTGTATTACATTCATGTCTCATCAAAACAACTCAACATTATCCTTTCTGTATGAGGCTTCCACTGGGATGTTCTCACACAATCATCAATAAACATACAGATAAGCACCATTCAAACTACTGGGAAACACTGTCACCCAGTGAAATTGTACAGCTTGGGGAATAGGAGGCTGCCAGTGTAGCCTCTACTATTCAGGTACAGGACAGCAATGGAGGGAGTCCTCGAATCCCTTCTCAACCAATCTGGTGACTGCAGAGGGGACAGCGAGGACTGCATGCACCCTGGACATTGTCTCTTCCACTTTCTTCCTTCAGGAAAAAGATAACAAAAATCTCAGGGGTCTGTTTTGGGGCCCCTGCTGTTTGTAATTTTTATAAATGATCTGGATGAGGGTATTGAAGGACGGATTAGTAAATTTGCAGATGACACTAAAGTCAGTGGAGTGGTAGATAGTGAAGAGGGGTGTTATAGTTTGCAGAGAGACTTGGACAAGTTGCAGAGCTGGGCCGAGAGGTGGCAAATGGAGTTTAATGTGGAAAAGTGTGAGTTAATTCACTTTGGCAGGAATAACAAATGTGTAGAGTATAGGGCTAATGGTAGGACTCTTAATAGTGTTGATGAACAGAGGGATCTTGGCGTATATGTGCATAGATCCCTGAAAGTTGGCAGTCAAGTCGAGAAGGTTGTTCAGAAGGCATACGGAGTCTTAGCTTTTATTGGTAGGGGGATTGAATTTCGGAGCCGCAACGTCATGTTGCAACTGTACAAAACTCTAGTGCTGCCGCACTTGGGGTATTGTGTGCAGTTCTGGTCCCCACATTATAAGAAAGATGTGGAGGCATTGGAGAGGGTACAGAGGAGGTTTACCAGGATGTTGGCTGGTATGGAGGGCATGTCTTATGAGGAGAGGCTGAGGGATTTGAGGTTGTTTTCGTTAGAAAGGAGGCGGCTAAGAGGACACCTTATCGAAACATATAAGATGATTAGAGGTTTAGATAGGGTGGACAGTGATAGCCTTTTTCCTAGGATGGAGAAAGCTAGCACGAGGGACACAGCTTTAAATTAAGGGGTGATAGTTATAGGACAGATATCAGAGGTAGGTTTCTTTACCCAGAGGGTGGTTAGGGAGTGGAATGCCCTGCCTGCGGCAGTTGTAGATGCGCCAAGTTTGGTGGTGTTTAAGAGGTTAGTTGATAAGTTTATGGAAGAGAAGGGAATGGTTTAGTTTGGAGGGTCATTGCTTTTTTATAATGGTCGGCGCAACATTGAAGGCCGAAGGGCCTGTTCTGCACTGTAATGTTCTATGTTGTCACGTACCAACAGATTCAAGAACAGCTTCTTCCCTGCTGAATGGACCTACCTCACCTTAGCTATGACTGCAGAATGTAGTATTACACTCTCATTTCCTTCTCTATGAATGGTATGCTTTGTCTAGTGTGCAAGAAACAATACTTTTCACTGTATACTAATACATGTGACAATAATAAATCAAATCAGTGAGGAGGGGGAAGGGTCAGCAGGGGCGAAGGGGTGGGCAGAAGGGTCAATGAGGAGGGGAAGGACAGACAGTGTTCCTAAGCCCTTCCAAAAAATCTTGAATTACCCAATTGTGGATTTCCTGTCTAGATGAGAGATTTTGAGAAGTTTTTAAGGTGCTTTCATTTCCTGGAATAACCAAGAAACAACGTCTTAAGAAATATTCTGAATCTTTCCCCACCGAATGCCCAATGGAGGAACTGTACTGAGGCACACAGACCAGAGAGCTCAGATTGTGAAGAGTGAGCTGGCAGCAGGCAGGGAGAGCTCACAGTATGACCAGGGAAATGGGGAAAGGGTTGGCAACTAAACCCCAGAATTCAGAAGAGTTGGGGGGGGTGGGGAGGAGAAAGAGTTGAAAATCCAACCACAGTACTGTGGCACAATGGTTAGCACTGCTGCCTCACAGCGTCAGGGTCGCAGGTTCGATTCCTGGCTTGGGCCACTATCTATGTGAGTCTACACATTCTCCCCACATCTGCATGGGTTTTCTCCGGGTTTCCTCCCACAGTCTGAAAAACATGCTAGTTTGGTGCATTGACCTGAACAGGCGCCGGACTGTGGCGACTAGGAGAATTTCACAGTAACTTCATTGCAGTGTTAATGTAAGCCTTACTTGTGACTGATAAATTAACTTCAACTTTACCCCACGTTTTATTGGTTGGTGTCTGTTGCAAAAATATGGTGTCGGGTGAGGGACCGAGATGGAAATGCGATGCCCTACATCGTGGAACAGCTCACCTGCACTCACTTTCTAGACGCACCAACGGGATAAAATGGGTGTTGACAATGAGACAACAACAATTACAGGAAGGGGAAAGAGAGGGAAAATGGGAGGGGGGAGATAAGTGGGATGGTGAAAATAGGAATGAGGGAAAGGGGAAGGGAGGGTAGAGCGAGTAGGAGAGATGGGTGGGGAAGAGTAAGGGGAGAGAAGAGGTAAGAAAGGATTTCGAGATGCACAGCCCTGTATATACCTTGGGTCCCGGGACTGTGAATATTTACGTAGCGATTTGTAAATAATCTAATTCTGAAATTTCCAAAATACTGATTGTTTATGACTGCAGACACACTGACTGTCCGTCACACACACCGCATCGTCAGCAAGGTGTAAATTAATCTCCTATAAGCACGAGTATTTCACACACACTCCCTCAAAACCTATGCAAAGTCTTCTATTTCTCTGGGGGTTTCTCTGGCTGGTGTCACCGCGAGAGCGGCCACTGAGTTCACTGCCTGGGCAATTGCGGCATATGTTTAGAAATAGCAGTGAAAGGGGGATGTTTTAAAAAGGAAAGAAACGTGTGGAGTATTTTCTCAGAATCTGCTCTGCGCTGACACACACAACAGCACACTCTCCTTCTCGAATCTCCCCAATTCATTCCAGAAATACTCAGCATGTTTAGAATGATCAAGGATAGTTCACATTTCCTGTCTCCCCCTCAACTGAATTTGAGGGAATCTCTCAACGTTCACATAAAGTTTGCTAATTATTGCAGTTAGGAAAAGCTTTACCTTATATGTGTATCCCTTCCGACATCATACTGTCAACAGATAGCAAAATCTGGATAGATGTGTGTTGGAAATAGAAAGATAGATGGGGATGGGAGGGGGGGGATGGGGGAGGGGGGGGGGATGGAGGGAGGGGGGGGGGATGGAGGGAGGGGGGGGGGAGGAGGGAGGGGGGGGGAGGAGGGAGGGGGGGGGGATGGAGGGAGGGGGGGGGGATGGAGGGGAGGGTGGGGGGGATGGAGGGAGGGGGGGGGATGGAGGGAGGGGGGGGATGGGAGGGGGGAGGGGGAGGGGGAGGGAGGAGGGGGGAGGGGGAGGAGGGGGGAGGAGGGAGGGGGGGAGGGGACTGAGGTAGAGGGAGGAGGGAGACGGAGAATGAGGGAGGAGGGAGATGAGAATGAGGGAGGGAGGGAGGGAGGGAGGGAGGGAGGAGGGAGGGGATGAGAATGAGGGAGGGAGGGAGGGAGGGAGGGAGACGAGAATGAATGAGTGAGTGAGTGAGTGAGTGAGTGAGTGAGTGAGGGAGGGAGGGAGGGAGACTGAGAATGAGTGAGTGTGAGGGAGGGAGGGAGACTGAGAATGAGTGAGTGTGAGGGAGGGAGGGAGACTGAGAATGAGTGAGTGTGAGGGAGGGAGGGAGACTGAGAATGAGTGAGTGTGAGGGAGGGAGGGAGACTGAGAATGAGTGAGTGTGAGGGAGGGAGGGAGACTGAGAATGAGTGAGTGTGAGGGAGGGAGGGAGACTGAGAATGAGTGAGAGTGAGGAGGAGAGGAGGGAGACTGAGAATGAGGAGGGAGGGAGGAGAGGAGGGAGGGAGGGATGAGACTGAGAAATGAGTGAGGGAGTGAGGGAGGGAGGAACTGAGAATGAGTGAGGGAGGAGGGAGGGAGGGGAGACTGAGAATGAGGAGAGGAGGGAGGAGGGAGACTGAGAATGAATGAGTGTGAGGGAGATTGAGAGGGAGTGAGGGGAGGAGTGTGAGGGAATGAGGGAGGAGATGGAGGGAGTGAGGGAGTGAGGGAGGACGGAGTGAGAATGAGATGAGGAGGGATGAGGGAGGGAGGGAGTGAGGGGAGTGAGAATGAGTGAGGGAGGGAGAGGAGGGAGGATAGAGTGAGAAGAGTGAGTGAGGGAGGGATGACTGAGAAGGAGTGGAGTGAGGGAGGGAGGGAGAAGGAGGGAGAGTGAGGGAGACTGAGGGAGTGAGAGGGAGTGAGGAGGAGAGTCTGAGAATGAGTGAGAGTGAGTGAGTGAGTGAATGAGTGAGGGAGGGAGGGAGACTGAGGAGGAGAGATGAGATGATGAGGGAGGAGGGATGAGGGGGAGGGAGGGAGGGAGAAGGTAGAGAGGAGAATGAGGGAGGGACTGAGAATGAGGGAGGGAGGGAGACTGAGAATGAGGGAGGGAGGGAGATGAGAGGGAGGGAGACTGAGAATGAGTGGGGGAGGGGACTGAGAATGAGTAGGGGAGGGAGGGAGGGAGGGGAATGAGGAGGGAGGGAGGGAGACTGAGAATGAGGAGGGGGGAGACTGAGAATGAGGGGGAGGGAGGGAGACTGAGAATGAGGGAGGGAGGGAGACTGAGAATGAGTGAGTGAGGGAGGGAGACTGAGAATGAGTGAGTGGAGGGAGGGAGAGACTGAGAATGAGTGAGTGAGGGAGGGGAGACTGAGAAGGAGTGAGTGAGGGAGGGAGACTGAGAATGAGTGAGGGAGGGAGTGAGACTGAGAATGAGTGAGGGAGGGAGTGAGACTGAGAATGAGTGAGGGAGGGAGTGAGACTGAGAATGAGTGAGGGAGGGAGTGAGACTGAGAATGAGGGAGGGAGGGAGGGAGGAGGGAGTGAGGGAGACTGAGAATGAGTGAGGAGGGAGGAGGAGGAGGAGACTGAGAATGAGTGAGGGAGGGAGGGAGGGAGGGAGGAGGGAGGGAGGGAGGGAGGGAGGGAGACTGAGAATGAGGGAGGGAGGGAGGGAGATAGTGAGAGTGAGATAACGAGAATGAGAGATGGTGAAAGAAACAGAGTGAACGAGAGAGACAGATAGAGATAAAATAGTGAAAGACAAATAGTAAGAGGCAGATAGAGAGAGAGACACCGAGAGTGCATTGAAACACAAGAGTGCAGTGAAAAACTCCGCGAGTCAGAATAAGGATGGACACAGTTGGTCTCCCTACCTGGTGGGCAGTTGTCTCCCGCACTTAACTTCACCAACATGAGTGCAAGCAGCAGAGCTCGGCTTTCCATCCTCTCTGTCCACAGCAGCCAGTGCAGTGAGTGAGGCCGCCTTCACTCTCGGGTTATTGAGTTTGTGTGTGAGCAGAGATTAACGGGGGCGGTTTGCCTGACGCATTGGGGGAAAACCCAGTTTGTGGGAGCCGTGGGGCTGAGCATTTCAGCCCATAGCTCAGCTCCCCTGTCCTGCCCAGCAGCCCACCCCCCCGGGGGTGGTCTGGAGATCCCCTTCCCCTGAAACTGACTCCCATCCCCCGCCAGCCCTATTACAAAGCTCACCCCAGTTGTATTTACTGCTCTCCCAGAGTCTGCACCCGGAGTTTCCCTCTAATTTTATTCTGGTAATTCTCAATGATGCAAGGGCCGAAGTTATTTAACAATCTGACTTTGGGCCTGCACCCCCCGCTCCACACCGTAAATGTGAAAGAGACACAGGAGGAGGCAATTCTCTGCCTGAGTTGCGGCTCGACAGCATTTGCTGTCTCTGAGCAGAGGACGCCAGGCCAAAGAAATCCCCCGGGAGAAGCTGTTTTTGTAAAAAGAAATTGACCCCAAGCTCTGCCTGCTCCCTCAGCTTCCGTCTTTGATAGGGAGCTGGAGTGTTCTGTTCCAATAAATTCCCAGCCAACCCGTTCACTGTTACCTCGCTGTGTGTGGGATCTCACTGTGGGCAGCCTGACTTTCCTGCAGTGACTACACGAAAGCTTCTACTGATACCTTTAACTCAAGGAAGACAGCTCAAAATGCTTAATGGGAGTATTATAATATTTCCACATCGAGCCAAGTAAAGAGGTTTAAGAGAATGTGGCCAGAAGCTCAATCCAAGAGGGTGTTAGGAAGCTGGAGGAAGGAGGGGGGCATAACTTACAACAATGGTAATTCGTTGGAAGTGTTTTGGGCTGTTGCAAAAATCACTTTATAAATGCAAACCTTTCTCTCTACTTCTCCACACCCACCCAAGTTACTAATGAATTAAATGATGATTGATCCGTGTCTGGAACTCCATTTACCCACATTTCCCTCCATAACCTCAGCCCAACCTCCCCTCCATATGCTCATCCTGACCATTCCCTCCATATTGGGCTAAAGATATGGTTAGGTGCATTGACCCAAACAGGTGCCCGAGTATGGCGACTAATGGAATATGGCGACTGATGGAACTTCACAGTAACTTCATTGCAGTGTTAATGTAAGCTTTATTTGTGACTAATAAACTTTAATTCAATCCTGAGGACTTCAGTGCACCCCAACATCCACCCAGGACAAAGTATTTGCACTCTCTAGAATGTTCTCTGTCCCCCCTCCCCCTACTGCATCTGTATTCCAGAGGGAACACATTTTTTTCTGTTTCCAATCTATCAAAATTCCTTTTCATAATTTATGAGAAGTGGACGTTTCTGGCTAAGGCTGAAATTTTGCCCATGCCCAATTGCCCTTGAGAAGGTGATGAGCTGCCTTCTTGGACTGCTGCAGTCCCTAACGTATAGGTACACCCACAGTGCTGTTAGAGAGGGAATTCCAGGATTTTGATCCAGTGACAATGAAGGAATGGCAATATATTTCCTCATGTATCCATCCTGTTTGTGATCAGAACACCCCACTCACCTGACGATGGGGCAGAGCCCCAAAAGCTAGTGGTGTTTGCTATCAAATAAACCTATTGGACTTTAACCTGGTGTTGTGAGGCTTCTTACTGAATATATTTCCAAGCCAGGATGGTGAGTGGCTTAGAGGGGAACTTGCAAATGATAGTGTTCTCATGTATCTGCTGCCCTTGTGTTTGGTAGTGGTTGTGATTTTGGCTGGAGCTGTCTAAAGAGCCTTAGGGAGCCGCTATTACCATTGAGCATTGGTATCAGAAAGATTGAAATTTTATGGTGATGGATGAGATACCAATCAAGTTTGTTGACACTGCACTCATCCAGGCAAGCAGGAAGTATTCCATCACACTCCAGATTTGTGCCTTAGTGGATGGTGGACAAGCTTTGGGGAGTCAAGAAGTGAGTTATTCGTTGCAGGATTCCTAGCCTGTGGCCTGTTCTTATAGCCATGATATTTATATGGTTAATCCAGGTTAGTTTCTGGTTAATGGTAACTCCCAAGATGTTGCTAGTGGGGGAACTTGGTGGTACTGTGCTATTCTCATTGACTAATAATCCAGAAACGATCTCACAAAGGCAGATGGTGGAATCTGAATTCAATATAAATTGAAATAAGAACAAAGAACAAAGAACAACACAACACGGGAAACAGGCCCTTCGGCCCAACGAGCCCGCGCCGCTGTCCTAACATCTTAATGACATATAGAGACCAATATAGGGACAATTTGTTACCCAATCAGCCTAAGAGCACATTTTTGGGATGTGGGAGGAAACCGGAGCACCTGGAGAAAACCCACGCAACCATGGGGAGAACACGCAAACTCCCGCAGACACCGGCCCAAATCCATGTGTCTGCACAGCAACAGCGATAGTCTCTGAGCTGTCATGTTGCCCATCTGATGGTCCAGTTTAAGCATACACTAACGACGTGAAGCACTAGGCTACTCCTGAAGTAACATCCAGGATGGCACGATTGCCGTAAACAAAACTTTTAGTTCATTAATGCTCTTTAGATAAGGAATTCTGCTGTCCCTACCTGGCCTAGCCTACATTTGACTCCAAAACAACTGCAATTTGGTTAACATTAAATTGCCCAATGAAGGAAGCCACTGAGTTCAAGGGCAATTAGGGATAGGCAATAAATGCTGGCATAGTCACATGACACACACATGAATGAATTTTAAAAATTCAGTTATAGTAATGTCATTTAATGTCAAGGCCAGATGTTCAGTTTCTCTCTTGTCAGAGGTAATCATTGCCTGAAGTTGCCCAAGTTTTGCTACAGACTGCTTTAGTATGTTGTTGTAAACTTAACATGTAAGCATACACATCAATTAACAGTAAGGGGGAGTGTGTATATTCAAAAACTTTATTCATTTTTCTGTATTGTCTCTTCCTTAAAATCAATGCTCAAAGCTTTAAGAAAGTGTTATTTATAGCTACATATATAAAAAACTGCATTGGCATTAAATATTACCAATCCTAGATACTTTTTTTTTTGTAAATTATGAGATTTGTGGATGGTCCCTAAACTCCTATAAATTGCTGCAGTTCCTCACATCATCCTCATATCTATCTTGCTGCGGTTACTTTTAGTCAAATGCCTTGATTTTAATCTCCATACAGTCTTGTCATTTTGTGATCTCGGTATGATAAGATTTGCTCTTCTCCACATTTAGCTGTGTTGATGGATAACCAGGGGTCCTGATACAAACATGTCCAACTCGCAACTTCCCCAGATCCCCCATCCACACACACCTCCTTGCTGACACCCACACACCTCCCCATAACAGCCACCCAACTCACATACGCAGCTCCACCGACACCAACACTCCTCCCCAAAACCCCTGTCCCACCCACAAGCCCTGCTCACACCCCCCATCCCACCCACACGTACACATTCCATGCCCTGCCAACACCCCCTCCCCACATCTCCACCCCTTACTCACACATACACACTCCCGCCCCATACCCCCTTCCCTTACTCCCATCCCACCCACATTAATAACAAAGAAAATTATAGCATAGGAACAGGCCTTTCAGTCCCCCAGGCCTGCATGACCCCTTCTTCTGGGAACCGTATCCCTCTATTCCCATCTTATTCATGTATTTATCAAGATGTCCCTTAAAACTCACTATCATATTTGCTTCCACTACCTTCCTTGGCAGCAAGTTCCAGGCACCTCTGTGTAAAAAAAACCTGCCTCATACATCTCCTTTAAAGTTTGCCCTCACACCTTAAACCTACGCTCCATGTTAATTGACTCTTCCACGTAGGGAATAAACCTCTAACTATCCAATTTGTCCATGCCTCTCATAATCTTGTAGATTTCTATCAGGTCACCCCTCAACCTCCATCATTCCAGTGAGAACAAACCAAGTTTCTCCAACCTCTTCTCACAGCTAATGCCCTCCATGCCAGGCAACATTCTGTAAATCTTTTCTGTATTCTCTCCATCTTTCTGGTAGTGTGGCAACCAGAATTGAACACTATATTCCAAGTTGGCCTAACTAAGGTTCTATAAAGCTATACACACCTCCTCCCCACCGACACCCCATTCTTCCCCAAGGGGATCCCCTCCCCATACTCCCAACCATACACAGACCCCCACACGTCTCCCACTGACACACAAGCATGCCACCCCTGCCCCTCAATCCACACGCCTCCTGCCAACACCCTATCCGCATAGATACCTCGCCCCATATCTCCCCCATATACTTACACCCTCAATCCACACACACATACAACACACGCAGCTAGTCTGACATTCCTATAAAAACCACATCAATCTCACGCCCCAAGAATAAACAGTTTCACATGCACAGCTGTAGGTAGGGATTGGAAATGAAGTGTTCAGCAATGAGTCAGCTACCGAAATCAGTGATTTATCAGAATCAGGAATGTCCCTGGTCTGTGCCAGTGGCAGAGGAGACTTTCATTCAGGTGTCAGTGTCTCTGGGCTTGGGAGGGGAAAACCAATCAAGATTCTCATTCCTGATCACCATCCCAGCAATTCACTTCCACCCCTTTCTGGAAAAGTATGTTGCCTGATGTCAAGTGGGGACAGGATTGGGCTTACCAGAAATGCCCCTTCACAGTAATGTAGCCTCCTGATGCTCCACACAAACCCCATTCCATTCTGATTACCTCTCCCCATTTTCCTCTTTGGTTTCTTCTCCCTCATTCAGGTATGCAGCTAGCTTGACCTGAAATACACCAGTATTCACTGCTTCAACCGTTCTTTGTGATAAGGAGTTACTACTCTGAGCAAGGATATTTATGTGAGATTCTTTATTTGATCTGCTGGTATATTGTTAGAACAGCTTGCCTGCCCCATTGTTTTCTTGTTATTTTGGATCACTGTAAAAGAAGCAGCAAGACGCCAAGTCTGGGACTCAGACATTGGAACAAAGCCCATCAGGAGAGAATCTGATAAGTTCACCTCATCGTGTATAGTATCTCTAAGTCCAAGTCATGAGTCTGGATAGTTTATGAAGTTTTGGTATCTTTTGAATACTTGTGGATATAGTGGAGTAAGTCGGAGGTTAGATACTTTACGTGTGACAAAGTATAGACGGAAGTTAAATACTGTATGTATAACAAAATTTGAAGCCTGGTGTAATTTTGTGGTAAGTTGGTAAAGTACAATAAAAGAGATTTGTTGTACAATAATTTGAGGGTCTGGCTGTCTTTGTCCATGCTGTAAGTACATTAAAAGTCTCATTTCTATTGGTGGTGCAGAAATTGAACTTTCAGCTGAGAACTTTGATTTCATCTGATTGAAGTGCATAGTCCAACACTGTTGGCAATGAACTTCCCTGCAATGGTACTGTTTTCTACTGTGAGACGTTTTACTGTGTTTGTCTAGGGTGTCAGTTGACCCAAATTCAAAGACAGCACTGACACTCAGTTAAAGCATTCAACACAATTCCATTTATATGTTTCTTTATTATTGGGTTAATAATTTAAAAGAACTCAGATACCAGGTTTTACCAATCCTTGATCAATTCTTGACTAATAAAAATTATTGGGGTAAGCAGAATGTGGGATTGAGGCCACAATCAGATTGGTCATGATCTTGTTAAATGTGCAGCAGGCCTAAGAATGGCCTGCTCCTGCCCCTCATTCATCTGTTCATATATATGCTCATCACACTAGCAGCAATTGAACTCCATCTGAAGAATGACTCCTATCAGCTCACGTGTTCAATTTAATCCAGTATTGTGTGAATGTTCTCAATTTCAGCCACAAGCTGCTTAATGCTCACAGTGATCACTTGATTCAATCTCTGAATCTTGTGTTCCATTTTCACACTTCTTTACTCCAAATAACAACACGCTTAGGATCAAAATAGGGTTTGCTGCAAATGGTCTTGGGATGTTGTTGAAAGTATGTGGTTTTATGATCATTCTGTGTTGCTAGAATTGTAAAGCACCACACCCTACAACTAGCAGATATTGATTCAAACATTAGGATGCAACTTCCAGATCGAAGAATCTTTACAATGCAGAAGGAGGCCTTTCGGCTCATCAAGTCTGAACAAATTCTCTGACAGAGTTATCTTATCCAGGTCCATCCCCCATTCTATCCCCAAAACTCCATACATTAAACCTGCTAATCCTCCTAACCTACACATCTTTGGACATCAAGGGGCAATTTAGCATAACCATCTACCTAACTTGCACATCTTTTGAACTCTGGGAGAAAACAGGAGCATCCGGAGGAAGACAATGCAGACACGGGGAGGACATACAAACTCCATTCAGGCAGTCATTCAAGGCTGGAATTGAACCCAGCTGCATGGCGCTGTGAGGCAGCAGTGCTAACCACTGTGTCACTCATGGAATATGTACATTTGTACTATTTCATTAGTAACAAGAAATCCACAAAAAGTGCACACAATCCCCCAAACCCTGCATCCACAATTACAGGTTAATTTAAACTGCATTTCAACAGTACATGAGAGTAATTGTTCCACAAAGAATGTTAAACCTTGATGGATGTTATCATACACATCAAATCTCAGGCACAATTTCATTATCAATTTTCATTTAATTTATTAAAACTCATACTGACCCTATGGATCCATAATAATACAATGCAATCCCAGTAAACTCCGGATGAAATTTCAGAATAGAGTTATTGGCTTGGTGAACTCAAAACAGGACTAATCTGATAACAGAAAGGACATAACCTTAGGTTATGTGTGGTTTCTCTTCACAACAAACCCAGCTATCATCTGTTTCGTGCCAGAGTTTGGCAACTAGAGAATTTTCACAATAACTTCACTGCAGTGTTAATGTAAGCCTACTTGTGACACTAATAAATAAACTTTATAACTTTAAACTTTATGTCAGCCTCTTACAGCCTCAGGTAAACACAAAACCTGAAACTCTCTGAAATTATTGATCCCTCATAATTCATCAGGCAAAGATGCCAATATTTATGTCACCTTCTCTGGTGCAGAAGTAAAGATCCTCACACAACTTAGAATGACTTGAATTTCAACATGGCCACAATAAAAGCCAGGTTTTCACAATTTAACAGGAAATTTAACAAAGCAGGCTTGGTAATTCCAATTTCATACAGACCAATATTCAAAGCAAACACAATGCTACTTCAAAACTAAAGCAGATGTAGATCCAATGCCACAGAAACATTTGCATAGCTTATAAAATTACTCCAGCTGTTTCTTACCTCAGTCACCATCCTGAAAAATAAAACTGGGAAAAAAACCCCAAAGAAAACTGAACAATAGGTAAATTTTGACAGAAGATAAACTTCCACATTCCAGCACAACAGGAATTAAAGAGAACGGGGTTTTCCTCATCCCCTGTGCTTCATATCACCTGAACCAACTTCTTTAACTTAAAATAATCAGTTACAGGCATGAATGATTATATTTCAACCAGACCTGATTGGTTCTTCCTTGTTCCCTGTTGAAAGGAACTGAAATGTATTTAACTCATTGTGTGTTGTGCCACAAAAAACACTGAAATACTCTGAAATACATAAGGAACTTGAATTGACATGGTCACAACATATTTATCCCCTTCTTGTGGACTTCATCACAAGTAAAAACAGCTTCTCCATTTCAATCAATCTTCCCTGCACGTTTTCTTACTATCTTTTTCGTAATTTATATTCCAATAATTACTAGTAAGGAGCCACAACATCCCCATACCCTGTACATGATTCCCATCCATGTATCAGTTTATTCTAATAAAGATATTTCTCAACTTTAAAACACTAATGCAGAGAACTTCTACTGCATTGAGAGTTGGCACTTTCAGGAGGGGAACTGGACCCCGGTGACAGTCAGCACCTTCAGGAGGGGAGCTGAACCCCAGTGAGAGTCAGCACCTTCAGGAGGGGAGCTGAACCCCAGTGAGGGTCAGCACCTTCAGGAGAGGGGCTGAACCCCAGTGAGAGTCAGCACCTTCAGGAGAGGGGCTGAACCCCAGTGAGAGTCAGCACCTTCAGGAGAGGGGCTGAACCCCAGTGAGAGTCAGCACCTTCAAGAGAGGGGCTGAACCCCAGTGAGAGTCAGCACCTTCAGGAGAGGGGCTGAACCCCAGTGAGAGTCAGCACCTTCAGGAGAGGGGCTGAACCCCAGTGAGAGTCAGCACCTTCAGGAGAGGGGCTGAACCCCAGTGAGAGTCAGCACCTTCAGGAGAGGAGCTGAACCCCAGTGAGAGTCAGCACCTTCAGGAGAGGGGCTGAACCCCAGTGAGAGTCAGCACCTTCAGGAGAGAGACTGAACCCCAGTGAGAGTCAGCATCTTCAGGAGAGGGGCTGAACCCCAGTGAGAGTCAGCACCTTCAGGAGAGGGGCTGAACCCCAGTGAGAGTCAGCACCTTCAGGAGAGGGACTGAACCCTAGTGACAGTCAGCGCCTTCAGGAGAGGGACTGAACCTCAGTGAGAGTCAGCACCTTCAGGAGAGGGACTGAACCCTAGTGATAGTCAGCGCCTTCAGGAGAGGGGCTGAACCCCAGTGAGAGTCAGCATCTTCAGGAGAGGGACTGAACCCTAGTGAGAGTCAGCATCTTCAGGAGAGGGACTGAACCCTAGTGACAGTCAGCGCCTCCAGGAGAGGGACTGAACCCTAGTGAGAGTCAGCACTTTCAGGAGAGGAGATGTGCAGCCTGCAATGATTCAGCACTTTTAGGGAATTACAAGGGAATAAACACTTGTAAAAAGAGAGGTTCCCCCGCTTTGTATTTTCAGTACTGGGAATGTCTGATGTATTGATGGGGAACTCCCACTAAAAAGAATGTGATCGTTCACAAAATAAATCTGCTGAGTCACATTAAGTGTGAGATTTTTATTTACTGACTCATTGCATCAGTGTGGAGTGGATAAGGAGCAGTCCATTTAAATAAATACATTTTTAACATTTTTTTCTTTGCTGTCAATTTCCAGAAACTACAAGTGTCCCCCCAACACTCCCCCTACCACCTCATTCCCCGTTTGTTTCATTTGATTATGTGTTGCTGAATTTTGTTAGGTGTATGGGGAAAATGTATTTTGCTAATCTTGTTTCAGAGTTCTCAGAAGTGAGTGATTATTCTCAATGTGTGGCCAGTGGAAGTATTTTGGAAAAATGACACAAAAATCGAACATTTTTGACACATTTCTGATTTTGTAAAAATAAAAAAAAATTATAGTAACACTAGAGTCATGTCGAAATCCAGCCTACACTTTGGTCAAAATGACCCGCATTCATTCATTCATGGAGGGGCAGTTACAATTCTTGTAAGTGACCCTAGACTCAGGAAGTCAAAATCCCCTAACACCCAATCCCGAGGTCCCTGCTTACTTTCTTTCACGTGTGTGACGATGGCCTCCAATGTCAAATAGCTCAGGGTCTCTCTCTCTCTCTCTCTCTATCTTCACATTTCAATGATCTCCATTTGGTCCAATCCATCCTTTTTAGGTAAAGTTCCCACCAGAAGATCCAACTCCCAAATTGGGTCTAATGAGCACACAGCAGGAGAAAGAAGGTGAAATAGAAATATTGACTGCTGGTGTCCTCAGGTATGTCGAGGGAATTATACAAACAAAATCACACCTGAAACTGTACCACTATCAGCTGCAAATACCACCAACCTCCCTTCTATCCAAAAACTAGGTCTCTTGAGAGACCATAAGACCATAAATATATGAGAAGAATTAGCCATTCGGCCCATCAAGTCTGCTCCCCATTCAATCCTGGCTGATATGATCTCACCCCCCTTCTCCTGTCTTCTTCCTATAACCTTGATCACCTTATCAATCAAGGGCCTATCCATCTCTGTCATAAAGACACTCAATGACATGGCCTCCAAAGCCTCTGTGGCAATGAGACCCACAGATTCACCACCCTCTGCCTGAAAAAATTCCTCCTCATCTCAGTTTTAAAGGAGCATCTCTTCACTCTGAGATTGTACCCTCAAGTTCCAGTCTCTCCCATTAATGGAAACATCCCCTCTATGTCCACTCTATCTATGCTTCTCAGTATTCTGTAAGTTTCAATTGGATCCCACTCTCATCCTTCTAAACTCCATCGAGATAACTCACACTCCTCAACCGCTCCTCATATGACAAACCCTTCATTCCTGGGATCATTCTGGTGAAGCGAAAGAGAGGCAAAAACATAGAAATTTAAAAAGCTATTTGTTATTTTGGGAGAAAATGCTCACAACTTCTTGATCTCCCGAGAGCATTTTACAGCCTAGTTATAGAGAGTTGGTTACCAACTCTCTAGGATTAACCTGGAATCTCCAGGGATTGAAGATCAATCTCCAGATCACTACTGTCTACAATGGGATGGCATGGTGGCACAATGGTTAGCACTGCTGCCTCACAGTGCCAGTGACCCAGGTTTGATTCCCAGCTTGGGTCACTGTCTGTGTGGAGTTTGCACATTCTCCCTCTGTCCACATGGGTTTCCTCTGGGTGTTCTGGTTTCCTCCCAAAGATGTGCGAGTTAGATGGATTGGCCATGCTAAATTGCCCGTTAGTGCCAGCGGGACAATTCGGGTAAACATGTGGAGTTATGGGAATAAGGCCTTGGTGGAGATTGTAGTCAGTGCAGACTTGATGGACTGAATGGCCTCCTTCTGTACTGTGGGGATTTTCTTATTCTAATCCTGGAGAAAAATCATTAGGACGTTAAAATTACTTTATCATTTTTAAAAAAATATCTTTATCAGAAATAAAAATATTAAACACGTGGGGATAGAGGAGGCTGTATGGCTGACAGCCAAGCATCATCCAATTGGGGAATGAGTTTTTTTGCTTTCCAATTGATGAAGGAAGGCAATACGTCAGAAGGATGGATGTGTGGACATAATGTAATGTAAGCGTGTGGGGGCAAATCATGTGTTGAATACATTTAATCAAAATTGATAAAAAACAGCAGTTGATTTATGAACCCACAAATAGTGCTGTGATGCTGACCATTTAATCAATTTGAACAATATTTGTTCAGGAAAAAATACTGGCCAAGACACTGGGGAGAACTCTCCTATTCTTCTTCAAATGATGCCGGGATCTTTTATACCCACTCAAGAAAGCTGACTGGGCCTCAGTTTAATGTCTCCTAAATCCAGTGCCTTCAGCAGTGCTGCGTCCCCTCAGTACTGCATAGGGGTGCCAGTCTGGAATTCTGTCCTTGAGTCTCTGGAATGAGACTTGAACCCACAACTTTCTGACTCAGGCTGGAACTCTATCACTTGTCCATCCCGGAATCAGGGAAGACGTGGTTCCCAGAACAGAAATCTCCTTTGCCAACAGGCAAGATTTTACAATCTCACCTGAACAAGGCTGTAAAACCCCAATGATAGAGGTGACTGAGCTTTCTCTGGAGCCTTGGCTACACAATGGTCCTGCAGTGGGCCACTTGCATGAAACAGGATAGGTACACATGGTGTGGGGTTGATATATGGAGGGTAGACAGATATGACTCAGCTTCTCTTTGGAGATGAGAAAATTCATTGGAGTTAAAGAGATGTCCTTAAAAAACTGCACTGAAAACAGCCTCCTGTAAAATATATTTTGTGCTCACTTACGTCAGAATGTTGCTTGTTTGTGTAATAAAAAAAGTTCCATGTGGTTTTAACAGGAAGAGGGTGAAAGTCAGCAAACAGCCTTGAGCTGACTTGAGAGTGGGCTGTTGTAAAAGGGAGCCCATTCTATCAGTGATGTCACCATGTGGGCAGTACAGAGGGGACTAACACTCATTGTGTAAGTAGAGACTGACTACTCTCGAATATCATGCTAATAACGTAATCCTATTAAGAACAGTCTGCGACTGCAACACACCACAAACTACTCAGGCAAAGTCACTGGCCATTGGCTAGCACTGCCCACACTGGGGGAATCCATAAAACTGATACAATATTAAACCTTTCTCCCAGTGAAACTTCCAGTGGTCCAAACACAAACTGGGATATCAGCACACACTAGGATATCAGCACAAATTGGGAGAGATATCAGCACTAATTGGAATAGTAGCACATACTGAGATATATATCAGCACAAATTAGAATATCAGCGGAAACTGGGATATAAACCCACACTAGGATCCATGTCAGCACACACAGGAATATCAGCACAAATTGGAATATAGTACAGACTGGGATTTAGTCAGTACACACTGTGATATCAGCACAAACTGGGATATTAACACACATTGGGATTTATGTCAGCACACACTAGGATATTAGCACAAACTAGGATATAGCACACACTGGGATATCAGCATAAACTGGGATATAAACACACACTGGGATATATGTATATCAGCACAACTAAGATGTCTGCACAAACTAAGATATCAGCACACACTGAGATATATATCAGCACATAGTGGGATTTCTGTACACACTGGAATATTAGCACAAACTAGGACGTGAGCACAAACTGAGATACCAGCACAAACTGGGATAGGGTCATAGAATCATATTACCGCATGGAAACATTGCCCAACATACATGCTGCCCTTTTTATTAAAATCCCTAAACTAATCCCAATTACCCGCATTTGCCCCATATCCATCTATACCCGTCATAGCCATGTAACTATCTAAATGTTTTTAAAAGATAAAATCGTACCCATTCTACTACTACCTCCGGCAGCTTGTTCCAAACATTCATCACCCTTTGTATGAAAAAACTGCCTCTCTGGGCAATTTTGTATCTCTCCCTCTCCTTAAACCTATGCCCCCTAGTTTTAGACTCCCCTACGTTTGTGACAAGATATTGATTATCTACTTTGTCTATACCCCTCATTATTTTATAGACCTCTATAAGGTCACCCCTGAACCTCCTAAGCTTCAGAGAAAAAAGTCCCAGTCTATTTAGTCTCTCCTTATAACTCAATCCTTCAAGTCCTGATAGAATCCTAGTAAATCTTTTCTACACTCTTTCTAGTTTAATAATATCCTTTCTATAATAAGGTGACCAGAATTGCATATTCTTAGCATGAATCTAAGGTACCATGAGTAAAGCAGCTATTAATATAACATATATATTATGATGTAACAAATGTCAATTTGCAAAAGACAACTATGTTAAGACTTTGCAACCTTGGTCTCATATTCAACTTTTCATCAGGCTCCCTCATCACCTGATAAAGGAGCAGCACTCTGAAAGCTCATGATTCCAAATAACCCTGTCAGACTTTAACCTGGGATTGTCAGACTTCTTATAGTATCGAGGGGGACAGTGTCAGTGTCAATCATTTTGTTGAATAAGTTGTTAAAGCAGGGGCCTGTGTGTTCTCTGAGACAGAAGTAAAAGATCTCACTATACCAGTTTGAAAAAAAGCATTATTGGTGTCCAGATCAATATTTATTCTATGTGGGGAATAATACCCATACTAACAATTGTGGAGGAGACTGGTAGCATATTAGTAACTATGTCCAAGAAAAGACTAAACACAAAAAAAGCCTGCACACAGTTTAACAGCAGAGACAGGATAATAAGCTGCTATTTCCAGACAAAAGACAATCGTCTGATTTACAGAAGGAGAGGAAGATGTCTTAGTTGGAGAGGCCATTAAACCACACATTTGGAATGGGAGGACTCATTTGTATTCTAACATTCAGACACAGCTGGGGTGTCCAAAGATAGTTGGAGCAATAATCTATTGATGCAACTGAACCTCACGCTGATTAGATGTTATAATTAAGCAAGCATAAGGTGATTGTAATTGGTTTTAGTATCTGTACCTTATGAATGATGTAACCTTAATCAAATAATTCTGAGTGGATAGAGAAACTCCTATACATTGATTGGTATATGCTAATTACTTGTAATCAAATTTGAAACTATAACTGCTTGTGTATTTCTGAATTCTGCAATCTGACTGGCCTTAATGATCTTAATCAGGGTCCTGTAGTTATAATTCTCAATAAATCATTTTGAACCACTCCCACCTCTTTGCCTGAGAGGAATGGTAGTTATAACTAGAATCCCTACAACATTCTTCAACCGACATTACTTGAAGCAGATGACTGGATCATTGTCAAATTACTGCTTGTGGGAGCTTGCTGTGTACAAATTGGTTGTCATGTTTCGGCATTATCACGGGTGATTACACTTCAGAAAAGATTTTGCAGGCTGTAAAACACTACACCTTGACGTCATGAAAAGCGTTATGTCAACGTAAACTCTTTCTGAATTATCTGGTCATTCAATTCTTTGCTGTCTGCTGTATAGGCAATGACTGGAAAATTTGCTTATTAAGTAAAAATAGTCACTGGATTTCAAAGCCATCCAGAATATGAGTTATTTGTAGATATTTTTTAAAAATGGAACAAAGGCACTCGATAAATCCGAGGCACAAACAAAATAGTTCTGTTGCTGGAAATCTGAACCCCTAATGCTGGACACATTCAGCCAGCCTAGCATCTGTGGAGAGAGAAACAGGGTTAACGTTTCAGCTCTATAACCTTTCATCAAATATAAACCTTTCTTTTTCTTGCTGGATTCTGTTGGGTAATAGTCCAGTTGCCTTTACATGTGGTCAGTAGGGACATAGATGTCTGGGGATTGCAAGGCCACAGGAGCAGTGGGCGCCGTACTCTAGGCTGCTGGCCATGCTCACTTCACGCATTTTGAGTAAAATGGGTGACGTTAGTTGTCAATTGCTGAACTGTGAGTGACACCATCAACCATGTGTGCCATACCACAGGAATCTGACTTCTGGTTGGCCTTTGAAAAACTTGGTGGTTGAAGACTCGTGTGTAACTGCAGAGTGACTAATGGTCCACAACCTTCATCTAGAGGTGCAAGTTACATCAGAAACCACAAGTTTGAACTTTATAATAAAGTACTGGTATTATCAAAAACTGAAGTTTTCAACCAGCACCCTGCTCAATGTCTATTTTCGCATAAAATTTTATGCAAAACAGGGAGAGTGGGGCTAATTGAATATTTCTTTCAAAAAACTAGTACAGGCATGATGGCCTGAATGGTCTTTTCCTATACTGTATATTTCTGTAAAACTATCTTAACAAATTTCATGGAAAGTCAAAGTGCAGTTGGCATAGGTAGGATAGGTGGTTTTTTGGCTCTGCACCCCTGGCATCGACCTTCGCCCACTGGGGAGAACGGGGGGGGCAAGGTATGACAGTAGGTGAATCTGATAGCTCACATCACCCTCTAGAGATACAAACATACAGAATATTCCACCAGGGTCCAGCTGGCCAGTGATTTCAATGCAATTCGTTTTAAGAAGGAAGTTAAACCAGCTTTGTATAATCGTTAATCTCTAGAAACAAAAAGGTTTGAGGGCTGACCTGATGGAAGTCATTAGGATTAAAGCAGGGATTGATAGGATAGTGTAGAGAAACTGGGGTGACCTTTAGCTCTCAAGGTGGGTGAATTTCTTTGTGGATGGTAGGTTAAAGAGCTGAAACCGCCAACATATTGGAAAGCCAGCAGGAAACTATAAGCTCGCAACCTAAGCTTATTCCAGTGCATGGAAACCCCTCCTGGGACAAGCGGCTCTGCTACTTAAATGTTGTTACAATCAGGTGAGAAAGGGTGAACCGACCCTTCTCTATTAAATGTCCTCAATTGATCACAACAAATGTTTTAAGCTTCTTTCACGAGGATACATCTTTTCCAAATCAGAATGTATTTAAGGCGTGCACAAACACACACACGAGCACACACACACACACACACAGGGAATATGCAAGTACATACAGATATGCTGATACACAGATACATGCACACATACATGTACGCACATGTATACATGCACTTGCGCATGCACACACGTGTACACACACAATCATACACACACACATACACAAACCATGCACACATGTGTGCACACACACACACACACACACACTCACGCATACACAAATACAGTCCTGTGCTTCCACTTATTCTGGTGGTCAAAACTACAGGCATAATTATAAGATAGTCATTAATAAATCCAATAAAAATTCAAGAGGAACTAGTTTACCTGGAGAGTGGTTAGAATGTGGACATTGCTACCACAGAATCACAATTGTAGAATTGTTACAGTGCAGAATGAAGCCATTTGGCCCATCATGTCTGAATCTGCTCTCCAAATGAGCAACTCACCCTGTGCTGTACCCTGGCCTATCATCATCATTAGATTATTATTACTGGGCTAACTCCCCCCACCTCCAACAGATCTGCTGTCATTTTACGCTCTAATGAGCATTGACTGACAGAAGACAGATCTTCAATCCTCACTTGTGCAGCTTGGAGAGCTGCTGGCCAATCTGATTGGTGAGCTATCTACTTTTCCCTGTTCCACTCCTGTAGCTGTAATATTTTACCAATCACAAATGTCTAAGAAGTGACTCCAACAACTTAACATCTCAATCCCTTTACTAAGAGAATTCAGCACAGCTATGTCATTTATTTTTGCCTCGCTACAGGCACCCATTTGGATTTGAGATTATCCCAGCCTTGCTCCTATTGAAAGATTAGATGTCTTTGTGCCCCATGCCCCACCTGGAACTCTCCCCTCCCCACCTCGAAGCTGTCTGCATGGTCATATAGAGAATCATCATCCCTATAAGAGCTTCCAGTGCCACCACCACCACCACCACCCCATCCCCCACTTTATTACCTTATCTCCATTTACAGGGTTCAGATGCCTCTCTGACCATGGCTCTTGCATCTGGAATCTAGTACTGAGTCAGGCATACGCAGACCACCAAGGAGGTGACAGGCCTTACCCTTCCCTGGCCAGGACGACAACATGTGTGTCATGCAAAACCTTGTAGCATGGCCCACTGAATCAGCAGTTCCTCGAGTGAGGCAAAGTCTCTCCTTTAGCCGTGTCCTGAAGCTCTGATCCTCTGAATTGTTCTTCCAGCTGGAAGATCAACCTCAAGACTCCTTGGATCTCCACAGTGGATAAATGGCAACATGAGTTACTGAATGGTCATGACATTCTCATTTTAATGTGGTAATTATTCCTCATTTTAATTATAGAGTTGAGTTATTACATTTTTTCACGTATGTCCATTAGTAAGATGTTTAAGTGATGTTGGGACAGGGTAGGGCTAAGAGGAAAGGGAAAGGACAGTTAAAGGACAATGTTGGGGATGAGGTGAGGATTGGTAGAGGCAGAGCAGTGGCACTAACAGAGTGTAGGGAAGGTGATAGAATATACAGTAGGGATAGTGATGAGTAGTAGAAAGAACAGGAGAGGTAAAGCACAGTTGGGGAGGAATATGATAGAGAGTAAAGTAGATCGAGTTAAATTAGAGCTGCAACAGAGAACAAGGTAAGGGCACACAATCAGGTTTTGGGACGTACAGAGTTATAAAATGACCTTCAGCATCTTTGCCAAGTAAGGGTAGATTTTTAAAAGACAGGAGGAATAAAATCTTGATTATTTCCACTGACTCTCTGCCCTCAGGCTGCTATTGAAGTTAAATACCAACAGTGATGATGTATGATCAAATTCAGTAAAGTTCAAGATATGATTATGCGATCACAATCTCTGCTCTCTTCCTGAGGCTGTTTTGTTGACACAAACATGATTTTTTTTACAATATGCCATGAGACAGGGTTAATGTCACATATAACATTATCTCTGAGCATTATTCCTGACGTGATTTAAATTGGGCAGGAGGGAACAGCCAGCTTCCTGCAGCCTCTGTTTTCTTTCTGTACCAGGTATTCTTAAAGCTTTGTGAATCACTTCATTCTGTGAAATCTGCATCTGCAGGTGCAACATCTAGGTCACAGTCTTGCATTATTTTCAGCTCAGGTTAGGGAGTGTAGCGCTGAGCTGATCTCAGTTTTGCCTTTGCTGTACCACCCTACAGTCCAAAGAGAGAAGAAGCACCTTAGAGTGACATGTGCATGAATTTCCTCCCCCTCCTGGTAGTTCAAGCTACCCCCTCCCCTGCCGCATTGTGCTCCTGGCCAGTGACTTAGTGATCAGTGAGGCCAGATACCATTGTGTGTATCCTCAGACTGTGTGGTTCTGTTCAATATATTCCACTAGATGAAGTGGTTTTTAACATGGAGTCTTCTTTGAAGCTGGTGGACTTGGTCAGGTCTTTGTCCCTTCTGATACCTCATGTTTGACTTGCCACTTAGGCAGCAGTGGGTGAGCACCAACCTGGAATGCCTGTTGACTGATGGCTAAGTGCTTGTTGTAATAGACCAGTGGAGAGGACTCCCTCAGGATGCACTCCATTTTTACAACCTTCCAAGGCCTTTGTAACCACCCCCACCCCTTTAATATCTCTGCGTTCTTTCAAACCTGACCTCTTGTACATCCAAAATTTTATTTGCTCCATCACTAGGCCTTTAGCTACCCTGAGCTCTACAAATCCCTCCCTAAACCTCTTCAAAATTTTATTTGCTCCATCACTAGGCCCTCGGCTACCCTGAGCTCTTCAAGTCTCTCCCTAAACCTCTTCACCTCTCAATCTTTCTCTCCTCCTTTCACATATGCCTTCAAACTTGTCCCTTTGACCAAGCATCTAGTCATCTGTCCTCTCCTATGTGGCTCAGTGTCAAATTTTGTTTGATAATTGCTCCAATGGAAGTTTTACTTATGTTAGAAGTGCTGCATAAAGACAGATTGTTGTTGCGCTAATGAGGCTCAGAGTTTTGTGAGGAGATACCAGTGTTGTCTGAATCTGCAGCACTCGGTAAATGTTGTTAGAGTAACTCCCTCCTCACCTTCCTCCTCCTCCTATTCTGCATTTTACTACCTCTCTGCTAATTGAGTGACCTTTTTGGGAACTTTTCCCTGGTCATTTTTAAATTTCAATTTCAGACACGGGAAGCTCTTTTTTTCAATGAAAGACTGGTAATAAAAAAAATTGGATCAGTAAAATTGGCAATGAGGCTGTTTGATTGCCACAAAATCCCAACTAATTTGCACAGGTCCCATTAAGGAAAAAACTTGCATCATTATTGGATCTTGACAGATATGTGACTCTAGTCCCATTGATGTCTGCAGTGGCTGGTTGAGGCTCTGAGTTGTACCCAGATAATAAATGCTGCCTCTGCTGATGTCACCCACACGAATGAATATATCAATGGAACATTTTACCAAAGTGTGGAAATCAATATAAAAATGTACATCGTTGAAGTTATTTTTGTCTTGTTTCAGTTACAGGTTATGCAGTGGGGTTCCATGATTGGAGCTGAATTATTCATCAGTCAATGTTCACATTGCCTTGTTAACAACTAGGAGAAGCTGGATGATGGATATCACAGTATGGTTGCAGATGAGCCACAATGGATGTGTGAGAACCAAACAAAACAGATGAGTGTGACACACTCCATGGTAACAGGTTGCCTGGCAAGAGTAAGCATAAGCAGGATGGAGCACTAACAACTTGTAACTGCATTGGTTCCCCATCTTCCAAAACCCTTCACAGTCTTTTCCAACTTTATATCGCCTTCCATATTCATTTGTCTCTCTGCCATGTACTTCACCCCCTGCAGCTTTCTCCCTAACCTATCTTGTCCTGTTCTTAGAAACTGCCCAAAGCCCTTCTCCAGGTCTCAGTTTTCTGCCCCAATGCCTAACCTTTCCCCTAGTCTTTTGTTTTATATTCATTCTTGAGATGTGGATGTCGCTGGTTGGGTCAACAGTTATTTCATGTCCCTGAAGGTATTTTAGAGTCATTGTTATGGGTTTGGAGTCATATGTAGGCCAGAACAGGTAAGGATGGCAGATTTCCTTCCCTAAAGGACAACAGTGAACAATATGATTATGACAGTGGTTCCATGGTCATCATTAGACTTTTAATTCCAGATTTTGTTGAATTCAAATATCATCATTTGTCTTGCCGGTATTCAGACCCATATCCCCAGAGCATTGCCCAGAGTGTCTGGATTATTACTCCAGCAACAATGCCACTACACCATTGCCTCCCAAAGTCTCCACCTTCCCTATTTCTTTGTCTCTATTGATGTGAATGTATGCCAGGACATTTTCCACAGGAAAGATCTTTAATAAAATGATTCAAAAGCAAAAAAAATTGCTGGTGTTGGAAATCTGAAATTAAAACAGAAAATGCTGGAAAGATTTTCAAGCTGTAAGTCACAGAGTTAATAGGCCCGATTTTAACTTTGTGCAAGTGGTTCTGAATGAGTTTAAATCTCACCCAATGTTTCAAGTCAATTCTGATATCGGTCATTAAAGTTTAACATTATTTCCAACGCCCCCATAGAAGCTACCAGATCTGCTGAGATTTTCATAGTAACTTCATTGCAGTGTTAATGTAAGTCTACATGTGACAATAATAAATTTTAAAAAAGATTATTCCCAGCATTTTCAATTATTTATATTAAAAGTAAGTGTTTGCTTTATTCATCCTATTCCAGTCATAGGGCATGTAATCGGCCTTTGATGATTGAGGCTAAATTTACTATCAACACAACATCAGCACATTATAGTTCCTTGTTATCAGTTTGTGGCTCCCATGAGGCAAAAATGCATTGCCAAAGCACATTAGGAGCTGATGCATTGGATTGTGCATGTGTAATAACACAGTACAATCATTCTTTCAATGTTTGCAAAACCCAAAGACACTTGGAATTGACTCTAGTGAGACTTTAATTCATATAAAATTGGCTGTTTTTGCTGTGGTTAGCACTGCTGCCTCGCAGCACCAGGGTTCTGGGTTCGATTCCAGCCTTGTGTGTCTGTGTGGAGTTTGCAAGTTTTCTCTGTGCCTGCATTGTTTTTTTCCGGGTGCTCTGGTTTCCTCCCACAGTTCAAATATGTGTAAGATAGGTGCATTGACCATGCTAAATTGTCCCTAGCGTTAGGAGCATTAGCGGGATAAGTGCATGAGGTAAAAGGGATAGGGCCTGGGTAAGATGCTTGATGGGCTGAATGCCCTCCTTTTGCAATGTCGGGATTTTATGAATCTCTGTTGCCGAAATTTCTGATGCTTTGGCTCAATCTGACTGAGCCACCAGAAGTTTTTCTCACAATGGCCCCACTTACCTTGCTGCTTATAAACTGGCCCGAAGGTCTTTCCCAGTGCCTTCAAGCTTTTTCCACTCACTCCGCAAAATCATTGCTTTATGCTGGGATTCAGTTCCATATGTCCCACTCCCATCACTGGAGCAAGGGGCCATTCTTCATCTCTGTGTATAACTGGTGAAGCCTTGACATGCCACAGGATTGCCTTTCAACTTACATATTTAGAATTTTTTGCCAGAACTGAAGTGAGCACAGACTATGCCTGCACTCATGCGTTCACATTGCCACTTAACAAAGTCATTCAATAGACCTTCTACCCTAACTGCCCCATGTGTCAGGAGAGTCAGTTTCTGACATCCTACATGGCAAAGGCAGCATGGACAGAGCTGGATAGAAGTTGCACTTTTTTTCTTTAATCTGTACTGCATTGTGAGCAATGGTGTCACAATGGTTAGCAATGCTGCCTCATTGTGCCAGGGACCTGTGTTTGATTCCCAGCTTTGGTCACTGTCAGTTTGGGGTTTGCACGTTCTCCCTGTGTCTGCATGGGTTTCCTCCCACAGTCTGAAAGACTTGTCAGTTAAGTGCATTGAACCGAACAGGCACCAGAGTGTGGCATCTAAGGGAATTTCACAGTAGTTTCATTGCAGCGTTAATGTAAGCCTTACTTGTCACTAATAATTAATTAAAATAAACTTGTCGCTGATCCCAAGTTGCCCTCAAATTAGATTTATATTCCAGATTTATGAATTGAATTATCAAGGATTCTGGATACCAGTCCAGTGACACAACCATTATCCCATTGTCTCCCCCTGCAATGACCTTGGTGGAGATTTATTCTGTATCTAACCTCATGCTGTACCTGTCTGGGAGTGTTGGATGGGGACAAGTGTCAAGGGAAGTTTACTTTGCATGTAATCTCGTGCTGTACCTGTCCTGGGAGTGTTTGATAGGGACAGTGTAGAGGGAGCTTTATTCTATATGTAACCCCGTGCTGTACCTGCCCTGGAGTGTTTGATGGGAACAGTGTAGAGGGAGCTTTATTCTGTATCTAACCCAGTGCAAAACAACTCTGCAACAACCATTTGCTGCTCCTATACAGACATAGATGAGGAGTCAATGTTGATATATCTTTACATTGCTCTCTGGATACATACACAGTCAGAGGGGGGGGAGAGTGTTCAACATTAAAATGACATTTATAGCAATGACTTTGTTCACTTACAGTCTCAGAATGTTTGTATTGTCCTGACCTTTCACCCACTCATATACGTATATTACAAGCCATACTGACAACCCACGTTTTCAGTTTCTGCTCAGTGTTTTTTTCTCCATAGTAGCTCAACCCATTCACAGAAATAGTCATTGAGAAATGCTAAATATATAAAGACTGGGTTCCTGTGACACAATGGCCTTTAATCTGATTGAGCTGTGTTTAACTGGTCCATTATTCTTGAAGGAGAGTCCTTGCTTTTTAAAAGAATATATATTCTTTTCTCAGAGTAATAAGCCAATATTCAGAGTGGACAAGGCAAGCCCCTAATCCATCTCCTTACTTGTTCCAAAAAACAATTCAATTTGAAACCAATTCATGGTCTCACAAGAAAGCCAGATATGATCCACGCTGACAAGGACAGGCATTGCAACTGATCTTGAGCATGATTCTACACATGATCTTAGCCAAAAGGTCGCTGTTCCATCTGACCATGTCCCCCGCTTTCCAGAAAAGGCCACTGGAACAATCCAGACTGGGTAAAAGATCCAACTTACTCTCCTCTGAGTCAAGGGTATTGAGGTCCCAGTTGAGATCAGCAGACTAAGAACAGACTTGGGATCAAAACTGGGATCATTCGGGATTTGGGCAACATTGCAAACTTTCATCCCTAGGCAGAAGAAGGATATTAAGGGCAGATTGAAGCAACCATGGCTGACAAGCTAAGTCAGAGACAGCATAAAAGCAAAAGAAAAAGCATACAATGTGGCAAAGATTAGTGGGAAGCCTTTAAAAACCAATAGAAGACAACTAAAAAAGCAATAAGGGGAAAGAAGCTGAAATATGACTGTAAGCTAGCCAGAAATATGATTGCAAGAATTTTTTAGATACATAAATAGTTAGAGAAAAGCAAGAGTGGACATTGGGTGGCTGGAAAATGACATTGGAGAAGTGGTAAGTGGGAACAAAGAAATGGCAGAGGAACTGAATAAGTACTCTGTGTATCAATCTTCACAGTGGAAGACACCAATAACGTATGAATGTGAATGTGGTGGAATTACTAAGGAAGAGGTGGTAGGGAAGCTGAAGAGTCTGAAGGTGGATAAATCAATTGGACCAGATGAATTACATCCCTGTTTAAGAACAAAGGGAGGCAAAAGACAGGAAATTAAGAATAGTTAGCTTGACCTCAATCATTGGTAAGATTTTAGAGTTCATTATTAAGGATGAGATTTCAGAATACTTGGGTCCTTGGTAAAATAGGGCAAAATCAACATGGTTTCATCAAGAGCAAGTCATGCCTGACAGATCTGTTAGAATTCTTTGAGGAGGCAATGAGTAGGATAAAGGAGAGCCTGTAGGTGTTATCTACTTGGATTTCCAAAAGGCCTTTGAAAAGGTGCCACATAGGAGGCTGCTGAGTAAGAGCCTATGGTGTTAGAGGCAAGATATTAGCAATGGATAGAAGATTGGCTGATTGGTAAAAGGCAGAGAGAGAGAGAGTGTGGGGATAAAAGGGTCCTATTCAGTATGGCAGCCAGTGATTAGTGCAGTTCCACAGGCATCAGTATTGAGACCACAATTTTCACCTTATATACCAATGATTTAAATGAAGGAACTGAGGATATTGTGGCTGAGTTTGCAGATGATACACAGATAGGCAGAGGGACAGGTAACATTGAAGAGGCAGGGAGGCTGCAGAAGGATTTGGACAGGTTAGGAGAGTGGGCAAAGAAGTGGCAGATGGAATACATTGGGAAACTGGGAGGTTATGTGCTTTGGTAGGAAGTAGTGGGATGTAAACTCTTTTCTAAATGAGGAGTAAATTCAGAAATCAGAAGCACAAAGGGACATGCGAGGCTTAGTTTCAGGATTTTCTTAAGGTTAACGTGCAGGTTCAGCCAGCAGTTAGGAAGGTAAATGCAATGTTAGCATTCACTTTGAGAGGGCTAGAATACAAAAGCAAGGGCATACTGCTGAGGTTGTATAAGGCTCTAGTCAGATCACATATGAAATATTGCAAGCAGTTTTGGGCCCTGAGTCTAAGGAAGGATCAGCTGGCCCTGGATAGGGTCCAGAGAAGGTTCACGAGAATGATCCTGGGAATAAAAAGCCTGACATATGAGGAGTGTTTGAGGACTGGGTCCCCTTAAAAAACTCGATGAATCTTAGAAGAATGAGGGGGGAATCACATTGAAACTTACAGAATATTGAAAGATCGCAATAGAGTAGATGTGGGACAGATGTTTCCATTAATGGGAGAACCTAGGATCCGAGAGTAAAGGGCCAACCCTTTAGAATCGATATAAGGAGGAATTTCTTCATCCAGAGAGTGGTGAATCTATGGAATTCATTGCCACAGAAGGCTGTGGAATCCAAGTCATGAATATATTTAAGACAGAGATAGATAGGCTCTTGATTGATCAGAGGATCAAAGTTTCCAGGAAAAGAAGGGAAAATGGGATTGAAAAACTTATCAGCTATGTTTGAAGGGTGACAGAGCAAAGTTGATGGGCCAAATGACCTAATTCTGCTCCTATATCTTATGGTCTTATGCCACATCACTGAGGAGGGAATGAAGAATGCTTAGCTGCTTGACGTATCACTTGATGTGGAAGCATAAGATTTGTGTCCATGAACTGGGAGAAGTACTGGGACGTGTAGAAAGAGCTTATTTCTGCATCTAAGCTGCGCTACACTTGATCTGGGAGTATTTGTTGCGATAAAGTAGAAGGAGCTTCACATATATCTATTCCATGCTAGACTTGTCCTGAAACAGTTTGTTGGGACAATGTAGAGGAAATTTCATTTTCCAATTTGATGCTTTACCAGAAACAATATTTCCTTCTGTGAAATTCTATTCTGCTGGCTTTGCTCTGGTTAACTTTAAAGGATTAGAATTTGATGACATCACTGCTCTGACGCCAGATCACTACAACAGCGAAGCATAATAATATCAGGACATGTGCACCCACACGATCCCACTCCTGCTGCACTCACTATCACTGCCTGGCACTTACAGTTAGAGCAGTAAGTGAGTCACAGGTAATGCTCTACAAATTCACATTCAGGGACACGGAATGAAGGGGAATCACCGTTGATGATGTACTTGCTATTTCAATGTGCTTCTCAAATATCAGCACCAAATCCTATTCTCCAAACGATGCTGCTCTCGGGCACCTGTCCTGGTTTGTGAATAGTTTCACTTAGATTAAATTGACCTGAAAGCAAAATCTGGGAAAGAAGGAAAACCTCGGGAAAATATTTCTCATCCCATTTCTTTCCCTCCACCGTCTCCCTTCCTGGAACGGGGCAGCTGTCCCTAACATTGCAAGTCACCATCCATTATTTGTCAGACAGCACAAAGTGGTGCGTCGGTGAATAACAGAATAAGAGATCCTCACTGTTAAGGGAAGTGAAAGTTACTTCTGAAATTTGAGATATATGGATGAAATATTCAAAAACCATCTTCAGCCAGAAGTGTCAAATGAATGATCTATCTTCTCTTATTAATGTCCCCACCAATGTTCCCTCTATTTTCTTTCTTGGAGGGTATGAGCAATTTATATGTGTCTGACCCCTTTAAACTTTTTATTTGTGCATGCACAATAACTTAAAGGGGTCCGCATGGGGATTTTCAGATTTTCCCACGGCCTACAAGAAACATTGGTCCTCCCACCAACAGAGTTACCAGATCTCAGCCAATTTAATTTATTTCACATCAAATCAGGAAATGCAGTGTGCTTTGGATGCTGCAAAGTCTGTGGACTGTATTCTGGTTGTAGCGTTGAAGCTTCTCAGGTAGTGTCCTTGATCTAATTATCTTCAGTTACTTCATCAATGATCTTTCCCACATCATAAGGTCAGAAATGGGAATGTTCGCTGATGATTGCACACCATTCAGTTCCATTTGCAACTTCTCAGAGATTGAAGCAGTTCATGTCCGCATGCAGCCAAGAATCGGAAAACACCCAGGCTTAGGCTAGTAAATGGCAAGTAATGTTCACTCCACACAAGTCTTAGACAACGACCCCCTCCAACAAGAGAGAAGCTTCCATGACATTCACTATTATACCATCACCAAAATCCCCAAAATCAACATCCTTTGTGTCATCATTGCCCAAAAGCTGAAGAGAACTGGTGACATGAACCCTATTGATACAAAGGCAAATCAAAACCTAGATATTCAGTGAACTTTCAACTCCTTAAAATCTGTCGACCATTTACAATGCACATCAGGAGTGTGATGGAATACTCTCCATTCATCTGTTGATTGCAGCTGCAACAGTATTTAAGAATCTCAACACCTGCCAGAAGACCACTTGGTTATCAGCCAATCTGTCACTATCCACCAGCAGCCAGCCACTGTGCGTGCTATTTATAAGATGGGTGACTGCGACACACCAAAGCTTCTACAGCAACACTTCCCAAATCCATGATTGCTAACATCTAGAAAGACAAGAGCAGCAGATCCTGGGAACATCTTTACTTCCAAATTCTCCTTCAAGCCATCACTGTTCCCTCGTCAATACCAAGAAAAACTTTTTTATCCAGCGAGTCGTTGGGGTTTAGAATGCAGTGCCTGTAAGTGTGGTGAGGCAGGTTCAAGCAAGGCACTCAGGAGAATATTAGATGGTTATCTGAATAGGAACAATGTGCAGGTGTACAGGGAAAAGGCAGGGGAATGGCACTAAGTCATGGAGAGCTGGTACAAACATGATGGGCCAAATAGCTTCCTGCTGGGCTATAGCAATTCTGTGATTCTGTGTCACAGTCCTGATACTCCCTACTAAGTGCACTTTTAAGGACACTTTCGCCAGATTGCAGACATTCAAGAAGAAGCATCATCACCAACTGCTCTTCAGGAGCAGCTAGGGATAGGCACTAAATCCTGGCTTTGCCATGATGGTCGAGATTCACACCTGAATAAAGAAAATATGCTATTGTATCTGAATAAACTCCCTATGCCCACATGTTTCTCTGTATAATTTTGTATGTCTGTGTGTATGGCAGTGACTAGCTTTCTGTGTGTAGTTGCCTTTGCAGAGATTTATTGATATTATGGTCACAGATTGCCGGAATAATGGACAATAGATGAATTGCTGTCCAATATCCTCGGCCATTGGGTGCAACAGAGACTAGAGTGTTTGCACTTTGTTGTCATTGATGTGAAGTTCCAGCCTTTCGCGCTCTGTAGCTGACATCTAGTGCCATCATGTGGCCAATATTGTTCACTGCAGCGATTAGGGTTTGAGATTCACTGGCTCTTAATCCCAGTGACTGAGGAATTCCACTGGATGTTAACATGCGAACGTAGGTTGTGTGTTGTAGCACCTTTAACAAAGATTTATTCACAGTGGGCCCATGTCAAACAGATAATAGGCATACCCATGTGTGATTTGTATGGAATAAACAAGCAGGAAAGCATCAGGTTTACAAGGAAATAGTTGTAGGATTCTTACTGTATTTGTGTAAGAACTGGACTACTTATCAAAAAACTCAGTGAATTCCACCTTGGCTGCCTGAGAAAAATCATGACAATTTAATGGGACAAAATTCTGACAATGGGGCTACTTAGGAGAACAATTGTGCTGGACACAGAGTCACTGATCGTGAATTCACACCTCATGAGTCCTGATCACGTAATGCAAAAACCTGATGCTAAACTACCCAAGGAGGTTACTCTATAGTGAACTGAAACTTGGTAACAATCTTGTGTTTGTCAATTCAAAAGATGCGAGAAATTTCCAAAGACCAATCTAAAAATAATATGGCAGCTGCATAATTACAAAAATTACATGGAACAAACACCAAAGAAAAAACCATTTGGTCCAATCAGATCATGCTCCACTTTGTTTGTGCTCCACCTTGAGACTCCTTCCATCCAGTGCTGTTGGCAAAAGCTTCCATTTTTTTCTCCTTCATATCCTTATCTATTTTCTCCCTAAAAGCATCAATATTATTCATCTTAATCACTCACTGTGATAACATTCTTCAAAGAAGTTAAAGTTTATTGATTAGTTACAATTAAGGTTTACATTAACACTGCAATGAAGTTACTGTGAAATTCCCTAGTCGCCAGACTCCGGTGTCTGTTCGGGGTCAATGTACCTAACCAACATGTCTTTCAGACTGTGGGAGAAAACCAGAGCACTTGGAGGAAACCCACTCGAACAAGGGGAGAATGTTCCAATCCCACACAGTCAGTGACCCAAGCTGTGAGGCAGCATTCTAACCACTGTGCCACTGGGAGCAGTCCCAGGGTAAGAAAGTAAATTCTTGATTCTCTGTTTGATTTCTTTGTGACTATCTTATATTGGTGGCTTCTTTCTCGCAAGTGGAAACTCTTTAGGCCAGTTTTTAATTCTATGTGAGTGAATGGGTTTTGAGTGGTTAAAGTTGACCCCACTGTCTCTACTCAATCCAAGCCTATCAAAACTTTAAAGATCTCAATTAGGTCATTCCTCAGTGTTATGAGTGGGATTCTCTGAATCTCATTTGTTCCATCCTGCTGCCAGCAAGAACGTAAAATCTGGCACTCAGCCAAAAGTCCATTCGCTGCAGCAGCACTGGAGAATCCCAGCCAAGGACAAGGTCGGAAGTTTCTGGCATCAGCTTCAGGTAAAACCGAGCCCACTCTCTTGCCTGTTAGGTATAACCTCACCTCTCTGCTGTGATCCTTCTTATTTTGTTTGCACACTATCTTGTGAATCTGAATGCTTTCTACAACATGGTAACCAGAGTAATCCATAGTGTTCTAGCATGTTCTAAGCAAGGTTAGATACAAGTCTGGCATAAATTCACTCTTTTTCAACTTGATTCCTCTAGAAATAAACCCTAGTGTTTGGTTTGCATTTGTAACCATATTAACCTTAGTCACTATTTTTAATGATTTGTACCTTCAATAGTTAGCTGTCTCCTTTACAATTGGTGCCTTTGTGTGCAGCACAGTTTTTTTTAAGATCTTGACTCACCATTGAATTTTTGAGATCTTTTTGAGGTAACCTCAGTGGAAGTGATGAGTATTCTGATGTAAAGTTTGTAAATCCTTCAGCCATTTCACACTTAAAGTATTTGTCCTCCCTTTTTTTAATCCCATCTAGATTCTTATTTTCCAACCAAGATTCCCACTCTAATTCCCTCCCCACACACACCTAGTGGTGCACTAAAGCAGTCTTCCATTTGATTTCACAGCTAGTAATTCCTGGGTCAGGTCGCTAGTCTGTTGCCAGGGCTTTATAGCTTGAACAGGCTCCACTCCACATCAAGCATGGCTGACCACGAGTCTCTCCTGCTCTTACCACCAGCTATTGGTATATTCGGAAGGATTTTGCAGGTTGCTACTAAACCTGATTGGCCATGTTACGAACACACCTTCATAGAATCATGACATCCCTACAGTGCAGGAGGCCATTTGGCCAATTCATCTAACCCGCACATCTTGGACTGTGGGAGGAAACCAGAACACCAGAGGGAAACCCACGCAGAGATGGGGAGAATGTGCAAACTTCACACAGACAGAGACCTAAGGCCAGAAATTAACCCAGGTCTCTGGCTCTGTGGGACAGCAGGGCTCACCATTGTGCTACTGTACCACCCTGTTGCCCTCAAGCGCTGGGGTGGGACTCGAACTTGGAAGAGGGTTGCTACCCACTGCATAAGACCTCGTCCTCCAATTAATGTGCACCCTCCTTACTTTTCTTATCAAGAATTCTGCATTGAAATTAGTTATCATTTTGCGAGTGTATTTCTGCCTTCTTGTAATTTGATGCAACCCTCTTCAGTATTTACTATCTTCCTCAATTCTGTGTCATCCATAAAATTAGAATGGTATTTTTTGATTCCAAAGTCTAAATTATGAATATCAGTGTTCCAAGCACTGGGATTGCACTTTCCATCTTCTGTCATTCTGTATAATCAGCCTTTATTCCCACCCTCTAACTTGGAGCCAGTTAGTTTCATTTTGCTCTTTGTCCTTTGACTCCGTATGCTCTGACTTTATCTTGACTTATCATGTGACACCTTATCAAATATCTTTAGAAATCTCAATAAGCAACATCAACTGCATTGTTCTTGTCTATTTTCTGTTACTTCTTCAAATAATTCCATGAAGTTAGTCAAATAAGACTTTCCCTATTGAAATTCATCTGACTATTGTATTTTTAGTATCTAAACATGGAATCATAGAAACCATACAATGCAGGAAGAGGCCATCTGGCCCATCAAGTCTGCATTGACCACAATCCCACCCAGTCCCTATCCCCATACCCTTACACATTTACCCGCTAATCCCTCTCATCTATGCATCTCAGGACACTAAGGTACAATTTTAGCATGGCCAATTAGCCTAACTTGCACATCTTTGGACCGTGGGAGGAAAGCGGAACATCCAGAGGAAACTGACGCAGACACAAGGAGAATGTGCAAACTCCACACAGATGTTTTTCTATTTTCTCCCAATTAGCAATGATTCCAGTTTTGTTCCTGCTACAATTGTTAAGCTAACTAGTTCCCTGGATATATTCTTTAGCAGAATTACAACAGTAGCTATCTGCCAGTTCTCTTTTTCCAAGAAAAAATATTTATTATAGTGCATCTGCTATCTCTTTTAGATCATTTTAAAATGTATGTATGAAGTCTGTGATGAATATATATTTCATGATTCATGTTAATATTTTACACACAAGTATAGAATCTTTATAGTACAGAGGGAGGCCATTTGGCCCATCGAGTCTACACTCTCTAAAAGAGCATTCTACCTAGTCCCATTCCCCTGCTGAACCCATTTCCTTGCAGATTCTTTCTTTTCAGATTGCAATCCAATTTCATTTTGAATACCTCAATTGAATCTGCCCCAACAGTCCTCTCAGGAAATTTATTCCAGACTCCAAACACCCTCTGAATGAAAGCGTTTTTTTCCTCATATCACCTTTACTTCTTTTGCCAATTAGTTTGAATTTATTCCCTCTAGTTCTTGGTGTTGCCTTGAATGGGAACAGTTTCTTACCTTCTATTCTGTTCATACATCTCAGGATCTTGAATACTTCTGTCAAGTGCCCTCCCAGTCTCTTTTCTTTAAGGAAAACTTTCCCAACATCTCCAATCTATCCTAATGGCTACAGTTGTTTATCTCTGAAATTATTCTTTTGAATCTCCTCTATACTCTCTCCAATGCTTTCAAGTTTGGTGCCAGAACTAGACAAAGAATTCCAAGTGAGGCCTAATTAGTATTTTAGACAAGTTCAACGTGGCCTCATATGGTGCAGGTGGGCTTACCTAGCTGGAGAATTTGTTAAGGGGGGATAATTGGGATGAAGAATAGAGCAGGATTGGCTCAATCATCATGGAGATGGGGGTAGCTGAAGAAGATTCTTTGGTTTCAATATCTCTGTATGTTTGCTGAAACAATGTGTATTCTACAGCAGGGAAATAGCTGGATACCAAAGAGGGTGATGCTATTAACAGGCTCCAGGTATTTAGTATTCAGAGAAGCTGAGAGTTGTGCAGTGCAGTTTTATCACACTTATTCTTTCATGGGATGTGGGCATCACTGGCTAGACCAGCATTTGTTGTCTATTTCTAATGCCCTTGTGAAGACGATGATGACCTGCCTTCTTTTGAATCTCTGCAGCCCTTGTGGTTGTAGCCACAAGGGAGTGAATTCAGGATTTTGTTCAGTGACAGGATGCAATTGTAGAAGAGATTTAACAGTAGAAGGGACTAGGTAGATTAGGAATTAGCTCTAGGAATCAACTTAACATCAGAGAAACAGCTGTTTTAAATAAATAACTGAATTTTAACTTCTTTATGTTATAAACTTTACATGAAAAATTAATGCTGAACTTTCATTTAAGGCCAACGTGCAAGATAAATTCAAACTGAAAGACACAGAAGTCTGAAACACAATGGACTTTTTGATTAAGAAACTGAAACACAAAATATGAAATAATGTGGGACAAAAGCCAGACAGCAGGTCAATATCAGAGATAAGAAAACCAATTAGGAAAACTGAATTTATCGTTGGGAATTCTGATTAATTCTAAATACCCAACTGGAGTATAATTAGCAGTTAATGTTTTAATATATGGTTTGAGAATAATACAAAATATTTAAGTAACATATTAATAATGTTCTCTTTATCGCTTCTCGGCCTTTTGGCTAAGATTAAGTATAGTATCGACATGATGCACCTGGTTGAAGTCATTGGATTACATTTTAGCTTTATTTGAAGCAATTTTTAAAAACGGCATCTCGGCCTTTTAGCTAAGATGCAAATGAGATCAAGCCTTGGAGGAGGTGCAATGCCTACATCAATCAGCTTGGATCATGTAGATCAAGCCCAAGAAGGGAGATGAGACCCCTGAATTGTGAGGTTGGATCAGGAATATCTCAACTCATTGAGACTCTGAATTGGACTTGATTTGATTGAATTGGAATAAAAACAAAAAAAGAAATTAATTTGTAACATGCCAGTAAAATGCATGAAAGATATCAGCACGAGTCAGGCACAAATAATGCAGCAAAGTAAATTACCAATGCATATCTAGGCAGGGGAATAAGTCCAATAGATGAAGATACCTTCAGTAGAGCCAGTCTAAATTGGTTAGACATATGTTGAGTTATAGAAATCATTTTTGGGAGAGAACTTCCGTAAATTGGACAAATGACAGATTTATATTTGAAGGTGTCAAAGAATAATTGATTGAAGGACATGTCATCATTAGATTGACAGATCAGTGAATGAATGAAATTGCTTTTAATTAAGTGCTAGGTTCTGATAATAAAAAGTATAATCATTCTACTATTTTGGCATGAAGTCTGAGATCTTTTGTGAAAGCCTGCTAGTGCAAGCTGTGTAAGCTGTAGTGAAAGCTGTGTAGGAGGTATCATTGATCTCCCGTTTTGGCCACAATGAGATTGGTTTTGTCTCAATTGTGTGTTTGTCTGAATTTTTTTTTAAAATTTGTCATGTTTTTGACTCTAACATTTCAATGTTTTATTAAAACTACTTTCTTGAATTGAATACATTTTTATTGCCTTTGTGAAAATAAAATGTTAATAAAAAGATTTCAAACTAATCAGGCCACCTTGAAAGAATTTCCCACAACAGTGATATATTTCCAAGTTAGAAAGATAAGTGGCTTTGAGGGGAAATTACAGGTGGTGGTGCTCCCATCTTCTATCCTAGTCCTTTTATGAGTTTGGAAGATGCTGTTGAAGGAGCCTCAGTGAACTGCTGCAGTGTCGCATCTTGTAGAGGGCAGATGTTGCACCTTCTGCAATTGCATGAGAAATTGCCGTGCCAAGAGGTGAGGTGTTGGGTGTGGACCATAGTATCCCTGAGGGAACAGTCTCTGCAGAATGCTGACAGGTGGAGTGAGGGGAAGATGTGTTTGGTGGTGGCATCATGCTGGAGTGACAGAAATGACAGAGGATGATCCTTTGAAAGATTTGAACAATTGGGATGTTGACGTTAAGGTTGGGGGTTTGGGTTTATGATTAGTGTTATTGGTTAGGAATATCATCTGCTGTTGACAGTGCTATAGTGCTATCTTCTTTTGAAATGGCAGCACAAAATATTGGGAATTTGAAATAAAAACAGTAAATGCTGTAAACACTTAGCAAATCAGTCAACATCACAGGAGAAAGATAATTAATGGTCAATGGGCCAATTCTGATGAAAGGTCATCAAGTTGAAATGTTAACTCTATTTCTTCCCATTTCTATCAGACGTGCTGAGCATTTGCACAAGTTTGTCCTCCTGATATTCTTTTCTTTAGTTTTCATCTTCGTTGCCTTTTTAATCTTTCCAATAATTCTTGAACAGGCAAAATTGCCTTTATGAATTATTATATATAAACAGTGAGTTGCGAGCAATTTCTTGTTGTGAAAATGAATAAACTTAACATATCAGGAGGACATAGATAATAGTTGACATTTGGTGAAGCTCTGTGAAGAGGCTGACTGAGTGCTGCACGATGTAGAGATGCCGGCGTTGGACTGGGGTAAACACAGTAAGAAGTCTCACAACACCAGGTTAGAGTCCAACCAGTTTATTTGATAATATTTCAAATAAACTGGTTGGACTCTCACCGGGAGCTGCACGGCAGCTATTTTGAATTCGCGGCTCCGGCTGTTGACTGCTCTGGGGATCCGTCTCCCGGCCCATAACACACCGCACAGTCAGCGGGCAGCTTTCCTAAGATGGCAGGCAAGCGGGCGCTGGTGATTCTGGCCAAAGGGGCGGAGGAGATGGAAACAGTGATTCCCACTGACCTGTTGCGCCGGGCTGGAGTGAGTTTGTCACCGGTTGCTTTCTGGATTCGTGTGGATATGAAAATCCGTTGGAGATTACATTGAGAAATATATGAGTTAGCAATTGAGGTGGGCCAGGTTGATTGGCGGGTGGACTGTCCAATCAGGGCAGAGCTTGGGCAGACTAGCAGCCAATAGGGTTGTGGTTGTTGCCTTGACCTGGAGTGACTTCTCGTTCACATTCCTCTAGACAAACTGATCCCTCTGCCAGGTCTTTAAATAACCAAATGCAGGTTTGTCCTGCAGTTAGGCCAACTTAATATTTATGAAATAAAAGCAAAAAATGCTGCATAAAATCAGGTTTGGCTGCCTCTGTGGAGAGTGAAACAAAGTTTCGAGTCCAATATAACCCTTCTGCAGAGCAAAATTTATGATCATGAACTAGGAATTCCACTGCCTAGGCTAATGATCCTAGGTGATATGAATTCTATTTTGGTATTGGTAGGAGTCTAGCAACAGGAGACTGCCATTTAGCTGCTGAAGCCTGTTCTGCCAATTGCAAAAGATCGTGGGTGATTTGTGATCTTAATCCCATATTCCTGCCTTTGCCTATTTCCCTTATACCTTCCATTATCAAAATCTAAAATTGATGGTCAATCCAGCATCAATAGCAGTTGTGAAGAGTTTCAAATTGCTAACACCCTTTTGCCTAATTTCACTCCTGAAAGGGCTTGCTCTTACTTTTTAGACTAACTCCTCATCTTTGATTTCCCCAATCACTATCTACCCTATCTTCTCCCTTTGAAAGCTTGATAACTTTGATTAAATGTACCCTTAATCTTCTAAATTCCACAGAATGCAACTCTAGTTTATGTAATGTTTCTTACAGGTATCATTCTAGTAAACCTATGCTGCATTCTCTGCAAGGCCAGTATATTGTTCTAATGTATGGTGACTCAGAACTCCAGGTATGATCTAACCAGGAGTTTGTACAGCCGAAGCATGAATTTTACTCCTTTGTATTCTAGTTTTCCAGGTAAAAAGACCAGCATTTCATTAGCATTGGGCACTATGAAACTACTGTCTGTCATTAAAAACTTATCAGGTTTCTGAATGTCCTTCGGATACACAAATCTGACCCAAGTGATTCTAAACCCACAGGTTGACTTAACTGCCCTGTGAAATGGCCTCGTCAATTAGGGATGGGCAAAAAGATGCTGGTTCTGCCAGTGATGCCTATAATTTATTCATTAGAACATAGAACACTATAGCACAAACAGGCTGTTCAGCCCACGAGTTGCGCCGATCACATCTAGCAATGTTAATATTGCTAGCAAGACCAGCATTTATTGCTTGGCTCTATTGCTTGCTAGCAATGTTAATATTGCTAGCAAGACCAGCATTTATTGCTTGGCTCTATTGCCTTTGAGTAGATGGTGGAGAATCACCTTCTTGAACTGCTGCACTCCATTGGTGTAGGTGCACCTGCAGTGCAGCTGGTGGAGAACATTCCAATTTTTTTGAGCAACAGGTGAGGAAAGAACAGCATTTCTCAATCACCAAATTGTTACAGTGTAACAGGCTATTTCCAAATCAGCAGCTCAGCCAAACCATTTGCCACCTTCTCCATGTAACCTTGCACGTTCTTCCTTTTCGGATAAGTCTAATTCTCTTTTGGATGCTTCAGTTAAACCCACCTACACGTACCCAGCTGTGATTCCAAACTAATCACTCGCTGTGTAACAAAATAAATTTTCTCCTTGTACCACTTTTGTTTCTTTTATGAATTACTTTACCACTGTGCCCTGGGTTCTCTTTCCTTTCATGGGTAGAAATAGTTTCTCCCTATCTCCTTCGCTCAGACCCCTCATGATTCATGATTTTGAATACCCATATCAAATCTCCTTGCAACATTCTTTTTCTAAAGGAAACTGTCTTAATCCTCCATTCTGTCTTCATAACTGAAGTATCTGTTCCCTGGAACCGTTCTTGTGAATCTTGTGTGCACATTCTTGAATGCCTTCACATCCTTCCTAAGTTATAGAGCTCAAAACTGGATGCAATACTGTGACTGATGCTGAACCAATGACTTGTACAAATTCAATATATTTCTTTCCACTTGTATTTTAAACCTTGGTTACTAAAGCCCAGAATACTGTATGCTTTATAAACTCCTTTCTCAACCCATCCTGCTATGTTCAAGTTTTTCTGCTCTTGCATCCCTTTTAGAGTTATACCCTTGTTATATTGTCTTTCCATGTTCTTCCTACCAAACTGAATCACTTCTTCTCTATATTGAACTTCTTTTGCCACTTGTCCACCTGTTCCACCAACTTGTTTATATGTCCCTTTGAAGTTCTACACTATCCTCCTCACAGTTCACAATGCTTCCAAGTCTTATATCGTACATAGTTTGAAATTGTCCCTTGTATGTCAAATGCTAAATCACGAGTAGCCAAATTTACATAGAACACTACAGCACAAACAGGGCCTTCGCCCACAAGTTGTGCCAATCATTATCATTCTACCAGGCCATAGAACTATCTGTAACTCCCAATCCCGTTAAATCCCATGTACTCATCCAGACGTCTCTTAAAAGACCCCAGCGAGTTCACCTCTACCACCACTGACGGCAGCTGATTCCATTCACTCACCACTCTGAGTGAAAACCTTACCTCTAACATCTCCTCTGTACTTGCCCCCCAGCACCTTAAACCTGTGCCCTCTCGTAGTGACCATTTCAGCCCTGGGAAATAGTCTCCGAGAATCCACTCTATCTATTCCTGTCAACATCTTATAAACCTGTATCAGGTCACCTCTCAACCTTCGTCTCTCCAGGGAGAAGAAACCTAGCTCTCTCAACCTATCTTCATAAGGCACGCTCCCCCCCCCCCCCCCCCAGACAATATCCTTGTAAATCTCCTCTGCACCCTCTCAATAGCTTCTACATCCTTCCTATAGTGAGGTGACCAGAACTGCATACAGTACTCCAAGTGGGGTCTGACAAGGGTCTTATAAAGTTGCAGCATTACCTCCCAACTCCTAAACTCAATCCCTCTATTAATGAAGGCCAGTACACCATATGCCTTTTTGACCACATCCTCCACTTGCGGGGCAGATTTAAGAGTCCTATGGACCTGGACCCCAAGATCCTTCTGCTCCTCAACACTACCAAGACTCCTACCCTTGATATTATACTCCTTCATCCTGTTGGTCCTGCCAAAATGGACCACCACACATTTATCCGCGTTGAAGTCCATCTGCCACTTCTCTGCCCAGTGTTGCATCCTATCTATGTCTCGCTGCAACTTCAGACATCCCTCCAGACTATCCACAATACCACCAACCTTCGTATCATCGGCAAACTTACTAACCCATCCCTCCACTTCCTCATTCAGGTCATTTATGAAAATGACAAACAGCAAGGGTCTAGAACAGATCCCTGCGGCACTCCACTGGTGACTGACCTCCATGCAGAAAAAGACCCATCCACAACTACTCTCTGCCTTCTGCAGACAAGCCAGTTCTGGATCCACAAGGCCAAAGCCCCTGGGATCCCATGCACCCTCACCTTCTCAACAAGTCTTGCATGGGGGACCTTATCAAATGCCTTGTTGAAATCCATGTAAACCACGTCCACCGCTCTTCCTTTGTCAATGTGTTTAGTCACATTTTCGAAGAACTCAACTAGGCTCATAAGGCACGATCTGCCCTTAACAAAGCTGTGTTGACTCTTCCTGATCATATTGAACTTCTCCAAATGCTCATAAATCCTGTCTCTCAGAATCCTCTCCATCAACTTACTGACCATTGAGGTCAGACTCACTGGTCGGTAATTGCCCAGGCTATCCCTGTTCCCCTTCTTGAAAATAGGCACCACGTCCGCAATCCTCCAATCTTTGGAACCTCTTCCATCTCCATCAACGATGCAAAGATCATCGCCAGGGGCTGTGCAATCACTTCCCCCACCTCCCCTGGGGTACATCCCATCCAGACCCGGCGACTTATTTAACTTGATGGAATTTAACAGTTCCAACACATCCTCTTTATTAATGTCCACATACTGAATCTTTTCAGTTTGCCGCAATCCTGTAGTACAACCCCCCAGATCACTTTCTACTGTGAATACTGAGGCAAAGTACTTATTAAGCACCTCTGCCATTTCTTCTGGTTCCACACAGACTTTTCCCCCTTCACCTTTTATAGGTCCTATCCCTTCTCTTCTCATCCTTTTACTCTTCGGTAAAATTATTTAAAAGACAGTCATTTCTGGTCATTGGTAATCCTGAGAATGTTGGTAGTGGGAGATTCAGTGATGGTAATACCATTGAATGTCAATGGGGAAGATGGTGAGCTTTCTTGTTGGAGGTGGTTATTGCCTGGCACTTGGGTGAAATGAATGAACTTGCCATTATCAGCTCAAGCCTTAATGTTATCTGGGCTTGCAGCATAAGGACACAAACTGCTTCAGTACCTGTAGAGTTGAAAATGGTACTGAATGTTATAGGCTAAGGTTGTCAGCAAACTTGCTTATATCTGAACTTACGATGGAGGTATGGTCATTGAAGCAGCTGAAAATGGCTGGGCAATTTTTTGCATTGTCAGGTAAATGCTATTTGTATAGTTATGCTGTGCAGGTACAGCTGGAGCACAAGTCTTCAGTAGCACCAGGATTTTAAATTTATTACTGATTTCTAAATGTTAATGTATACTTAGAGATTTCTTTTATTAGTCATCATGTATGTACAAGTTAATTGTTAACCAAGATGTTTGTGTTTTAGAACATAGAACAATACAGCACAGAACAGGCCCTTCGGCCTTCGATGTTGTGCCGACCAAAATAAAAAGCAATGCCCCTCCTAACTAAACCATTCCCTTCCCATCCATATACTTATCAACTAACCTCTTAAACGCCACCAAACTTGGCGCATCTACAACAGCTGCAGGCAGGGCATTCCACTCCCTAATCACTCTTTGAGTAAAGAACCTACCTCTGATATCCGTCCTATAACTCATACCCCTTAATTTAAAGTTGTGTCCCCTCGTGCTAGCTTTTTCCATCCTAGGAAAAAGGCTATCACTGTCCACCCTATCCAAACCTCTAATTATCTTATATGTTTCAATAAGATCCCCCCTTAGCCGCCTCCTTTCTAACGAAAACAACCTCAAATCCTTCAACCTCTCTTCATAGGACCTGCCCTCCATACCAGGCAACATCCTGGTAAACCTCCTCTGTACCCTCTCCAATGCCTCCACATCTTTCTTATAATGTGGCGACCAGAACTGCACACAATACTCCAAGTGCGGCCGCACTAGAGTTTTGTACAGTTGCAACATGATGCTGCGGCTCCTAAATTCAATCCCCCTACCAATAAAAGCTAAGACTCCATAAGCCTTCTTAACAACTTTATCCACTTGACTGCCTACTTTCAGGGATCTATTGACACATACACCAAGATCCTTCTGTTCCTCAACACTATTAAGAGCCCTACCATTAGCCCTATACTCTACACATTTATTGTTCCTGCCAAAGTGCATTACCTCACACTTTTCCACATTAAACTCCATTTGCCACCTCTCGGCCCAGCTCTGCAACTTGTCCAAGTCACTCTGTAAACTAAAACACCCCTCTTCACTATCTACCACACCACCAACTTTAGTGATTTGTTATGCAGAACTTTTACCCACAATGATGTTACCTCATGTGGACAGGCTTCTAGAAAGTGCATCTTAAAGTTGGTTTGGATCGCAATCCACAGTTAAATTTGGTCTCTTGTGTATCTCTCCTTCCTCTTCCTCTGTCTCTCTCTCTCTCTCCCTGCTCTGCCCACCAGCTGTGGTAAGGGGCAGTGTGTATCAGCTTCTCAATCTCTGTTGTTGCTGGAGAGAGAGACCCGTGACAGCTGACTGTCTAAAAGATGATCTGAGGCTCCTTTCAGTTAGGAAGTATCTTGTATCTACGATATATTTATGTGATAATGAAACAGGGACATAATCAGTGACGCAAGTATCTTAACCCACTGCTATTAATAGACTAGAGAAAAAAACAGACTGAAGCTAAGCATACTTTGTGTGATTTGCTGCTTATGATTTACTGAATTCACTCCTCAAATTGATCCTACTCCCGCCACTACCAGTGGCGAGCCTGTCGTTGCTTATGATCCCTTAATATTGTATACTTTAAAGTGCTCTTTCCCAGCCTGGAAGAATTTATTTTAGAATTTTACTGCTAGCTATTTTCTCACAGTTGAAGTAAATGCCAAATAACACTTTCAAAAATTTGCTTTTGTTTTTCTGCTATCCCAGTGGCAGTTCTGAGGTGCTAAGCATTTGAGATGTCTCACTGCTGTTCTGTGGCAAATCTCTATCACTTAGACTGACTTCTGATTATCTGCTATGTCCTTCATATTTCAGGTAACAGTAACAGTGGCAGGGCTGACTTGTAAGGAGCCTATAACATGCAGCCGTGATGTAGTTATTTGCCCTGACTCCAGCCTGGAAGATGCGGCTAAACAGGTACGTTGCCACTGCTTCAGTGTCAAGTGATGCAGGTAAATGTTTTAGCAAGGAATGAGCAGAGCTCAGAGACACTGCACTAATTGAACTTTGGTTTCATATGCAAATTCTGCAGCAATTTGCCAATTGGATAAAAATATCAAACAAACCTCCAAGCTGCATTTTCCCTGGATTGGTGTTTGCTGCACTTGCTGGGTTCAGGCAAATTTAGTTTATGCCAATGAACTACCTAGTAGTGGAATATAGGTTGTTAACTGAGACCCAGTCTCAATTCAGCATGAAGCCCTATTGATTGTGATACTGAACCATATTTCCATTCTCAAACAGCCTGGAAACATCACAGCAGCATTTAAAAGAAAAAATGTTCATAGGATTTGAGGGTTGCTGGCAAAGCCTGCATATTTGCTATATTGTAGCTGTATCAGAACAGTTTGGCCAGAAGCACTGCGAGCTCTGGAGTATAATTTTTCACCACTACAGCTGGGATGTTATCAGGGTCATTCACTTTGCTGCATGTAGTGCGCACTACTGTTGCCTCGTGTTGCCTGAAGTGTATCAAATCAGCTAAAATCTAGCAACTCTGAAGGATGTTTGGCTGGATTATCCACTGGTACTTCCAACTGAATATGGTTGAAAACACTTCAGCCTTGTCTTGCACTGTGGGTTCCACCATCGTTGAGGATGCTCATAGAACCTCCTCCCTCTTTACTTGTCCAGCAGAATTCACAGTATGGCGGGCACTGTTCGGTCTCTACTGTCCTCATTTGTTTCATACCAAGACATTGCATGAGATTCAGTTCATGGCAAGGTAACTTGACAGTGAAGTTTGGGTGTATTACATTGTCCCCCAAGATTTGGCATGAAGCACTGTTTCTTCTTTCCATCCTTGAACAATCTTCAATTATTGCAATAGCATTTTAGAAAAATTCTCCATGGGACATGAATACTGCTAACAAGGCCCACATTTATCCCCTATTCTTACCATTGCTGAGTACTGTGCACATTGAAATGGAGTGCTGAATATTCTTCTATAGACTCAGAAACTAGAAGTGTCTATTTTGTCCAGGTTTCTGTACCACTTCTTACGACTAAGAAAAATATTTAATGGTTGGGTTTGAATGCCAGATAGGTTGAAGGCCCAGTTCAGTGCCCAAACAAGGCAAGTGACCTCACTGGATTGGTCAAATCCAGGACCTAATGTCACTGTTTTTAATCTGTTCTAATGCTTTGATTCCCTTTCACTTCATGAATAATAACTTCTTGTCATTCTGTTTGCAATGAGGGGCACATTAGTCAAACATGTATTGACTGTTGGAATATTGATAATGTATCTTTTTGCAGGGTCCATATGATGTGATCGTATTACCTGGAGGAAACCTTGGAGCCCAGAACTTGGCTGAGGTGAGTTCAAGTAGAATCTGAGGTTCAAATAATTCTGTATCTGGTTTCACTATTCTTTGTCACTACTGGAAACATTATACCCTAATGAATAACATTATGTTTCACTCCTTTTGTGAGATGAAAGAAAGAACCTGCATTTATGTGGCACCAAATGTTTTGTAGCCAATGAATTGCTTTTGAGGTATAACTCCTGTGATATGGGCAAACAGGTAGCCCAAAGATGTATAAAGCAGCAATGTTCTGAAGAGCTATGATATGCTGTTGGGTTGAATGGCCTGTAACTTAGCAGGCTGCTTGTCCAAAATCCCATACTGGATGAGCAGAAATTTTCTCATGCTAAATATTGGGAAAACTGAAGTCATTGTTTTAAATTACTGCTACAAACTCTTCCCTAGCCACTGATCCTATCCCTCCCTCTGCCAACTGTCTGAAACTAAACTACACCACAAGAATTCTACAATAAACCACATTGTTAGCAGCTTTGAATGTCATATCTGACTCCAAGATGAGCTTCTGACAAAGTTAATAGTATCAATAATACTCTGTTTCTGCTTCTGTGTCATTTGTCCCCACCTCTGCTCATTTGTTACTCTAAACGTGATTATTCCAACATGTTCCTGATTGGGCTCCCACTGTCCTTCCTTCTCTAAATATGAGAACCTTGTGAAGTCCTGCTGTCTGTGTCCTGCAGCAAGTCCCATTCACTATCTCTGCTTCCCCCTTCCCCCACAACTCCCCACCTGTTGATGTATATTGCGTTCTGTTCCTGCGACTTATTAATTTTTAAATTTCTCATCTTTGTTTTCAAAAGCCTCGCTCTTCTTAATATCTGTAATCTTCTCCAGCCCCACAAGTCTCCCAACTTGAGCATCTCTGATTTTAATCGCTGCACTATCGGCAGCCGTCTTTTTAAAAAGAAAAGTGGCCTCAACCATGACTGGTGTTCCTTCCCTACACCAATTTTAAAACTGAACTTCTTGACTAAACTTTTGGTCATTTGACCTAATATCTTCCTTGGGCTGTTTTATTACATTAATGTGCTATATAAGTATAGGGTTTTTTGGGTTTTTCTGCTTGTGTGAGAAAAGTGGTCATTTGGGTAAGATATTGCAGGGCTGTTGCCCGAAAAGTAAGGGAATTACTGATATACCTTTCAAATGCGCACTTTGTTCTTTTTTATTCAGATGTCTATTTTGCACATGAAACATTTATAGAAACTATAGAAATGCGTGGCAAAGAATGAGGCCATTTGGCCCATTTTCCATGCTGGCTTTTTGAAAGAGTGATAATTCTTAGTCCTTTATCACTGTCCACAATCCTGTGACAATTAAGTGAAAGAAAATGCTCCTTCATCAATGATCAATTACAGAGGGAATAATGTTTTGCTGTCCGTTCTTTGAAAACCTCCCATCATCTTGGAAACCTCTCTATGGTCACCTCTTTCTCAATTTCAAGGTGAACTGTCTTAATTTTTCCAACCTCTCAGAACTGAAGTCCCTCTTCTCTGGTAATATCTTAGTAAGCCTTTTCTGTACCCTTTCTAATTCCTTTACATTTTTCCTGGGTATGGTGCCCTGAATTGCTATTATACCCCAGTTGAAGACTATAGCTCTATAATTATTACTTTTATATTTTATGCTTGTTTTTATAAATTCAAAATAACTCCTGTATTTTGAATCACTTTAACAATTTGTCCTGCCATCTTTTAAGGATTTGTATGTAAAGATACCAAGCTCTCTCTGTTCATTTGAACTTAACAGCTTTTCAGAATAATTGATTCTTAGTATATTAGAGCTTGGGAATAAATATATCATAAAATATACAATATTTGTTACTATTTCCAGATGACTGAGAATGATAACTGCTATAGAAAATAACTATTGTAAATCAATAATGGCTTATTTGAAATTTTTCTTTTTTTAATATTAGTCTCCAGCTGTAAAAGAAGTACTGAAAGCCCAGGATTGCAGAAATGGCTTAATTGCTGCTATCTGTGCAGGTATGATAGTTTCACTGCCTTGGAATGAAATGTGTCTGGAGCTCCCTATGCTAATTTTCCTTGGTTGTTTCAAAGCAAATGACAAGAATAGAAAGATTGCATGTTTTATCTCTGGTTTATAGTAAATTCAGTGCCACGGCAGTGCAAGTTCCAAGAGCGTCCAGGTTGCTCTGGATTATTGAAGATTAACTTGCTCAGTGCCTGCAGTGGTTCACCTCAGTTACAAAACTCCCTCTGTCCTAGCTGAAATAGTAACCTGTAATTAGTTGGTAAAATAACTTGGCTCACATGAAGAATGACTGCTTGGATAAAGTACCAGAGGATGACTGGAGTCTTCAGAAATTTTTTTGTTCTTTTTCACGGAATCTGAGCATCGTTGGTTAGGCCAGCATTTGTTGTCGATCCCTAGTTGCCCATGGTGATGGTTTAGGTATACCCATCCTGCTGTTAAAGAATTCCAGAACATTATCCTAATAGTTAAGGAACCATGATATAAGGGTGGTATTATTCTTATGTCTTCTGCCCTCGTCCTCCTAGATGATGGACAGCACTTTCCAAACCTACAATCTCTAAGTAACCTGTATAAGCTGAGTCTCTGCAGTCCATCTTGTAGGTGGTACACACTGTTGCTACTGTGTGTCGCCAATGGAGGGAGTGAAGATTTGTGGATGGAGTGCCAATTTGTGGATGGGGTGCCAATTAAGCAGGCTGCTGTGTCCTGGATGGTGTCATGATTCTTATGTTGTTGGAGCTGCCCTCTCCCAAACAAGGGGCAGAGTATTCCATCACACTCCTAACTTGTGTCCTCTAGATGGTGGACAGGCTTTGGGGAGTCAGGAGGCGAGTTACTTATTGCAGGATTCCTAGCCTCTGATCTGTTCTTGTAAGCGTAGTATTCATATAGTTAGTCCAGTTTAGTTTCTGATCAATAGTAACCCCCACAATGTTGATAGTGGGGGATTCAGTGATGGTAATGCCATTGAATGTCAAGGGGTGATGGTTAGATTCTTCTCTCTTGTTCCAGGAAAAAGTTGAGGGAGTTTATGGAGAATATAGAAACTGGTACTTAAAACCAGTGGAGAGGGTGTGTGGTGTTGGGGTGCAGTTTTCTTCAATGTTTTTGGATGATTTTTGCTTATTTAGACCTCGAGATTAATACTGAATACCTTGGAGCTTTTGTTAGGTTTCACTAAAATGTAACTTCATTCTAGCTTTTTGCATCTTCATACTTGAGCTGAAGGCAGCACCTTTCTCTGCTGACTGAGTAACCTTGCACTGTAATGTGTGAGCAGTAGGCGATGCCATTTCCTGTCTGTCTTCTTCCATCAGCAAATCTACAACACTGGTGTGAAGTGCTTGAGTGCCTGCCTGGTTGGTTCTTGGTTTCTTTCAGCTTTTAAGGGTCCCTGAGATATTACAACATGAATTTTATTTTGTTTTGTTAACCACAGTATTTCTTGGATTGGGCTGGGTCTGCATTTATCCTTGAATGGAAGGATGTCATGAAGTTGTTTTTTTGTGATGCTCCATTCCTGAGTCCAGTAAAGGAGGCGGTAGAGTGAAAATGAGCTGGGCACATATCATTTCGTCTCTTTCAGATGGTCTGAGTTTTGAAACGCTGACTCTCTTTCCCTTGCTCGTGCACTCTCTTGTGCGTGCTCTGTCTTGATGACGAGAACTATTTGCACATGCTGATCTTAATAATTCTAATCCTTTTCTTCATGACATGCCCCAATACTATTGGGCTGCTGCTCAGCCCTCCCCTGGGAGATGAGATGGAGCACCACAAGATGTTAATCCCTCTTTAGTCAGAGGTAGGTCATGAACACTTCAAGGGACAAAAGGACTATAGGGCCTCAGCACTACAAGCACATTAGGACATTGACATAGTTCTAATTTTGAATCCAGCTGCCCCTTGACAATTGAATCGTCTGTAAAATGTCAATTTGTCATCTTTTGAGAGATGTTTCTATTTCTGAAATAAGCTATGTCATGCACTTTGTCCCGAGTGTTAATCCATTGCCCATCATTCTTCTGATTTGTTACAGTCTTAACCAAAGCCAATGAACTTGTATTTACGTAGCACCTTTCACATTGCTTCACATCTATCGCTCTGCTTCTTGAACTGTAGTTGCTGTGATGTTGGCAAATATGATTTAAATGTATTCTCAAATGGTCTGCTACGTTGTGCATGATATTTTCATGCTTCAGTGATGTTTGTCTCCCAGAATGCCCAATATTGGCAGTGAATAAACTTGACAACAGCTGCAGTGACACTTGCAGTGATGCTCTTCATATTCACCTCACATTTGTCCCAGTATCTGACTGTAATTCAGTTTTTGTGTATTGTAATAAACCATGCAAGTAAAATGTAACAGATACATCAGGCATAATTAGTCTGTCAGCATCTGATAAAATATTCCTTTAGTGATAGCTGACGAGTGTGAATTGCTGAGAGCTGCTTTGCACTCCCTTTAGTAAACTTTGAAGCTCTTTCACGTGATCAAATCAGAACAGCATGAACAGGCAGAATGGGTCTTGAAGAAAGTGTTGGCATTCAGTTTGATTGTCACGAAGTCTTCATGTTGTATTCCAAATTGTTGGTATGCTTCTGGCAGTATATGTACATGACAACTGTGATCACTTGACTTGCAGGACATAGTACATTTCATTCCTGTTGAATAAAATCCAATCCTTATTTTTCACTTGCGCTAATTTTGAAACACAATGTATTCTTGCTGCTCCCTTTTGTGAAGATAAGCAGGGAAGATTGGTGTTGCTATGATACAAGGTGAGCTTATTTTTAGTTTTCTGCTGTGATTTTTTTTTTCCCAAATCTATAGCCTGAAGGTGATGATTGATGGGCTAAATTATCTTGAGCATGGACAGGAAATAACCACAGTTCAAACATTCCAGTGAGCCTTAACCAGTTACAAGATACTGAAGTAGAATTGATTCTACACCTTGGGGCAGTGTTGGGGAGCAGTGCCCTGTCATAGATCAGTGCCTTTAGGACACCACAGTTATTCCTTTGAGCTTCCAGTCTTTCTCTCTCAGGAGGACATTTGCTTTTCATCCCTCTTTCCATTGCTCTCAAATATTATGAACCATTGGGAGCCAGGAAATTGCTTTTGATGTTGATGGTGCCAGCTCTCAGTAGCACTGTTAATGTAAACTTTCTAGGTTGTGAGCCTGAACTATGAGCATCTTCAGAACTGTGAGGCAGATTCATTTAAATAATTATGTTTAACATATAAATTAGGGCAGGAATAGGCCATTTAGTCCTTCAAGCTGCACCGTTATTGAGTAAGATGACAGCTGATCTAATTGTGGCCCCAACTCCACTTGCCCTCCTACCCTGATATCCTTTGACTGTCTTGTTAATCAAGAATCTATCTACCTTTACCTTAAAAATGCTCAATGACTCTGCGGTCACCGCTCTCTCTTGAGAAGAGTTTTAAGTATTCCCAACCCTGAAGGGGGAAAAGAATCACCTTAAATGTGAGTCCCTTGATTTTTAAACTGTGTCCCCTGGTCTCTCCCACAAAGGGAAATATCATTTCAGTATCCAAAACCTGATCTGTTTGGTGTTAATTTGTTAATGCAAAAGGCCACCTTTTAATCTTTGTTAATTTTGCAGGCCCCACAGCTCTGCTGGCTCATGGAATAGGTTATGGGAAGAAAGTCACGACCCATCCTCTGGCTAAAGACAAAATGATGAATGGAGGTAATGGTTAGGATACATGCTTCAGTCATAGTGTGCATTCACCTTTCCAACCTGTTCTTAAGTTCTTGCTCTAATGATGTGCTTTTTCTCTTCCAGATCACTATACCTACTCTGAAGCTCGTGTGCAAATAGATGGAAATATTCTCACCAGCAGGGGGCCTGGGACCAGCTTTGAGTTTGGCCTCGCAATTATTGAACAGCTTCTTGGAAAAGAGGAAGCTGAAAAGGTCAAAGCCCCTTTGGTCTTGTGAAACTGCCAACTTCAGAGAACTATGAAGTTACTAGTGGGGGACAAGGGAAGAATTGTTGGCATGGCTGTTTTCTAGGTAGCAAATCCCCAGCCTATCATAAAGGCAATATGCATTGTGGAAATTAACATATATTTAAACAGCTTCAAAGTAAATGTTACTGTACTGGTGCAGGACTAGAGAATTTAAATTTTTCTCATTTAAATCTTGATGGTACTGGAATCGGCTTCGTGCATTTCTGCTCAATCAGATGTGTTAGAATAAAGTTTAATCTCTTCCAATTGAATAACTGAAGTGCAACTGTAACCTGAATTATTGTAATTGAGATTCAGTAGGAGATCTTCCTGTGTTTAATACCAATTACCTACATTATCTTTGTATTCCATACTTCCCCAGCTTTTCCTTTCGATCACCATTGTATTTCACACTTTTGTTCTTTCACAGCAGTGTCTTTAAATCTTTTAATATTAAAAAAAACCCGAGTTGTGAAGACCTCCAAGTTGCTGATGACTTGAATCTGTGTTTACTAAATAATATCTTGGAAAACGATCTGCACTGGTAGTTGTGGCTATAGGCTCCAAGGCTTATTAAAACAAAACATGATGAATGTTTCCTATGAACCAAAGGTTTGATATTTCTGTAAATGCTCAATGGCATTTTAGCTGAAGATTTAAGATTTTAGTTAAAATTCCACAAGTCATTATTTTGAATCCCATCAGAACAGCTCCTCCTGCAGTTTTTGGACACCTGCAGCAATAACTGAACACATGCTGCTTAAACTATGTTGGATGATCGAAAATACCACAAATCTCTTGTCCAGCATTAGTAATGGCTTTTTGTTGTTGCAACAAATAAAGTATCTAAATGTTGTGTGCAGTTTTCATTTGCCTGCTATGTCACATTGGTAGACATTGTCATCTGTAGGTCACTCCTGATCTTTTAGTAAGTGTTGGTGATACAGCTGACTGGTACATGTTATAAATGTTGGGTCTTGAGGTAAAACTTGCTGGAGGCTGCTATCTTTGGATATATAATCCAGGTGGCCATTCTTTCTGAATGTGTAGACAGTGAATATTAGTCTTTTGGTATGGGGAACATTGTAATTGAGGCCAATCTGGTATTCTTAGACTCCCTTATTCTAGCAGGTGGTGTTGGGTAATGAGCAGTGCTAAGAACCTGAACTAAAATTTTTAACTTCCTTCATGTTTCTGGAATTTAGAACAGTTAGTTCCTTGAGAATTGAACCTGAAACCATCTAATTTACTTCATGGCAAATGCTATACAAACCAACGTTGTCCTGGTTGAGCAACATCGTTGATCTATTTGGCTATTATTGAAAACTGCTCTTATTCTTAATTCTATCACACTTGCTGGTTGATTTCTTTCGGTTGTATCCAATTTTGATCAAGTTGAGGTTCAAAATCTAATTTTAGTCAGTACTGGGACTGTTAAATTTCACCTCTGCAACATTGCCCCTCTCTGCCTGAAATCCATACCACAGTAGGCTATTCAGCCTATCAAGCTATTCTGTTGATCTTGGAATTAGGCATTTATTGCTTTTTGTGACAGAGTATATTCCATACTTATACCAACCTGCATGTGAAGATGTGTTGAATTCCCTCCTGAATGGCCTGGCTCTCATCCATGCTTGTCTGAGTCTATCCTACATAAATTCCAACTTGAACAAACTCTTCGATCTACTCCCTATTTCACTTCCTTTAGTTCCTTATCCATGCCCTCCATTGGTCATTATCAATATTTGTCTTTTAACAAACTCCACAACACAGGCAAACTAGACCATCAGTTGGTTCAACCCACATGTAGCTCGTCCAAAAAAGTATTATTTGGAGAAAGAATATTCCTGAGGATTCTGGAGATCTCCGCAGTTGAAAAATGACACCATCCAGTCAAAAATGTGTTTATTTGAATACTCCCTTAACAGTGAGACCTGAAGCACTGGGTGGCAGTGGTCAGCACTGTTGCTTACAGAGCCAAAGACCTAGGTTCGATTCCAGCCCTGGGTGATTGTCTTTGTGGAATTTACAAAATGTACATAACGTTGTCCATATCTTGGTTAGAATATCCACATAGATAATATCTTCACTAACAGAATTTGGAATGAAAATATTTCTAAATGTTCACACTCGGATTGAAAAAGGAGTCCTTTGTATACGTTCTCCCTGTATCTGCATGGGTTTCCTCCAAGTGCTTTGGGTTTCCTCAGTTCTAAGTGAAGGTTAGGTGGATTGGCTATGCCAAATTGCTGCCCTCAATCCAAAGATGTGTAGATTAGGCACATTAATCATGGCAGATGTGTGAAGTTATGAGGATAGTATCGGAGGCAGGACTGTAAGGTAAGATTCTCTTTGAGTCAGTGCAGACTTGATAGGCTGAATGGCATCCTTCTGCACTACTGGAATTCTGTAGTTAAAACTGAAATATTTAGCACATCAATTCTTCCATCAACAATACATTAGCAGTTCCATTGAAGTCTATCTCTCTGATACTCTATTGATTTCTATCATTCTGGGCTAATAATTTTTCATTCAATTATACTTTTTTAAACCCAGCATTCCTTGTCTCAATTACTCTGCTGAGTTGATTATTTGAAGCATTTTTCACTGAGTAAATATTCTTTTCTCTTTTTTTTTATCCCAAATGCACTTTGGACAAGTGTCAATTTATATCCTTTGGGTTTACTTTTATGAATCACTGAGTTAATAAATATTTATGTTTTCCGCATTTCAAATTCATTCTGGAGCTATGTTTCCTTTTTAAGACTAATGTTTGAAGGACCCCTTTTTTTTCAAGGTGAACATTTGGAAATATTTTCATCTCAAATTCTACGAATTAGCGAAGATATTGTTATCCGGATTGATGGCCCAACAAAGATATGGACATTGTATGTACCTTTTGACTCAATATATAATTGAACAATGAGATTTATATATTTCAAGCAAGAGGATTATGATGGAAAATACCCTGTTATTGATGATGGGTAACTCTAAATAATAGTCCCAATGGCAATTTGTGAGGGGAAAATCTATCAAACCTTAAATCCATTGGGAATATTACTTAATCTATTTGTTCTGCACTTGGCAAATTAATCATCCTTCATTTTGGGCAAGAGAAGCTTATAAATATATCGCCTGTATCTTTGAACTATATGAGTAAACAGTTTATCATACAGCTAATTTAGCTACAAAGTATGGAAGAAGGGAATTGTTTTTCACACTCCCTTTTCCACCCACTTCTTTTTGTTTTCTAAAGTCATTGACTCCTTGCTGGAGTGTGATTTAATGGTTTCTGGAAGTCATCTTTAGTGCCTTAAGTGGTCACTTTCCATTGCAAGACAGTGAGTGTTGATATTTGTCCATTGGGAATAGGAAAGAAGAATATGAAGAACAACAAGTTCTATTTATAACAATAATATAGAAAAACATTCCAATGTGCTTCACAGAAGCATGTTCAGACAAATAATCTGCCCTACCAGATTAAGGCAGCTGATTGAAAGCTTGGTCAAATTGATTAAAAGGAGAATCTTAAAGATGGAAAGAGTGATGTAGGGTTTTGCAGGGTTAATTCCAGACTGAATCTTGGAGGGCTAAATGCATAACCACCAATAGTGGGACAAAAGAAACGGAGCATGTACAGGAAGGTGGGAAGTTTGAGAAACACAGCATTATCTTGAGGCCAGTGGAAGTTAGGGATAGGGAAGTGAAAGAGGTCATAAAGGAATTTAAAGACAATATTAAAAATCTCAAAATTGAGATAGACCGCAATTATCTATGGATTAGCAAGCATAGGTATGACAAGTGAATGAGACTTAATGAGGGATTAGAAAAAGGCACCAGAGCTTTAGATCAACAATAGGATAAATAGTTGACGAGGAGAACATTGATATGGTTTCTATGGGAATGTCTTCAATCAGAAATATTAACCCATGGTGGCACAGTGATTACGCTGCTGCCTCACTGTTCAGGGATCTGGGTTCAATTCCAGCTTGGGGTGACTGAGAAAACTCCATGCAGACATTCGCCCTGTGTCTGCATGAGTGTCCTCCGGGCACAGTTTCCTCCCACAATCCAAAGGTTAGGTGGTTTGGCTATGATAAATTGCCCCTTAGTGTCCCAAGATGTGTAGATTAGGTGGATTAGCCTTTGGAAATGTGTGGTGTGACAGGATGGGGGAAGCGAGCCTGGGTAAGATACTCTGTCTGAGTTAGTGCAGACTGATCTCTTCTACATTGTAGGGATTCTATTATTCTATATTAACAGCTGAACCTAAATCCTGTGTTTACCCAAGCGCAGAATCATTTTCGGCATAGCAAGATGTCAATTAGCCTGTTGTGTCTTCACTGGCTCTCTGAACAAGAATGTAACATTTGCAATTCTCCAGTCCTCTAAGACCACCCCCAAGTCTAAGAAAGACTGGAAAGTTATGGTCCATGCCATTGGCTATTTCCACTTTCACTTCCCTTCATATTCTTGAACATTAAAATTAATTTATGGATTAATCATCACTAGCCAGGCCAGTATTTATTGTTTATCCCTAACTGGCCTTGAGAAGATGGTGTTGAGTTGCCTTCTTGAACTGCTGCAATCCCTAACGTGTAGATAGACATATAGTGCTGTTAGAAAGGGAATTCCAGGATTTTAAACAAACAACACCAAAGGAACAGTGATAAATTTTCAATTTAGGAATGGTGAGTGGTTTGGAGGAGAACCTCCATGTGTGGTGACCCCAGGTATCTTCTGTGAGCTTCTAGATGGGAGCAGTCCAGGGTTTGGAAGGCTTTGCATAAGGGGCCTTGATCAGTTCCTGCAATGCATCTTGTAGATGGTATGCATTGCTGCCACTGTTCATCCATAGTGGAGGGAATGAACATGGGTATCAATCAAGTGAACTGTTTTGTCCTGAATGGTGTCCAGCTTGTGCATTGTTGGAGCTGCACTCATTCAGGCATGTGGAGGATATTCCATCTCAATCCTGACCTGTGCGTTATAGATTGTGAACAGGTTTTGGAGGTGAGTCACAGGATTCCTAGCCTTTGACTTGCTCTTGTAGTCACAGTATTTATATAACTAGTCTAGTTTCTGGTCAGTTATAATCCCCAGGATATTGATTGTGGAGGATTCAGCAATGGTAATGTCATTGACTATCAAGGGCTGATGGTTAGATTCTCTCTTGTTGGAGATGATCATTGCTAGGCATTTTTGTGGTACAAATGCCACTTGTTACTTGCCACTTGCTAGCCTGAGCCTGGATATTGTCTAGGTCTTGCTGCATTTATTTATGGATTGCTCCATCTCATTTTGTCCCAGTGTCTTATCAAATTTAAGTATAGATAATCCATACAACACCACCACTATTTCAATTATATACCTATTTAATGTCTAAATTGCCTCCTGTTTGACCATGATTTGAGTAGCATCTCGTAAAGACTGATGTAAAGTATTGATTTATACTAAAAATTACGATGATAAACAACTAAAGATTATCAGTTGAGCATGCTGGGTGGTGCATTTGTGAGTACTGGAAATTACATGTATTAATGCATTAGGCCCTGTTCTTTGCAGACAGAAAGGACAGGCATACACATTGCTCCTGTTTCAGTTAAACAAAATACGTGATAGCCATTCGCTGGTTCATTCCTCAGGGATGACCAGTCAGTTCAGCTACCTGGTTTATATTTTCAAACAATGCATGGCAATTAGCTATCTGTCACCATGAAGTAGTACAACCTCCATGGTAATACCCCTACCAATCAAAGCCCATTGCCAACCAATCAGCATTCTCTTCTCATGCAGTATAAAGTTGTTGTTTCCCCTGACTTCAGTAATCTTGTGATTGTCCTGATGAATGCAAGATGTAAAAATTCCAAAAGATGTTTTCTTTCACCAATATTCATGTTCTGAACTACCAAACCATTACACACTACAATTTTTGCACTTCTCTGTCACTTCCTTTCAAATTCGTTCCTTTACATCCTTCTCATTAGTTGGTGGCCTACAGATTAAATTGAGAAATGTAATTGCACCTGTTTTGTTCTTTGGCTCTAGCCAATTAGATTTGTCTACATACACTTTTCAGAAGCATTGATGGTCACTGAATAGAGAATGAGAATGGATTTGCTAATTTTAACAAGCTCTGGCAATGCCCAATTTAAATGAGTTAAACTGGCACAAATTTGGGCATTGATTTTGACATGCAAAACACTGGGGGAGCAGGGTGGATGTGCAGTCAGACTTAAAACTACACATTTGCTAGGTCTGCTGAATTACAGTTTGGAAGTAAACATAACCCACTTAAAAACTTAACACCTTTGTATCTTCTCACTGGTCAATACAATGATTTTTGCTGAATATTATTTATTACCAAATGCAGATGTTAGTTATTTATCTTATTTTCATTCTGTTGATATCTCCCTTGTTTGTCTTTACCTTTTTGCAATGGATTCTCTCTTGTTTAGATTTCAATCTACTTTACTCTTTTAACCTAATTTTCACTTTGCCATATGGTAAGAAACAAACAGATCTAAGCAAATGCACCACACAAGCCAATCCTATATATTAGTTCATGAAAAGGAATAATTTTCTATTGCATGTTTTTTAAAAAATGTATGACTCCAAGATCCTTTAGTGATATAAACACTCAGTAAGTACTTGTATAATCTGATTAGATTGTCTTAGGGAAAATGCGTCATTTATATTACCTACAAATTAGTATTTTGCTGTTCTGAGATTACTGTAATGGAAATTTATTAAGCAACAAAATCATTAACCTTTCAGACCTTCTGTAAATGTTTCCAAGCTGTTGCATATGTACAGTGGCACTTTCTGATGCATTTGAGATGTTATTAAGGGGAGATTTTTAAAATCATTTCAATGTCCTTGGGTATAAAATTCAAATTAGTTTGCTTCTGCTAACGAAATATTTAAATTTATTTGGACCCTTTCATATCCTCAGGACAAAGTGCTTCATAGCCAATCAACTTTTTTTCTGAAATGTAGATATTATTGTAATATAGGGAAATGGAGTAGTCAGTTTATGCTCAGTAAAACTCACAAACAGCAATGAGATAAATAATCAGATAATGTAGTTTAGTGATGGTATTTGATGGATAAATGCTGCCCAGGAATTAGGAGAACTCTCCAGTTCCTTTTTGAATTGTAATATTGGAGCTTTTATGTCCACGTGAAAAGGCATATAGTCTTTTCTTCTTGTTTGTTCCTCGGATACGTGTTACTGACTAGGCCAGCATTTGTTACTCATCCCTGATTGTCTGAGAAGGTGATAGTGAGCCACCTTCTTGAACCACTGTGTAGGTACACCCATAGTCCTGGATTTTAACTTAGTGACAGTGAAGGAATAGCAATCTAGTTCCAAGTCAGGCTGGTGTGTGATTTGGAGGGAAACTTGTAGATGGTGATGTTCTCAAACGTTTACTGCACTTGTTCTAATAGGTAATTCAAGTTATGGGTTTAGAAGGGTCTGTCAAAGGAGCCTTGGCAAGTTCCTGCTATGTATCTTGTAGATGAGAAATACTGCCACTCCTATCTCTTACTTGTATGTTAAAATGCAACATTTTAAGATGTCATTAATCCTAATTTGGGTTGCTAAATCAATATTGCAATTTGTCCATTTCCATTGGAGGAGAGGAGCTGACTTAATCATGGGGAATTTTACTGATGTCTTTTGACTAATGACCCTTGTTTCAACCCCATTGTCAAACTGAATTGGAGAAGCTGCTGATGTGACTGAACTGACCTAGTAGATTATAGTGCTGTCAACCTACAGTTAGCTACTGAACCAAACCATTATCTACTTTTTTACTTAAATTATTCTTTCACAGGATGTGGATATTGCTAGCTAGACCAGCATTGTTGCCCATCCTTAATTACTGTTGAGAAGATGGTTGTAAGCATCCTTCTTGAACTGCTGCAATCTATGTGGTGTAGGTGTACCCACAGTGCTGTTAAGACAGCTAATGTTACTTGTGATTGGGATGCCAAATCCTAATATATATCCAGTGCTCTATTTCTTTGTCTTATGCTTTATCCTTATACATGGTCTCTATTCAGAAGTTCAACACATTGTGCTGAGCATTGCCTAGCTATTAATTTTCTAGATTAAGAAAATGGGTATTGGTCAAAGATAAAAAAACTGACACTTGTGCCCATTGGAACTCATCAATATCAGTCTTAATGTTTCTGATTTTTGCCTCTGTCACCCTGTCCGGCAGATTCCCAGATGCTTCATTGTTGCCTCTTTTTCAAGTAAAGAATGTTTTCCTGATAATTTGTTTTAAACTTCATGTTAATTGTGTGTACTCATGTCCTTTTTTTTGATTTACTTTGGGGGAAAAGATTTTTAAAAATTGTATGCTAGCAAATATCTTGTGTACTTCACCTATTCCGTGTTTCAACATTATCTATCTAGCCTGAAAGTATTGAGTTCTCTAATCTTTCTACATCGTTTTTGTACTAGGGAGAGAGGCACTCCATCTCTCTATCCATTACAGAGACTGCTCGTTCAATGTGTAAATTCAGTACTCTGAGGCTCACCTGTTTTATAATGTGGTACTTCAAGTTACAGCAGAGCTATGCTCACATTAATAAGACCAGCTTCTTTCTTCTGAATTAAAATTGGAGGCTCAATGGTTTTGTATGCCAACATCACTCTCCAACAATTGACACAACAGAAAGTGCCTCTAGTTGTGAATCTACCTGGAGATTTTATCATATGATCTCCTTCCTCCACCCGGCCTGCCTGATCAGACAGTCTTTTTATCCATCTCTAATATTCTTATAACTTAGGAGCAAGTGACGAGGAATGGTCCTGGTTCAAGCGGTCCATGGGTACCGAGTTCCTGCAAGAAGTCCATAGTGTCACAACAGAACCTGGGGATTCCTTGTACAATAGGTTTCAGGATGCCCCAGACATAGCCAGTGAGGTTCCCACACTGATCCATTACCTGATACGATGGGACAGCCAGGTATGTTGGCCTTATGTATCTTCAGGAGGCAGCAGGGATCTCAACACGGGGAGTACGTGGGATGAAAGCACGTAGGGTGCTCTGAAGGTCTGGATCAAAGTATCTCCACATCAAATCAAATCAAACTAAGGTGGAGTAATTCAGAAAGGGACTTCAAGAGTTGAAAGCGTTGGCAACTGAAGGCATATCCACATATGTGGCAATATTAAAATTAGGAATTCTTAAAAGCCCAGTATTAGAGAAGCACAGAAATTCCAGGGGCTTGTGGTTAATGTATCCTGTTAACATTTTTTGGAGTGAGTAATTTCTTTAATTAATTTTCTTGGCCTGACCATGCATTCTCAGCAACTTAAGTGGCTGACTTAAGCACATCGTGGGCTATTGGGTTGTTTTGTGTCTGTGCATTCTACACAGAACATTGGTAGTCAGGCTGGTGTAAGTTACATGTGATGAAAAAGAGGTGAGGCCCTAGAGAAATTTTATCTTCAACACCGATGCCCTGCAAGGTTGTGTCCTTGGCCCTTACTATACTCCTTAAAAATCTATAACTGTGTAGCCAAGTACCCCTCCAATTCAATTTTCATAACATATCAAACAATGATGAAACACAGTACAGGAAACAGGTAAAGAATCTGGTGAATTGATGTAATCCAATAATCAGTAAAATGAAGGAGATAGTCATCAACCTCAGGAAGCATAATGCAGCACATGGAGATTTACATTAATGGGAATAAAGTGGAAATAGTCGAGAGCTTCAAGCTTCTAGATGTCTAGATCCCGTACCACTAATCTTGGTCCCTCCACATCGATGCTATAATTAAGAATGCCCACCAAGCCTCTACTTTCTCATAAAGCTAAGGAAATTTGGCATGAACACTATAACTTTCACCAACTTTTACAGATGCACCATGAAAGCATCAAATTGTATCACAGCTTGGTATGGCTCCTGTTCTGTCCAAGACTGCAAGAAACTACAAAGGGTTATGAGCTCATCTCAGTCTATTATTCAAACCAGCCCCCCATTTACTGACACTGTCTACACTTCCCTTGCCTTGGGAAAACAGCAGCATAATGAAGGACTCCAGACATATTCTCTTCCACTTCTTCTGTTTGGAAAAAGATACAAAAGTCTGAGATCACATACCAACTGACTCAAAAACAGCTTCTTCTGTCAGGAAATAGATACAAAAGTCTCAGGTCACATACCAACCGACTCAAGAACAACTTCTTCACTGTTGCCATCAGACTTTTGAATGGACCTACTTCTTATTAAATTGTTTTTTTTACATTTCTATGACTGTAACAATACGCTCTGCACTCTCTCCTTCTGTATGAACGGTATGTTTTGTTTGTATAGCACGCAAGGAACAATACTTTTCACTGCATACTAATACATGTGACAATAATAAATCAGAGTTCAAAATAAGGATGAAAATTTTAAAAGTGAGGTGTTGCTTAACTGGAAGCTGATGAATATCAGGGGTGATGGGTGAACAAACAGATTAGTGGGAATAAGAACATGGCCAGCAGAGTTTAAGAAAGGTAATATAGGGAGATATGGATGAAGCTGACATCTGCTAAAGCAGGCCATTGGGCAATGTTATGAAGGTGGAAATAAGTATTCTTAGCAATAGTATGAATGTGTGATCAGAAGCTCCAATGCGATGCTAAGATCCCAAATTGTCTGTTTTAAAGCACATGGAATTGCAGGTAATATCTTGATATGGAAAGAAAGCAGATAGGAAGCAAAGAGCTAGAGTAAATGAAGCTTTTTCAGATTAGCAGTCAGTGACTAGTGAGGTTCTGCAGGGATCTGTACCAAGACCCCAACTGTTCACTTTATATATTAATCATTTGGAAGAGGGAACTGAATGTATTATCTCCACATTTGCAGATGATACAAAGGCGGGTGGGAGGATGCAGAGATGCTTCAGTATGATTTTTTTTCAGGCTGAGTGTGGGCAGCTGCATAGCATATGCAGTATAATGTGAATAAATGTCAAGTTATCCACTTTGGTAGCAATAATAGGAAGACAGATCATTACTTGAATGCATGTAAATTGAGAGAGGTGGATATTCAATGAGACATTGGAGTCCTTATGCATCAAACGTTGAAAGTAAGATCGCAGGTACAGCAGGTAATAAAGAAGGCAAGTGGTATGTTGACCTTCATAGCAAGAGAATTTGAGTGTAGGGATAGGAATGTTTTGCTGTAATTGTAGAGGGTGTTGGTGAGGCCACATCTGGAGTATTGTGTGCAATTTTAGTGCCCTTATCTGAAGAAAGATGTCCTTGCTACAGAGTGAGTACAGCAAAGGTTTACCAGGCTGATTCTTGGGATGGTAGGTCTGTCACATGAGGAGAGACTAAGTCGGTTAGGGTTATATTCACAAGAATTTAGACGAGTGATAGGAGATCTCATAGAAACTTATAAAATTCTAACAGAATTAGACATGGTAGATTCATGGCAGTTTTCAGGAAGGAAGAAAGGAATCAGTGGCTCGGCTGTGGAGTTTGTGACAGCAGCCCAAGACAATGGTTTTAGTTTTCCCAATATTTCATTGGAGGTAATTTCTGCTCATCTGATACTGGATAAATGGCAAAAGAATCAGTGGCAACATCAGGATGCCCTTTTCACATTGAATTGTGGTGATTTGGGACGCAACTCCCTTGGAAACAATACTTTTCATGTATCCCAATACATGTGACAATAAATTAAATCGAAGAATGAACTATTAGTGGTGAATAACCCAAACGTTGGGTTTTAACTTCTGAGGGAAAAACCCAAAATTAAATAGAACACTACATCACAAACAGGCCCTTCGGCCCATGAGTTGCGCCGATCACATCTATACCGACCAAGCCACAGACCTATCTATAATCCCCTATCCTATTAGTTCCCATATACTCATCCAGAAGTCTTTTAAAAAACCCCAGCGAGTTCGCCTCTACCACGACCAATGGCAGCCGATTCCATTCACTCACCACCCTTTGAGTGAAAAACTTACCCCTAACATCTCCTCTGTATTTGCTTCCCTGCACCTTAAATCTGTGTCCTCTCGTAGTGACCGTTTCAGCCTGGGGAAATAGCCTCTGAGAATCCACCCTATCTATTCCTGTCAACATTTTATAAACCTCTATCAGGTCGCCTCTCTACCTACATCTCTCCAGGGAGAAGACTCGCAGCTCCCTCAACCTATCTTCATAAGGCATGCCTCCCAATCCAGGCAACATCCTTGTAAATCTCCTCTGCACTCTTTCAATAGCTTGTAAACATTAATGCTTTAAAATAGATATGGTTGCACAGTAGTTAACATTGCTGCCTCACAGCACCAAGAACCTGGGTTCGATTCCAGGCTTCGATCACTGTCTCCGCGAAATCTGCACGTTTTTCCCACGTCTGCGTGTGTTCCTTCGGGTGCTCCCACAGCTGGTTAAATGCATTGGCCAAGCTAAATTCTCCCTCAGTGTAACCAAACAGCTGCTGGAATGTGGCGACTAGGGGATTTTCACAGTAACTTCACTGAAGTGTTAACGTAAACCTACTTGCGACTCTGATAAATAAACTTTTTAAAAAATGGGAAAAGAGATGAATTGGCCAACCCTACCGAATAGTTGGCACAGATCCGACGGGTAGAATGGCATTCCCTCTGTACTCTACTATTCTGCGGATGTTGATAGAGTGAGATGAAATGGGTCGAACGTTCTGTTTCTCATGTTGGTGATCCTGCATGATTTAGTTTTAATTTTAAATCTGACAATTGGGAAGCCCCGGTGAGGGGATGGCGTATTAGCCACTACCTGCGTGGCAGTGGAAGCGTTAACGGCCACCTGTAGAAGGGCGGGTGCGGGGATCAGTGGGTTAACTGCCACCTGATTCTATTTGAAAAAGAAACGAACACCCCGACCTCGCGCAACTCCCTCCCCTCCTCCCCCCCCGGCCGAAGGGTGGTGTCGCCGAAATTTGATGGACAGCCGCCAACTCCAATAGGCAAACGCGCCAAGTCTTCGCTAGGCGGGGATGAGCTAATCGCTTTGGTTCGGAGGCGGGACTTCCTGGAAGCGGGGTTGGTTGGGAGTGAGGGGGAGGGCAAGCAGGAGGTTCGGTTGCAGGGCGGCGCGTGTTGGTGTCGGGCAAAGGCGGCAAAAATAAGGGAAGAAAACGCCAGCGCCGGAGGTGGGTGCTGTAAAAGCGGCGATAGACCATAAATTATGTTTAAAAAAAACATCCAGCTGGCTTCATTTAGCCGCTGGATCAGCAAATAAAAGTGCAAATACACTTAGAGATGACAGAACCAGGATGAGAATGAATTTTTTTTTAAGCGACGATGAATATACTCAGGCGCCACTTTTTCACCTTTATCTGAGAGGAGATCAAACCAAGATTAAATTTAAACATCCTGTCTTGTAACACTAAAACTAGCAACCTGATATGACAACGCTGTTAAAACTGGCAGAGCTTGGCCATTATGGTACGCACCGCTGAGCCAATCTTCATCTCAAACATGACATGCGTTCAATTTATCTTGTTGCCTTGATCTTATAGTTTATTTGGAAGATAATCGGGTTAAAGCAATTGAGAGAGGATTTATCATCTTTAACTAAGATGTAGAGATGTTGGACTCTTGATGGCGGTCCAGCCACTCGGGCAGTGAGTGACTAGATTCCAAATTTTGTTCTTAAAACGAATTAAACACGTTTTTAAATTAAAAAAGCCTTGGTTTTAAAAAAAAGTGATTAAAACTGTATTATACTTGGGTGCATTTATACAACCAAATATCAATTTTAAAGATTCTTGTGGCTGGAATTATCTGGTGATAATTCACAAATAAGGAGAAATTAAGTTGAGAAAAAAATACTTTCATGATTGAGAGAACTGAAGTGCAAGAATGTACGTCAGACCTATTGGCCAGGACCTTGACAGTTAAGGAATATCTTGATTGGTATCTATGCTGGTATTCATGTTACTTGTATGTGATTGAACAATCGTTTTTTTTCCTCCAAATCTGGGAATGCAAAATTATAATGCAAGTAAAATTGGGAATTTCAGTGTTGACACAGGAATTTTTGGGAATTTTAGTGTTGACAAATGTGCATACAGGAATTTTACAGATGGGCTATTGCTATTGATATGTTTGCAAAATGTTCTAATTTTGGTAAGAGTGTTGCTTCTTATGTACAACAGGAAATACTTCTAATGGGGTTCTAGACTGGCTATTCATTCAATTACCTCCTGAAATGGTGAGTGGAGTAAAAATACTCCTGCAACAGATCTTAATGAGCAGATTGTTGTGTGTTCTATGTCTTGGCATTCATGGCCACAATCACACTTCGGATTGTCCTTCATCTCATTTATGAAAGAAATGGCTACATAATCCTTATGAATGGAATGGGTGGATTTAAATAAAGGGTTTTTCTTGTGAGGCATTCCTGTTGGTGTCTCTCTCCAGTGATCGTTGAAATTGACTTATGGGCACTTATAACAGGATGAGACACAATTATGATAACCTCTATGGAGGAATTATTTTCCAATATTCGCAATCTAAGTTTGCATATGAAGGATAACCATTTTGCTTATGGAATGGTACTAGTGTCAGCACTATACCATGGGTGTTTGCTTTCTCTGTACTCAAAGGTGCTCTTTATTTCTGAGATACTATTAGAATGACCAGTCTCTACATATTTCTCCTGAAAGGGACTCTGATTTTTTCCAATATTTTAATTGGGGCAGTTAAAAAAGAACTTCCTTTGTGTAATGATTCTGTAGCAGTTTTACATGTTGCTGTGTTACTAGAGGCTATTATATAGTATTTAACTATTAAGCAATCTTTTGGAGGTTTCAATTTTTAAAAACTAAAAGTATTTATTGCCTAATATCAGCTGATAAGATTTTGACACAATCATATTTTACAGCGCTAAAAGTAATCACTTGTCCCATTAAACTTTGAATGCCGCCTGAAAGACATATACTTTAGTGGTTCTTGTGATGCACGTGATGTTGGCACATCTGCTTTTATTGCCCCTCCCTAATTTCTTTCAGAACATTGAGTCAACCATATAGCTTGAAGCTGAAGTCAGATATAGACCAGATAGGGTAGAGGTGTAGATTCCTTTCCCAGAAAGATGTTAATGAGTCAGTGAATTTTTATAACAGTCTGACAATTTTCATGATGCTAAATTTATTGATTTAGTTTCACAATGTGCCATGGTATGTTTTAAAATCATGAGCTGTGGTTGCTTGTCCATTACTAACTACAGCAAATTTCCTTGCCTTTCTCAAACCTTTTAAATTGTGCTTTTCTAAATATTTATTTGCTTTCCCCATTGATTTGAGTAGTTATTATATGTCTCTTAAAAAGTAACTCCTAACCTGTCCCTTTGTACTTTTGGTGATAAATTTGTATCCTATTTGCCTAATCCTTGATCATTGCTTTGCACCTTGATGGATGATCACCCATTTCTATTCACAGTTGGTTCTGCCAGCAGATTGTCTACTTTTCTGAAATGTGCATTTCAGAAATTCACCAACTTCCTGTAATGTTCACAGCTGCTACTCGTGTTCAGAAAGTTTGAGCTTGAATGCAAGCAACTGAAAATATCTCTCATATAATTTGTAATATGCGAAGTATTCAGCTGTTCCCATGACACTGGTACATCACAATTCTAGCTGCATTCTCCGTATTACAGGTTGGATGAATTAGCCTTGATAAATGTATGGGGTTCATGAGGATCGGATGGAGTGGAGGGGAGGGCCTGGGTGGGATGCTGTTTTGAAGAGTCAGTAAAGACTTGATAGTCCATATGACCTCTTTTCTGCACTGTAGGGATTCTATATACTACACAGTTAAAGTTAAATAAAATCAAACAATTTTATGATTTAACTCCTCTACAGTTTTAGAAAATTGTCCCTCGGTACTTAATTCCTTTTGAAGCTGAATTTTCCAGGCTTTTTGAGCATCTTTAGTTTCTTACTGCTCCATAAGAAATGCAGTGCTTTTTCTAGCAAAACATAAAACTTTAGGCTGGCCAATATGCAAGTTTCTTTTGCAGAGCCTTTTGCTTAGCACTATGAGGTGCCTCTGGACAATATGCAATAAAGGGCAATAAAAGACCATCAAAACATGTCCCATTAAAACATGGTGCATCTTGTACACCATTGAGCCACCCTTTAGCCATATAATTTCTTGGAAATGTTTTTAAAAAAACTAAATTCAGAAAGAGCTATGGAAATTTCTCACTTGATTTCCTAAGGCAAATAAATTAAATTCCATAAGACAATGGCAGCTCATAATTTCAACTAATTAACAATTCATTTTCTGAAAAAGTTGTTTTCTATTAGGAACTTGTCGAGTTTACTTTCAAAGGATGAATCCATTGCATGATTGTGTTGTGTTTCTCAGTGACTATGAGAAAAAATGTTTCTTAAGATCTAACCTAACTCTTTAAGGCTGTGCACTATGTTTATGGACGTGAAGTGCATGCCAACTAGCTCCACTATTCTTATTAATCTTGAATGATCCAAGCAACTGGTATATCCATTTCCTTTGCCTTGAAAACCTCTATCGTGCTTCGCGTTAGTCTCATATCTCTTGACTTTACACAGCCTGATAATTACGACTACTTATCACTTATCTTCTAATGCCAATATTCCACCATCTCAATATCCTTTGCTACCTGTGGAGGCTAAGACGGTTCGAAATGCACACATTTAATTAAGTATTCATGTTTTTGATTTTTTTACTATAAACCACGTCACAGTCACCAGTATTGTGTCTTGCGTCACACTACAAGATTATTTGCTGTCTTATGTCCTGTAGCCTAGTTTGAGCTTTGTTTTCAATGAGGAAAAACTGAATGGCCTTATAACCAAAAGGTTGCTTCTAAGTTGACAGCAAAAAGAAAGGGAAACAAACCATTCTGCACCTAAAAGAAATTTCATATATTTGATTCATGATGGTTATATGAATCAAAGGTGAGATTGAGAGATCCTGTGTACACTTAGCTCTGTTTGCTTTAGTCTATGCAAAGACTTTATCTAGGCAAAGACTTCATTTTAAGATATTTCTGCCTATATAATTAACTTTGCTAAGCTTAAAAAATCGACTGCTAACTTAATACATTTTAAAACTCAAGGCATGCTGTGTTAGCTGAAAATTGACTGCATTCTTGAAGGGTACACAGCAGGCAAAACCAATCCTGTAGCTGTAAGTTTTGTTTTTCTAAACAGACAGAGGATGTGAAGGATATTTATAATAACGAAATAAGGGTTGAAATATATTGTGGATTTTAACGTGTATTTTCAAGATCCGTTCAAGTTCAGTGTGATCAGTAGACAGGCAGACAGTAAAAGCCAGTCTCTCCAAGTTTTTTGCTTCTGTCATGTCAATTTAATTCTCTTAAGTTTTGTTCAATAAAGGAAACCATTTCAAAACTTGTACCAAGTGCTCTCCCTTTGTCTGTTCAAACGAATGAACAGATTCAAAAGATGTTAACAAACATCTTTTATGCACAAATGCATTAAGTAATTGCATTTACTTAACAGTGTGGATATATTACTATAAAGAGGTTCCCATTTTTGATTGCATTAGAGTGATATAGGTTTAATCTTTCACACCATCATTTTTCCAATGTCAGTTGTAGGGAAATATGCACGTAGAACAAATATTTTCTAAATGGAAAGAGTGAATTGATTCTGAGCAGTTAAATCTTAGTTGTTTCAATACCTTTGAGAAGCAGTACGGGATTTTCCTACATTACAGTAATGCACTTGAAAGTATTTTATTGACTAAATGCTGTAGGTTGTGAAAGGTGCAATTATAAATGCAAATAATTAAATAGACTAATAGAATATTAGGTTTAATTTCAATATTGGCACGGCTTTAAAGAGGTGGAAATTTTGCTTCAATTTATACAGCTCTGGTTAGACCTCATCTGAAATACTATATTCAGGAAGAATAGATTGGACTTGGAGCAGGTACAGTGCAGATTCATCAGAATTACAATAGGGACGAAGGGTTAAATTACAAGAACATGTTGTATTGGTGTTGAGTTTAACAGATTAACAGGTAATCAAATTGAGGTTTTGTAAAATGACCTCATTTTAAAGGATATGAAAGGAAGGTTGGAGAGAAATTATTTCCTCTGGCAAAATCCGGAGCAAGAGCACATACTATTAAAATTAAAATCTATTAAAATTAGAGCTAGGCCATTCAGGAGTGATGACTAGATGCACCATTTCTCACACAGAATAGTTAGTGAAAATGTGAAAGTTTCTCCCCCAAATTACTGCAAGGCTGGATCAATTGAAAGCTTGTTCTTAAGAAATAAAGTAACAGTTATGGAACCAAAACAGATAAATTGAGATATAGTGTAAATTAGCTATGATTTAATTGTATGGCAGAACAGGATCAAGGAGTAAAATGTTTACTGCTGTTCATGATACCCGGTGAATTGTGGATCTTTTCTTGTCTTTCCTTCTTTGAAGCTCTTCTTGAATGTATTTTTACCCCTCAATTCTATATTCTTCATTACTATAATACCACTTTTGAACCCCTCGAGTTAGGTTTTGCCTCTGTCACAATTCTGAAGTGGCTCTTAACAAAACTGCAAATTGCATTCTATGTGACTGGGACTATGATAAACAATCCCTTTTTGTCCTTCTCAACCTATCTGTAGCTTTTGGTAGACTTGACCATGCATTTCTTCTCTGTGTAATGTGCTTCCAACCACATCCGCTACATCACCAAAATTACCAGCTTCCACCTTCATAATAGTGTCCGACTTCAATCCTCCTTCATCTTATCAACATCTGCAACCCATGTCTATATGTTTGTTACCTCTGGACTTAATTATTCCAATGCTCTCTGGCTAGTCTCCCGTCGCTAGTGTACATAAACTTGTGTTGATTCAAAACTCTACTATTCTTGTTTTAACTTGCATCAAGTTTGACTCATTCATTGCTCCTGTCCTTGCTGACCTTCACTGAAATCCAGTTTGACAATGTTTTATTGTTAAAATTCTCATCACTGTTTTCAGATATCTCCAAGAGTCTTCCTCATCCTCCCTCTGTAACTTTCTCAAGCCCTGTAGGCCTTTAAAATTTCTGTGCTGCTTCAATTCTGGCATTTTGCACATCCCCAGTTTTAATCTGCTATTGGTGGCCATGCTTTCATTTGCATTGATGCTCACCTTTGGAATTCCCTCCCTAAACCTCACTGCTTCTCTTTTCCTTTTTTTATAAGATGTTTCTTAAAGCTTTTGGTCATCTGTACTATATAAATGCAATTGTCAGAAATAGCTAGATGAATGTTGAGAGCCTGAAAGACATACATATGAACACACAAGTTAGGAACAGAAGTAGGCCACTTGGCCCCTTGAGCCTGCTCAGCCATTCAATAAAATCATGGCTGATCTGCTTGTAACTTCAACCCCATTTTCCTACCTAGCAGAGATCAAGACGTTTGTTATCTGTACTTTCCAGGATACTGTATTGTTTATTACTGCAGATAATACAATGGTGCAATGAATTGATATTCCAGTATACTTTTCAGTTAATTCTTCTTTAGATTGAGATGATTTTAGACATAAGGTGGAAATCTGGGCAAATGGTAAAAAAGACGCTCATTTGCTCTTACGTATCTCTACGCTGGCATAAGCATCAGGTCTGGAATCAAGTGATTCAAAAAAAATTGATGGGACGTGTACATGCTGACAAGGACAGCATTTTTGGTAATCCAGCAATTGTGTGCAAGAAAATGGTGGTGAACCACCTTGAGCCACTGCAGTCCATCTAGTACATTCATTATGCTGTTAAGGGAGTTCCAGGATTTTGATTGGGGGAAAAAAGATGGCTTTTTCTTTTTTTCATAAGGAAAAGCAATTAGTTTAATGTATCCAATTTTTTTTTAAATTTGAAAAATTAATTGGATACAATGCTACTGTATTAAAAGTGACAAATCCAGTCATGGATGGTGTGGTTGTAGCAGAATATTTTCATTTCTGTAGGTGAGTAAGAAAAAATGTTACTTAAAATGTTGCTTTGAGAGTTGAAACTGCAGTCTGCACTTTTTATTCTCCCAGACTTGTGTTGAGGCAAGTGCATTTATAATTAAGTGTTTTTTGTCCTTGAACAATATCACAAATCAAGCCTTAAAACTGATGTATCTTGACTGCAGCATAATTCCTAATACATGTTGAATTGTATGCAATTTTATTAAGCCTCTTTGCCTGAGGTTTTTGATACTCCATTATTAATAGGATCCGGTGATAAAATTGGAAGTTCCAGCAAGGAAAGAATAACACCTTTATTAACGGAACCTTTTTATTATTGAATCTTTTGTAACTGATTTAGTTGGCATTTTGGAAGTTCAATAACATTGAATGCTCTTGCTTTGAGTAGAAGAAAGCGATTCTTCTCCTCATTTTAGTCAGTTGATTAGCATTTTGGAGTGTGTGAAGGCTGCTTAGGATATCTGTTTTTCTTCTCCCGTATGCAATTATCATTTTATCATTGACGTGGTTGAGATTAGGAATTAGCAGCATGGTATAAATGTGTGCTGTAGCATTCTGTAATGTGGAAATGTTTCTACCCAATTTTGTTTTCCTGGTAAATTTTTGTTTGTATTTATGAAACAGCTATTTTAACTGTTTTCTACCCATTTCTACTGAACTAGTCATTTACCTCTGGGTTACAGCTCCAGGATTGTCAACCTTTACAAGAAAAATAGATTTTAAAATTTAATCAAAAATCTTAAGAGCCACAGTACTGCTATTCAAATGCTAATAATAATGAAAAACAAGCCAGAGAGACTGTGGACATAGATGTATTTGCATAAATCAGAAGATTGATGGAAAAAGAGGAAATAAAAAAAATACTTCTCCTGTAATGTGATTTCTACATTTGTTTTCGATATCTGGGCAGGTTGGAAAATGCTTTGATTGACCAAGGTTGGGAATGACACGTCAATCTTTTAATAAGGCTGCATGTGACTCTGGAGCTGCAAGAGGCCAACCCTGGCCTGAACAGTGAGGGGTACGCTACTTAACTGCGTATGAAGCACAGCTTAATCAATAGCCACATGTACACTTCAAAACAGATGGCTGGATAAGGATCAGGACTGAGATCCATGGTTACCTACTCTTACCTATAATTGAGAAATTATTAGCATCCACAAGCTGAGGTTGGAACAAACACTTTCCAGATCTGCATGATTCAATTACTCATTAGGTAAACATCCTGTGTCATGGGGGATGCCCAGTTATTTATACTTCTATTACATTGTTTCCTTTGATAGTATCAGCTCAAAATTGCTGTGAGGCAATGTTTTTACCTTGTCCAAACAGCCATAGTGTGAGCTATAAAAGTGAATCTAATAAGAATGACCTAGTTGGTGCATTGCAATCAAACCAGATCTTTTACTTGTTGTTCACTAATGGACACTAACAGTCAATAAGTTTAGAGAACCAGATCAGGTGCAAGAAATCTGCTTTGATCCTTTCTCTAAGAACCATTCTATGACAATAGTTCTTTCTTGGTGTGGCCCTCGGCACAAGTTAAACATGGTATTGCAGGTCCAGAGGTAAAGGTATGCCTTATGTCCACAGGACATGGAGGGAGAAGTTCACTCCCTTCCTCTCCTCCCCCTCACGCAGCAGCTGATTTTCTATGCATGCTTCATGTCTTCCCCCATTTCTCCTGCAGATCAAAAGGGATCCCTAAAAATTGCCCATGATCAAGCAATCACCCTTTTCCTAGTCACTCCTAGAAGGTAGTATAATACAGCACTCTTTAGGTGGAGTCCTCAAGAGAATTTTCAAAACATACGTTGATAGTGTTGAAGTCTTAATAAAGTGTTCAAGAAAGTCTCTTGATGTATTTCAGAAGTCCTCTTCACTTTTTCATAAGTAAGTGAAAAGTAAAAAACAGTTTATCTTTAAGAAACACTCAAAATCGTTTGACAAGGCACCGTATGTAGGTTGTTGCTTAAGGTTAAATATTGGAATCCAGTGTGAGGTAGCCAATTGAATACAAAATTGGCATGATGACAGAAGAAAGAGGGTGGTTTTTCAAACTGGAGGCCTGTGACCAACAGTGTGCCTCGGGGATTGGTGCTACATCCACTATTATTTATATTAATGATTTAGATGAGACTTTATAGGACATCGTTAGTAAGTTTGCAGTTGACACCAAGATTGGTGGCATAGTGGACAGTGAAGAAGGTTATCTCGGATTACAATGGGATATTGATCAACTGGGCCAGAGGGCTGATGAATGGCAGATGGAGTTTAGATAAATATGAGGTAATGCGTTTTGGTAGATCACATCAGTGCAGAACATACCCAGTTAATGGAAGGGTATTGTGGAGAATCATAGAACAAAGAGATCGCAACGTACAGATTCGTAGCTCCTTGAAAGTAGATTTACAAATGGACAGGGTGGTGAAGAAGGCATTCAGCTTGTTTGGTTTCATTGGTCAGAACATTGAATACATGAGTTGGGATGTCTTATTGAGGTTGTACAAGACATTAGTAAGGCCACACTTGGAATACGTGTATAGTTCTGGTCACCCTATTATAGAAAGGACATTATTAAATTAGAAAGAGTGCAGAAAAGATTTACTAAAATGCTACTGGGACCTGATGGTTTGAGTTATAAGGAGAGGCTGGGTGGACTAGAACTTTTTCCTCTAGAGAGTAGGAGGCTCAGGGGTGATCTCAGAGGTCTATAAAATAATGAGTAGCATAGATAAGTACATAGTCAACGCCTTTCTTAAAGGTAGGGGAATCTTAAAACTAGAGGACATAGATTCAAGGCAAGAGGGGAGAGGTACGAAAGGGTCCAGAGGAGCAATTTTTTCAGAGGGTGTGGTAGAGTTGGGAATGAGCTGCCAGAGGCAGTAATAGAGATGGGTACAATTTTGTCTTTTAATAAGGATTTAGACAGTTACATGGGTAAGATATGCGTAGAGGAATATGGGCCAGATGCAGGCAGTTGGGCCTAGCTTCGTGGTGGCATGGACAAGTTGAGCCAAAGTGACTCTAACTACTTGTTTGCTCCAGTTAATTGGTTGTTGTTCGGAAAGGATGTTGGGTTAAACACATTACAGATGTTTAATGCAGTCTTTTTACTGGGCATGACCAGGCATTTTAAATGGCAATCAACTCCTTAAAGACCCTTTGGGTAGTTGTATCTAGTACAAGCTTCAACTACTTTGCCACGTTGGCACCTTGCACTCACTTGGGCTCAACTGGCATTTTGGTTCTGGGAGGTCAGCCATGAAGGAGCAGTCAAATATAATTCTTCCCTCTGGCTTTAAATTCTGAGGAGAATATATGATCATGTTAATCATATTTTGGACAGAAAGCTGGATAGTACAGAATGATAGAACGTAGATTTGTTATCCATGATGCAGGTTCCATATAATGGGTGGCACAGTGGTTCGTACTGCTGCCTTACAGTGCCAGGGACCTGCATTTGATTCCTAGCTTGGGCCACTGTTTGTGCGACGTCTGCATGGGTTTCCTCCAGGTGCTCCTGTTTCCTTCCACAGTTCAAAAGACATCGTTGTTAGGAGCATGGGCTAAATTCTCTCTCCATGTTTCCGAACAGGTACTGGAGTGGGGATTTTCACAGTAACTTAATTGAAGTGTTAATGTAAGCTTACTTGTGACACTAATAAATAAACTTAAATTTATATCTTAGCCACACCATATAGAGAAACAATAAGCAGTGGTGATATACTTTCCACAAAGAGGAATATAAGAAATTAGATTACTTTTGCTGGTCAACTCAAAATCAGTTATACTTAAAGACCAGGGAGAGGCTGTCTTTTTGTTTGCCAGCTTAAAGAAGGAAAGGGATTTTTTTTCAAAGGAGTATCTAAATATCTAATATTCAGTTTCGTAAATTGAGTTTGATTATGTAGCTTTGCCTGCTTTATTCACAAGATATATAATATGTGCATAACTGACGACAAACTGTTGAAACATTTAGATGACAAAAGGAACATCATACTAGGTCACCTTTATATATTTCTTATGGCTGATTATGGAGTATTATTGCAAAACTGGTTGCCTGCCTTGCCGCTTTGGGTGGAGAGATATGGGAAGCTAAAAAAGCCATCAACAATATTTTTCTTCCTTATGCCATTCCTATTTTCCAAAAAGAAAAAAATGTGTCCTTACTGATAGTAAATAAGGGACCTTCTATGGTAGTGATCGCTGAATTGACTAGGGGGCGAACAAGAGGAATCGGATGAGAATCAGGTTACAAAAAACACTTGAATAAGGGTAGGTCTTCTATAACATTGCTTATGATAGATCAGAGGATGCACTGCTTTATAAGGCCAGTGCAATTGCATCTTGTAACGTGCAATATGTTTTGCTGATGCTCTGATTGCTATGGGCTGTTTCTGGTCCAGGAATGCATATGTGGACACTGGGTGATGACTAAATAAAATTCAGTTGGATAGACTATTAATTCAATTGGATAGTCACTTGTTGACATGCTTTAGGTAAGACATTTTTAGGAAAGTGCATTCTACCCCAACCTTCCATATAACATCTGGGGGTTTATGTCAAAATTGTGAGAGTTGTCTCAAGCAACAGCTCAATATAGTTGTATTCACAGAATCATACCTTGCAGATAATGATGAGACAGAGTACAGGAATGAGATAGAGAATCTGGTAAACTGGTGCAGCAACAATAATTTCTCCCTCAATGTCAATGAAACAAAGGAACTTGTCATCAACTTCAGGAAACATAGTGGAGAACGTCCCCTGTCTACATTAACAGGAGCAAAGTAGAAATGGTCGAGTGACCGCTTCTTCCCTGTTGTCATCAGACTTTTGAATGGACCCACTCTGCATTAAGTCGATCTTCCTCTATACTCTAGTCATGGCTAATACTACATGCTGCACTGTCTTGTTTTCTTCTCTACGTACGGAATGCTTTATTTGTATAGTGCACAAGAAACAATATTTTTCAATGTATACTAATATATATGACAATAAATCAAGTAATGTCCCAGACACCACCATCTCTATTCCTGCATATATCTTGTTTCACTGGCAGGACAGCCAAGCAATACAATAGTATACAGTCAGAAGGGAGTTGCCCTAAGAAGCCTCAACATTGACTCTGGACCCCATTGGCACCAGGTCAAACATGGTCAAGGAAACCTTCTGCTGGTTACTTTGAATCAGTGTTCCTTCATGTTTAACACTGCTTGGATGAAGCACTGAGCATTATGTACTCTGTAAGAGTAGCTCAGTATTGACAGCAAAGGCAGACCTGGCTGTGTCTTAAGGACGCAACTGCTAGACTGGAACTGCATCAGATGGTGAGGGAAGCAACAAGAGGGAAAAATATATTTGACCTCACCATCATCAACTTGCCTGCCACATCCTCATCTTTCTCTGACAGTATTGGTAGGAGTGACCACCGCACAGAGCTCATGGAGATGAAGTCCTGTCTTCACATTGAGGATATTGCCATCGTGTTGTGTGGCATTACCACCATGCTAAATGGGACAGACTTTGAACAGATTTAGCTGCTCAAGACTCAGCATTCATGAGGAACTCTCGGCCATTACTAGCAGCAGAGTTATACCTGTCCATAATCTATAACCTCAATCTTGCATACCCCCCACTTCATTACCGCCAAGCCAGGGGATCAACCTTGATCCAATTAAGAGTGCAGGAGGGCATGCCAGGAGACATACTGAGAGGTGTCAACCTGGTGAAGATACAATACAGTTCTATTTGCATGGCAAGCTGCAAGTACTGAACTAAGAGATTCCATGACCAATGGATCAGACCTAAGCTCGAGTCTTGCCACATCCAGTATCAATGGTGGTGAACAATTAAAGGTTCCACAAATATCCCCATCCTCAATGATAGAGGAGCCCAGCACAACTGTTTAAAAAAAAAAACAGGTTGTGAAGCATTCAAATAATATTCATCCAGAAATGCTGACTGGATGATTCATCTCTGCCTTCTCAGGAGGACCCTAGCACCACAGATGTCAGTCTTCAGCCAATTTGATTCACTCCACATGCTATCAAGAAATGGCTCAAGGCACTAGATACTGCAAAGTCTACGACCTTGATAATATTCTGATAATAGTCTTGAAGACTTGTGCTCCAGAATCTACCATGCCCCTAGCTTAGCTGCTCCAGTACAGCTACAGCACTGGCATCTATCCAGCGATTTGGAAAATTGTCCTGATATGTCCATTACCTAAGTAATAGGATCAATTCAACCTAGCCAGTTACTGCACCATTAGCCCACACTCAATCGCCAATAAGGTGTTGGAAAGGACATCAACCATACTTTCAAATGACATTTGCTCATGGATGCTCAGTTTGGGTTTTGCATGTTCAAGCATGGACAAAAGAGCTGAATACCAGGTGTTACTACCCTTGACATCAAGGCAGCATTTGACGTAGTAAGGCATCAAGGAGCTCTAATAAGCCTGGAGTCAAAGGGAAAGATTCTCTGCTGGTTGGAGTCATATATGGCATGAAGGAAGATGTTGTGGTTGTTGTCCTTCCCTGTAAAGAGCCTGTCCACCATCTACAAGGCACAAGTCAGGGGGTGTAATTAAATACTGTCCGCTTGCATAAATGAGCTCTGATCCAACAACACTCAAGAAGCTCGACACCAATCAGGACATGACGGCTAACTTGATTGTTACACTGTCCACAAACATTCAATACCTCTACCACAGATGAACAGTGACAATCCTGTGTACTGTCTATAAGATGCACTGCAGGAACTCACAAACAATCCTTGGACAGCACATTCTAAATCCATGATTACTTTCTTTATACATTTTTTTTTTTTGAAAAACTTCTACTCTCTTCTGATTTATTTCTTTTGTAGTTTATTTTTGTGGGATGTGGGTGACGCTGGCCAGGCTGATACGATAATAGCTTTTAAGGGGCGTCTTGACAAATACATGAATTGGATGGGAATGGAGGGATTTGGTAGAGGGTTTTTGTATAATCAGCAGCATTGTTGGTGCAGATTCGGAGGGCCAAAGGGCCTGTTCCTGTGCTGTAATTTTCTTTGTACTTTGTTCTTAGTGCTATCTAGAAAGATGAGCAGCAGATACCTGGGAAGACCACCACCTGGAGGTTCCTCTCCCAAGTTACCCATCATCCTGACTTGGAAATATACTGCTGTTTCTTCACTGTCGCTGAGTCAAAATCCAGGAATTCCCTCCCTAACAGTACTGTAGATATACCTACACTTGAACTGCAGCAGTTCAAAAAGGCAGCTCATCACCACTTTCTTGAGGGCAACTAGGGATGGACAACAAATGCTGGCCTAGCTGGCGACACCCATATCCTGTTTTAAAAAAAACACTACATAAAAGAAAATCAGAAAGGAGAGATTTTTCAAGAAGAAAATGTATAAAGAAATAATATAAAAACATGGAAGTAGTAAGTGACTTTCAGTACTGATGTATTTTATGAGAGGATAATTATTATTTATTGAAGATTATGGAAGTAGTTGGAAAGATCAATTAGTGGATTGAAGAGAATGGACTTGAGAGTCCTTGAATATATATATGGTCGAAGATTGAGCAACTGATGTCATGGGATTTTATAGGTCTTTTATTGTCAATGGATTAGTGCCATTAATGTGGTCTGTTTGGCATAAATTTCACCTTTACCTTAAGACAGACTTGTATTAAAATATAATTTTATGGTCATTCGCATCTCTCCTAGGGGTCAATCTTTATCTCTGAGTCTAAGAAATAACTATCCGCCTATCTGTTGACGTGGCATCCTGAATCACACACTTGGAGTCACAGCAGGAGTCCAGGTACCATAATTAGCAGGATGACCCACAGTGATGAGGTGTGCTTTTTCAGCCAGGTGACAGAAACGTCAACTACAGAATATCAGCCATTAATATTGAATCAGCTAAGTTTTCACCAGTTAAGAACCAAATATAGGGCAATAATCATTTAACTATCTTATATTGATTAGAGTGGAGAATTAATAATGTATCGCATGTAGAATCGTAGAAACGCATTGTGCAGAAGAGGCCTTTGGTCCATTGAGCCTGCACTGACACGTAAGAAACACATAGCATGTAGCAGCACTTGGCCCATAGCCTTGAATGTTATGATGTGCCAAGTGCTCATCCAGTACTTTTTAGAGGATGTGAGGCAGTTTGCATCCTACTCTCCTCGGCAGCACATGCCAGACTGTTACCAACTTTTGATGACGTCTTTCCTTGCATCCCCTTACCTTTGGACTTTATTGCCTTCATGACTGACCTTTCAACTGAGGATAACAGCTGCTCCCTATCCTCCTTGTCCATGTCTGTCGTAAACTGGTACATCTCAATTAGTCGGCCTTTAGTCTTCTCTCTCCAATGGAAGCAACCCAAGTCTATCCAACCTCTCTTCATAACTAGAATGTTCCCTCCCAACCAGCATCCTGGTGAATCTCCTCTGCACCCTTCCAGTATAATCACATCCTTCCTATATTGTACCAACCAGAACTGCACACAGAACTCTACTTGTAGCCTCATCAAAGTTCTGTACACTTCAACATGATCTCCCTGCTTTTGTGATCTATGCCTCAATTGATAAAGACAAGTGTTTCATATGCTTTTTTCAGCACCCTACTAACATGCCGGTCTATCTTCAGAAATCTATGGACAAACATACCAAGGGTCCTTTGTTCCACACAACTTCCTAGTGTCATGTCGTTCTTTGAATATTTCTTTGTCAAATTTCTCCTTCCAAAGTGTACTTTCTCTCACTTTTCAGATTTAAATTCCATTAGCCACTATCTGCCCATTTGACCATCCAGTCTTTACCTTGTCTAGCCCTAGGCACTCAACCTTCCTGTTAACCACCTGGCTTATTTTTTGTGTCATCCACAAACTTACTAATCTTACATCTCCTGCATAGTCATCTATGTTGTTTATATAAATTATATAATTGGGGATCCAGCAGAAATCTCTGTGGTACATCAAGTAAATATTTTTTAAAAAAGTGTTTCCTTGATATTTGACTAAATAAAACTCTAAATAAATAATATCAATAGAATTCTAAATTAGTTCAAACCCCATGTTACATATAGACCTAGAGAAGTACATGAGGGGTGTAAATCTTTAAAGGTAGGAAAGAAAATTGGTACCAACATACACATATAGAATTATATACCAGATGTTACAATGGCATTTCTGCATATCAAGTGAGGGTGCAACTCAGCAAAATGCTTTGAAATACAGGCAAGTTTCTAAATGCATCAACTTGCTTGTTGCGTAATGTTGCAGCATGTATAATTGGTCTCAAGTGTAAAGCAAATTTATTTTTAAGTGAGACTTATTGCAAATTATCAAGATCTTTACATAATTCTCTCAAACCTAATTTTGAGAGTTTTCTTTTTGCAAGAGCTAAGCTGTAATGACAGTTCTTGGTCCTTTTTTTAATGGCCCCTTTTGATGTTTGCATTGGAATTGGAGAACCTATTGTGTTTTTCAATTATTGATATCTAATAAATCTTTCTGGTGTGCCCAAAAATGCAATTATACGTTCAGCAGTTTTGCAAGATTTTTGGCATGCACCCACTGACTTTTTTTTTTAAAATGGTTCTCTGATGTGGGCAGGATATATATTAGATATGGTTTAGATATGTTTGATTTGATGGAGGGAATATGAGTATGTAATACTGAATTTAGTTTTGCCAGGACTGAGCCAAATTTGAGACTTGTGAAATCAATGATTTTGATACTTTTTGAAAGAAAATATAATTTGTTGTAGCCTGAAAGAGTTATTTGCTGAACATTAGCAAGAAAAATAAGTTTGACAGCTTTGCTCCTTAATTCTGACCATGTGTTCCACAGAATATTGAAGAATGTGATTTCTGTTAATTTTAGTATATTTATGATCAATTTTAGTTCAAACATAAGTGTTTTGTGCTGACTTTAGTGACAGATTGAGTGCTCAGCAATTATTCCTTCATTTCTAATTGATGCGTGGTAAAAGGGAAGTAACGTCTTGGGCAATTCTGTTTCTTCAGTGCTTCCTTTTTTATAGAAGAAAATATAGCTTTTTAGAAAATTATGATTGACTTTTGTTAAAAATTGTGACATTCTATTTTAATCTTGTGAGTATCCTGAAGTTGATATATTTTTCCATGCTATTTTGTTCTGGTAACATCACTGCCAGAGCAAGATTCCAAAGGGCCTTGCTTATAAACAGCAAGGGTTGCAACTTAAAACCAACTGAAGAATTGCTCTGAAGCTGCACAACTTTAGGAAATTGTGCAATACATATTGGAATGTATATTTCTATTCTGCAGCATAGTTTCCCAGATTGGCCCTCCAGGGGCAGATTGAAGTCATCCAATAATGAATTTTAAGTCAGAATTCTGTAAACGAATGTTTGCTGAAAGCATCAACTGCTTTTCACATTCTTTTTCATTATTTTTGATAGATGCAAATTTGGCAGTGTCAATGGCATCAAAAAATTGCCATAGATTTTATGGTTAAATACTTGTGGAACTTAAGGGCAGGACTAATTCTAAGTGCAAAAAAAAAGTGGTATAATGTGAGAGAGAAGCTTAAGCATGTAATTTAGAAAAAATGCAGTGAGGGCAGGGGATATGGGCGGGGGGGACCCTCATCAAAGTATAAGTGAACTATTAAGTAGCATAGATAAGGTAATCCCAGATTATTGCTTCAAAGTAAGACAGCAAAGCAGGACCAGAGGACATGATTGAAAACTAAAAGTGGAACAGATATAGGGGAAAAGAGTGATGAACACTTGAAATAATAGGCAAAATGTTTACAATGCATTAATGCCCTAAATGAGAGCATTGATTTATTCGTACTAGACTGCTGAAATCAGAGACTCCTTCTGGACCACAGGGTGTTTAAATTCAGAAAGTAAGACATCCAATCAGGCTGGAGTAGAGGAAGTATGAAACTGAAATGGACTGTAGCATGTCATCATATTGAAGGATGAAGTAATATTTCAGATGTGTCTGAAAATAGCATGCCAAGGTACAGAAATATGCTACAGCAGCATTAAGATGTGTGTTTGGGTTTGTAAAGGAGCAAAAAATAGAAAAGGAGTCATAGAGATATATGGCACAGAAAAAGGCCGTTGGACACCAATCAATTAAAAAAAACTACCTAACTGTTGTAATTCCATTTCCCATCAGTTGGCCAATGGCCTTGTAATTCTTGGCATTGCAAGCAGGCATCTAAATACTTAAATGTAATAAGGGTCTCCGTCTCCACCACCCTTTCAGTATTGCTTTCCAGACTTGGTGATTGTTCTGGCTTTTTTTTGTCGTCTTAGATTTATATATAGTGGAGGATCACCTCGATCTTCCACTATATGTTGGTAGAGTAGGAATCAAGGGTGCTATTCTGATTGGCAGTTGGTGACTAGTGGAGTGCCCCAGGGATCGGTGCCGGGGCTTCAACTGTTTACCATTTACATAGATGATCTGGAGGAAGGGCTGAGTGTAGGGTAATGAAATTTGTTGATGACACGAAGATGGGTGGAAAAGCAAATTGCATGGAGGGTGTGGAAAGTCTGCAGAGAGATCTGGATAGATGAGTGAGTGGGAGAGAACCTGGCAGATGGAGTATAATATTAGCAAGCGTGAGGTTATCCACTTTGGTAGAAATAATAGTAGGAGGGATTATTATTTAAAAGGCGAAAAGCTGCAGCATGCTACGGTGCAGAGGGACCTGGGAGTCCTTGTGCACAAATCGCAAAACCCCAGTCTGCAGGTGATCAAGAAAGCGAATGGAATGTTGGCCTTCTTAGCTACGGGGATAGAATATAAAAGTAGGGAGGTCTTGTTGTACAGGGTGCTGGTGAGGCCACAGCTGGAGTACTGTGTGTAGTTTTGGTCGCCGCATTTGTGGAAGGATATATTGGCCTTGGAGGGAATGCAGAGAAGGTTCACTAGGCTGATACCGGAGATGAGGGGGTTAGCTTATGAGGAGAGATTGAGTAGACGAGGTTTGTACTCGGAATCTTATAGAGATCTATAAGATAATTAAGAGGATGGATAGGATAGAGGTAGAGAGATATTCTTCCCACTTAGAAAGGATAGCAGGACTAGAGGACACAGCCTCAAAATAAAGGGGGGTGCGGTTTAGATCGGATTTGAGGAGGAACTTCTCTCAAAGGATGGTGAATCTTTGGAATTCTCTGCCTGTTGAAGTGGTGGCGGCTACCTTGCTGAATATATTTAAGTCACAGGAAGATAGATTTCTGATTGACAAGGGAATTAAGGATTATGGGGAGAAGGGGAGAAAGCGGGAAAGTGGAACTGATCCACTTCAAATCAGCCATGATCTTATTGAATGGTGGGGCAGGCTCGAGGGGCTAGATGGCTTACTCCTCCTATTTCTTATGTTCTTATGAATGATATGGTTTCTGGAGTACCGAAAAAGTATGACCACAGCTGGTCATTGTCTCTCTGGAGAATAACTTTATTGAGTTCCTTAACCCAGACTCTGTTACCCTTGTGTAAATGTGACAGGTGTTGGGTGCAGTGTGCTTTAAGGTTCCATAGATCTGTTGAAAAGCAGAGGTCTTATTACAGAGTCTTGAGAAGATCATTTGTCATATTCTGCAATTGGTGAACAAACCCAATACCCTTGTCTCTGACTTCCCAACCAATCACTTAATAGAAGGAAACTATAGGAAAATCGAGACAAAAAAATGGCTTATAGAGGATTACAAACACAAAGTGAGTAACTTTAAAACTAGCTTTAAAATCTATAATAAATGTACAGAAGTTATGGGCAAGGTGAGGGTAGATCACGGTGTGGCTCGAATTGTTGCTTAAAAAACTAAAAATAAATTGGTCTACCTTTGCATGGAACAAGTCAATGTAAGCAATCAATTGGTTGTACTTGACTTGAATATTGCTGAAAAAAGAGATGTTGTTGAAGCTTTTGTTTTGCTCTGAGGCCAATTGTGAGAATATCAAATTTCAAATGATCACAGCAATTTATACTACAGGAGGAAAAGGTGCTGATTGGAAGCCTATTGTCCCCTATTTCTCCACGATTGGCTAACTAATGTTTCCATGTAATTCGGAAAATGCAAAGCTTGAACATATTCCATTTGAAACATGGGTTTCCTCAAACATGAATTCTGCTTCAATTCACAATCTAGGCTGACGCTTCAGTGCACTGTTGAGGTATTTTTGGTTAAGATGTTAGGTTCCACCTGCCCCTTGTTGATGCAGAAGGTATCAGATGCCATATGAAGAATATTTGGAATGTTTTTGGGATGTTCTGATCAATGTTTAACCATTAATATCACTAAAACACTATCTGATCATGTATTTCATTTCTGGTTATAAAACCCAGTTGTGTGCGAATTGGCTGCTGCACATTATTACAACAATGACTACACTGCAAAACAACTTTGACTAATATGCTTTGGAACATTCTGGGATCATGAAACTTGCTGTTTTTCCTTTCACTTTTCCTTTTTCTTTTCCTTTCCCAAAATAAGAAAGTGGATAAGCAAACTTTAATGCAGTTCTCGTGCAATCCTGCTATTAAAGACGGCACTTTATATGATCTTTTATGATGTCTTGTAATAATGTTGTCATGGAACTATATTTTGTTTCTCAGGTTTGGCTACTTGTGTGATTTCTTATCGTTCCATTGCAAGGTTAACAACTAGTTCATCTCATTGATATTTGTGGATCCTTGCCCTGCATAAATTAGCTGCCATGTTTGTTTGTATAACAACAATCTTTGATCTTCAAGGTTGATCATTGTATGTGAAGGTATTTAACAACTTTGTGAGGTTTATTTGCAAATGTGAGGTTATCCACTTTGGAAGAAATAATGGTGAAATGGTATATTATTTAAATGGTGAAAAATTACAATATGCTACTGTGCAGAGGGACCTGCGGATCCTTGTGCACAAATCAGAAAACTCAGTCTACAGGTACAGCAGGTGATCAAGAAGGTGAACGGAATATTGGCCTTTATCGCGAGGGGAATAAAATATAAAAGCAGGGAGGTCTTGCTGCAACTATACAAGGCACTGGTGAGGCCACAGCTGGAGTACTGTGTGCAATTTTGGTCCCCCTAATTGCGAAAGGATATATTGGCCTTGGAGAGAGTACAGAGAAGGTTCACCAGGTTGATACTGGAGATGAGGGGGTTAGCTTATGAGGAGAGATTGAGTAGATTGGGCCTATACTCGTTGAAGTTTAAAAGGCTGAGGGGTGATCTTATAGAGACACCCTTGGAGTACTGTGCAATTCTGGTCACCTTATTATAGAAGGGATATTATTAAACTAGAAAGAGTGAAAAAGATTTACTAGGGTGCTTCTGGGACTTGATGGATTGAATTATAAGGAGAGGCTGAATAGACTGGGACTTTTTTCTCTGGAGGGTAGGAGGCTGAGGGGTGACCTTATAGAGGTCTATAAAATAATGAGGACATAGACCTCTGTCAGTCAATATCTTTTCCCAAATGTAGGAGAGCTTAAACGTAGGTGAGAGGGGAGAGATACAAGTGTCCAGAGGGACAATTTTTTTTGAGTGTCCGGAACAAGCTGCCAGAGGTAGTAATAGAAGCGGGTACAATTTTATTTTTTAAAAAGCATTTAGATAGTTACATGGGTACAATGGATATAGAGGGATATGGGCCAAATGCGGGCAATTAAGATTAGTTTAGGGGTTTTAAAAAAGGGCAGCAAGGACAAGTTGGGCCAAAGTGCCTGTTTCCACGCTGTTAACTTCTACAACTCTGTAACTGTACAAGATAATGAAGGGGCTACATAGGATAGAGGTAGAGAGATTCTTTCCACTTAGAAAGGAAACCAGAACTAGAGAGCACAGCCTTAAAATAAGGGAGGGGGGGGTGGTTCCAGTTTAGAACAGAGTTGAGAAGGAACTTCTTCTCTCAAAGGGTAGTGAATTTCTGGAATTCTCTTCCTATTGAAGTGGTGAAGGCTACCTCATTGAATATGTTTAAGTCACGAGTACATAGATTTCTGATCGAGAAGGGAATTAAGGGGTTATAGGAAGCAAGCAGGTAAGTGGAATTGATCCACTAAGATCAGCCATGATCTTATTGAATGGTGGGGCAGGCTCGAGGGCTAGATGGCCTATTCCTGCTCCTATTTCTTATGTAGGTTGAGAAATGCAGGTCAGTCTTCGAGCAGACAAATCACGTTTTCCTCTTGTATGTGAGATGCTGGGAAATAGCAATAGAAACATTATTACAAGTACATTACGTGCTGAAAAAGTAAGATAGATCCATTAGCCTGAGGTCAGAGGAATGCATGCTGAAAATAGAAAAGGCAAGGTTTCTTGAGTATTATAAATGAATTAAATATTAATTTATTAACTCAAATATTGTAAGTGCATTTGGACTGAGAATCCCAGGCCCACCTGCCAAAGTTGCTCTTGATGTCCTAACATGTTGAAAGTGTCAGTTTCAAAATCTGAAGCACACTTTAAGACAAAAATCATTTGAGATGATTGGACCAGCATTTACTGCCCATTCCTAATTCCTTGGACTGAGTGGGGTATTTAAGAGTCAACTACATTGTGGTGGATCTGGAGTCACGTGTAGACCAGACGAGGTAAGGATGATAGATTTCTGTCACTAGGCAACATTTTTGAACCAGGTGGGTTTTTAAGACAATCGGCAGTGGTTTTATGGTCAGCATTAGATTGCGGCTGATTGTTTTAAAAAATTGAATTTGAATTTTGTAGCCTGCCATGGATTTTAAACCCAGGTGCCCATGCATGAATCGGGATCTCTGGATTATTGGTTCAATGATAATACCATTACACCATCGCCTTTTCTAAATTGAATTGATTGAATATAATTGTAGTAAACAAATTTTCTGA